>CM038678.1:450515826-451115826 GCA_021605205.1 Aegilops longissima
GGAAATGACCCGCCGTAATAACATGTCACGTTGTCTAAAAAGTTGTGGAGAAGATTGCATTTGTGAAATATCGTTCTCTCTACGGTGGTATGTGAAGATCATTTTGCAGATCTGGACCGGTTTAAGTGTTCGATAATTACTTTGGGTATTAGGAGATGGAAACAGCCTGCAATGCGAAGAACAAGACTGCGCGCCCGGACTAAATGCGTCATTGAAGCCTGGTTCATAGACTCTTGAGGAGTCTGGATTAGGGAGGTATCCGGACAGCCGGATTGTATACATCGTCCGGACTATTGAGGCGTGAATACAAGACTCAAGACTACATCTGTGTGTCGGATGGGACTCTCCTTGGCGTGGAAGGCAAGCTTGGCGATCGGATATTATATTTCCTTCCTTGTAACCGACTCCATATAAACCCCTAGCCCTCTCCGGTGTCTATATAAACCCGGAGGGTTTAGTCATAAAGGCGATCACAATTACAATCATACCGGCATAGGCTAGCTCTTAGGTTTAGCCTCTATATGATCTAAATGGTAGATATACTCTTGTACTACTCATATACGTCAATATTAATCAAAGCGAAGTAGGGTTTTTACCTCCATCGAAGGCCGAACACAGGTAAACATCGTGTCCTTGCTTCTGTTACCATCGACAAGACACACCAGATCAAGACCCCCCTACCGAGATCCGCGGTTTGACACCGACAAAGGCTTCGTCGGAGAAAATTCTGGTCTTAGTATCTTTGGACCGAACACCCAATGCCCTTAAGCGACCAATGAAGCAACTGGTCGAGCTCCACAAAGCGGTCGAACAGGCCATGAAAGGTCTTATAGTCGGATGTGCACTGGCGACCCTACTGATAGCTTCGCCGGTCTCGTGAGGCGGCTTGTGGATGCATGCCCTTGGATCAAAGTCATAAAGCAGTCAAATGCACGCCAGTGCAGCTTGAGGGCTTTGCTGGCGAAGGTCCTGTAGCGAAGCTGGGCGCCCGTAAAGCTGGTGAAGGAGGGGCTGCGGATGGCAAGGAGCATGCCACCCGAAATGTATTATGGCAGTGTCTGAAGGGTTCACTGCCTTGTGGCGGAGGAATGTACTAAGGATGTAATATTGAATGAGTGTACTCATGTGACCACAATAATGTAAGCGGAGTTCATTTTAAGCTATACAGCGCTTGTTAATTTAAAATATTACCTTACATGCGGCCGTTTATGAAATCGAGAGTTGGCGATGGTAGGCTGCTGCCCCATGTAACTAGTACTAGGGTGTTGGGATAAACTGAGCACTCTTTATCCCAATTTTGGGTCCTTGAAGGAGGTGTTAAATCACGGCCGAACCGAACGCAATCGGACTATAAAGCTTTATCACTCTCATTTAGCCATACAAGTCTACAATTTTAAATTTTGGCAAAGCCCCTAGTATTCGGAAGGCCGAATTTGGGGCGCTATATACGCCTAAGTCGGGCAAGGCCGACTCCTCACCCGAAGCGGGAAAATCCTTTAAGGACTTGAGACCTCTCGAATAGCGACCAGCTCTCGCCTTATCATGACAGTCAGTTTTCGGCTTTCTCTACTGAGGTGCTCGTCCGGAAGAACCGGGACACAATCGCAGTAGTTCTCCCGGTGCTACGTTAGCGATGTGCGGGCGTAAGGTACTAAAACATGTGAGCGGGCAAGCCCAACTATTGACCCAAGACATGATTGGTGATGCATATAGTGCTATAAGTTTGGGGTGCCGCCTTTGTGAAAGTGTTCAGACTTCTCACGCCGTATTATGGGGTATCTGAAGCCTGGCGTACTAGTCGTACTAGAATGTCTGGTGCAATCTGTAAGTAATTAAGAAGAAAGAGAAAAAGGGTAATGCAATAGCGCTACGCATTGTTATTAAATAATGCGTCAAAGCGTGCGGATACAAATAGTGCAATAAGCGAAAATAGGACTATTTGACATGTCCTATCCGGGGCAAGCTGCGTATGGGTATTTAAACAGGTATTTCGATCGTTATTAGAGACCACACAGGGATTCCCTAAATGCGTCTTAGCTTCTTGCCTCCTTGGTATTTCCTTCCATAATGAGTCCGACAATCAAATTGCGAAAAGGGCTTCGAGAGAGTAAGGTCTGAAAGAGAAAAATTATAAAGGTATACAGCCCACAGAGGCGGTTGAGCGCATGTAGGGCGATGTCTGGCGTTACCTCCGCTTATGTCCATGGTATTTTTTAGTGCATAATTATGTATCGTGGCGTAAATTTAATTAAGCTTGATTGGGACTAGGGCGGAGGCGGTGCTGGCGAGCTACAGATGTGCTGTCGATCCGCTGCGAGTACTCGGGACTCGCTTGAAGGTGTCGGGTCTTTTTCACGAATTGGCGGTTTGCCTAATAAGGCAGCTTTAAACCTGCTGCGAGGGCGCAGTGTGCTCCTCTGCGGAGGCGAGCTCTGTGTTTCCATTGGTATTATTATCCCATGAGGTCACGGCATTTTGAGCTTGAGGTATGCATAATGTGGTACGCATTGAATCTTACAAATGCAGTTGGCCAAAGGCGATGCATGATAGCCTTTGTGGAGCAGGGCGATATCGAAGATTAACTCCTCACCGGAAGTTGTCAGGAGATCCGAAGACCACTTCGGTGTGATTGAGCCGTGCAATGAAGGCCTCTACACAGGATGGCGCCTTTAAAGGTGGTTTTTGTGGGTTTGATCCTCGAGGGTCTATACCCATTTTGCGCCTTATATCGATAGAGCAGGTTCAGGCTCTTGCCGCCGTCCATAAGGACTCGGTGAGGTGAAATCCGTCGATGATGAGGTAGAGGACAATGCGGCAGATCCGCCATGGCGAGATACTAGTGGGGTGGTCCCTGCGATCGAAGGTGATCGGACAAGAGGACCATGGGTTGACCTTTGGGTTGACTGGCTCCATCTCATAGATGACCCTTAGTGCATGCTTCCGTTCCCTCTTGGGAATGTGGGTTGCGTATATCATGTTCACCGTTTTCACTTGTCGAGGAACCTCTTACATCCTCCGTGTTAAGTGGGGCGGGGCTCTTCCTCGTTAATATTCTGCAGACCCTTGTCCTTGTTTTGACATTCAACTTGCGGCCTGCTTGAACACCCAGCATTCTCATTGGTGTGATTGGCTGGCTTATCGAAGTGCCGTGAATTTGACCGAAGCGATCGAGTATCACGGTCCAAAGCGGGCCGGGCCGGAGTACTTCTTTTGAATGGATTTTCCGCTGACGGATTAGAGCCACTAAATCCGGCCTTGGACTGCGTATCTTTAGGCGTTATCGCCGTTGTTCTTGGTACGCTTGTATCTGATACGACATGGTCTGCCGTTAGTATCTTTGGTTGTCTGAAGTGCGGGATTCCTTGATGTGTTGTTATTCTTTGCGAGCCACCAGCTATCCTCGCCAGCATAAAAGCGGGTCATGAGTGTCGTGAGGCTGCCATAGACTTCAGCTTCTCTGGCGGAGTGCGGGGCGAGCCACTAAATCACGGATGTTATGCTTAAATGCCGCTAAGGAGCTCTGCATTGGACGGATCGACAATTTGGTTTTTCTTTGTTGGGAACCTGGTCCAGAATTTCTGGCTGATTCCACAGCGCTGCTGAATTATATGGCTCAAGTCATCGACATCCGGTGGTAGCACATAAATTGCCACTGAAGTTGTCAAGAATGCTTCTTCCAAATCCTCCCAACTACCAGCGGAGTCTGGCGGCAAGCTATTCAGCCAATGCCAAGCTGGTCCCTTGAGTTTTAGTAGGAGGTACTTGATGGCATGTAGATCATCACCGCGAGCCATGTGGACGTGGAGGAGGAAATCCTCGATCCATATCGCGGGATCTGTTGTACCGTCATATGATTCAACGTTTACGGGTTTGAAACCCTACAGAATTCCTGATAAATTAGTTCATCGGTGAAGCATAGGGGTGTCTGGCGCCTACATGCGGGCTATATCCTGACCTTGATTCATCTGAGTCTTGTCCCACTTTGTATTCGGCCCGGCGGTTTGCTTTGGTATATCGTGGCGATCATCGTCAGCGTTAGGCGTGACCCGTGATCCGTAGATCGATCTTGTATGCCCTGCTTTGTTTTCCAAAACGTCTCATAGGTCCCGCGTGTTGCCCCGGGCCTCGGTGTTTTTGTTTGTCTGGCGACGGGGTGCGGGCTGGACTTTGGGCTGGTATGCCCCTCTGTCTCGGCCACGAGGTGGTCGATCAGCCGCATCATACGCTGGTGATGTGGATTTTAATGCTTCCTCATCGAGTTGGGGTAGCAACCTGCGTTTTGGGTAACTCTTGGTTGGGTGTTTGAGTTCGTATTCCTCGGCGGCAAGGACTTCGGTCCATCTATCAGCTAGCAGATCTTGATCAGCTCGAAGCTATTGTTGCTTTTTCTTCAGGCTATTTGGTGTGGCTATAAGCCGGCGCTTGAATCGCTCCTGCTCGACGGGATCCTTAGGCACGATAAATTCTTCGTCGCCGAGGCTCGCCTCGTCTTCAGAGAGAGGCATGTAATTGTCATCCTCCGTTTCTCCATCTGCTGCCTGTTCTGGAGGGCTAGCTTGTTCATCCTCCTGCTCTAAATCTGGCTGGAGGGGATTGTCGTTGTCTTCGGCACTTTCCGGAGTGTTATTGTCTCTTGTTCCAGTATCGATACTTTTGCTATGGCGGGACTTAGAGCGGCGCCGCTGACGCCGGTGCTTGGGTTGCTTCTTGGAGGGGTAATCCTCCGCTGTCTTATCGCCATCACCTTCTTTGGGGGTATCCACCATGTATATATCATATGATGAGGTGGCGGTCCAGCGCCACATGGGCGGTGGTTCTATTCGTCTCCTGCATAAATCGTCCATACCGTTGATGTCTTGGTCGAAGTCGAGCATGTCGGTTAAATCATCGGCGGTGGCTATTAAGTGGGTGGTGGGTGGGGCGAATTTCTTCGTCATTAGCATCCCATTCTAGCCGGACATAGTTGAAGCCAAGTTCTCTGACCAGGAGAGGGACCTTAATGAATTTAACACATCGCCAAAAGGCGGAGTCTTGAAAAGATATCTGCGGAGTAAACTCCATGATCGGTGCCCAATCGGATTCGATAGGCGCGGGACCTGCAGTGACTCGGAGCCCGTGGCCGGGGATGAGTCCAATGGTTCGGCAACACGGCTCTCGTAGGAGGTGGAGTCAGTATTCGGCTCTATCGCCAATGAGAGTGCGGCCTCCGTGGCGGGGTCTATCCACCCTTCCTCAGATGACGCAATTTGTTCCGGATTGAGGGCCGGAGTAGTTGCAGGTGCGATCTCCCGAACACTGTCCGATAGCAGAGTTAAGTCATGCTCGTCGTGATTATGCGGCGCACCTGACATGGGCTCGAATCCGTCGAACATCAAGTCTCTATGGATGTCGGCAGTATAGTTCAAATTTCCGAACCTAACCTTATGGCCAGGGGCGTAGCTCTCGATCTGCTCCAGATGGCCAAGTGAGTTGGCCCGCAGTACGAAGCCGCCGAATACGAAGATCTGTCCGGGGAGGAAAACCTCACCCTGGATCGCATCGTTGCCGATGATCAAAGGATCCATCAAGCCTTAGGGTGACGGCACAGTGGAACTCTCAATGAAAGAACCAATGTCGGTGTCAAAACCGGCGGATCTCGGGTAGGTGGTCCCGAACTGTGCATCTAAGGCGGATGGTAACAGGAGGCGGGGGACACGATGTTTACCCAGGTTCGGGCGCTCTCAATGGAGGTAATACCCTACTTTTTGCTTGATTGATCCTGATGATATGAGTATTACAAGAGTTGATCTACCACGAGATCGTAGAGGCTAAACCCTAGAAGCTAGCCTATGGTATGATTGTTGTTGTCCTACGGACTAAACCCTCCGGTTTATATAGACACCGGAGGGCTAGGAATTACAGTCGGTTACAAGGAGGAGATCTACATATCCGTGTTGCCAAGCTTGCCTTCCACGCCAAGGAGAGTCCCATCCGGACATGGGACGAAGTCTTCAATCTTGTATCTTCATAGTCCAACAGTCCGGCTAAAGTATATAGTCCGACCGTCCGAGGACCCCCTAATCCAGGACTCCCTCACCCTCCCGTGGCAGCGGGATCCTATTGGAAACTAAGGGATATTAATGCCTCCTTTTAATAGAGAACCAGAACAAAGCATTAACACACAGTGAATACAGGAACTCCTCAAATTACTGTCATCACCGGGAGTGGTCCCGACTATTGTCACTCCGGGGTTGCCGGATCATAACATGTAGTAGGTGACTATAACTTGCAAGATCGGATCTAGAACATGGATATAATTGTGATAACATAAACGGTTCAGATCTGAGTTCAATGCACCTGGGCCCAAAGTGACAAGCATTAAGCATGGCAAAGTCATAGCAACATCAATCCTAGAACATAGTGGATACTAGGGATCAAGCCCTAACAAAACTAACTCGATTACGTTATGAATCTCATCCAACTCCTCACCGACCAGCGAGCCTACAAAGGAATTACTCACTCCCGGTGGGGAGCACCATGGAATTGGCGATAAAGAAGGGTTGGTGATGACGAAGAACGAAGATCCCCCTCTCCGGAGCCCCAAACGGACTCCAGATCTGGCCTCCTGATGAAGAACAGGAGGTGACGGAGGCTCCATCTCGTGGATCGCGATAATTCTTTTCCCTGATTTTTCTAGAAAAATAGGATTTTATAGCGTCGGTTTCAGGGTCTGCGGGGCCACCAAGTGGGAACAACCCACCTGGGCGCGTTAGGAGGGGCGCCCTGTTGGTTTGTGCCCATCCAGGTGCCCCCTACGGTGGGTCTTGGCTCCAGAAATTCTTATTTATTGTATAAAAAATCCTGGCAAAGTTTCGTTCCATTCCGAGAACTTTTATTTCGGCACAAAAACAACACCCTGGTAGTTTTGCTGAAAACAGCGTCAGTCCGGGGTTAGTTTCATTCAAATCATGCAAATTAGAGTCTAAAACAAGAGGGTAAGTGTTAGAAAAAGTAGATACGTTGGAGGCGTTTCAACGAGCTGAGATACATTTCGGCCTGCTAATGACCAGTGGGTTATTTGGCACAATCAGGGCCCAATCTCATTGTCGGCCTATTAAAGGCCCATGTTATTTATGGGCTCGAGATATTTACACATGTTAACGGCCTATTGTTTACTGAGGGCCCAAATTATGTTTAGGCATGTTAAAGGCCCACTAGGGGCACATGCCTACCAAAAATACGAAAGCTTATGCTGATTTAGGCCCAGATAATTTTAGTGGGCTGCATGGAAAATGCGGCTCATAATCGTTTTTAGCCCAATTGGAATGGGCCTGACAAATGTTGGCATGTTGGGCTCCTACGAAGCTTTCGGCATAATGCATTACTAAGAAAACCTACACTATACAAAAATAGCGTCGTAATTTCTACAGCCTTTGGCAGCACGATAAATGTTGTATCACAACAAAATAAATTCCAGCCATACAACAAAAAGCTTGTTGGCATAAAGTTTACATTCCTTGCAGATAAAAGCACCATCAGATGTATAGAAGCACAGATCATTTGACCTGAGTGCTAATGTTTGAGCTGTAGAATCGATGGGCGGCATGATCTTCCCTTTTTCCGCCATTGCTCTTGAACAACGAAGAAAAAATCTGATAGTCTGGTTTCAAAACCATTCATATCTTGACGACATTTGTCAACCACTATTCTTGTTTCCGAAACGACGTCCATTAGGGATTGGACTTGTGTCTGGAGCTCAGATATATCACTCTACACTACAAAAAAAAGACACATCCGTGACATTTTGGGCCGAACGAAAAAAAATTCTGTCATACTTATGACACTTCTATGACGATAATTGTGACAAAACCCGTGGGCGGGCCGGAGACGCAGCTGCATGACATTCTTTAGGCCGTCCATGACAGAAAAAACCATGGTAGAAGCAAGGGCGAGGAAAATATCGGGGTGTTTCCGATTACGGTGGGTGGTCGGGCCGGCGATGCGCTGTTTCTCAGACTGCGCATGCGGCGTGGGTGCGGCGCTGAGCTCTAATCAACCCGGCGCGAGGCATTGGGCTCTAATCAACCCGGCGATTGCCGCTGCAGGCTCGCATTCTGCCGAACCCGGCGATGCCCATGGATGAGCGATCGTGGGTGGAGGTGGAGGAGGTCGACGGTGGATGAGCGATGGCCCGTGGAGGCTGGAGAATCGGCGATGGAGATGAGCGGTATCTCGTGGAGTCCGTTTTGCGATGCGCCACACCCTCCCGATGAACAGGACCCCCTTTTCGATCGTGGCGCTCCAACACAAGTCTGTTTTCTCCGTTTCTGATCGCCCACACCTCCCGATCAGCGGGACCCCCATTTCGGCCGTGGGGCGTCCGTTTCCTCCATTTTGAGTCGCGGACCCCTCCGATGAACAGGATCCTGTTTGAACATGGCGGTCAAACACAAGGCCGTTTCCTCCGTTCAGAGTCGCGAGGCCTCGTTTCCATCGGCTGTTCCGTCCAAGCCCTCCCGATGAACACGACGGCGCATTCGTTCCGACCCAGCGGTTGGCTCCCCATGAACACGGCGATAGCGTTGTTTCTCCGTTCCGACCCAGCCATGTACGACGAGACCTGGCGTGCGTGCAGCGAGTAGGCATTGAGACCCTTGGTATATGTGCGTCGTGGCCATATTTACTTTCTTGCACCACGGCGGCTGTATATGCGTGTACATTCTCGTCTGCCTCTGCATCGACTAGTATGTCGTACACATTACGTGACCGAATGACAACGCTTCGTCGCGCTTGACCAGTGGGTCCGGTATCGAGCACTTCCTTGCGTCGCGAAGATGTAGCTGGTGGGTCCCGGCGATCGAGTAATCGTTTTTTGCGGACGCACTTCCTTTCATGCGAAGATGTAGCTGGTGATTCCCAGCGATCGAGGAAATGTTTTTCGCAAATCGGTGGCCCATCGGTGGGTCCCTCTTGTCAGTGGAGGAATATTTATTTTGTGCGTAATAAGGAGGCTTCCTTGCTGCGGCCGTGGACCCGGTATCGGCCTCTCCACTTCGATTCACGTCCGATGGAAGCCGTTCCTTGACCACGCCCACGCCCGAGAGCACCGAGGCGGTGGGCGGCGGCGAGCCTAGGAAGGGGCGGCGTGGAGCGAGGAAAGGCAGCGACGGTGGATGCCGCAGCGTGAGAGGTATGAGGTTCATTGGTTCCTTGCGGTGTGAGGTGGCGTCGCCCGAATAATAGGGGTGTGGGTGAGTAGAGGATGGCACGGCCAGCGGTGGGAGTAGTAGGGCGGTGAGGCCTCCGCGCATCCTGACCGACCCACGGCGAGGCGGGAGCACGAGAGCACGACCGGCGCTGGTTTGGGCAGTGGAGCAAGAAGACCGGAGGTTGAAGAGCACTACGGCCGTTGGATGGACATCGTCAGGTCCTTTGGAGCTAGAATCGTGCATATTGACTAAGTTGACAAAGCCCTCCGTCCTGTCAACTTAGTAGGCCCTAAGTCAGCCTTCCACTATCTTGGGTCCCAACTAGCGATGGCGATATTCATTTTTTGTGCGTAATAAGGAGGCATTTTGGTGGGTCGGAAGTGACAGTGGAGGCAGCGTTTTTTAGTGAAATCGATGGACCGTCCGATGGGTCCCAGCGATCGGAAACATTTTTTAGCCAAATCGGTGGCCCGTCCGGTGGGTCCCTGTTGTCGGTGGAGGAATAATTATTTTCAGCGTAATAAGGAGGCACTTCCTTGCGGCTGCCGTCGACTCGGTATCGACCTCTCCGCGTCTGATACTCTGGCGATGGAAGTGGGCGGCGGCGGCGAATCTAGGAAGGGGCGACAGGAGCGGGGAAGATGCGACAGTGGAAGCCAGCGGAGAGAGAATCGAGGTTCACTGGTTCAGCTGTGGTGTGAGGCTTCCGTCGCCGCAGAATAACAGGGGGTGTGGGTGAGTGGAGGGATGGCCTGGCCAGCGGTGGGAGTAGTAGGGGGTGGTGAGGCCTCCGGGGCAGCATAGCCAGCCACGAGAGGCAGGAGTAGGCGGCACGACCGGCGCTGCTTTGGGCGGCTGGAGCAAGAAGACCAGAGGTTGAAGAAGCACTACGGCCGTTGGATGGACATCGTACGGTCACTGCGGCTAGAATCGTTCATATTGACTAAATTGACAAAGCACTTGGTACGCGTCAACTTAGTAGGCCCATAGGTCAGCTTCTGAAACGGTGCGTCCCAGATGTTAGGGGGAGGAATCATTTTTCGGGCGGGTGAAGCTAGAATATCCAAGATTGAAGAAGAAGCACGGCATCCGTTGGATGGACATCCAATGGCCACTGCTGCTAGAACCGTGTGTTGACTATAATAAGTTGACAAAGCCTTGCATACGCGTCAACTTCTATTTTTTTAGGGGACCCGTCAACTTAGTAGGCCCACAAGTGTGTGGCAGAGAACTTATAGCCCATTTGCGATTTGTAAGAATGTACAACCCATTTTTGAAATCTAATGGAATTTACTACATCCCATTTACAGTTTGTTAAAAGTACAACCCATTTTCTAGCTAGGACAACGATTAATAATTCCAACCAACCGTTCAAGACAGAATTCAATAAAATTTCCCACATTTTGATGGGATCCGAAATATTTTTATCCCAAAATTTCTAGTCAGATTAAATATAAATTTGTATTACGTAAAAATCTAACGAAACTTTGCGCGTGCAACAATTAAAAATTAAGATTTTCAAAATCCATAAATAATATTTTATAAACTAATTTCGTGCTTGGTGCATTTTTTATATTTACTTCCCAGTTTTATAATTACATCCCATTTATTATTTTTAAAGCCCATTTTCTGTTAAGCCTAATGCATCCCTCCTAGGAAAGATTTGCAGCCCAGTGAGTGGAGAATAACAAGTTGACCTTGCACAGGTATTCCTCAAAAAAAGTATAACTAGGCTAGCCATTTTCATCTTGAAAAAAATTAATATCTGGATATCTTCACAGGCTAGACAGGCCACAGGATGTCATCTCGGTAGGGGGTCCCGAACTGTGGGCTGGTAGGACAAGGGACACGATGTTTTTACCCAGGTTCGGGCCCTCTCGATGGAGGTAATACCCTACTCTGCTCTCCAAGAGTCTACCACGAGATCAACAAACCCTAGAAAAGCCTATGGTATGATTGTTGTTAGCCAAGAAAAACCCTTCGGTTTATATAGACACCGAATAGGGTTAGGGTTACACAGAGTCGGTTACAATGGTAGGAGATCTACATATCCGCCTCAAAAGCCCATCAAATGTTCAATCTTGTATCTTCATAGTCTAGGAGTCTGCTCGAGCTGCTTGGTCCCGCCTCAAAAACACAAATCTGCTCGAGCTGCTTGGTCCTAGCTGTCGGCCGCACCTTGTGCAATTCTCTCATTTATATTGACTACATAGGTTGACAATGGTGTGGGACCGTGATGTCAGGAAACCAGGAGGAACCAAAAAAAATATAGTTGTACGTAATAAGGAGGAACTTGCATACGTACGGCTATGGCCCTAGTATCCAGTCAAAATAAATTCATCTCCCGAATCCTCATGTTATCCGACCATGTTAACAATGCTCGGCACCACGGCGAGCGCAACAACTCGAAGGACGACGGAGAGGGCCTCGCGGGCCCTACGGATGGTCTGATATAGCCCCCTGCTCATTCAGGAAGCCAGGATCATCGGACACCTATGAGCACCTTCGAGAGACTGAGACGGCATGAAACGGTAAGGCCGCGCTTGGGAGATCTGGTTTATTGCACACATGTATTAAGATACAAGTGTAATTTACTCGTCATCGGAAACAACGCGTAAAATACAGGCGTAATGAAACCGAGGGCCCGAGGTCTGTAAGTAAAACGGGCGGGTTATGCGTGTAATTTGAGAGACCAGAGTATATTTTACTAGTCGAAATCAACCAACCAAGCGCTTCGCCCAAGACCATCTGCTTTTATTTACAAGCGTCAGTTTTACAAGCGGTTTTGGTTGGAAAACGACGATCCAATCACGGCCTAAGATGATGAGTTGGTCGGAAGATCATATGGTTTCACGTCTAACCTACCTGACTTGTTGTATAGGCTATGAATGAAACATAAGACGATGAACTTCTTAAGCACGGAAAAAAAAGAGGACGATCTTCCTAACAAGCAAATCACTGGCACTAGACCGACATGCAAAACAATACGAAGCATTATTCTTAGGAGGCACGATGAACAGCTCGTGATGCCGCATGCCACAACATTCCAAGCTCAACTTTGAAATCGAACACAAGGCCTGTCATTACATAGACAATATTCAGAACAAACTCTTAAAATATCTTACATAAGTCAACATTCATGTGACTATGCATCTCAGTAGAGTAAATATTTACTTCTGAACTGAAGACATGAATAGGAAAAAATGATCGACGTTGCTCACAGCAAAGGGCGTCCCACTCAAAAATATCAAATGCATGTCTTCTGGCTAACATCAATGAGCAAAAATTGACAAGGTTTTCCAATTACAATATATTAAACTAATGTCAACTTTGACAAGCCTTTCCCATTCAAAATATGTAATGCCTATGATTGTGGAACGGGCAGGGTTTGTCATCAGTTTGTCATCTGATAGTCCGGTGGCTCAAGGTGATGATGAATGATTAGAGAACCATTCGATGTATTGTGCATGATGAAGCATTATGGACATTTTGTGCAGTTCCACTAAAATCAAGCTGAGCATCCCTATGGATTTCGTATTTATATGCTGCCAGAAAACAAAGACACATTAGCACACACATGAATATTGGCCCCAGTGTCAACCCACCAATCGGTGGACTAACAAACTGAAAGTACGGTAAACAGATTACCATACCCAGATGCCCCATCATTGTTGCTTAGAGTGACATTGAAAGGCTTGGAGTCCTGTCCTGGCTTCTTGGTACTTGTTTGGGTACTTGTTTGACCAGTGTTCCTCCGAACCACAAGTAAAGCAGCCATCTCTCTTTTTGTGTTTCTTCTTACCCTTCTTAATGGCCGACGCTGGCAGCACCATTCAAACATATAGTCCGGTGGCTCATGGTCGAATGATTACAGAACCATTTGATGTATTGTGCATGATGAAGTATTATGGAGGACACAAACCATCTAGACATTTTGTGCAGTTCCACTAAAATCAAGCTGAGCATCCCCGTGGATATCATATTTATATGCTGCAAGAAAACAAAGACACAGCAGCACACACATCAATATTAGCCCCAGTGTCAACCCACCAATCGGTGGACTAAAAACTAAAAGTATGGTAAAAATATTACCATACCTAGATGCCCCATCATTGTTGCTTACAATGACATTGACAGATTTGGAGTCCTGTCCTGGCTTCCTGTACTTGTTTGGGCACTTTTTGCCCGGTGCACTCCACGTGTTGTAGAGTTTCCTATGCTCTCTATAGACTAGTCATGTCACCAGCGTCTACTAATACTCTGTAAAGCTTCTCGATCATTCCTTGTGTAATGTAGCACAAACAGTGATTGCTTCTTTCTGCAAAGTGGTAAGACCAACTGGACCCACTAATGCAGCAGTTTGCCTTAGATACATTGGCTCCTTTTGTGCAGTTCAACTAAAATCAAAGTCGGAATAAAACCGAGCTTTAATTTTGATATCCCTTTAAGCAACAAAAGTTATAAGGGAACAATTACTGAGAAATAACGGTTGATGACTTGTACTCCCAGAAGAAAAACATCTCTGATCTACCTTATCTTAATGGGAAACAAAGCGGGAGAGTAGCAATTCTCAATCGGTGTGATTCATTCATATTAAGCGAGACATTATCTTAACAATGCCTTGTTTCAACATGTATAAAAAACGACAAAGCGAAAAAGTATCATTCCTAAAACAATGCGACTGATTCATTTTAACGAGACATTATCTTAACAATACCTTGGTTAAACATGAAGAAAGAACTACAAAGCAGGATAGTACCATTTGTAAAACACGGTAACTGATATAAAATAACAGAGACATTATCTGAACAATACATTTATTAAACATGTACTCCAGCCGATCCCTAACAGAAATGGTACTCCTGCCGATCCCTAACAAGTGTTGCAGTTTTGAACTAATATTCAGTAGTTAATTAAACAGGAAATTCGAGGCATCTCTGACCTTTCAAGACCAAGATTTGAAACAACTCGTGAGGAAGACCTCGAGAGATCTCAACACATATATGGAAATCCGGTCTCATTTTGTGCAGTTCCACCAAAATTAAGCGAAGCAAAATGTCATAATAGCAACAAGTTGAATAGATATCCCTGTTTTAACAGAGGCAAAAAGGAATCAATTCTTGGCCAATAAAGGAGGATGAAACATGCGGCCACAAAATGGTAATCCCGCCAATCCCTAACAAGTGTTGCAGTTTTGAAATAAGATTCTGTAGTTAATTCTGAGAGTGGCATTGCTTAATTTTACCAGCGGCATTAGATTAACAAAAAGCATAAACAGTTCCAGGGGAGAGTGGGCGCAACAACAACATATGCTTCCATCTACTTATAAAGGGGATGATGCATAGTTTGTTGTAACAAAGCAACAAGCATAATGTTTGGGTTGGTCCCATTTTTGTTCACTACTTAATGGGAAAAGATAGCAATACAATAGCTTCAATTCAACATTTATTTAAAATAGTACCAATACAAGTAGCACAGCATCTCAAAACACACTGCACGATCATGTGGATGAAGGCAAGTACAAACCTGTCATGACGCACACAAGATCACTTACGAATCTGCCAACACGAATAGGAAATCCAATCTCGTTTTGTGCAGTTACTCTGAAATCAAGTAAAGTCACTGGTGTGACATTTAAGTTTGCTATAGCAACAAGTTGAATAGATATCCCTGATTTAACAGAGGCAAAAAAGGAAACAATTACTGCCAATAAAGGAGGATGAAACATGCGGCCACAAAAAGAAGCATCTACCTTATCTTGATGGAAAACAAAGTATAGGACAGTAGCATTTCTAAAATGGTTGCATTGATTCATATTAACAGAGAAATTCTCTTAAAATAGTTCAGTAGTTAATTCTGAGAGTGGCATTGCTTAAAATACAATAGCTTCAATTCAACATTTATTTAAAATAGTACCAATACAAGTAGCACAACATCTCAAAACACACTGCACGATCATGTGGATGGGACATGGGACATGCCAGCACCATGTGCGTCCACACGTATAAATGGGTGATGCAGAGTATGTAGCCAAGTAGCATATCTGCGTTGGTCCCATATTTGTTCTCTTTGAAACTTTTTTCGATGTGAGGGCAGCAAATCTAGTCCTGCACAAACTACCCGACCCCCTAGTTTCTTTCCCTTTTCAACAAAGAGTTCGGTTCCTTACAGATGTGTGTACTGGGTTACCCCTTTTTCCCTTTTCGACCAACAAAGCGGCTGGATAGCTAGTCTATACTACTTTCCCTCCCTCCTTTCCTCATTGAACCAAGTCCTAGATTCATGCTCCACCCCACCGCACCCTTCTTTCCTCTTTGAACCAAGACCTAGATTCGACTCTGAGAATCGAAAAAGATCAACATGCAGCTAGACCAATGACGGTTTCAAAAAAACTTATACCTTAGGGTCGTCGGGATGTGGAAAGGTGTGCAGGCGGGAGGTCGGATCTGCCCACACTACATACGACAGCGAGGAAGAAGGGTCGGTGGCCCTCCCATATAAGACGCTGGGTGAAAGAGAAAAGCACAACCGGCAATGGATTGCCTCCCTACCAAAGCGATAGAGTGAATCTGCACCTCCTCCCTTCCCGCGATGGGATCGGGACGCCTCCTTCGCCCCAGAGAGCACTACGCAGTCTTGTTTAGATCTGGTGAAGAGGGTGAGAGACAATGAATATAGAAAACCCTAGCAAAGGAAAGGCTGGAGCCTCCAGCGTGCGTGCGTCTTGATGTGTGTGTGTGTATATATATATATATATATATATATATATATATATAGAGAGAGAGAGAGAGAGAGAGAGAGAGAGAGTGGCACTATTCTAATGCAGGAATATAATAACTATTTGGATCCTGCGCCTCTATATAGGCGTGATCTGGTTTCTCTGAACTCGTGAGCTGCCCAGTGCGTTGTCTAAAAAGTCCCCCTCATCCAGATTCTGATCCCAGCGTGGTGAGCCCGCCACCACAGCCAGCTCGCCTCCGCTGCCTACTGCCCCCTACTTGCCCGCTGGTGTCGCGTCCGCCACGAACCTCCCGCCGTCGGTGCCGGATCCACCACTCCGCCTCGGCCGGACCCCGTCGGTAGTGCCCGCTTAACTCCAGTCTTCTTGCCTGGTGAGCCAGCAAATTTAGTTATTGGGTTCAGTCCATACAAATTAATTACGTGTAAAGTATAATTTTACACAATCTTACAAAAAATATTTTATTACTCAAAGATACCATAACTTATAGAATTATGATATCACTATCACATATTGTGTTACAGTAAAAACGGAACGATGCGGTACATACCTGTTGAATGATGTTATAATACATCTTTTTTTACATATTATAAATAGAGTGGTACCAAAATAACTTCAGGTCTTAGGTGTTGTTTTTTCCTGAAAACATTGAAGAAAATGAAAGTCAGTTTTGACAAGTGTAAAACAAATACCATCTAGAAAAAGAAGCATGTTAAGTCACTCACATTTTAGAGTGCCCAATTTTGACTTGTCATCGTCTTAAAAAGATAGTGCAAACCATTAATACTAATGGTACAAAATACAGTTTTTCTTCATATAGTAAATTAAAGAATCACTCATGAAATACCAATTTTGGTATGAAACTTTTTACTGACAACACTCATAACCGAAAAGCATCGTGATACACCAAAGAAAAAGCAACATGTTATTGATCAAACCATATCCCGGAATAAATTATCATCAAACATCGCCAATGGCCATTTTTGGATAACAAAATTAGGCGGTATAGGGTCCTCTGATTAAATATCTTCGCCTAATATCATTGTGCTCTGGAATTCTCTTCTGATAAGCCAGATCGTAAATCCACACATCTAAATTAATTATCCCGCAAAAAACACGTATAAAACTAATTCCTAATTCCTCTGGATTTAAGTGGCCGTTTATACAACAACGATATTTGACGCACTTTACCTATATTTGATGGGTGGCCTTGAATTGCCCGCAGATTTTTGGATCTGGTGATGGACTTCCCTTTGAGAAACTCATATCCGTTGGTATTGGCGGCATGTGCAACAGAGAGGAGATGTGATGATGTGATATCAATACCTTGGATTTGGACTATAATAGTCAGCTTGCCGTCGTCGACTTCTCGGAATCGTGATTAATTGATGGTAAATAGGAGAGGCTAGATCGGAGAGTCAAGGAAGCGGACCTGCGGCTGCCGTGTACACATTAGGAGAACTGGATCGAGGAGGGCTTTTGGGCTTTGGATTGATCGTTGCTTTCTAAGTTGATGGGGTCAGCCCATATTTTTTATTGGGGTCAAAGCGTCTATGTATCTCTATACTATACGCGGCTAGAAAAGTTCGTTGGGTTCAGCTGAACCCAACACCAATACGCTGGCTCCGCCCCTGCTGCTGCCCCCGTCAACACCGGGCGTTGCCATCCCCGCCAACCCAGGTGCACCTCCTCCCTTCCGGTGCGATGGGATCCGGACGCCTCCTTCGCCCGGTGTGAGGGGGTGAGAGAGACAGAGCCACAATGCAGTCTTGTTTAGATCTGGTGAAGAGGGTGAGAGGCAGTGAATATAGCAAACCCTAGCAAAGGCAGCTGAGCCTCCAGCGTGTATATATATATATGTATGTGTGTGTGTGTGTGTGTGTGTGCGAGAGTGTGGAGAGTGCAAACCCTAGCGAACAATATATGCTCCAGCTTATATATATACTTGTAATGCGGACTGAGCTCCGTGTTGCCTTAACTTTTTGCTTTTGGCTGTATGACAGGTGGGCCAGCCACATTTGGGCCACTGTCATAAACCCAAAGCAGTGCACTAAAATCAATGAAGCTGCATCCATATAGTACTCGTATATGACTAATATATAGTGGAGTGGTTTTCTTATTCTCTCCATAACAATCGTTTTAAATTGTGTAAGTCTGAAACAAAACTCTTTATTTAACGTACCGTGAAGAAAACTACTACTCCCTCTGTTCCTAAATATTTGTCTTTCTAGAGATTTCAACAAATGACTACATACGGAGCAAAATGAGTGAATCTACACTGTAAAAAAGTCTATATACATCTGTATGTGGTAGTCCATTGCAAACCACTTGAAAGACAAATATTTAGGAACAAAGGGAGTACTTCCGATGAACTAAAGATCCACGTGTCCTGGTCGCACTTCCTGTCCTTCACATGCGGTACACTACCCTCCCTTAAGTGAACAACCATACATGCGCCAAATTATTGGAAACGTCTGAGAGTGTGTACAAATAAAGAATTTTAATTTCAATTATCGGAAAGGTTCGAGAGTATGTATAGTTTGCCCTCTCTAATAATTATGGTTTGTTGTGTTCGGCCTAAACTTGGTCAAACTTTACAAAGTTTGACTTCATCAAATCTAATATCGGAGTAAATAAAATGGAGGCTACTACGTCCATCCGGGTTTTAGTCCACACCATTTTTTAATCAAAGTTAATAGCTGGACAAATAAAATTACAGGGAGCTGGAGACAAAGTTGTGAGAAGGCTTAGAAATCAATACAAAACTTATGCTCTTAGTACCAACGTCGATCCTTCTTGAGGAAACATTTGGTTCATAGCCAATTGTGTGATAAAATTGCACCAACGTGAAAGGCGATTGCGTCTCCAACGCAACCAAGGTGAGCTGACGAAGGATATCATCTTTGTGGGTAACAAGCAAAACACGATGGAAGACAACTTGTTTTCATTGAAAATCGATCAGCTTCACCGGCCGGCGCAACCATGAGGCGCAACCATGAGCATCGATAGGTCATCGTGGTGATGCATCATCCATTTGGCATCAAGTTTGGGTGAGGCACCTATGAAGTTCGACAAATCCTCATTGTGGTCTGCTTCTTCTCGATAGTCAAGCTCGAGGAAGGAAGAACCACGTGGCGAGAGGACGAGTGGTGGAACAACAATGGCCATCAATTTTGTGCAGTTCCACTAAAATTGAGGAAGACATGCCGGGTATGGAGATCGCATCGCTGTTTCCAAAAATATAAAAAGGGATATAGTGTTGTTACTTTGTTTTACAAGATTAACAACGACATCTCAATTGTCAATAAAATTATGAAAAGTACACCAACAAGCGAAGCATCATGATTATCTTGATGGGAACTAAACCAGGATACCCGAGAAAAAAAGCATTTCTTCATTTAACCAGTGATAGTATTAGATTAGCAGCAGCAATAGGAGCATATGGACAATGACCGCACAACCACCATGTACTTTTTGTCGAAACAACATGTATACCTCCACTGAGGCATAAATCAGGACAACTTTTCGAGTGGCATTTCCTCTATAATAGTAGGTGATGTTGGACCAGCCGACGAACCCTAGCTACTATACATGGGGAGCTGGGGAGTAGTCGCATAGAAGAAAACCCGCATGCAGCGACCTGGGGAGCTGGACCAGTACAAGAAGTTATACCTCAGGTGGGCGAGATGTCGCTTAGGCGGGCGGGCGGGATCTGCCCACACGACGGCAGCGAACAAGGGCGCGGAGGACCTTCGTCCGCGCCAGCGCCGGCTCCGAGAGGATGGTGCGCATCGGCTTCCTCCATCGCCGACGGCGACAACATCAACGCTGCACCTCCTCACCTCCCGCAGCGGACGGGATTCAGCCGGATCTGTGACCACCGGTGAGGAGAGAGATAGTGTGGACACTGTCATCTTGTTTTGATATGGAGAGGGTGAGAGAGCGAGACGCAAGAAACTCTATCAAACAAGAGGCTATAATGGAGTAAAACAGTCTCTCCATAGCAGTGGTTTTAAATAGAATACACGCGTTCCCAGAAAAAAGAAACGAAAACTGGTGGACAATTTTTTAACGTACCAAGAAAGAAAACTCGATGAAAAACACGCCCTCGCTTCCAGGTCGCGAGAGTCGTCGCGCAACACAGATATACATAGACATGCATATCCGTGTTTACGTAAATTCCATTTCCAGCTCCATCTCCATCTCCAATCATATTTGTCCAACTGGCACATTATTTATGTTGTTAATTATATACGCGGCAATATTAACGTATAACATCTCTTGTTTGCGGGCGTCCGGACCGCTGCCACGGCCGCTCCTGACCAACCCGAACCCTCTTCATCACCCGCACATGCTTCCCGCCCGTAACGGTCGGTGCCGCATTCATGCCCGGCCAGAGCGGACGCGACCTCTCACTGGCGCCAGCATTAAAGCGGCGCGCCGGCCAAGAGAGCATCGCCCACCGCTTCATGGTGCACGTGACTGCTCCGCGTTCAAAGGTCGCAATAGCCGGCCACAACATGCATGTAAAAAGTTCTTGGGAGTCCGTGCTACAGCTAGCTGTCCTCCCCCAACTCGTCAATCTCTTCCAGTCGTACTAGTACTCCATGGCGCGATCCAT
This sequence comes from Aegilops longissima, assembly GCA_021605205.1. Classification (NCBI taxonomy): domain Eukaryota; kingdom Viridiplantae; phylum Streptophyta; class Magnoliopsida; order Poales; family Poaceae; genus Aegilops; species Aegilops longissima. The sequence continues at coordinate 450,536,375 of CM038678.1, forward strand.
CGACAAGCAGGCAGGAAAGTTATCATATACTCGGTTTGCGGTGAGTGGCATGCCGAGCGACCGTGTGGGGTCGAGCCGTGGAGGAGGGTGAGACACGAACGCGACAGACGTGATTTAAACGTTGGTTTTGCTCGATGGCGCGATCCAACGAAAAGAAGCGTTGGTTTCTCTCCGTTTCCATTTTTCTCCGGAAAACGGAAACTTTCCACTCCATTTTCATTCCTACTCCAAGGTTGCCCCGTTACAACATTCCATCAAATACAAAGGAAAACTAACACGCATGCTGATGCATCTCAATGATTCACATATCATAGCCAATATTTACTTCACAACTAAATACAAAAGTTGTGAGGCGTGTCTGAAAGAAAAACTACTGATGGGGTCACTCGACTTAAACCCTAAACCCTAAACAGGATTTAATTTCCTGGCCATAGAACCTGTCGAAGGAAAGGCGGTGGCACCCTCGGATCATCTGATGCTTTTGTGCAGTTCCACTAAAATCGAGTGAGCATCCACGATGGCAAAGATATTGAAGAAGTGTGATTAGAATAATAGTACTGGCACTAGTTCATGAGACATAAACTCATCACAAGTAGAAGCCAGTAGAAGTAGAGAAAGATCGACATGGAGATGGAGCTACGTGGGGAGCTGCGGCAGTGGAGTAAGCCGGCTCCAAAAGGAAGATGGACTACCTGGGACGTCGGGCTGTAGCTAGAAGGGAGGTTGGGACGCGGCATCAGCCCATACCGCGGTGGCCCCTGAATGGGACACACCGACTATGGATATTGTCCCTCGCCGATGTCGACCGCGTCTACGCAGAACATTGTTCCCTTCCCCCAGCTGTGGGATCAGGCCGGATATGTGACCAGCGCTGTGGCCACCGTCGTTTATGCTTGTGAAGAGAGCAACCCAAGCAAGCAGGCTTGTAGCTTAGGCTCCTGCTAGTGTATATATATTGGTTTTCTTTTTCTCTCCATATCAACCATTTTATATTGCGTCGTGTCATTGAAGAGTGAAATGATGGTTGCTTCTTCCGACTAACTTCTTGTGTGATTTGACTGCTCCTTTAGTGGCCCCTACGTACTCCCCCTACGTGTATGCAGCATCCTGCGTACACATGGATGCAAAAAACAGCGACGACCCCTAATGCATGCATGTCCGAGCACACAAGGAACACACACGGTCACGCTCAAGTGCTCAACCTACACGCATGCACACACATACTCAGCCGGGGTGAGCTAGTGACCGTATAAACACGGAAAATGTATATATTGAGCGCAATGAGCGTATTATGAAGTCCACTGACCGTATTTTTATGAATATACAATGACAGACAATGTATGTATCTTGTTTGAAATTAAGCCATATTAACCGGAGAGGAGGCCGTATGGACTAGCATTACTTTGATGTGTCCCGTCAACTTGCCGAACGAGGAGAAGCTTGCAGGACGGGAGAAGCTTGCGCGCGGTGGCTCGCAGGACAAGGAGAAACTTTTGACTAATGCATGCTATCCTTCGCTCAGGCGGTGGAGGTGCAACAGTTAATTCGGTGTCAGATTGCCAGAAGCATACACTATACTAGTAGTACTATTATTGTTGCACTTCCCGAAGAGGCGAACAGCCAAGCGCAAAGTTTACTAGTACTAGTACTACTACTATAGTCTATAGAGGTATGTACTACTATACTAGTACTAGGAACCGCATGGAGGAGCGTCTGCACTATTTTTACATTTTTAAAATGTGATAAAGCAATCTTCAACACATTTGGTTCTCTTCGAGGGTTCTCGCATGTGATAATGGAAGTTGATTGCATGGAACACTCGCCACAATTCTCGCTTAATTCTGGCTCATATCCTGTTACAAATAGGAGCTCTCGGTAATATTTCCTCTTTTTTTGTTATTCAGCATGTAAACAGGTCAGCAAACCTTGCGGCGCATCTTTGTGCGAACCGTGCTTGCTGCACTTTGAATGTGGCGAGAGCTGGCTTGATGAAACACCTCGCTTCCTACTTCTTTTTTGCGGGTACCTCGCTTCCTAGTGACCAGTGTCTTGGCTGATCGTCCTAAGAATGCTTATATATGAATAAAGCTCTCTCATTTACCCGCAAAAAATTTAAGCCATATTAACCGAAAAGAGGGAGTATGGACTAGCACTACTTGTTGGTGTGTCCCGTCAACTCATGAGAATGAGGAGAAGCTTGCGGGACAAGGTGAAGCTCGCTTACGCCTTTTGACTAATGCAATGTACCCTCGCCCAGGCGGTGGACATGCATCAGTTCATTCGGTGTCAGATTGCCAGAGGCATACACTGTAGTACCAAACATGCGGAGTACCATCATTGTTCGACTTCACGAAGAGGCGAAGAGCCAAGCGCAAGGTTTAGTAGTACGAGTAGTACTACTACTAGAACCGCATGGTGGAGCCTCTGTACTCTTATTTTTCTTAATCTCTGATAAAGTACACATTTATTCCGGAGAAGGGCGGAAAACGGCAGCCCAACATGTAATGATGATATCGATCAACCATGCTCGAATATATCTTGGCCTCCGTGCGAGCCCGTCTGTGTGTTCTCGCTCCTCGTCTCTCTCAAGGAATGGCGGGTTGGCCATTTTGCCATCAATTGAGATCGGTTTGCTCACACTCCGGTCCCACATGTCAGTGATATGCCAAGAGGAGGTGCGTTGACCGACTGGCCATTTGCCGTACTTGGTTTTGCACCTTCATACTACTCCTCCCTCCGTCACAGTTTATGGTAGCTTCATTATGATGCATTTCTCTCAATGCATTTCCACCACCAGAGAGACTTTAGACGCGTTTGGTTTAATGCTCAATTAATTAGGGCGTGGTAACCGCAATTTTCTCTTGATGTAGTACTACGGAGTGGAGTAAGTGCATGCATGTGTGTACCCGGGGTGGAAGCACTGCATGCATGTGTGTACGCATTATTTCTTCTAGTAATAGACACCGTGCTATAACTACCAATGCTATTTTTTAGGCCGATCGCTAGTCGCCTTGGTCCCAGAGATTTTCTCTTTTTCTGAAGCGCGCTCTATAAACAGTGACGGAGGGAGTAGTATGAGCGGATTCAAAGAAGAGCGTATTGATGGTTGCTTCTTACGAGCAACTTACAGTAGGAAAGGTGGGGCTTATGATTTGGCTGCTCATTACTCACTATTAATGCGGTATAACGACGGTCTGAGTCTCCCATGCGGTTGTGCACTACCCCTCGGTTCTTAAATATACTCGAGTATTTGTCTTTCTAGAGATTTCAACAGTGACTACTCAAATATTTGTCTTTTTAGAGATTCAAATGGACTACTACATACGGATGTATATAGACATATTTTAGAGTGTAGATTCACTCATTTTGCTCCGTATGTAGTCACTTGTTGAAATCTCTAGAAAGACAAATATTTAGGAACGGAGGGAGTACACATACGAAGCAAAATGAGTGAATCTACACTCTAAAATATGCCCATTTGAAATTTGTAAAAAGACAAATATTTAGGAACGAAGGAGTATAATTTTGTGCATGGCACATGGACCCGGATGCCGAAGAGGCTTCTGGCAATGCTATCAAGCTTCCAGCATTTGTTTACATAATTGACGTACTATACAAATAATTTTCCAGCGACATGAAATTGTACAATGGTGTGAGCTTTCAGCTTTTGTTTCGTGTGTCTTGCCATCGATGCTCTTTCGGAAACAATAAAAAACTAACTTCCTTGCTAATCAGAGCTAATATTTACATCACAACTGAAGACAAAGTTGTGAGAAGGTGTTTAATTAAAATTGCTCCATGCTTTCATTGGAAGCAAGTCCCCCCAGCTCTATCTAAATCAACAAGGCATGTTGGGAAAAAAGTAGCTGTCTTGAGCATGCAACATTCCGATCATTTTGTGCAGTTCCACTAAAATAGAGCTGAGCGTCCCTGTTCCAAAGATATTAAGTGTGATTACGATAATAGAGGACTGCTGATGAAACAACAACACATAAATATAAGCCGGTCACCTTTGCAGTCTCTCTTAAGACTAACTAGTTGGAGAAGATTAGGCTCGGAGTTGGATGAGGAGGATAGAGCAAAACCAATCTCCCTTTGTGCGATCGCCTTTGAAATGTAGAGGCGTTGCCGTGTGTGACATTTTGGTAGAACTGCACAAAACACTCTTAAGAAAAAAGTGATTTGTGCAGTTCACCAAAAGGTCGCAATAGCAACGAGGTGAAATGGATAGCCCTGTTTGCAAAAAAGAGGTAGAAAGGAAACAATTATTGGCCAATAATAGTTGATGACACATGCGACGACAAAAAAGAAGCATATTCTTTGTCCTAAAGGAAGATAACAACACGGTTGTGTTTGTCTAAAATGGCGTGAGGACGAGATTGCAATGTGGAAAGTACGCCGGACGAGCTATGTTTTGGTCAAATAACTATGGAAGATCCACATGCAGCGACGTGGGAAGACGAGCAATGGATCAAGGCCAGAGGGGATACCTGGAGGTCGTCGGGATGTAACTAGGTGAGCGGCAGCGGGCGGAATCTGCCCATACTGCGGCAGCGAGAAGGTGGCGTAGGCCCTACCAAGCCGGAGCTTGGTCAGAGAGAACAGTGTGTACCGTAGATCGGGACGTGCTGCCTCGGCGCCGTCGAACGGAGAAACGATACACGTCCTCCCTTTCCGCGGTGGATGGGATGCGGCGGGATCAATGACCAACGGTGAGAGAGAGAGAGAGAGACCGAGAGCCTTGTGTTGTGTGAGATACTCTAAAGAGAGACAAACCAGGCAGGAGGCTCCATTGTATATAGTGGAGCGGACTACCTTTTCTCCATAAAAATCGTTTTATATTCGTGTACGTGCCATTGGCGATATAACTTTATTTAAAAATAACAGCCAACGCATCAAGTCGAACTTTGTTTCGTGCGCGTGGTATATGACCTCCGTGGGTAAACAACCGCTACATGCGTTCAAATTAGCACGTGGGCTGCCATTTCATATAGAAATGAGCTCCACCGTGTACCAGCTGGGTGTGGCTGGGCACGGCATGAGTGCGTGCACGGTGCACCTATTCTCTTCTTGTATATGTACACCACCTAAGTGGGGGTTGTGTGAGAGAGATACAAACATAGAGAGATATAGTGTGTGGGTTCGTGAGAGTTTTTTGGGGGGGGGGGTCAATCAAAAATGTAACATATGCAATGTGTGTGAAATAGAGTCTGGATATATCATATATATAGAGGCGATCCACTAGAAGAGAGTGGAGGTATCATCGGCTTGAGGTGTCCATAGAATCTAAGAGAGGATGATGTGTGTGTGTGTGTGTGCTGTGTCGATCGATAAAGAGTGCCATCGAATTTGTGTGTGCCCACGTCAAAGATATAGAGTGGCTGGCCTACTGGAACGTGAGAGGGGACATGTGCAGTTTGTCTCTGTGGCATGGATACCTACCTACAGCGCTCGACTATCGGTGTGTGGTGGGGGGGAGGAGGCCTAATTAACTATAGAGGTACAATGGCTGGTATATGTGTGGAGGAGGAGAGAGGCCTACCTCATGTATTAAGGGAGATCGATCTACCTCATGTATTAAGGGAGATCGATCGGCATCCATGCATATGTGTAGGAGAGGAATAAGGTTGGGAGAGAGACAGAGCTAGAGTGTTGGAGGGGGTGGTAGTGGAGTTGCTTCTAACAAATGGTGGGATAGGCTTGCTAGACAACCGGAGGGCACACCTGCAATATCAATAAGAGAGGGGATGGCTGCCTGTCTGTGCACGTGCGTGTGAGAGACGGGTCAGGAGGCATGCACGAATGATGAGGGGGGGGGTGATATGGCTGTGGTAAGCAGACATAACTACATAGGAAGATCAATCGTCCTTTGTCAGAGAAAGGAGAGACATAACTTGTGAGGTAACGTCGATCGATGGGGGGGAATAGTTAAAGTAGACCTAGCTATATGTTGGGAGATCGATCGGTATACATGCATGTGTGTGTTAGAAGTAAATGAGGCATGGGGAGAAGGATAGAGAGAGAGAGGGATGCATCTAGGAGGTGGTGCGAGAGTCATACTATATCGAGGGGGCAGGAGTGTGCGAGTACAAGATCGATGAAAAGAGTGGTGGGAGTGAGGCATGGACGGTGATAAGAGAAGAGGGGAAGCTTGTGTTTTGTGCTAGGCACACCTGGCTAGAGAGGCATATCGATCGATGTGTGCCGTAAAGAAGGAGCTGGGGGCCTACACACACCTGGGTGAACGACCTAAAGTGAAAAGATGAATTTGCGCGATGGAGCTAGAGAATGCTGAGGGAGGGTGAGAGGGATGCGGGCGTGTGCATGCACGAGAGAAAGTTAGGGCTAGCTAGCTACAAAGATAAGAGGATTGTGTGGGTGTAAAAGACGAATAGAGATCATACTTCATTATAAAAAGCGAATTCAGATATTTGAAGAATTTATCATAGTGTTTTAAACCGACGCATGTGTGAATATATATAACGGTGATACACATGGTGTGGTTATGAACATGTTATACTACATATAATATATTTTATCTCTACTCTTATAAAAAACGGAGTTGTTGATGATGGTGTGCCTGCCATCCTGCAATATAAGCCGTCCGATTTATATCTGACGGATAGGAAGGAAACTATGGCAATTTTGAAAAAAGATACCCACACCCCTCCCCATATTTGCAAATTAGGCCTCCCCTTGATCATGTTGATGTTCTATGGAACGCATGGGCATCTTGCTAGTACTACTTATAATATATAGAACATTGATCATAATTTGGGCAAATGTGTGGCTTTTGCAGCTCAGGTCTAAATACTTGTCATAATGTAGGGGGCGGGGCACTATACTATGTGTGACAAACATGGTGTACACGTATGGAACATGGTTTAGATTATGAATATATAGTTAGTACATCAAATGTACTATTATTTGGAATCAACATCAAGTGTATTCAAAAAATAGAATTGAGTTCATGTAGTACACATAGTTCATATCTATCTCTATAGTAATCATGTGGTGTGTTATTAAGGTAATACACGAATGATGGTTGAAGTTGGCAACAATCATGATTGTAGATTCTTATTGAAATAGAGAAACAAATTCAAATTCAGTTCGAATTGCAGCGGTAGTATAGACATTTGGAATGCACTAAAATGTTGGTATGAGTAGGTTACATGCATTATACAGCAAGCGAAAAAAATTAATTGGACATAACATGGATTCATACTCCCTCCCTCCATCTATATAGAGGCGTAATGTGTTTTTAAGACCGCCTTTGACTATTGACAAGATTAATAGTACATGGATGCACAATGTGAAAATTGTATCATTGAAAGAACCTTTCACGAAATTTAACGCATTTAATTGCATGTCATATAATTGCTCTAATATTTGGTCATTAGCATCAAAAAGTTAGGCCCTATATAATGGAAGGAGGAGTAGCTTTGAATAGCATTTTATAGTAAAACGGGCAAGACTCTCTCTTTGTGTGGTGTGAATAGTTTTATTTTTTTCGTTTTCTTTTTGGTTAACGGAAGTGTGAATTGATTTGGTACGTACAAGTACAATATTACACGTTAGGCTTGTCCCTAAAATTCAACCCGCACCTTGTTATATCTCGAAAATTCAGATATCGTGCTCCCAAAACTGGCGCCTTCACAACCCGCGCCTTGCTATCCTGAAATTACAACGCGCGTGAAAACTCCCTCCAGCTGCCAAATCCCGACACGCGAAATCCCCCTGCTAACCTTGAGCCAAAGGGCCGCTAGTTCAAATCGGTGGGGGGTACTTTTGTAACACACCCTACATTTTGGACAAGCGCGTCCCTAAGTCATGGTTCACCCCCTCCCATCGCCTCCTTTTCGCCATTCAAAATCCCAGGCTGCCATAACCTCTCCGCTCCAGCCGCGAAACCCCACCATCCTCCGTCCGCCACCTCACCGTTGCCCAGCCGGAGCCTCTTCCTCGACGATGTTGTCCACCACAACAGCTCAACGTCCCTCGTCCACCTCCCCGAATGAGGATCTGTCGTCCATCTCATCGTCCCGCCGGTTCAGCCGCCTCGTCTTCCAACTCCAAGGAGCTGATCCGACGACTGCCTCGTCTATCGCGGCTGCTCCATCCCCACAGCACAGCCTTAACCTGCTCCACCGGAACCGCAGCATCCTCACCGACTCCTCGGACGAAGCCGAGGCCTACTCGGCACCACCAAAGAGGTTGTACACTCATCGCATCACACCTTCTCCTTAGCTCGACCTCCGGCACCGGCGGTGCTCCATCCCGCCCCCATGGGCGGCTACCTTGAAGCCGGCACAGCGGCGACATCTCCACGGTCGGCTCCCCTTGGCAGCGGCCAGGCCCGGATCTCTGCGGCGGCTCCAATGGCTCTCGCTTACCAGCCGGATCTGCTGCTGCGCCGCGGCTCTCTCGCGTCACTTCGCTCGCCGGCTGCTGTTGCTGCTCCGGCTCTCACTCGCTCGCTCGTGTTGTTGTTGCTGCTGCTCTCCTCCTCGCTCGTGCTGCTGCTTTGCTCATATTTAGCTACACTTTAGTCGACTAAATCGACTTTTGGGTCGATCGATTTTAGTGGGTGGGGGCTCGCGGAGTTAAGGAAGAACCACCAGCGGGATGGGGCTCACCGAGAGGTACCCCACTATCTATCTTAGGGTTCAGGGTGGGGCGGGGGGCCTATAGGGCTGGCAGGGCGGGCGACCGTGGTGGGGAGTTGTTTGAGGCGGCGAGGCGGCAGCTGGGCCGGCCGGTTCGGCCGGTGGTGGTGGCGGCTCGAGGGTGCAGGTTGAAGATGAACTGCAGGCCCTCCCTAAACTACATGTCAAGTGCCTCTCTGCTACCATTGCGTTCAGCCGACAAGAACATTCAGATTCCACATGAAATTTCAGTTTCAACAGTTAAGTTCAGAGTCAACAGTTTTACCTCATCTATTGTAGTCGGTGGTTTTGGTGATGTAAATTTTACATCTATTTTACATCATCTATTGGAGATGCTATTAGAATCCCACTTGAGATTGACGATGTCTATCTTGTGCTGCTTCAGCCTTGACGTCTTCGGCTCACGGGGCTGCTCCAACGACGAATGATCCATCACAATAGAGCGATGCCACTGGGCGCCGTCTCTGATTCCTCAGATCTTCCTCCACACCTCCGACAGCCACCTTTGCCTCAACAGCTTCAACGACCAACCCAATGATCTTTGAGGTCAACACGGCTATGACAAAGAGGTTGTACACTTGTTGCATCACTTATTACTATACATTCATGTCGATCCATTAGGGCTATTTTGGTTCGACGAAAAACATAGCAATAGGTAATTTTCCAATGGCACTCTACTATTCAATTATTCATGCATTTTGTTGAAAGGAATGAAGCAAAACATCCACCGGACCTACTTTTCAAAATCCTATGCATGAAAACAAGACCAAGTGCATTAGTGGCAGAATAACATTCTAACTGCATACGCTTTCATATGGTTTCACTTTATTTTGGCCATGTTTCTTTGCATTCCTCTGCTCTTCCAATTCCTGTAAACCAAACACCCAAGTTGACAGAAATCCTTTGTTTACAAATGCTCTGCTTACCATGTGCATTCCTATCCTATTCGGTGTTTTTCCTATCCTGCGTTTTAGAATCATGCAAGCCAAATGAGCCCTTACAAAATTACTTGATTCATGGTAGGTGTCGAAGGGAACTTTGTGTGGTTTGTCCTGCTCCTGTCGCGACGTCATCCACCTCAACTGAGCTGCTCCATCGACAAAAACATCCACTAAACTAGACATCACGACTCCTGACCGTCTTTCTCCGCCTCAGATCTCCTTCCCTGCCGCCGGCACCCACCGCAGCGGCATCACCATCATCTACTCAGAGATGAACTTACACGGTCCACAAGAGAGGTCGCACTTTTGATTCTCGCTTATGTTATGCATTGCTTAAAATTACCTGCTACTTTATCATCCTGTTCACCTCTTGGACTCCAAGTCGGGTCCAAATTAATGTTCAAACTTGAGTTCTAAATTAGTTGTGGGGCACATATCGAGGAAGCAATGAATAGTATCTCATCTAATATCTGGTTCACCTAGGGTATGCCTATGTTGTTCATCTTGGGTGGGAAACAAATAGTAAAGCAATCATCATCTTTTTTATTAAATTAAAGCAATCATCAGCCGCTATCATTATTTTGGATCCATCCACTGGTTGTTACCATCACTCTAAATTTCTGCATGCTCTCCTTACATAATCTCACCATATTTTTTCGTATGCATGTCAGATATTGTACACAGTCATGCTGAACATGTAGAGAAAAAGAGAAGAGTTTTGCGCGGCAATACAATGTCATGCAGACATCGCTCCATGATGGGTTCAATGGCAAACCCTCCCCACCCCTCTCTAGATTGTAATCCAGAGGAAGATATCTGTTCTGAGGCGGATTCAGACGCCGACCACTCCTATTTACCCCCCAAGGTGTTTGCCCTACCTTGGCATGATGATGTTAGTCATATCATGCATATGTTGCCTTGTAGTGCCTACTTTTGACATCATATATGTCATCTGCTTAGTTTAGACATGTTCTGTAATGCCACCTATTTAGTTTCTATATCATATATGGGAATTATGCAGTCTCATGTCTTTTAGCCAGCCATAATATACGTGAAATGTTCAATGCCATCTTGTTTAACCATGCATCATATATTTGAATGATATCTTGCCCATCCTTTTCTTCATTACATTTCCATTTGTCGACAATGTTTGTGCATTAAACTACTCTTCCTGTGAATCAGCCATTTGGGTGGGAGATTGAAAAATCTAGAGTGAAAACAAGGCCTTGAGAGCGAGCATAGTGCTACATCAAGCAGATCTCTTGTTGGATCCCGATAGCTCCTCAGAGATGGATTCAGAGACAGATGACCAGTCCTATTCCCCCACCAAGGTGTATGCTTTAACTTGGCACGGTTATACTACTCATATCATGCATATGGTGTCTTGCATTGCATAGTTTAGACATCATATACACAATATTCAACAACATGTTCTTAGTTCACATATAAATCACATATGTGAATTAAATGATGCGATCCTGATTACTTAGATAACATGTAGGTGAATTATGTCATGCGATCCTGTTTAGTTATTCATCATATCTTTGAATTATGTTATGCTATGCTATCCAGTTTAGATGGACATCATATATGTGAAATTATGTCATGCTATCCGTTTTAGTTAAACAATATACATGTCAACTATTTCATGCCCTCTTTTTTCCACACTATCTATTGCATCTGTCTCTCCTACAATGTATGTACATTCAACTATGTTTCCTGTTTATCAGCCATTTGAATTGGAGCGGGTGATGCCAGCATCTAGCAGACTAAAAACACGGTCTTCAAATAAAACAGTGCTACCTCTTGGTGGAGATGGCACGCCGGTTGTACATGCACGAGAACCAGCCCTACCACACATAACCCAAACTCTCGCAGATTGTACCCCTACTGCGATGGACAGAGAACCAGCTTCACCCAATCTAACCCCAACCCCAGCAGATAGTAACCAAGTTCCTGTTGACAGAGCACCATCTCCACCACAGATCTCCCAAACAAGAGCAGTTAGTAAGGCAGCTCTAGTGCCCAAAGGGCCAGTACTACCACGGCGAACCCCAACTCCACCAGTTAGTACGCCTATTCCTGTGGAGGAAGCACAACCAGCTAGTCGTAGTTTAGCATCTATCGCATTTGATGTTGTTAAATCGTATGTGCGTATCTTCCCATCTTGGAAATATTATACTGAAGATGAAGGAAAATGCCAGTTGCAGGTGTTTGTCCCGGAGTTATGTGTAAGTAATGTTATTCACGGCAATTACTTTGCTTTGTCCCATACATCCTACCTCCATGATGGTTATAATACAACAAATTTTCCCATTTTTCTCTATAGAGAAGGACCGATTTGGAAACTCAGGATGAGGTAACCTGTGCTAATACCTCTGCTATCTTCAAGAATGCTTGGTGGCACTATAGGAATTACACAAGAAAAAACATACTTCACCGCAAAGAAACTCATCAAATTCCCTTACGTTCTCCTGAGACACATTCTTCGGACGATGATCGGGAACGCTTTGTTCATAGTGGTCCCGAACCAAGAATGTAGTAAGGTCTATGAGCTCATTTTCTATATTTTAAGTACTATATTCTTGCGTCTTCTTGTACTCTGCTCATGTAGAACAAGTGCCTAAACCTCAAGAATAATTGTTCTAATTTAAGATTCCATTGCTATCATAGTTCAAAAAGCGCTAGGCTTTAATTGTGTGTTTTGCCACCGCCTTGCGCTTCTTCGACCAAAGCGCATGCTTATGCGCAGCTATGCATGATTAAGCGTAGTTATGCACAATGCGTTTATAGCGCCTAGAGCCTAGGCGCGCTTAAGCGCTAAGCTAGGCACGCCTTTTTTAACTATGATTGCTATCGTGCATACTGCTTTGCTCTTGTATCACTATATTTACTCATACAAACTTATTTTTAAATTGAAGGATCCAATCGAAACTCCAATGGCACAACACGTATGTTCACGCATGTTTCTTTAACAAGCTTGCTCTTATCAATATCTCTGTTGATTTCAATTTCAATTGTGTATACAGTTGACTTCTCATATTGTCAGGACCCCGATTCCAAGTCACATCAATCTAGCCGGTAACACCTCATATCACTTTGCGGCCTCACGCACGGTATTCCCACGGGTGTCGACTTACCATGGCCCGGGACCGTTTGCGCCTTTTGGCTCACGTATATGATAGTGTCGCTAGCATCCATATGACAGAGAACCCGGGCCGACATGGCTAGCCGTGAACCCAAAGCGGCACTAACCCATGGGGACAGGCATACATGAATCACATCGAGCATGTCGGTCAAGAGCGTGTGAATCCGGGCTGTAGCACTGGCTAACAGGACTCGGGACCCGGGCTGTAGCAGTGCTAGGCAGGACTCGGATGTCACCGTGACATTTCCTGAAGGACGGATACACGAACGGTGAAACACATGCCGCCCGGTCAAGTGTCCCGAGCAGTAGTCTTTGGGCAAGCTGGACTCGTGAACTGGCAGAAGCGGACTACTATGGCTCAAGGAAGCACTAGACTACATTTCCCCATAAGAGAGGCTGCAAAGGATAAACAACTAGATTGTCGGATCCCACACATACCAAGCATTTCAAACATACACACAATATGCTCAATATGTGTAAATACAACATGGCATCACAACATAACTCTACGACTCAAGTATTTATTCATTAGGCTCCGAGGAGTGAGATATTTTAAACATGGGTCTCTCGACCCAGCATTCAGAGCATACAAGTCAAACACATGCGGAAGCTTAACATGTCTGAGTATAGACAACTATACATGAAAAAGGCTGAGAAGCCTGACTATCTACCAGATCTTGCCGAGGGCACAAGATCGTAGCTGAGGTAACAAGCTAAACGTCGAAGTCCACGCGGAACTGCTAGCGAGACTGACGTCTCTCTGCAAAACATAAAATAAGCAAACGTGAGTACAAATGTACTCAACAAGACTTACATCAGAACTAACTACATATGCATCATTATCAACGAAGGGGGTGGTGGAGTTTAACTGCAACAAGCCAGCTTTGACTCGGTGGCTATCCTAAACTACGACTGCAAGTAACTCTTTTGAGGTGGCGCACACGAGTCCACATATTCACCATATCAATACACCACTATGGATCCGCTCCCGTCTCCCTACGAGAACGCCATCCATAGCACTCACGCTTATCTTGCGCATTTTAGAGTATCCACTTTCACTTGTCTATGAACTATACAGGAAACCCAGAAGTCCTTTGCATGGACACAGCTATTGAATAGATCATATTAACCCCGCGGGTGTACTTCTTCACACGCTCTCGCCACTTACCACCATGTACACGTCGTGTATCTCGCAACCTTCAAGCGGAAGCCTGGCGAGGGAGTCGGCCACGACCTGACTAACCACACAAGTCTCTAGTCCAGGTTTATCGCCTATTCGGGTTCCATCCGCAAGGAGATCCGGCCGGGTGTCGCCACGGCCCCAAACGATGTGTGCAGGGTTCCCGAGACACCAAGCAGGCGCTCGGTACACCGGCCACGGTGTATCTACCGCAACATAGCCCACCCCTAGGGTCAGCGCTCGCACGCCCCCAACACATATCCTACAAACACCAGAGACTAGTTGCAACTCACGGACAGAGGTCGAGGCGATTAATAAGCCGAGAGGGTCGAGTTACGAACCCAATGTGTGGTAGTAACTGTTCATGGATCACAAACACGTAACTCAGTTCTGAGGACGGCTGCAATGAGACAACCCACCATGTACTCCTACATGGCCTCTCACCGCTACCTTTACCAAATCGTGTTCACACACTTAGCTCACACACAGTAGGACATGTTCACACACCTTTGATTCATCCTCGATGAATCAGACCTGACTCAACTCTAAGAAGTAGCAGGCATGACAAATAAGCATGTATGAGTAGGCACATCAGGGCTCAAACAACTCCTACTCATGCTAGTGGGTTTCATCTATTTACTGTGGAATGACAGGTCATGCAGAGGATAAAGGGGTACAACTACCGCATCAACTAACAGATGAATCATTGTTGTCCTAATGCAGTAAAAGAGAGCAGGAGCGAGAGAGTGGGATTGTATCAAAATGAACAAGGGGGTTTTGCTTGCCTGGCACTTCTGAAGATAATATAGTTCTTCATGAGTGTCATTGAACTCATCGTCGGAGGCACGTCTATCGAGAGGGGACAAGCACCGACAAACAAAGAAGAAACACAATCAATGCAATGCAACGATATGATGCATGAATGTGACATGGCAATATGCTCTGGTTTGTGCTAATGCAACAAAAACCAGATTAAATGAAGTTGGTTTGAATCCAAGATTCAAATTCAAACTCCACATGTGGTTATTAAAATGCCATATAATTAAATTGTCCTAAACAGTAGTCATAAGTTGTTCTAACATGCATCAAAATGGTATAGATGGATAGATTGGATTTTTCTGATATTTTTTCATATATAATTTATTTCATTCTGAGCTATAGATTAATTTCTATGATTTTTTGAAGTTTATACTAATTTCTGGAATTTCCTGAGTAAAAATAAATCTAGAAAACGATTAACTGCGTCAGCAATGTGTAAGCATGACGTCAGTAGGTCAAAGGGCTGGTCCAAGTTAAACCTGACAGTGGGGCCCAGGTCACTACTGAGGTGGCGGGTCAAAGCATTAGCTTAATTAAAGCAGGGAATAACCCTGTGGTTAATGATGAGGTGGGGCCCGGCTGTCTGTGACTCTTGGGTTTGATAAGAGGTGGTTAACGCGTAATTAACCTGGCCACGTCAGCACAGTCAGGGTTAGTCCGCCGGCAACCATCCAGCGCGGCGGAGGCACGTCGGAAGCAGCGCTACGGCGCGTGGCTGCCGCGTCGAGGGCACCGTATGTAGCCCTTGCTCGCCCGCATCCAGGGGAGCAGGTGGGAGGTCGTGGGGTGACCGGAGCTCACCGGGAACAACCTCGCGGCGGCGGCCAGAGTTCGGTTGCATGCGGGATCGTGTCGTGGTGCACGGGGAGGACGGCGGTGGGGTGATATGTGCTACGGGGAGCGTGCTGAGCACGATGGAGTGCTCGGACATGAGCTCCAGTGACTAGCTCGACGGCGGCAACACGGCCGGCGGCGGAAAAGCTTCGGCCAAGGCGGCATGCTAGCTAGGGAACGAGCGGGACTACTGGACTAGGGGAGAACCGAAGGGGAGCTCACAGGGAGGTCGACCAGCAGATCAGTGGGCTCGGGGATGCGTCGGAGACGGTGAATCGACGCCGCGATCTTGGATGCCGATGAGGAAGAAGCGAGCTCGGGGCGTCACTTGAGGCCGTCCGGGGTGGTATTATTCGCTTGAAGAAGCGGCGTCGTGGCGGCGATTTGGCATCGAGGCGTGGGGTGTGCGGTGGCCGCGGTGGTGGCGAGCGGCGGCGACGGCTGCGTTCGGTCGCACTCGGGGAAGGAGCTACAGAGCGAAGGAGAGAACAGAGAGTGAGGGCAGAGGCAGAGGGGGCTGCGGGGCGTCTCCAGACGCGTCGTGGGCGCCTCGGTGGCAAGCAGGAGGTGGCGGTGGTGGCCTTGTGACAATGAGATGCTCCTACTGGCAGGAGGAAGACGACGCGGTGGGGTGGTGGCTGGGCTCTCTTCGGTGCGGGGCCACAGCTGGGCCGACTAGGCGGGCTGCACAGGTAAGTGGCTAGGTACTTCTCTCTCTTTTCTATTATCTGTTTTTCTAATTTCTGTAATTGTGTTTGGATTTATTAAAAATGCCAGAGCATTTCCAATAATCATGCAACTGACTGTGGCCACTGTTTGGAATATTTCCAACGGTAAACATTTCAGTTTGTGATTATTTGGGCATTTAAAATATTTATAGGAATTAAATGCCCAAATGCAAATACTTAATGATTTAATTCAAGAATCCAGAGTGGCCTAGAAAATGTGCACCATTTTTTGGCAGAGGTTCTAAACCAATTCAAAAATGATGAAATTTTCTGAAAAGCATTCTGGGTTCATTGAAAATATTTATGGTTGACCCTATTTGATTTAATCTTGGTGCTAGGGTTTATCATCCCCATTTCAAGTTTCAAAATAATTTAAACATGATGCAACAGACAAGTGCTAGCCTAATGCAAGGTAAGGCTAGGGATGTGACAACTCACCCCCACTAAACAAGAATCTCGCCCCGAGATTCAAGACGTGAGGTAAGAAGACAAAGGGAACACTAAGCATCACAAACTTCATGATCCAACTGTCTCCTCGAGGTTGTTGATTTGTTGCATATGTTGATCTTGACATCCTCGCTTTTGAGATCTTCATCCACGCAATGATGACGGAAAGAAACTCTACTAGGATTGATCTTCTCAAAGATCGAACAACTCAGGATCAACTCATCGAGTGAGACATTGAAACATCTCTCGAGCTGAGACATGAAACATACATCCAGCGGGATGGAGTGTAATAGATGACGAAGATTCACTAGGTAGGCAACAATTCCACACTTAAGAAGGTGGTGAACGGTTGTCAACGTAGCGAGGAGTTGAGTTGCCATGATACCATAACGAGACATCTTAAGGAAGGTGACTCTCAGAAATATTCCCTTAAGTGGCAAAAAGAATTACTTTTGATCCATAGATCATTGACACTCTTCATACCAGCTTAAGGCAATTTACAATTGATCGTTGAAAGAGTACAAAGGAATGGCATACCCGGACTAGAATGGATGATGTGGACTACCTTGTTGAAGACAACGCAATGAATGACTTTTACTTATCATCGAAAATGGATGGGACCCATGACAAGACCACTTTTGAAGATGATCCTGGACAACAACTGCTGAGAAGGCATCCCATGGAAATTTGGCACAATGGGGTGCAACTGGGAACAAAATGCAAATGTTGGGAGTGTTCCAACCATCATATATGCGTGAGATTCAGACCTGGTTGGTCTCTAATATTTCAGACAGCATGTCTGAAAAGGAAAGGTTGCAACACAAATCCACGAGATGATGTTGCGAGATTCTCGGGGGATGGACTATGGTAGTAAGCTCCAAAACATGAGCGGTTCTGCTACAAACATGTGAACACGCTGTCCCAGACAAGCATGGCCACGTAGTAGCCTTATATTAAACACTTCCAAGTTCAGGTGGGGGAACCATCATCGAGGATATTGAAATCTTTTCATAAGTCCGGATTAGCTCTTATGAAGGGACTCCTTCTCCTTGAGAAAATCAGTCAGTGGCTTGGTGTGCTAGGGATACATAAGGAATGAAGGTTGCGAACCTGTCAAACCATAGCATACTTCGCACATGCATGACTGACTTTGTAGCGACCAGACCCGAATGGATCAAGTCTCGTGCTCGATGTCATCCTGGATCGAATGCCGACACCACACAAGATTTCAAGGATTTATAGCGAGTAGCAATCACGCACTTATTACATCGTTGTCCACAAGGGAACTTAATACAATAATATGGCTTAAGGCCATCTAATAATAACAGCGGAAGGCTTGGAAGATAAGCGAGTCCATCAACTCCATCGGCATCATCGAGTATAGAACCACGACCTAACACCTTACTCGTCGTCCAAAAGTCTCGAACGTGAAAGTTGCAGCCAGCACGGGTCAGCACATGGAATATGCCGGCAATGTAACACCTAAGAGTAATGAAGGAATAAGCCTATACTACATGCATATTTGGCTGGTGGTAAGGCTCTACGGTTACATTTGCATAAAGCTGATTTTTCCCTACATCAAAGGAATAATTTTATTTAACTATCATGGTGGTTGTTAAACATTGAGAATGGTTGACAGCATCCTCAATCCCAATTAAAGAGTACTCATCAAAACCCAATAACTTTTATTAGAAGTAACATGTTGAGATTCACATGATATTCAATTACCGGATACTCAAAACGTCCATAACCGGGGACACGGCTAATCATGATTAGTTTATACACTCTGCAGAGGTTTGCGCACTTTTCCCCACAAGACTCGATCGCCTCCGCTTGGTTCTCGCACTACATGGTGTTTGAGAAACGGATGACCGAGACATAGTCTTTCAGAAGCGCTAGCACCTTACATGTGGGTAGACCGTACCAACCTACATCCCCTACATCAGCTAGCCCACCCGTAAGAGTTCGCACAACTTAGTCAACTACACCAGAGCCCATAATTGGCTTGTGGCTGCACACGGAAGTTTCCATTTTGAATAATCTTATGATCCCTTAGAGCCTGGGTGGCGGTCCGAAGAAATACAGGCAAGTCCTGATGGAAACCAGGTGCCTCAATCCACCCAGATGTGTGTTTAGGTTGCCACCTTAGATAAACCATTAATTAACAATCTCACATCTGTCATGGATATTCACTCACCCAATCCACGTCTACTAGCATAGCATGGCACAATCAAGCAAACGTGAAGTAACTCCCAAGGTTTCATAAGTAAAACAGGTAATAGGTACTACCTCAAATCTACTTCCCAATCCCACAATTTAATTAGATCCTAAACATGCAAGTGTTTGAGGGTTTGATCTAATGCATAAAACTGGGTAGTAGAAAAGGTATGATCAAGTGTTACTTGCCTTGCTGATGATCCGCGAGACCTAGAGATTCGAAGTAACAAGCGGCGCACTCCGGGTGATCTAACGCAGACAAACAACAAGCATACAATAAGTACTTATCTAATGCACAGGGAAATCTCGAATAAAAGATCTAACCAGATAGTTCAACTTAAGAACCCTGGTTACAAAAGAATCGAATCAAATAAAGCATCGAAAGTCGAAACTCGAGAGAGAACGACTCGGTTTAGCAAATCGAAACTAGGTCAAAATTTTACAGTAGCAAAACTACGTGTAAGTAGGTTAGTCGGAAGGGCGGTTTAGAATGCTAAACTCCAGCGCTTGAATCACTGATTCGATAAGCGAGCAAGAAATAAAACAGATTTGAAAATTGGATCGAAATCGAATCGAGAAAATAACGGATTAAATCTGATTAAAAGAAAACGACGAACGGATTAAATAACGGACGTTAGTTAACGAACAAATCCAACGAACACATTCATTGAAACGAGCGGTTCGGTGAGCGTTCATTAATTAAGAAAACCAAAAAAAACCATCTAGGGTTTTTAAAAAACCGAACATCTTAAAAAACCGGATCGGGTTTTCGAGAAAAACGGATCGCGGCGGCGCGGCGGCGGCTACCTCGGGCCACTTCATGGCCCGGAGCTCGGTGGAGGCGGCAAGGTCGGGAGGGGGCGGGGGCGGCGGGTTCCGGCGTCGGCGAGAACGGCGGGCGTCCTCGGCGGCGGGCTCAGTCGGCTCGGGTTGAGGCGCGGTGGCGGCGGGATGAGGAGGGGGGGGCGGTATTTAAGAGGGGGGGGCGGCACCTTGGGGAGGGCAAGGGAGGCGGCCAGGCGACGTCTTGTGGCGGGGCTCCATGTGAGCGTCTTGTGAGGAGAGAGGAGGAGGCGGGCGAGTCTTTGGGCAGTGGGCCTCGGCCCGAGCGCAGTTTTTTTTTAAACAAAACAAAACTAAACGGATTAAAAAATACCAAATGAACTCCGAATTTAATAAAATAAATTTTCCCGACTCCTAAAATGAGTCGAACAAAATGAACTTTAAAAACGGCAAACATGCATATTTTTTTAAATGCTCATTTTGCCTAAGCAAAATAAATCTTCAAAACCAAATTTGATTTATTTATAATATCTTCATTTTCCTAAATATTGGGAAAGTCATATTATTCCCTCTCTTAATTTTTTATAGGAAAACTTTATGAAGATAATTAAATAAATCAATGATCCTATTTTCAAAATTTGAGAAATCCCAAATATGAAAATTATGAAACTTCCAACTCTCTCAGAGGGTCCTTGAGTTGCGTGAAATTTTCTAGGATCGGAAAAATGCGAGAAAATATGATATGCATGATGACCTAATGTATAACATTCCAAATTGAAAATTTGGGATGTTACAAACCTACCCCCTTAAGATGAATCTCGCCCTCGAGATTCGGGTTGGCTAGAAAATAGGTGAGGGTGGTCCTTGAGCAAAACTTCCTCTCTTTCCTAGGTGGCTTCATCCTCAGTGTGGTGGCTCCACTGAACTTTGCAAAACTTGATAACTTTGCTGCGGGTAACTCTACTGGCATAATCGAGAATCTTAACCGGTTTCTCCTCATATGTCAAGTCATCCTTCAACTGAATTGCTTCGGTGTACTTTGTGTCTCTTAACGGTACCTCTGCTATCTCGGGTGACATTTCTTCAATCGAGAAACATGGAATACATCATGAACTCCTGACAGTCCTTCCGCAATTCCAACTTATACGCACTTCTCCCATGCGTTGCAAAATCTTATCTGGTCCAGCGGAACGGGTGCTAACTTTCCTTTCACTCCAAAACGCTTAACTCCTTGAAGCGGGGATACTCTGAGATATACTCTGTCCCCAACCTCATACTCAATCGCTGCGCTTTGAATCGGCATAGCTCTTTTATGCGGACTGGGCTACCTTGAGCCTGTCTCGAATCAACTTAACCTTCATTCCGACTCCTTAATCAAATCTGGTCCAAACAATCGACGATCTCGGTTTAGTCCCATGACAACGATGTCCTGCACCTTCTTCCATCTGAGCCTCGAAGGTGCCATCTTTAAGCTGGTTTGGTAACTGTTGTTGTAGGAAAATTCTGCATCGGCAAATTATCATCCCAGCTAGATCCATAATCTAGTGCACAAGCTCTCGAATGTCCTCCAAAATCTGATTGACTCTCTCGGTCATCCATCGATCTGTGGGTGGAAAGCTGTCTTCAATTCCACCTGGTTCCCAATGTTTCGTGCAACTGGTTCCAAAATTTCGAGGTAAAATGGGTTCCTCTATCGATCGATGCTCCTCGGAACTCCGTGTAAGCACACAATTCTGGTCATGTATATCTTTGCCAACTTAGCACTGCTATAGGTAGTCTTGACCGGAATGAAATGAGCTACCTTTGTCAAGCGGTCGACTATAACCCAAATCGAGTCATATCTGAGCGGGTCTTTGGCAAACCTGTGATGAAATCCATGCCTAGTTTATCCCACTTCCATTCGGTATCGGCAACGGTTGTAACAATCCTGCTGGCTTCTGATGCTCTGCCTTTACTTTCTGACATACATCGCAAATTGCTACATACTCCGCAATATCCTTCTTCATTCCGGTCCACCAGAAAATATTCTTTAAATCCAAATACATCTTGGTATTTCCTGGGTGAATCGAATAGGGTGAATCATGGGCTTCTTGTAAAATCAACTTCCTGATTTCTGGGTCATTGGGCACATAAACTCGGTCTTCAAACCATAGGGTATCGTGCTCATCCTCACGAAATCCTTTAGCTTTTCCTTTGCTCATTTTCTCCTTTATAGAGGCAACTTCCTTATCTGCCTTTTGGGCTTCTCTGATTTTGTCCATCAGTGTCAACTGAATCTCCAATGCTGCTACATAGCCTCTCGGAACTATTTCCAAACTTAGTTCTCGAAGGTCCTCGGCTAACTCATTGGGTATTCCTCCCATCATTAGGGTATTGACGTGGCTCTTACGGCTAAATGCGTCAGCTACGACATTAGCCTTTCCGGGGTGATAATGCAATCTCATATCATAATCCTTGATAAGCTCTAACCATCTCCTCTGTCTGAGATTTAATTCCTTTTGTGTGAAGATGTACTTCAAACTCTTGTGATTCGTATATACTTCACAATGATTTCCAATGAGAAAATGTCTCCACGTCTTCAGGGCATGCACAACGGCTGCTAACTCCAAATCATGAGTGGCATAATTCAACTCATGGGGCTTAAGTTGTCGTGAAGCATACTGAAACAACTCTTCCTTCCTGCATAAGCACTGCTCCAAGTCCTCGGCGTGAAGCGTGCAATACACCTCATAGTACTTAGTTTGATCCGCAATATCAAAACTGGTGAAGTAACCAATCTTTTCTTCAACTCCTGAAAACTTGCCTCACAGTCCTCGGTCCATATGAATTTGTTTTCCTTCTTCAACAATTCATCATAGGCTTTGCAATCCTTGAGAAATTCTCAATGAATCTTGGTAGTATCCTGCGAGTCAAGGAAACTCGAATCTCTCCAACTGTCGTTGGTGCTTCCCATTTGGTTCTGGGTCTCAACCTTTGTGGGGTCAACTGCTATTCCTTCTCCGGATATAACATGTCCGAGAAATCCAACTTCCTTTAGCCAAAACTCACATTTGCTGAACTTGGCATACAACTGGTGTTCCTCGGTTTCTCAAAACCAATCGCAAATGTTCCTTGTGTTCCTCTTCATTCTTGAGAAAATCAAAATGTCATCAATGAACACCACGATTTAACTTGTCCAAAAACTCCATAAACACTTTGTTCATCAGGTTCATGAAATAGGCTGATGCGTTAGTCATCCAAATGACATAACGGTATACTCATACAGTCCATATCTCGTGGTAAATGCTGTCTTGGGTATGTCCTGCTCCCGAATCTTCAATCGATGGTACCACGATGCATAAGTCGATCTTGGAAAACACTTTGGCTCCTTGCAAGCGATCAAACAGATCATTTATCATAGGTAGTGGGTACTTGTTCTTGATTGTTACTTCATTCAATCCACGATAATCAACAACCATTCTCAAAGATCCATCCTTCTTCTCTACTAACAACACGGGTGATCCCCAAGGTGAAGAACTTGGGCGTATAAAACCTTTATCCAATAGTTCCTTAATCTGCTTCTTGATTTCCGCCAGATCCTTTGCGGGCATCCTGTATGGTCGCTTCGATATCGGGCCTGTTCCTGGCAACAGCTCGATCAAAAACTCAATGTCTCTATCCGGTGGCATTCCTGGCAATTCTTACGGAAATACATCAGGATAATCCTTCACCACTGGTACTTCTTCCTGTACCACTCCTGATAAGCAATTAACTTGTGCTCTCCTCGGCTCGTGCCGTGATACATACTTAATCCTTCTTCCTTACGGTGTGGTGAGCAAAATTGACCTTGTGGTGCAATCTATGTTTCCTCCATACTTTGATAACCAATCCATTCCTAATATCACATCCAATCCTTGGGATTCCGAACTATTAGGTGCGAGGGAAAACATAGTGTCCGATCCTTAGTGGCGATCGATCACACCATTTACTAGCCATGTACTCTGCTCGGGTGAGGTTACTAACATGGGTGACCTAAGGGCTTGGGTCGGTAACTTGTACTTATCCACAAATCCCTTGATATGTATGAATGCGATGCACCAAGATCGAAAAGAACAAGCTGCAGTAAATGACTTAACCAAAAACTTACCGATTCTTGCATCGGGCTGATCTTCAACCTCCTCCACATCAATGTGGTTCACCTGTCCCTATTGAAAGGGTTGGGCTTCTTTCGAGCTTCCATTGCCATTTCCATTTTGGCCTTCGGACGACCATTTGCATAGTGCCCATCTTGCGGCACTTAAAGCAAGTAATGTGACTCAAGTCTACCTTGGATGGTGTTGACGGGTTGGTGCGATTCCGTCCGTTGCTTCCTCCATTCCGTTCCCATTCTTGGTGCCATTATGGTTGTCGAATTTCCTCCTCCATGGGTATGCTGAAACTGAATTCCTGATTTAGGGGTATAACGTGGTTTCTGCTGAGCTCGAGTTATACTTCCCTTGTCCATACTTCCGCTTGCAGTTCTCAATTCTTCTGCTTTCCTTCAATCATGAGGGCTCGGTCTACCAACTCCTGGTAGTTGTTGAAACTGCTACCATCAACGGCATCTGAACTCATCATTCAGTCCTTCTAGAAACTTCTCCTGTTTAGCTGCGTCAGTAGTAACGTCATCCGGGGCATAACATGCTAATTTGCTAAAGTCATCCACGTCTTGCCAACAGTCCTTCCTCCTTGGCGTAAGTTGAGAAACTCACGCTTCTTCATAGCCATGGCTCCTGCTGAAACATGGGCAGTCTGAAAGCTTGCTGAAATTGATCCCATGTGGCAGTGTCTCACGGGTAAGTGGTGTGAAATTCTCCCACCATGCTGCTGCAGGTCCTTCAAGCTGATGTGCTGCAAACTTCACTCTTTCACCATCTGTGCATCCCGCAGTGGTCAACTCCCTTCCTATCTTGCGGAGCCACCATACTGCTACAATCGGCTCGGTGCTCTTTGGAATACACCGCGGTTCGATCTAAGGAAGCGAGTCGGATGATCCGCAGGTGGTGGTGGTGGTGGTTGTTGTTGTTGTTGTTGTTGTTGTTGTTGTTGTTGTTGTTGCCCTGGTTCTGCACCAATGTTTGAATCAGGGTATTCTGCTGCTGGATCAATTGGGTGATCTCTGGCGGGAAAACGAATCCGGGATCGCGTCTCGGAGGCATCTCATGGGTTTAGAAAAGAAGAGAAATTTAGAATAGAATGAGGTCTAAGGGGAATCACTACCCAAATGCACATGAGCAAATGCACACAAAATCACTTCATTCAATCAAACAAGGGCTTACAACGATCTAACTATCGCAAAAGTCGTGTACTACAATGTTTACATGGAGGAAATACTACTAATATGTGGGGACTTCTACTAATTTGAACCGGTGGAAGACTCCATGATGTACTGCTCGACTTCGTCTTCAAAGTCGGGTTCACTTGGATCCGAATCGGTGTCGTCGATGTTGATGTAGTCACTTGGGTAATCGACATACTGGTCTTCATTCCTGAGTGCCAACTTCTTCTTGAGTTCTTCGATCTCGTACTTAAGATCGTTATTGTGTCTTGCCAGAGCTACGATCTCGTCCATGTAGTCCTTGCGTGTAGTTTTTAGTTCTTCTTCCAGTTCGATGATCCTTCCCTTTGTCTTCTGCATCTCCAACATATCATTGCACATTTGGTTCTCTGGCGTCGAATGTGCTGATTTAACTCTGGATGAAAGCTGCAATGGATCTATCCTTCTTGGTGCCGACAACGTCCCGCTTGTCATCTCGGCGTCCGCAAATCTGGTAGATGGTGTCCTTGAGGTCTTCTTGATAAACTTCTCCAATCGTCCCATGGTGATGTGAGCTGCCATGCTCTTTCCCGGACTCAAGTTGGTGCAAAAAAACACTATCTATAGGCTTGGTGATTGGGGCGAATGTCCTTCTGGACGTGGCGTGAATCTTCCAGCGCTCCTCTTGAGCGAGTGGCGTTGAAAGTCCGGTGAAGCTTGGTAGTCCAATGTTCGGTACTTGGTAACTTCCTTCAAGTGAAATCCAAAAGGTGTGCCTTCATCCGGTTGGGTGTACTTGATCTTCGCGTCAAATCATCCTAAAGAGTAGAAAAGATGAGGAGTTAGAAAATGGGAAGAGAGTAGTGATCTATGGCTTTAACTTAGTGGTGGTGTCCCTACGGTCGGCGTGTGCTCGATACCATTCTCTGTGGCGACCAGACCGAATGGATCAAGTCTCGTGCTCGATGTCATCCTGGATCGATGTCTTGACACCACACAAGATGCCAAGGATTTATAGCGAGTAGCAATCACACACTTATTACATCGTTGTCCACAAGGGAACTTAATACAATAATATGGCTTAAGGCCATCTAATAATAACAGCGAAGGCTTGGAAGATAAGCGAGTCCATCAACTCCATCGGCATCACTTGAGTATAGAACCACGACCTAACACCTTACTGTCGTTCGAAAAGTCTGCAACGTGAAAGTTGCAGCCAGCAATTGGTCACATGGAATATCTTGGCAATGTAACACCTAAGAGTAATGAAGGAATAAGCCTATACTACATGCATATTTGGCTGGTGGTAAGGCTCTCTGATTTACATTGCATAAAGCTGATTTTCCCTACATCAAAGGAATAATTTTATTTAACTATCATGGTGGTTGTTAAACATTGAGAATGGTTGACAGCATCCTCAATCCCAATTAAAGAGTACTCATCAAAACCCAATAACTTTTATTAGAAGTAACATGTTGAGATTCACATGATATTCAATTACGGATACTCAAAACGTCCATAACCGGGACACGGCTAATCATGATTAGTTTATACACTCTGCAGAGGTTTAGCACTTTTCCCCACAAGACTCGATCGCCTCCGCTTGGTTCTCGCACTACATGGTGTTTGAGAAGCGGATGGCCGAGACATAGTCTTCGAAGCGCTAGCACCTTACATGTGGGTAGACCGTACCAACCTACATCCCCTACATCAGCTAGCTTACCCGTAAGAGTTCGCACAACTTAGTCAACTACACGAGCCCATAATTGGCTTGTGGCTGCACACGGAAGTTTCAGTTTGAATAATCTTATGATCCCTTAGAGCACAGGTGGCGGTCCAAAGAAATACAGAGCAAGTCTGATGGAAACCAGTGCCTCAATCCACCCAGATGTGTGTTTAGGTTGCCACCTTAGATAAACCATTAATTAAGAATCTCACATCTGTCATGGATATTCACTCACCCAATCCACGTCTACTAGCATAGCATGGCACAATCAGCAAGCGTGAAGTAACTCCCAAGGTTTCATAAGTAAAACAGGTAATAGGTACTACCTCAAATCTACTTCCCAATCCCACAATTTAATTAGATCCTAAACATGCAAGTGTTTGAGGGTTTGATCTAATGCATAAAACTGGGTAGTAGAAAAGGTATGATCAAGTGTTACTTGCCTTGCTGATGATCCGCGAGACCTAGAGATTCGAAGTAACAAGGCGCGACTCGGGTGATCTAACGCAGACAAACAACAAGCATACAATAAGTACTTATCTAATGCACAGGGAAATCTCGAATAAAAGATCTAACCAGATAGTTCAACTTAAGAACCCTGGTTACAAAAGAATCGAATCAAATAAAGCATCGAAAGTCGAAACTCGAGAGAGAACGACTCGGTTTAGCAAATCTGAAACTAGGTTAAAAATTTTACAGTAGCAAAACTCTGTGTAAGTAGGTTAGTCGGAACGGCGGTTTCGTAACGAAACTCCAGGCGCTTGAATCGCCTGATTCCGATAAACGAGCAAGAAATAAAACAGATTTGAAAATTGGATCAGAAATCGAATCAGAAAAATAACGGATTAAATCTGATTAAAAGAAAACGACGAACGGATTAAATAGCGGACGTTAGTTAATGAACAAATCAACGAACACATTCATTGAAACGAGCGGTTCGGTGAGCGTTCGTTAATTAAGAAAACCAAAAAAACCATCTAGGGTTTAAAAAAAAACCGAACATCTTAAAAAAAACCGGATCGGGTTTTCTGAGAAAAACCGGATCGGGGCGGCGGCGGCGGCGGCTACCTCCGGGGCTTCGCCGGCGGGGCTCACGGGCTCCGGTGGGGCGGCAAGGTCGGGAGGGGGCGGCGAGGGGCGGCGGGTTCAGCGTCAGCGAAAACAATGGCGTCCTCGGCGGCGGCGGGCTCCGTCGGCTCGGGTTAGGCGCGTGGCGGCGGGATGAGGAGAGGGGGGGTGGCGGTATTTAAGAGGGGGTGGCGGCGCCTTGGAGGAGGGGTAGGGAGGCGGCCAGGCGATGTGCAGTGGCGGGGCTCCAGCGCAGCGTCTTGTGAGGAGAGGAGGAGGCGGGCAGGGTCTTTGGGCAGTGGGCCTCGGCCCGGGAGGGCGCGCAGTTTTTTTAAACAAAACAAAACTAAGCGGATTAAAAAATACCAAACGAACTCGAATTTAATAAATTAAATTTTCCCGACTCCTAAAAATGAGTCGAACAAAATGAACTTTAAAAGCAGCAAACATGCATATTTTTTAAATGCTCATTTTGCCTAGGCAAAATAAATCTTCCAAAACCAAATTTGATTTATTTATAATATCTTCATTTTTCCTAAATATTGGGAAAGTCATATTATTCCCTCTCTTAATTTTTTTTATAGGAAAACTTTATGAAGATAATTAAATAAATCCAATGATCCTATTTTCAAAATTTGAGAAATCCCAAATATGAAAATAATGAAACTTCCAACTCTCTCCGAGGGTCCTTGAGTTGCGTGAAATTTTCTAGGATCGGAAAAATGCGAGAAAATATGATATGCATGATGACCTAATGTATAACATTCCAAATTGAAAATTTGGGATGTTACAGACTTGGGATGGTACCAGAGGAAGAAAAAACAAACTTTCTCGAATTCACGGCGGCAACTTGCTCCAAATGCACATGAACTAGAGGAAGTCACTCCTTCCATCCAAGCATAAGCTTCATGAACGGAACACGAAGGCATTGCTTATAAAATTTTCAACACTAGGTTGATGTTCAACATGAATCATGGGGGAGACAAAATGCTGCTGATGGGGTTCAACAACAACTCATCGGAATTTCCATATCACTGGACTTCCGCCATCATGTGAACACGGTGATAGTATTGGTCAGACAAAAAGATGTAATGGTGTATGCTCGAGGGATCAACCACGAGTAAGACAACATTACGAATAGCGTTGGTTCTAACTTGATTTAACGATAGCCCACACTCAAATCAAGGTTTTGACAAGGCAATAGATCCAACAACTAATCACGAGGACCAATCGATGGAGATATCATCTCTCTTCAACACACACACACACACACACACACACACACACACACACACACAAGGATATCCCATAGAACGAACTAAGTTAGGCAAGCGTTTATCTTCCAACTCTCCAAGTTGTTGTTTAGCTTAACCAACTAGCTCAGGGTATCCAACACAGATTCTTGGAGAATGGCTAGTTTAGAGGAAAACCAACTTGGTCACGAGCTCAACATAACAGTCAGGGGACAACCTGGTAATGCTTCCGAGAAGATATTCGGAAAATCACGAACCACCGGTATGTTAATAAGCCGAGAACAACCTTGCTTTTCAGGCAAGATGATATTGTCGGGACCCCGATCCTAAGTCACACCGATCTAGCATGTAACACATCATATCACTTTGCGGCCTCAAGCACGGTATTCCCACGGGTGCCGCCTTACCATGGCCCGGACCGTTTATGCCTTTTGGCTCACGTATATGATAGTGTCGCTAGCATCCATATGACAGAAGAACCGGGCCGACATGACTAGTCGTGAACCCAAAGTGGCACCAACCTATGGGGACAGGCATACATGAATCACATCGAGCATGTCGGTCATCAACGTATGAATTGGGCTGTAGCACTGGGCTAACAGGACTCCGGTATCCCGGCTGTAGCAGCTAGGCAGGACTCGAATAACACCGCGTGACATTTCCCGAAGGACAGACATAGGAACGAAGTGAAACACATGCCGGCCATCAAGTGTCCAAGCAGTAGTCTTTGGGCTAGCGAGGACTCCGGTGAACCGGGCTGTAGCGGACTACTATCGCTCAGAAGCACGAGACTACATTTCCCCATAAGAGAGGCTACCGAGGATAAACAACTAGGTTGTCGGATCCCACACATAGCAATACAAGTTACACGTACGCATAACATGCAAGTATGTGTTGTACAACATGGCATCACAACATAGCATAAACTCATATAGATAAAGGCTCGGAAGAGCCACATAGCAATAAGTACAAGCAGGGTCACATGACCCATCATTGAAACATACAAACAACAAGCGGAAGCATTACATGTCTGAGTACGACAACTACAAAAGAAAAAGGCTGAGAAGCCTGACTATCTACAAGACCCTCCCAAGGGTACAAGATCGTAGCTGAGGTAACAAGCTACTAAATCAAAGTCAAAGCGGAACTACTAGTAAGACCGAAGTCTCCGCTGCAAAACATAAATAAAGCAACGTGAGTACAAAGGTACTCAGCAAGACTTACATCAGATCCTATCATACATGCATTAGTATCAAGAAGGTAGTGTGGAGTTTTAGTTGCAGCAAGCTAGCTTTGACTCTGTGGCTATCCTGTTCTACGACTACAAGAAACTCTTGAGGTGAGCCAACGTACACGAGTCCACTAATCACCACATCAATACACTACTACGGATTCATTCCCGTCTCCATACGAGAAGGCCATCCATAGCACTCACACTTGTCTTGAGCATTTTAGAGTATCCACTTCAAGTTGTCTATGTACCACGTAAGCATCCAAGAAGTCCATAACCGAGGACACGGCTATTCGAATAGATCATGATAACCCTGCGGGGTGTACTTCTTCACACACGCTCTCGCCACTTACCGCCATATACCGTCATGTATCTCGGCAACCTTCAAGCGGAAGCTTTGGCGAGGTGTCGGCCACGACCGACTAACCACACAAGACTCTAGTCCAGGCTTATCGCCTATTCGGGTTCCATCCGCAAGGAGATCCGGCCGGGGTGTCGCTCACGACCCCAAATGATGTGAGCAGGGTTCCCAAGCCCACCATCCGGTGCCACTTGGTACACCGTGCCACCTGTGCCTAGTCTGTCCCAAGCCCACCTGCGGGTGCCACTTAGTAGAAAAATAGCACTACCTACAAACACCGAAAACTAGTTGCGACTCTGGACAGAGATCAAGTTGGTTAATAAGTCGAGAGGGTCGAGTTACGGAACCCAATGTGTGGTAGTATCGAGTCATTGGACAACATACATAGAACTCAAGTGCTTAGGGCGGTTCGGTGAGACAACCCACCATGTACTCCTACATGGCCTCTCACTACTACCTTTACCAAATCGTGTTCACACACTTCACTCTCGAAGATCGAACATGGAACTGTACTTCAATTCATTCCCAATGAATCAGACCTGACACAACTCTAAGCAATAGCAGGCATAGCATGGTAGGAACACAACATGGCTCAATCAACTCCTACACATGCTAGTGGGTTTCAACTATTTACTCGTGGCAATGACAGGTCATGCGAGAGGAATGGGTTCAACTACCGCAGCACAAAGTAGCAGATGAATCGTTGTTGTCCTAATGCAATAGCGAGAGCAGGAGCGAGAGAGTAGGATTGTATCGGAATGAACAAGGGATTTGCTTGCTGGTAAATCAACAAGGGAGGCACCGCTTCATAAGCAGTACTCTGGGCGTCTCGGAGCGGGACCTATCGAGAAGGAACGGTGCCGGCAATCAATACACAATCATATGCAACAATATGATGCATGAACATGGCATGTAGATGTGATGTTGTTTGAGCTAATGCAACTGGTATTCAATTTGAATGAAGTCCATTTGAACCAAAGGTTCAAATGCAATTCAAAATAAGCTCTTATAAATGCCATTTTAGAGTTTCACTTATACAGCATGTATAAGTTGGTTTGTCATGCATGAAACAAGTACAGATGGATAGATTGAATTTTTCTGATAATTTTCATATATAAATTATTTCAATCTGAGCTATGGTTGAATTTCTATGAATTTTGAAGTTTTGAATATATTCGGAATTTCCTGATTTAATTTAATCCGTAAAATATAATATTGCGCCACATGACGTCATGCCTGCGTCAGCAGGTCAACTGGGCTGACCAGGGTCAAACCTGACGTGTGGGGTACACACGTCAGTGACACGGGGTTAAACAGGGGTTATTTTAGTTTAATCTAAAAATTAGAGGGGGTACTGGGCCCACATGGCAGTGGCTCTAGGGGGTAGGTTAGTTGGTGATTAGCTTAAGCTAATCACCTGACGAGCCGAACCCACGTGGCAGGGCTCAGGCGACGGGGCTCGTCGCCGGCGACCTCTGGACGCGGCGAAGTCCGCGCCACAGGCCACGGGGGTGGCGTCTGAGAGCACCGGGGCGTAGCCCGGGCTCTCGCGCATCTGGTGGAGCAGGCGGGAAGAGCTGGGGGGCCCGGGGCTCGCCGGAGCGGAGCTCGCGGCGGCGGCCGGAGCTCGGCTCAAGCGGGCGTGTGGCTGCGGTGTGCGAGGGCGAGAACGGAGAGGGGGAGAAGGAGCAGCAGCTCACAGCGGTCGCGACGAACGGGTCGGCGAGGTCGGGGAGGAACCGAAGCGGTCGTGGCGGCGGAGGGGATCTCCGGCAACCGGAGACGAAGACGGCGACGGCAACGGCTCCACGAGGCGTCCGGCGTCTTGTGGCTTGACGGAGAGGACGAGGGAGTCGTGGCGGGGCGCATGGACTCCACGAGGCGAGGGATGGCGGGGAGCGCGTCGGCGGTGAGCTGCGGCGGCGGCGGCCTTCGGTTCGAGCGAGAGAGAGAGAGAGAGAGAGAGGAGAGGACTGGGAGAGGGGCGGTCGGGCGGCGCGTGGCGTCGTTCGTGGTGTCGAGGCGACGAGGGAGGAAGCGAGGAGGTGGCGGGAGGCGTGTCCCCAGCCGGACCTGCGTCAACATGCACAAGGCAGGCGTGCCCCCGCCCTCTGGCCGCGAGGAAGGGGACGGTGGCACTTGGCCGGTCGGTGGGCTGGGGCTGGCCAGCTGGGCCGGCCAGGCCGCACAGGAGCTGGGCCGCGGTAAGTTAGGTAAGTTTTTCCTATTTTGTTTCTTTTTCTAATATTCTGACATTTGTTTGACTTATTTAAAATACTACATAAATTTATTTACTTATGCCAATTTTTATATGAGCTAGTGGTATTATTCCAGAGCTCCTTTATAAACGGCATAGTTTTTGGACAATATTTTATATATATATATAATAATATATATCCAAGGCAAATAATTACTGCATTAATTCCAAATGCCCAAAATAAATACTTATGAGATCCTGAAAATATTGGTTTGATTATTATCTCTCCAATATTTTCAGAGAATATGAGCATTTTCTTGGACCTTTTGGAGCAATTTTTATTTGGGTCATTTCCAAAAATTATTCTGAGGGTTTCACAAATCCCCATTTCAAAATTAAATGGAATTTAAACATGATGCACAAGTAACTAGCTAGCCTTGAGCATACCAGAACTAGGGATGTGACAACTCGCCCCCACTTAAAAGAATCTCGTCCCGAGATTCAGGGGTCGACGGAAAGAAAGCGGGGTACTCCAGTCGAAGACGATCTTCTCGCTCCCAGGTAGCTTCTCTCTCGGAATGATGAGACCACTGAACCTTGAGAAACTTGATATTCTGACGTCGAGTAACACGCTCTGCTTGATCAAGAATGCGAACCGGGTACTCTCGGTATGTGAGGTTATCTTGGAGATCAAGCGTTTAGTGGTCCACTCCATGGATAGGATCCGAGAAGCAACGCTGAGTTGAGAGACATGGAAGACATCATGAACTCGAGAAAGATGTGGGGTTAGTTCAAGCTGGTAGGCAACCTCTCCTCGTTTAGCGAGAATGCGAAGGGGCCAATGTAACAAGGAGCCAACTTGCCCTTGATACAAAGCGATGGGTACCCTTTAGAGGAGTAACCCAAGGTAAGCCTTGTCGCCAACTTCATAAGCCACTTCCTTATGACGACGGTCATCTGGCTCTTTAACGAGATTGGGCTGTTTTCAAATTCTCACGAATGATCTGAACTTGCTCTTCCGCCTCTGGATCATGTCCGGTCCAAAGAATTGTCTTTCACGGTTTCGACCAGTTCAAAGGTGTTCGACATCTTCGTCCATAGAGAATCTCAAAAGGAGCTTTCTTGAGACTGGATTGATAGCTATTGTTATAATCAAACTCGTGAAAGGAAGACATTTCTCCCAATCCATACCGAATGAGATAACGCAAGCTCTAAGCATGTCTTGAGAATTTGGTTGACCCTTTCCACGACCACTTGGTGAGGGTGGAAAGCGGTCTTCAAAAAAGATGGGTTCCCATGGCAGTTTGGAAACTCTCCCGAAATGAGAAGTGAAAAGACTACCACGGTCTGAATTGATCTCTAGTGGAACACCATGGGTGACACTATTAGAAAATGTATAAGTCAGCGAGCTGACTAGCGATGATACTCTCGAGCAGGAAGGAAGTGAGCCACTTTGGAAAGGCGATCAACGACTACGAAGATAGCATTATTCCCTTTCTTGGTCCCAGGAAAGCGGTGATGAAATCCATACCAACTTTATCCCATTTCCACTCAGGAATAGCTAAGGGTTGAAGGGTGCCAAGAGGCCTTTGATGCTCTGCCTTAACGCGACGACAAACATCACGAGCTTAGCAATAAAGCGAGCAATTTATCTCTTCATCCTAGTCCACGGAACCTCTGGCGAGGTCTGATACATCTTAGTACTACCGGATGAATTGTAAGAGGAGATTCATGCGCCTCATTAAGAATCAGTTGTCGAAGATGTTGCTTCTTGGGGACCACCAGGCGGTGCCCAAAGAAAACGACACCTCGAGCATCTATAGAGAAACTACCAGCAATACCCTTGGCAGCGTTTCTCTTGATCCGGGTAATCCCGTATCATGCTTCAGGCTTCTATGATATGATCCACCAGAGTAGGTTTCGCTACCAAGGTAGAAAGGAATCCGTGAGGAGCAATGTGAAGGTTAAGCTTACAAAATTCCTCATGGAGAAGTGGTTGGCCTTGCTGCAACATGAGATTGTTGCAATAGGATTCTGACTTAACGCATCAGCCATGACATTGGCTTTGCACGGGTGTAGGTAATCCCTAGATCATAATCAGTGATCAACTCCAACCAACGTCTTTGCCTAAGGTTCAAATCTGGTTGGGTGAAGATATACTTGAGACTCGGTGATCGGTGTAGATCTCGCAGCGTTTACCAAGAAGGTAATGTCGCTAGGTCTTGAGTGCATAGACTACGGTTGCAAGCTCTAGATCATGTGTAGGATAATTCTCCTCATGTGGATGCAAGCGACGAGATGCATAGGCAATCACATGACGATCCTGCATAAGAATGCAACCTAGTCCCTGTCGTGAGGCGTCCGCATGAGATAACAAAGTCTTTAGTGAAATCCGGTGGCACCAGTATGGGAGCAGAAGTCGAGCGTCTTTTCGGTTCTGGCTGTATTCACACTGTGGGGACCACTCAAACTTTTATCTTTCTTGAGAAGTTCCGTGAGGGTTTAGCTACTTTGGAGAAGTTTTCAACAAAGCGGCGACAATAGCTGGCTAGACCAAGGAAACTCTAACTTGTTTAACGGTTTGGTGGAGTCCAATCAAGAACGGCTGAACTCTCTGGGATTGACAGCAATGCCCTTACCGAGATTACGTGGCCTAGGTAGGTCACTTCCGCAACAAAATTCACACTTGGAGAACTTGGCATAAAGGCGGTGCTCTCGAGTTTTTCTAGCACAAGTCTGAGATGTTGGCATGCTCTTCCTCGTTCTTGAATAAATAAGAATATCATCGAGGTAAACCACGACAAATTTATCTAAGTACTCCATGAAGATCGAGTTCATCAAGCGGAGAATGTAGCTGGAGCGTTGGTTAGACCAAAGGACATGACGGTGTACTCATCTTGGCCATAACGAGTGACAAAGGCTGTTTTGGGAATGTCTCCATTCTGATCTTGATTTGATGGTAGCCTAACCTCAAATCCATCTTAGAAAAGATCGAGGATCCAGCGAGCTGATCATACAGGTCGTTGATCTGAGGGAGCGGATACTTGTTCTTTATCGTGACCAAATTAACGGACGATAATCTACAACCATCCGGTCCGTACCATCCTTCTTCTTGACGAAGAGGACGGGCAAGCCAAGGAGAAGAACTAGGACGGATGAAACCCTTTTGCAAGGACTCATCAAGTTGTTTCTTAAGCTCGGCTAGTTCTAAGGGTGCCATCTTATAAGGTCTCCTAGAGATTGGGCGGTTCTGGGATAAGATCTATGACGAACTCTACATCTCATCGGGAGGAACACCGGCAGTTCCTCTGAAAAACATCCGGAAAGTCACGGACTACGGGATATCTTCAAGGTGCGGAAGAGGGCTGGCATTAAGAGAATAGAGTTGGCGCTTTGCAACTCTAGTGGAGACAGTGACTATCTTGCGGATGGGTGTGCAAGCTGAATGACCTAGTGAAACAATCAATCTTGGCATGATGAGCTGTCATCCACCCATACCCAAGATGATGTTAATATCTCAAGACTTGAGGGCTATAAGTGAGGCAAGGAATACAAGTCATCAACAAGGATTTCGTTACCATGGATTACACAAGAAGTTTGCCATTTGGATCCGGGAGTTTGAATGACTAGCGGAGAGGGCATATCACAAAATGATATGTTGTGCAAGTTAGCATAGCTTTGAAATGAAGGAATGAGATGCTCGATGTCGAATAGAACCGAGGCGGGATGACAATTGAAAAGGAGTGTACCAAGAACGACATCCGGATCATCATGAGCGTCTTTAGCTGAGACGTGATGCACACATCCACGTTCAGCGGGAGCTGACTTGACACTGATCATCTTGCGTGATGGCTTAACACAGCCAACAGGCTTCTCGGGCTGGGATGGAGCATAACTGGCTTGAGAGCAGTCACGTGCATAGTGTCCTGGCTCTCCGCATGTGAAGCAAGTCCCTGAAGTTGGACGTGGACCCGCATTGACAAGTGGTCTACCAATAGGCCTGGGTGGAGCATGTAACTGAACTGGGTGAGGCGCCATATGGGATGGCCTCGGTGAATATCCGGGTGGAAGAGCGAGTTGGAATCCAAATCCGGCGTTTGCGAACTAGAACCGGAGGAAGAAACCAATTCACGGTGGTGCTTACGAGACTCCTCGTAAGTGAGCTGAGCTGTCTCTGCATTAATGGCCTTGTTCACAAGAGCACGGAATGTATCACAATGGTGCGGTGGAGGTCACGGCGCAACTTGGGGTTGAGACCCTTCCGAACCTAGCTGCTTCTTGGCGTCCGTGGACACTTCTTCTGTGGCATAACGGGCAAGGTTCTCAAACTCTCTGCTGTAAGCATCAACAGCCATCTCACCCTGGGTGAAATTACAGAACTCTTCTCTCTTGCGATCAATGAGGGCTTCAGGAATGTGATGCTCGCAAAAAGCCTCAGTGAAATCTCTCCAGGTTGGAATCTGACCAGCTGGAAGCATAGCCTCATAGTTCTGCCACCAAAGACTAGCATGACCTTCCAGGTGGTATGCAGCATAGGTGACCTTGTCACTTTCAGCTACGTTCGCAGAGCGGAGCTTGCGTGTGATACTACGGAGCCAGTCATCTGCATCGAGTGGCTCGATGGAATGATGAAAGGTAGGTGGGTGCAAGCGAATGAAGTCATGAATGGTTGCAGACCCTTTGGACTGATGTGCGGTGTTCTCCTCGATACGTGCCAACAAACGGTTAGACTCACGCTTGTTCCTCTCCATCTCTAACATAAACTCTGTCAATGAAGGCTGGTCGGGAGGATCCTCATCCCTTCCATCTCCATGGTTCTGGCTACGAGCAACAGAACTTCGCTTAACTGATGACATCCTGAGAAACGAAACCAAGGACGGAATCAACATCACTACATACTGAAAATGTGGGACACCGATATTAGTAACTCTCGAACTCCTGGGCAATTCCGGCAGCATAACGGCGATAAAATTTTCAAAATGAGACATTACGCAAAATGGGGTAGCACCATACTCAACATCATCATTCAAAGGTTACGGGATAATACTAAACATGCTACACCGAGGGTACTCAAAAGCTGGGGTAAGACTCGATCAACCAATCCTATGGGACTACGGAAATAGTAACACGTGATCCCGATGAGCGTAAGAGATAGCCTAGTTCCTTAACCCGTAGGAAAGATAGGGCGACTCAGATCGAGGCCATGAGGTAAAGGAGTAAAAAGAGCCTTACGTTCCTTCCACAATCAATTCCCTATATAACTAAAGCATTTCTAGACTCAACTTCGATCGAGGTTGGCTTGGAAATCCTCTGAGCGGTCGAGCTCGATACCAAAGCTGTCGGGACCCGATCCTAAGTCACACCGATCTAGCATGTAACACATCATATCACTTTGCGGCCTCACGCACGGTATTCCCACGGGTGTCGCCTTACCATGGCCCGGGACCGTTTGCGCCTTTTGGCTCACGTATATGATAGTGTCGCTAGCATCCATATGACAAAGAACCGGGCCGACATGACTAGTCGTGAACCCAAAGTGGCACTAACCTATGGGGACAGGCATACATGAATCACATCGAGCATGTCGGTCATCAACGTATGAATTCGGGCTGTAGCACTGGGCTAACAGGACTCCGGTATCCCGGGCTGTAGCAGGCTAGGCAGGACTCCGAATAACACCGCGTGACATTTCCCGAAGAGACAGACATAGGAACGAAGTGAAACACATGCCGCCAGATCAAGTGTCCAAGCAGTAGTGCTGGGCTAGCAGGACTCCGGTGAACCGGGCTGTAGCGGACTACTATCGCTCAGAAGCACGAGACTACATTTCCCCATAAGAGAGGCTACCAAGGATAAACAACTAGGTTGTCGGATCCCACACATAGCAATACAAGTTACACGTACGCATAACATGCAAGTATGTGCTGTACAACATGGCATCACAACATAGCATAAACTCATATAGATAAAGGCTCGGAAGAGCCACATAGCAATAAGTACAAGCAGGGTCACATGACCCATCATTGAAACATACAAACAACAAGCGGAAGCATTACATGTCTGATACGAGACAACTACAAAAGAAAAAGGCTGAGAAGCGACTATCTACAAGACCCTCCCAAGGGTACAAGATCGTAGCTGAGGTTACAAGCTACTAAATCAAGTCCAAGCGGAACTACTAGTAAGACCAAGTCTCCGCTGCAAAACATAAATAAAACAACGTGAGTACAAAGGTACTCAACAAGACTTACATCAGATCCTATCATACATGCATTAGTATCAAGAAGGTAGTGTGGAGTTTAGTTGCAGCAAGCTAGCTTTGACTCTGTGGCTATCCTGTTCTCGACTACAAGAAACTCTTGAGGTGAGCCAACGTGCAGTCCACTAATCACCACATCAATACACTACTACGGATTCATTCCGTCTCCATACGAGAAGGCCATCCATAGCACTCACACTTGTCTTGAGCATTTTAGAGTATCCACTTCAAGTTGTCTATGTACCACGTAAGCATCCAAGAAGTCCATAACCGAGGACACGGCTATTGAATAGATCATGATAACCCTGCGGGGTGTACTTCTTCACACGCTCTCGCCACTTACCGCCATATACCGTCATGTATCTCGGCAACCTTCAAGCGGAAGCTTTGGCGAGGTGTCGGCCACGACCGACTAACCACACAAGACTCTAGTCGGGCTTATCGCCTATTCGGGTTCCATCCGCAAGGAGATCCGGCGGGTGTCGCTCAGGCCCCAAACGATGTGAGCAGGGTTCCCAAGCCCACCATCCGGTGCCACTTGGTACACCGTGCCACACTGTGCCTAATCATCCCAAGCCCACCTGCGGGTGCCACTTGGTAGAAAAATAGCACTACCTACAAACACGAGAAACTAGTTGCGACTCTGGACAGAGATCAAGTTGGTTAATAAGTCGAGAGGGTCGAGTTACGGAACCCAATGTGTGGTAGTATCGAGTCATTGGACAACATACATAGAACTCATTGCTTAGGGCGGTTCGGTGAGACAACCCACCATGTACTCCTACATGGCCTCTCACTACTACCTTTACCAAATCGTGTTCACACACTTCACTCTCGGCATCGAACATGGGCTGTACTTCAATTCATTCCCAATGAATCAGACTGACACAACTCTAAGCAATAGCAGGCATAGCATGGTAGGAACACAACATGGCTCAATCAACTCCTACACATGCTAGTGGGTTTCAACTATTTACTCACAGCAATGACAGTCATGCAGAGGAATGGGTTCAACTACCGCAGACACAAAGTAGCGTATGAATCGTTGTTGTCCTAATGCAATAGCGAGAGCAGGAGCGAGAGAGTAGGATTGTATCGGAATGAACAAGGGATTTGCTTGCTGGTAAATCAACAAGGAGGCACCGCTTCATAAACAGTACTGGAGCGTCTCCTGAGCGGGACCTATCGAGAAGGAGCAGTCTTGGCAATCAATACACAATCATATGCAACAATATGATGCATGAACATGGCATGTAGATGTGATGCTGTTTGAGCTAATGCAAGCTGGTATTCAATTTGAATGAAGTCCATTTGAACCAAAGGTTCAAATGCAATTCCAAAATAAGCTCTTATAAATGCCATTTTAGAGTTTCACTTATACAGCATGTATAAGTTGGTTTGTCATGCATGAAACTAGTACAGATGGATAGATTGAATTTTTCTGATAATTTTTCATATATAAATTATTTCAATCTGAGCTATGGTTGAATTTCTATGAATTTTTGAAGTTTTGAATATATTCTGGAATTTCCTGATTTAATTAAATCCAGAAAATATAATATTGCGCCAGCATGACGTCATGCCTGCGTCAGCAGGTCAACTGGGCTGACCAGGGTCAAACCTGACGTGTGG
Source organism: Aegilops longissima (assembly GCA_021605205.1). NCBI lineage: Eukaryota > Viridiplantae > Streptophyta > Magnoliopsida > Poales > Poaceae > Aegilops > Aegilops longissima. Next base: position 450,577,140 of record CM038678.1, read on the forward strand.
GGTACACACGTCAGTGACACGGGGTTAAACAGGGGTTATTTTAGTTTAATCTAAAAATTAGAGGGGGTACTGGGCCCACATGGCAGTGGCTCTAGGGGGTAGGTTAGTTGGTGATTAGCTTAAGCTAATCACGACAACCGAACCCACGTGGCGAGGCTCGAACAGCAGGGCTCGTCGCCCGGCGACCTCTGGGCCTTGGCGAATCTGCGCTCCACGAGCCACGGGGTGGCGTCTGAGAGCACCGGGGCGTAGCCCGGGCTCTCGCGCATCTGGTGGAGCAGGCGGGAAGAGCTGGGGGGCCCGGGGCTCGCCGGAGCGGAGCTCGCGGCGGCGGCCGGAGCTCGGCTCAAGCGGGCGTGTGGCTGCGGTGTCTGGGCGAACGGAGAGGGGAGAAGGAGCAGCAGCTCACAGTGATCGCGACAACGGGTCGGCGAGGTCGGGGAGGAACCGAAGCGGTCGTGGCGGCGGAGGGGATCTCCGGCAACCGGAGACGAAGACGGCGACGGCAACGGCTCCACGAGGCGTCCGGCGTCTTGTGGCTTGACGGAGAGGACGAGGGAGTCGTGGCGGGGCGCATGGACTCCACGAGGGGCGAGGGGATGGCGGGGAGCGCGTCGGCGGTGAGCTGCGGCGGCGGCAGCGCTCGGGTTCGGGCGAGAGAGAGGGAGAGGAGAGGAGAGGAGAGGACTGGGGAGAGGGGAGCGGTCGGGGCGGCGCGTGGCGTCGTTCCAGGTGTCGAGCGACGAGGGAGGAAGCGAGGAGGTGGCGGGAGACGTGTCCCAGGCCGGGACGCTGGCCTGTGTGGCAGCAAGGCGTGCCCCTCCTCTGGCGCGAGGAAGGGGACGGTGGCACTTGGCGGTCAGTGGGCAGGCTGGCCAGCTGGGCCAGCCGAGCCGCCTGAGAGCTGGGCATGATAAGTTAGGTAAGTTTTCCTATTTTGTTTCTTTTCTAATATTCGACATTTGTTTGACTTATTTAAAATACTACATAAATTTATTTACTTATGCCAATTTTATATGAGCTAGTGGTATTATTCCGAGCTCCTTTATAAACGGCATAGTTTTTGGACAATATTATATATATATATAATAATATATATCCAAGGCAAATAATTCTGCATTAATTCCAAATGCCCAAAATAAATACTTATGAGATCCTAAAATATTGGTTTGATTATTATCTCTGTCCAATATTTTCAGAGACATGAGCATTTTCTTGGACCTTTTGGAGCAATTTTTATTTGGGTCATTTCCAAAAATTATTCTGAGGGTTTCACAAATCCCCATTTCAAAATTAAATGGAATTTAAACATGATGCACAAGTAACTAGCTAGCCTTGAGCATACCAGAACTAGGGATGTGACGGATATGATCAGAAGAGTGAGGGATTAACACAATCCTAACTCATTGATCGAGGAGTGCACCAGAAATAAGGACTAGGTAGCATGATCAATCTTAGGATGATGATTTAATAACCAACACGCTAAGAATGAGAATATTGTCCATTAACTACCAAGCAACGAGGTTGCTAGGAGTATCGATTTCACACATCACAGTTCACTTGTCGGCATTCCGGTTACGACAACACGGGACCGAGGAATGAACGATGATGGCGAGAGTATCACTGCATCAAGAATTCATAAGAGAAGGTGCAATTCTCATGACGTTCCTGACATAAAGTGGGTAATACTTCAGGATAGAACAGAATCAAAAGCTTGATTGCATTTGATCTACGGATTACAACTGCTTTGACCCAATCCTAGATATGGATGAGGTACTGGAGTTTGTTTCTCCCAGTCATTCTAGAATAGAATGGCTTGACAGACCAGAAGAGTAATAGGCATCGATGAAAAATGCACGACTACTCCTGACTATCAATTGACAGACGGGGGTCAGGATACAACTAAGGAGGAACAACTCGAGAAACATATAACTTTCTGAGTTGTGGATGCATAGGTTAGTACGTCGAATCAAGTTCAACAGGTTTCTTCCGGATAACCTATGCAGAAAAGTAAAACTGGCAGAGTCGCAATATAGAATGGAGTACTCCTCAAGTGCACCCTGGTTGTGATCTTTTGGCTCAAGGAACTTCTGCCATAAGCAGTTCATGGTATTCGGAAGAAGGAAATACCACGGACCTCGAGAACTATTGCAAGGTTACTAATATCCTAAAGGAACTAGCAAACACTATCAACAGGAGGTAAGCACGGTGAATCTTGGGTTCAAGAACCCAGGAATAGAATACTATTAAATAGGTAGCATCACGGGATGCTTTTTGAGAATGATGGCCAGAATCATCACACTGGGAACACCAAACATGGCTAGATTACTAGGTGGTTCTCTAAGACACCTAGGGTCATAGTAATAACTCCAACATATATGTCGAGGCAATAGAATACCTCAACTCAGCAATTAGTGTGATTAATCTAGCCCAAAGGAACATTGGGAACGGAAAGAAGGGATTTGCAAATGCATCAGACTATTTAGAAATCTGGGATGACTCGGACAGCATAACGGCTGTAAATGCTCAAAATGATTTGAGACATCCTGCAAAATAGTGGCATAACCACTCAAAAGCACGGAATCAAAGTTCTGAGACCAACTATGAACACACGGAAGTAGTAAAAACTGAACTGAGATTTGAAACTATCAATTCTATAAGTCTATGGATTAGTAACACGTCATCCTGATAGATAGATGAGAAGGCCTAGTTCTTAATCCCGTAGAAGAGAAGAGGATGACTCGGATCGAAAGGCCATGAGGTATAAGGAGTAAAAAGAGCCTTACGTTCCTTCCACAATCAATTCCTAATATAACTAAAGCATTTCTAGACTCGACTTGACCAGTTTGGCTTGGTAATCCTCTGAGCAACGGGCTCGATACCAACGCTTTCGGGACCCGATTCCAAGTCACATCGATCTAGCGGTAACACCTCATATCACTTTGCGGCCTCACGCACGGTATTCCCACGGTGTCGCCTTACCATGGCCCGACACCGTTTGCCTTTTGGCTCACGTATATGATAGTGTTGCTAGCATCCATATGACAGAACCGGGCCGACATGGCTAGTCGTGAACCCAAAGCAGCACTAACCCATGGGGACAGGCATACATGAATCACATCGAGCATGTCGGTCACACAGCGTGTGAATCCGGGCTGTAGCAGGCTAACAGGACTCCGGGAACCCGGGCTGTAGCAGGCTAGGCAGGACTCCGGATGTCACCGCGTGAAATTTCCCCGAAGGGACAGACACAGGAACAAAGTGAAACACATGCCGACCAGTCAAGTGTCCTAAGCAGTAGTGTTGGGCTAGCAGGACTCCGGTGAACCGGGCTGTAGCGGACTACTATGGCTCAAGGAAGCACTAGACTACATTTCCCCATAAGAGAGGTTGCCAAGGATAAACAACTAGATTGTCGGATCCCACACATACCAAGCATTTCAAACATACACACAATATGCTCAATATGTGTAAATACAACATGGCATCACAACATAACTCTACGACTCAAGTATTTATTCATTAGGCTCCGAGGAGCGAGATATTACAAACATGGGTCTCTCGACCCAGCATTGAAACATACAAGTCAAACACATGCGGAAGCTTAACATGTCCGAGTACGACAACTATAAATGAAAAAGGCTGAGAAGCGACTATCTACCGAGATCTTGCCGAGGCACAAGATCGTAGCTGAGGTAACAAGCTAAGCGTCAAGTCCACGCGGAACTACTAGCGAGGCCGACGTCTCTCGCAAAACATAAAATAAGCAAGCGTGAGTACAAATGTACTCAACAAGACTTACATCGAACTAACTACATATGCATCATTATCAACGAAGGGGTGGTGGAGTTTAAGCGCAGCAAGCCAGCTTTGACTCGGTGGCTATCCTAAACTACATTGCAAGTAACTCTTTTGAGGTGGCGCTACGAGTCCACATATTCACCATATCAATACACCACTATGGATCCGCTCCGTCTCCCTACGAGAACGCCATCCATAGCACTCACGCTTATCTTGCACATTTTAGAGTATCCACTTTCACTTGTCTATGAACTATACAGCAACCCGAAGTCCTTTACATGAACACGGCTATTGAATAGATCATATTAACCCTGCGGGGTGTACTTCTTCACACACGCTCTCGCCACTTACCACCATGTACACGTCGTGTATCTCGGCAACCTTCAAGCGGAAGCCTGGCGAGGGAGTCGGCCACGACCTGACTAACCACGCAAGTCTCTAGTCCAGGTTTATTGCCTATTCGGGTTCCATCCGCAAGGAGATCCGGCCGGGGTGTCGCTCACGGCCCCAAACGATGTGTGCAGGGTTCCCGAGACATCAAGCAGGCACTTTCGGTACACCGGCCACGGTGTATCTACCGCAACATAGCCCACCCCTAGGGTCAGCGCTACATACGGCCCCCAACACATATCCTACAAACACGAGACTAGTTGCAACTCCCGGACAGAGGTCGTCGGCGATTAATAAGCCGAGAGGGTCGAGTTACGGAACCCAATGTGTGGTAGTAACTGTTCATGGATCACAAAACAGAACTCAGTTCACGAGGGCGGCTGCAATGAGACAACCCACCATGTACTCCTACATGGCCTCTCACCGCTACCTTTAACAAATCGTGTTCACACACTTAGCTCACACACAAGGACATGTTCACACCTCTCCGATTCATCCTCGATGAATCGGACCGACTCAACTCTAAGCGTAGCAGGCATGACAAACAAGCATGTATGAGTAGGCACATCAGGGCTCAAACAACTCCTACTCATGCTAGTGGGTTTCATCTATTCTTGTGGAATGACAGGTCATGCGAGAGGATAAAGGGGTTCAGCTACCGCATCAAATAATGATGAATCGTTGTTGTCCTAATGCAGTAAAAGAGAGCAGGTGCGAGAGTGTGGGATTGTATCGGAATGAACAAGGGGGTTTTTCTTGCCTGGCACTTCTGAAGATAATATAGTTCTTCATCGGTGTCATCGAACTCATCGTCGGAGGCACGTCTATCGAGAGGGGACAAGCACCGACAAACAAAGAAGAAACACAATCAATGCAATGCAATGATATGATGCAAGAATGTGACATGGCAATATGCTCCGGTTTGTGCTAATGCAACTAAAACCAGATTAAATGAAGTTAGTTTGAATCCAAGATTCAAATTCAAACTCCACATGTGGTTATTTAAATGTCATTTAATTGAATTGTCCTAAACAATAGTCATAAGTTGTTCTAACAGGCATGAAAATGGTACAGATGGATAGATTGGATTTTTCTGATAATTTTTCATATATAATTTATTTCATTCTGAGCTATAGATTAATTTCTATGATTTTTTGAAGTTTATACTAATTTCTGGAATTTCCTGAATAAAAATAAATCCAGAAAACGATTAACTGCGTCAGCAATGTGTAAGCATGACATCAGCAGGTCAAAGGGCTGGTCCAAGTCAAACCTGACAGTGGGGCCCAGGTCAATGCTGAGGTGGTGAGTCAAAGCATTAGCTTAATTAAAGCAGGGAATAACCCTGTGTTTAATGATGAGGTGGGGCATGGCTGTCTGTGACTCTTGGGTTTGATAAGAGGTGGTTAACGCCTAATTAACCTGGCCACGTCAGCACGGCCGGGGTTAGTCCGCCGACGACCATCCAGCGCGGCGGAGGCACGTCGGAAACGCGCTACGGGCGTCGGCTGCACGTGCTGAGGGCACCAGGGCGTAGCCCTTGCTCGCCCGCATCCAGGGGAGCAGGTGGGAGGTCGTGGGATGACCGGAGCTCACCGAGAACAACCTCGCGGCGGCGGCCGGAGTTCGGTTGCGTGCGGGATCGCGTTGTCGTGCACGGGGAGGACGGTGGTGGGGTGATATGTGCTACGGGGAGCGTGCTGAGCACGATGGAGTGCTCGGACATGAGCTCCAGTGACTAGCTCGACGGCGACAACACGGCCGGCGGCGGAAAAGCTTCGGCCAAGGCGGCATGCTAGCTAGGGAACGAGCGGGACTACGGGACTAGGGGAGAACTGTCGTGGAATTGTCACGGCAGATGTCCTTAGTGTGAGGACTTAGTCGCGAGGCCAACACATCTATGCGGTAGCTTGAGAGGGGTTGGGAGGAATCGAGAGACGCAACACACAAGACAAGGATTTAGACAGCTTCGGGCCCCGGGAAACATCATCCGGTAATAACCCTACATGCTGTTTGTGGCTAGGTCTCATTATGATCATGAGAGAGTCGCCGGTAGGCCGGATCTTTGTGTCTAGCCCTAGAGATTGTTCTTGTTTCTTTTCCCTCTTTGGGGAGCCCTGCCCCTCTTTATATAAGTTAGAGGGGCGGGTTACATGTGGAGTCCTAGTAGGACTAGGACTAGCCCATCTTCTACTACAAGCCGGATACAAGTCCGGGTCTTGATTCCTTGTAAGGGAAATATTCCTTACACCTTTCTTCTTAAGTCGGCCCTCCATCACATGAACCGGCCTACTGGGCCTTGGGCCTTGTCGTCCGTTTGACCCGCCCACCGGGTCTCCAGTGAGTCACAATGTCCAGGCGGGTTATATGTAAACCACCATGTCCAGGCAGATCGCCAGTGAGTCGCCTAGATCCAGCCGGGTCTTCTGGTGAATCGCCAAGTCCGGCCGGGTCATGACTCGGCGGGTCATACATGAGGTATATCCTGACATTAGACCCAGTTTAATTTGGATTTATCCATGTTAAATTGATCCTAAAAATAAACACCGAACAACTTTGACAGGTTGTGCTCGGGTTAAAAATTCTTGTAAGCCGCACCGATCATCCTTAATTCCTTGCGCTCGCGTTAAATATTCTCTGAGACAGGACCTGATTATCCTTAAGTCAATTGTCATTTCCTTCATCTAGAAAATCCGGGTCAAATAAGCTAGCTTCATACTCAATTTCTTGATGTTGGTTTCTCACGAAAAATATTTTGAAGAATAATCCACTTGAGTCGGCTTCCAAGGCGCGGGTTAAATAATTTTGGTCTTCAAGTACTCATCGATATTCAGCCGGCTTGAAGAAGTAAAACTTGCCGGTTTATCATTACCAAAAACTGCCTGATTATAAAACAGACGATGCCGGGTCATAATTGTTGTTGACACCGGTTTATGTAATTGATCATCCTGATTTGCTCAAAACTGATAATTTGAAGATTTTTTCTCCCTTATATCCATATTACCTGTAGCCCCCAAGTCTTGAGCACAACAAAGTGATGGTTTAAGACTTGCTCCAATAAATGTTGCAACCTTGAAGAAATCCGGTTTATTCATCTCAATCATATAAACTGAATATTCCACACATGTAGCCCCCAAGTGTCGGGTTGTCATGCTTGCAGCAACACAGGACTTATAATTGCTATGCTCATGAAAACTTCAACCAGCGTAACCCCCAAGGGCCGGGTCATTATGCAAATAATGAGCAGGGACTTTGTAGATATAACCATGTAAATTTGAACAACAATGTGTAGCCCCCAAGGGCCGGCTTAGTAAGATAATACTGAGCCGGGACTTTGTATATAATTGATAATAACATCATATAATATAGTCTCCATCATGGGGCTTGAACCCACGTCCACAAGGTTAAGAGCTTTGTACTCCACCAACTAAATAGTGGACCGTTCAATATAATGGATTAATGCTTGTGTACCTTGAATTTTTGACAGGAGCAATTGGTAGCCCCCAAGGGCCAGCTCATTACAATGGGATGAGTCGGGTCTTCAATAAGTTGATCAAAAAATGACTTTACATTAGCCCCCAAGTGCCATGGTGCATGCTCGCAGCGACATGGGACTTGCATATTTGATATAATCCCAATTTGAATAATATAGCCCCCAAGTGCCGGGTCGTAAGCCTGCAGCGACTTGGGACTATTCCTTCCATTGTAGAATAAATCATATCCATTGATAAAAATAATAGCCGTTGCGCTAAAGCGACTTGGAAAACCTCAATCATAGCACTGGATATTGGTAATCACAATAGAAATCCAGCCATGTTGGCTATTCGAGATTTGAATAATATAATCCGGTATGAAAACCTCAATCATTCAATATCATCATGAAAATCTAGCCAGTTTTGGCTATTAAAGATTTGAATACCACATCGGTTGACAAGTAAATCCGGAGTTTAAATACTCGGCGGCTCTTGGCGATGGCGATTTATCGCCTCCATTGTAAGGCGAATTTTTATAACCCGCGCTTATAGCCTTTGAGAAAAATCCAGAGCGGATCATCATTTTGAAGCATCAGCTTTGGTAATGAGCTTGAACTTAATCATTTACATGTCATATTTACGCAAATCCTGCAAAGAGTTTAAACAACATATGCCTGGCGACTTATCGTCAAAAACCAGGGCGGGTAACCACCAGATGTAGTCTTATCCTGCACACAAGTAGATCACAAGAACCCTTGGCGGTTTATCGCAGGAGGCGAATCATAATACCTCACATATAACCACCGTGATATTGAATTTGTACTGCTGGTTTACATGACCTGTGTAGTAAGGGTGATAACCCAATCCTTAGAAGCCAATGCTTCCATATAAATAATGGTTGTCATAAGCTGGCGACTTATAGTCAAAAGTCAAGCCGGGTTAATCATAAAACACTTATATACATTTGAGATATAATCCCCAAAAGGTCTCAAGTTAAGTAATTGTGGCTACAATAAACTTTACCAGAGATAGAATAAAACTTTTTGAGGCTTCTGATTTGGATACGGTCAGTAAACCGTTCCAAAGGGGTTAAGCTAAGATTCGAATACGATCATATAGTCCCTAGTGGCTTTGGCGATGCCGATCAAGTGGGTATCGACAGCTATGTTCTCTTTGGTTCGAATACGACCTATGTTTGAACAGGAAGCCCCCAAGTGTCCATAAGATTTGTTTAATGACGCTGGTTCGAATACGACCCACGTCAGACCCAAAGGGGTTAAGCTATGATTCAGATATGATCAAGAAGCCCCCTAGTGGGTTTGGCAGTATGCCGATCAAGAGGGTATCGACAGCTATGTTCTCTTTGGTTCGAATACGACCTATGTTTGAACAGGAAGCCCCCAAGTGATCATATAAGTTTTGGCATTACGCCGATCAAGAGGGTACTAATAGCTATGCTCGATGAGCAAGAAGCCCCCAAGTGATCATAATAAGATAAGCCGTAAGGCAGGATACTCAAGTTTGAACCACACATCATGGCAGCAAATTCTTTTGGCAACCTTTAATTTTTCTGAGAACTCGAACTTGCGAGAGATTAATGCTTTTTCGAACCGGAACTTTAAACAGGATTTGAAAGCTTTAAAAATTTGTGAAGGACAAATTTACCTTGAGCCGGATTTTGAACGGTTTGAGAGCTTCAAAATTTTGTGAGGACAAATTTACCTGGGCGGCTTTTGAACAGGATTTAAGAGCTTGATTGCTTTGTGGATGTCTCTTGAACGGATTTTAAACGAGTCCTTATTTTGAGCCGGAAATCTTCTGACGGCTTTTAAATTTTCATCGATCTAGCAGTAATCTCCAGGGCCTGGGTTATTTTTCCCTTCAATGACCCGGAGTTCTTAAATTCATTGAAACTGACTAGTTTTGTCGAGTCATACCATTGTAGCCCCCGAGTCTCAAGGCGACTCGAGGAGTTGGCTTGAGATTCTCCATTTTTGACCATAGCAGGAGGTGTATATCATTGGCGATGATAGCGCGATGTGAACCTACAGAAGGTTGAGGTGACTGCGGCGGGTTATAAATGATGCTGTATGAGCCGTGTCAGCAACTCGGCCAATGGCTCCTTCCAACTGGTTGTTTGAAGTTAACCAAACTGTAGTGGCGGCGACTTGTGTGCCTGCCCATTGAACCATCCAATGCAGACGGTGGCTGATAATATATGATAATTTGCCTCCAATTTCTTGGAAGAGAAACCGGGCTTCCCAAGTAGTGACTTGCTCATACTCAATGAACAGCTCACACAAACCGGCGTGGCCCGGTGTGTTGATGTAGACCAGGTCGCGAGAGACGGGCGGTAAAGACGACCGCAGCGTCAAAGGCGGCCTGGATAGATGAGTCGGCCGCGGTGTTGTAAGCCGGTGCGGACGGGCAAGTTGTCCTCCTCATTGTAAGCCGGCGTGGTCGCGAGAGACGGCCACGGCATTGTAAACCGGCGTGGTCGCGAGAGACGGCCACGGCGTTGTAAGCCGGTGCGGGAGTCCGTTGAGTAACGACGACCACCTGTGCCAAAAGATGTTGGCGTGCCTCCATCTCCGCGGTATAATATCACTTTTTGTCATAAATAATTGCCCTGCATAAACAATATTGCAGACCAAGGCAAAGATAAACTTGTTCTTTGACAAAAACAACATGTGCTAATAAAATAAATTTGGATGGATATCACCTGATTTGTTTGGACGACGGATGATCCGTTTATCACGACAGAGGTGGCTCAGGCAGACCAGCGACTCAATATAGTACTGGCGGCTCATGGCAGACAGGCGACTTAATATAACCCCAGCGGCTCAAGGCGGCAAGGGCGGCTCAACGCGGCTCCGGCGGGTTGATGTAGATTAAGCTGCACGGCGGCGACTTGCGCACACCTGTTCCATTAGTAAGCGGGCACAGACGCCGGTGCGTGATGATGCTGACATACACTTCATAGGCACAACATGGCACCACCTTTGCTGGTATTTTTTGTCGGATGAACATGGATACTAGGGATAAAAACATGTTCTGAAGTGTCCCTATCACCGTAGCCCATGTTCCTCTCCCCACTGCCGCGTTGGTTTTCACGTGTAGGCGCAACAGTCTTCTGGCTAAAATAACCAGAGGAAAAAAATGCCATGCTGGGGACGCCTGTGTGTTTGTTTTTTTTAACTGGGCGAGGCAATGGTTGGCATCAGATTGCCCGCCTGCTGCGGAGATAAGCCGGCGTAACAGCTCATGACAACGGTGGGTCAGCGATGTGACGAGGTCGCGGAGGAAGCGAAGTGAGCCGACGACGTGGTGGACCTGACGCGCCGTGTGGGCGTCGGTGTTCGCGGAGGAAGCGGCGACTCTTATCACAGCATGAGGCGGCGGCTCGCTTGTGCGGCGCGGGCGGCTCTCCGGTCAACAGACAACACGGTCTTCATGGGTTTGTACGAGAATAGGAGATTACCTCTTCCTCATCTGAAGAAGAGTCATCCAATTTGAGTAATTCAGAGGCGCTGGTTTTCTTCTTATTTGAAGTCCCTGTCTTGGCGTTTTTCCTTTCTTTCTTCTTAGCGGCTCTGGCTTGTTGGGCAGCCTCGTGGTTATATTTGACTTTCCAGAAATCATCACTGGCCTGTGGGAAAGATAAGGAATTATAAGTACAAGAGGGTAAAACATATTAAAAAGTACTTATTAAGATTGGTGACTTACTGCAGGAGCCGGGTTATTCTTGCAGAAGGAAAGTAGCCCGAAGGTATTGTTGATAATGGTACCCTCCTTCAGCAGTGACTGGGTTGTAGCATCGGCTACGTCATCTGGTATGTCGTCACAACTGTGGCGCATTGGGTCGCTCTGTTCGCCTGTATAAGTGCACATTAAGCCGGAGCAGCAGCTTAATGGGAGTATACGCCAAGTGACCCAGACCCGGACCAAGTCAATGCCGTTTAAACCATTTCCTAGAAGGGCTTTAATCTTCTTGATGGTGGGGTTGAGCGGCAGACGTTCAACAGCGGTCAGTTTATCCGCCAGCGGGTGGTTAGACTCAAGTCGCAGGCGTGAAAGCCGGGCGGGTGGCTCATCGGTGGGAAGTATCTCGACAATAGAACCATGACCGGTTCCAACATTTGGGGTGACTCGGTAGCTCGGCATAAGGAAACAGACAGTCTCTCCGTCGCTGGATCGAGATACCGCCAAGTTCAAGACTCGGCCCGTTGGCGCGCTCATTCTGTCGGTTCAAGTAGAACAGTTCTGTGAATAAAAGCAGGTTTGGTTCCTCTCCCAGGTACACCTGACAGAAAACTTGGAAATTGCAAAGATTGGACATGGAATTGGGCCCAATGTCTTGAGGCCTAAGGTCAAAGAAATTTAAAACTTCTCTGAAGAACTTTGAGCCGGGAGGGGCAAATCCCCGGCTCATGTGATCCGTGAAAACTATTACTTCCCCTTCTTTAGGTTGAGGCTTCTCTTTAGATGGGTCAGGGACACGATAAGACATGACTTCCTTTTTTGGCAAATGACCAGACTTCACAAATTCAGCCAGCTTGCTTTTGGTGACAGTGGATGGGACCCAGTTGCAGGTTACAGGAGCTTTGGTCGACTTAGGCGCCATGACAACAAGTTGGCCTATTGCAAAATAAGAAGTTCCGGCTTAAATTTTAACCCGGAAGAAAATATTCAAATTGCTGAAGATAGCGGCTTAAAGGGGCCTAATGACATAAGGATAATTGGGCAACATTATTTAAGCCGCCACAAGTGTTAGCAACAATTCAAAAGTTTTAAAGACCTGAGAAGGTGCCAAGGTTTACAGATCAAGCAGGATGCGTTTAAACCGGATATTTGGACAGTTATGTTGAAGGCATTTAACATAAGAAGTGTTCCGGGTGATAAAAACAGGTTTCATAAGATACAACGATTATTTTGGATCAAATGGTCGTCCTGAAAAGAAAAAATTTTGGACCTAAAACGAGTGCAGAGAAGTTCATACACTCGAAAGAAGCTCCTGAACAAAGGAAAAGGATCTGTTTGCATATAAAACGGGAGTGAAACAGCTACTGCAGCAGTTCTATACCATCTGACGATCAGAAAAGGGCGTCGGAGGTGAGATCTATCAAGGGTTCGTAGCGGGCGGCGATGAACACCGACGAACTCGACAAAAACTGTAATGCAGATCTAAGACAAGAAAGGGACTTACAGATGCAGGGCTGCGGCGGAGGTGCATCGCGTTTCTCTGATCAGATTCAGGGTGATGCAGCGGCCTGAGTTGATGAAGACGAGGAACTCGGCGGCGGCGGCAACGGCGGAGCTCGAGTGACAGGGAAAGAGCGAGCGGAGGAAGACGACTGAAAGGGTGAAAGTGAAAACCTAGGTCGCGCCTATTTATAAGGAGAGAATAACTGAGATGGCACAGGAAAAGAGGAGATAAGAATTACTATCCAGCGGCCCCGACGCCTCGATTCTCGGAACGGGCAACAAAGACAAAGATCCGTTGGGCCGATTCGGCGGGATAAAAGGAAAGATGACGTCATGATGGGTTAACACGAATCCAAAGAGTGACGTCACGCCGGGTTAAAGAAAGTCTTTTTGCGCAGTCCGAAGACTGAAGATTTATGTTTTAAGTTATTTTAAGATTGACATGAGCAGGTTCAAATCAATCTGGGGCCTAATGTTGGGGATATAACTATTTGTGTAAGCCGCCCAGGAGGGGCCGGGTTACGTAAAGAGTTACCTGACAGAAGCCCAAGTCCAAGCATGAAGATGGAGTCTCAACAAGGGGCCTAAGGCCCACAGGCGACTTAAGGCCCGTTGTAGTAAACCGCCATAATGGCATGACTTGTATCATAAGGTAGACTTGACTAGTCACCGAGCCGGACACTGTTTATGAGCCGGCCGAGACTCTGTAAGCCGCAGGGCTTCAACCCGTGTATATAAGGGGACAACCCGCCGGCGGCTTAGGGCAAGAAACAACCAATCGAGAACCGGGCATAGCGTAATCCGCTCCCTGGTTATTGAAACCTCAAGCAATACCAACCCAACTAGACGTAGGCCTTACCTTCACCGTAAGGGGCCGAACTAGTATAAACCTCTCGTGTCCTTTGTCCCGATTAACCCCTTTAAGCTTCCTAGTTGCGATGGCTCCATGATTAAGTCCTTGCAAGAGGACATCTGCCGTGACAATTCCACGACAAGAACCGAAGGGGAGCTCACAGGGAGGTCGACCAGCAGATCAGTGAGGAAGACGAGCTCGGGGGAGTCACTGTAGGCCGTCCGGGGTGGTATTATTCGGCTTGAAGAAGCGAGGTGTCGTGGCGGAGCGATTTGGCACTGCGGCAGGGCGTGGGGAGTGCGGTGGCCGCGGTGGTGGCAAGCGGCGGCAACGGCTGCATTCGGTCGCACTCGGGGAAGCAGCTACAGAGCGAGGGAGAGAACAGAGAGTGAGGGGAGAGGTAGAGGGGGGTGCGGGGCGTCTCCAGACGCGTCGGGGGCGCCTCGGTGGCAAGCAGGAGGTGGCTGGGGTGAGCTGCTTGTGACAAATGAGCTGCTCCCACCTTGGCAGGAGGAAGACGACTCGGTGGGGTGGTGGCTGGGCTCTCTTCTGTGCTGGGCCACAGCTGGGCCGACTAGGCGGGCTGCACAGGTAAGTGGCTAGGTACTTCTCTCTCTTTTCTATTTTCTGTTTTTCTAATTTCTATAATTGTGTTTGGATTTATTAAAAATGCCAGAGCATTTCCAATAATCATGCAACTGACTGTGGCCACTGTTTGGAACATTTCCAACAGTAAACATTTCAGTTTGTGATTATTTGGGCATTTAAAATATTTATAGGAATTAAATGCCCAAATGCAAATACTTAATGAATTAATTCAAGAATCCAGAGTGGCCTAGAAAATGTGCACCATTTTTTGGCAGAGGTTCTAAACCAATTCAAAAATGATGAACTTTTCTGAAAAGCATTCTGGGTTCATTGAAAATATTTATGGTTGACCCTATTTGATTTAATCTTGGTGCTAGGGTTTATCATCCACATTTCAAGTTTCAAAATAATTTAAACATGATGCAACAGACAAGTGCTAGCCTAATGCAAGGTAAGGCTAGGGATGTGACACATATCATGCACATTACTAGCATCACAATAGAGCCAACAGTGTTGTTGTACATGTAGACCCGTGGTACCCATCTGAAATCTTGTTGTGCCGTGTAGTTTCCCATGCTTAGTATTCTTTCACTGCTGCTTTGTCTTGAACCGATATGATTTGAACCGTGTCTCTATATTGATTTGGCAAGACAATGCAGTGACCATAGGACATAGATATATGTTTGTTTGATGCTTTTATTATGTACTAGTACTTGGAAATAGAAGACTTGGTAGTTTAATCCTGTCCACCTTAGTAATGTACTGGTTCACCAAAATGAGTTTCATATACTAGTACATGCTAAACCTGTTATGTGTCTGCTTGTTTCTTCTTTTAGAATGCTGACAGAATATTGGGGAAGAGTGCCTTATTAAGCAATGGTAAAGGAAGTAATGCAGATAAGGTCAAGGATAGTGACACATCCTTGTTGGTCTCCGACAAAGCTGATAAAACAGCTAAGGAACACTATCTCGAAGATAGTGAGACAACCCCAAAGTCATGTCTTGGTTTAGTGTTCGAGTTACTGGCCACTACCGCTTGCACAAGCTATTCAAACTCACTCTCTGAATCAGTTCGGTTTCTTGAGTCTCAACTACAAGCTGAAAGACGTCGATCAGATGTGCTACAACAAGAAGCGGAAGGACTGCGGAAGTCCCTGGAGCATTCAGATGCATACTTTCTGGTGCAACAGCAAGCGTTGGAGGATTTTAGCGCCAAACATGACAAAGCTAATAAGCTTGCTAAGCTTATTGCCAGCATGGTGGATACCACGTTTCTTGAGCTCTTCCGTTGTTTCATTCGCGCTTTGTTTTGCTACCGCTTATTTGCACTGGTGGCCAATTTTGACGGCCAGTGTATGTAATATGCTGCTTTGTTCCCTATATTTGCACTAGTGGCAAACTTTGATGCCCAGTGGATGTAATATGTGCAATAGCGGTAATAGGCTAGTGTAATTGCTTGCTTATTTATTTCCTTATTGTCTTGTTTAGTTGTTTTCTTGTAGTCACTGCAGTTCTTTTTCTGTGTTTTTCTAGTGGACACAATAACCTATTTTTGGAAACTAGGCCAAAATAATCATGGAAACACATGGACTGTTGTAACCAGGGGCCTCCTGCGGGGCGTATGATCCATGGGCCTTCTACGGGCCATAGGATCCATTGGCCTTCTATACGGGCCGTAGGATCCATGGGCCTTCTATGTGGTGTACGATCAATGGGCCTTTTACGGGCCGTAGGATCCATGGGCCTTCTACGGGGCGTATCATCATTTCGCCAATCATGGGCAGTACTATTCGTGGACATTAACGGGCCATTTATAGGCCGTATTTGATAACTCTATGAAAACAGCCCAACGGTTTTTTTCGACATGAAAACGGCCCAACGTATTAACGGGACACAAACGGGCCGACTGTAACCACGGGCTGAATTTGGCCCACAAGTAGAAAATGACAGTAATGGGCCGTAAGTAACCGAATGCTGGAAATGAGCCCAAGAATAAATGGGCCCTGAGAAGGCCGAAAGATAACATGGGCTGGAAAAGGCCCAACAGAATAATGGGCCGTTAATGGGTATAAAGTGATACAGTGTTCATTACGGGCCAGTTTTACCACGGGCCGTTAAGGGGACGAGGGTTACTAAGGGCCTCATATGGGACGAAAGACGTCATGGGCCATACATGGGCTGGAAGTTAAAACGGGCTGGAATTATATTGGACGGCCCAGATGACGCTACTGGGCCTAATTCGGATAGGCCGTAAACGGGCCCTGGGATAGCGGGCTGTAAATTGGCTATATGCGAACAGGCCATTAACAGGCTTGCCCTGGGCCGACCCGCCACCTTTTGACCAAGTCAAACGGGCCGGCCTTTTCACATGAATGGGCCTATGTTGGGCCGTGCCACGTGTCGACATATCATAGACGCTTTGGGTCTAATGAGTGGATGACATTTGTCCCAACGGTGAGCCGACACGTGTTTCCTCCAGCCAATGATGATTTTACACGTGGAAAATCCCCATTGGTCGGGGCTGTTAACGGGTTATTGGATCCAAAACCGGACCTGATAGCTTAACAGCTTTCCGTTACGGTGGATGCCACGTGTCGGTCACCCTTGACGAAAGCACTTCTGTGACGCGCGATTTATCGTCATGGAAGTGGACACTTTCGTGATGATAATTTTGGTAATGTCATGGAACAGTTCTACGATAGCACAGGTATGACTATATTGATTCTGTCATAAATTTGTCATGGATGTACATGCATGACAAAAAACGTGATCTACTGTGACAAACACGCATCATCATGGAAGTGTATTTTTTTTGTAGTGCTATCTAGCCGGAAGATTTTGTTCAGTAGGTGATTTGGATGAGGTTACCTTGACAACCAACCCAGAATTATGCAGGAAGGTGATTTTTGCACTGTTAGTGGAGAGATACTGACGCACTGCAACAAGAGGTGACATTGTGCATGTGGTAGCCTCGTCACCTTCAGGTTGTTGTGGCTGTTCAATCATTTGTTCCATAGCTTGCTGGAAGTTTGAACTTGTAGATTAGTGTACCAGATAAGTTACTAATGAGACAAAAACAAACAAAGTAGGTTTCATGTTTATACATAACTTATTTTGGTGAACTACTGTAATACATTAGCATGTATTATAGTGCCAACTACATAATAAAACCACTTTCGGAACATATGTCCATGTAGCATACCTATTGTATTGTCTATTTCCTCACATTCGTTGACATCTAAGGATAAAGAGACATGGTTTAAGGTAGGATGAACATGGTATGACATCATTCATATCATGGGCAAACAGATATAAAACAAACAGGCTATTGTATCATTGTGTGGGCACGTGAACATCACAACTAGATTACAGATCAAGACCAAAAGAATATCCTTCATCTCTTTTAAATCGTGTAAGGTGAAATGATACGTTAAGACAACTGTGTATAAAAGTGAACAGAGTAACTGATATTGGCTGCAAACCAAGAAGTTAAATGAACATGTCACGTTAACAAGCAATTCAAAGGCAGGAGGAGTAAGGACTTACAACAGCGGCTTGAACTGGTCTGCTCATGCCCTTCATCTTGCTGGTGTGGCAATCCTTGAAGATTTGCACTGCATTCGGTTCAGGTTCTTTTTGGTCTGTAAGGGCTCTCCTCTGTATTTGGAACAAGTCAATAGAACAAAAGAAAGAAGGAACTAGCAGCTATTTACAAGAGCCTCGCAGTGTCCAATATGGCTATGAGATCCTATTGTCTGTTGGAATTTCACTTTAGAATGGTTGGTCTTGTTCTTCAAACAGTTATCCTAGAAGAAGATACACTTGTAAGGTACATACATAAATACAAGCTCAATATGTGATCTGATCAAATACATGTACCCTACCTGATACTTTGGATCAGACCAGTGTTTAACAAGGGCTATCTAGTCTTCCTCTGTAATATATTCCACTGGAGATGTTTGGGCGATTTCATTGTTAGCCTTGCCTTCAAAGTGAGTTTTTCTAAGGTGATACCGATACTGTCATAGAGTAGACTGAAAAACATGAGTGCATGCTTGTTTAGTTGCATCATCTTTCAGATCCAACTTGAACCTCATCTATTGAAAAAAGAATGTGAGTATTATTAGGAGGAAGCTAGAAAGTATGATAAAAGCAAGACAATATTACAAATTGCGTGAATAATATTACTTATAGATAAATGGTCAAGGAAGGTGTTAAATTGGTATGTGTTTCTCATCCCTCTACTGGATCCATGTTGGGAGGATACGTGCATGATACCTAATGGCAACGACTACGTCTGATACTAACTTGGCTGACTCTATAGCATCACGTGGACTTTTTAAACCTTCCTCAAAATGGATCTCCATTCTTCCTCCTTTAGATTTTGTTATTTTGTCAAGCATTACCATGTCTATTTCTGCTTGCACCATGGTGCTAGTTCAACAACGAATATGGAAAGTGTTAGTGCACATCAAACTGTGAGAGTACATATAATGGAGCAGGCAACTGCAACTTGACTCGGTCAGGTACCGTCTTGGTGTTGATGCTCATGAGGTTCATCTGATCGTGCCAAGTCCTGTTGTGTCGGCGATGCTTCGAAGTAGTGTTAGGTGTGAAGGCAGCTTGGGAACCGCCGCCAGGGAGCAAACGAACGAGTAACTCGTTGAGATGCCGATACAGTTGAAGCGGATGTCTGCAGCTGGTGGAGCAGTGATTTTGTGTTTGTAGATTTAGCCGGTGGACTTGGACCTTCTACTGCACTATAAGTACCAGCAGAATCTCGAGGGCAGATCCTTTTCCGTTGCACCCGACGAGTAACACCATTCCCTACTATATTCTTTTCCTTGCTCTTTTTTGACATTGCCATGTCAAGCCGTACCCACAACACAAAAGAATAAAATCGCTCTTCATAACTCATTGATGCATGATACAAACAAGCAATACTTTGATGTAAGACAACTCTATGAGGATGGAATATGTAAGAAAAACAGGACGACATGACATATTCACAGCTACGATGTGTAAACTAAGCAGAAGGATTTTCAAGAAAATAGAAGTAATGCAAGCTAGACACCATATGAAAGATGCAACCAATATCACTCTGCCAAGTTAAAAGTGTCTTGTCATAAGAGGCATTTTGAAAAATTAGAAGCAGTACAACCTAGAAATCAATGCAAGATGCAACCACTATCAAACTGCCATATTAAAAGCGTCCAATTATGAGTGACTGATGCGGGATACACAACAGCAGTACTTTGATGTAAGAACATGGTATGATAGATAGATGCAATGTATTCTAGACACAGAAAGGCATGTCATATGCACATGTATAACATATAAACTCAGCAGGTGCAATTTAATCAAAATAGAAGAAATACAGGCTAGACAACATATGCAACATGAAACCAATTATCACACTGTCAACTTAGAGCAATCACCTGCGAAGGTGGAGTACGGGAGATGAACTCATCATGTATGCTTGGGACTTCAATTGCATTTGTAGTAGCAGTGGCAAATCTAGAGAGTCTTTGTTTGCGTCAGTCCGAAGAACCACCAACGTCCACCTAACTTACTCTTTTCCTTCCTCTTTTTTGATATTCCCTTATGAAGTCAAAACCACAAGAAGATGAATAAAATTAGCTCTGCATAACTGGTTGATGCATGATACAGACGATTACTACTTTGATGTAAGGCAAGCGCATGATAGGAGGATGGAATATATACAAAAGAAGACAACATTGCATATTCACACGTACGATAGGAGGATGGAATATGTATGAAAAATAGTAAGCAGAAGGCATTTCAACGAAATTAGAAGAAATTAAAGCTAGGCACCATATGAACATGCAACCAATATCACCCTATCAGGTAAAAAGTGTCTCGTTGTAAGTGTCATTTCAAGAAATTAGAAGCAGTACAAGCTAGAAGACAATGCAAGATGCAACCTACATCACACTCCCAAGTTAAATGTCTTATGGGTAAGTGATTGTTGCAGGTATAAGTTGTAAGCTACGCAGATGCAATTCAACAAAATTAGAAGCAATACAAACTAGGCATCATACGAAACACGCAACCACATATAACAGTTCCAAGTTATAGCAAGCACCTGTGATGGTGGAGCAGGGGAGATGTGCTCATCATCTACACAGCTACATTGACTATCCAGCCTTGTGTTGTCCAACGAATCTTGTTGGGAGGATGGCGGAGAAGAATCTATAGAGACCCTCTGTTTGAGTTGCTCCGAAGGACCACCATCATCCACTGCCTTACTAATTTCCTTCAGCTATATTGATTTTGCATTGTGAAGCCAAACCGATAAGAAAAATGAATAAAATTCGCTCTTCAGAACTCATTCATGCATGATACTGATGAACACTACTCGGATGAAAGGCAAACACATGATACGAGGATGGAATATGTACGAAAAATAGGACGGCGTGACATATTCACACCTATGATGTGGTAACTAAGTAGAAGGCATTTCAAAAAATTAGAAGCACTGCAATCTACAAACCATATGAAAGATGCAACCAATTTCACTCCACCAAGTTCAAACTGCGTGGCGTTTCAACAAATTAGAAGCAGTACCTGCTAGAAATCATATGCAAGACACAACCAATGTCACAGTGGTGACTTAAAGGTGCCTCGTCATAAGTGATTGATGTGGGATATGCAAGAACAGTAGTCTGATGTAAGAACATGGTGTGATCAGATATAGTATGTTCTAGAAATAGGAACACGTGCCATATTCACAGGCATGCTGTGTAAAGTAAGCAGATGCAATTCAACAAAGTTAGAAGCAATACAAGCTAGACATCATACGCAACATGCAACCACATATAATAGTGCCAAGTTAGAGCAAACACTTGTGATGGTGGAGTAGGAGAGATGTGCTCATCATCTACACAACTACGTTGATTGTGTAGCCTTGCGTTGTCTTGCTAATCTTGTTGGGAGGATGGCGGAGTAGAATCTGTAGAGACCCTCCATTTCAGTTGCTCGGAAGGACCACCATCATCCAATGCCTTACCAATTTCCTTCTGCTTTATTGATTTTGCATTGTGAGGTCAAACCGACAAGAAAAAGGAATAAAATTCGCTCTTTAGAACTCATTCATGCATGATACTAACGAACACTACTCTAATGAAAGGCAAAGTCATGAGACGAGGATGGAATATGTACGAAAAACTGAACGGCTTGACATATTCACACTTATGATGTGGTAACTAAGCGGAAGGCACTTCAACAAATTAGAATCACTACAAGCTAGACACCATATCGAAGGTGCAATCAATATCACTCTGCCAAGTTAAAACTGTCTCATCATAGGTGGTGTTCATCAAATTAGAAGCACTACATGCTAGAAATCATATTCAAGACGCAAACCAATATCACACTGCCAACTTAAAGGTGTCCCATCATAAGTGACTGATGCAGGATACACAAGAAGAGTAGTTTCATGTAAGAACATGGTGTGATAGACAGATATAGTATGTACCAAAAACAGGAAGGCGTTTCCTATTCACATGTATCATGTGTAAGCTAAACAGATGCAGTTTACACTAATTAGAAGCAATACAAGCTAGAAACCATATGCAACATGTAACCAGATATCATCCTGCCAAGTTAGAGCAAGCACCTTGGATGGTGGAGTAGGGTTGCGGAGACTTGGAACTTGTAATGCACTAGTAGTACGAGGATGTCGGTGTAATAGCGTAGGGGTACCCTAGTATCCCGAACTCGTGCACGGGCAGTTGCAGCACCCCGCGGCAAGGCTTGCCAGGTGACCGCCAAGGTCCTCCGTGGTTCCTTTGGAGCCATTCAAGAACAAAGTATTCAAGCCAAGGAGACAAGGCCCCGGCAAGAGGAGCTTGCCGGGAAAGCCAACCAAGGCACTTAGGAGACAAGGCCCCGGCAAGAGGAGCTTGCCGGGAAGGCCCGATGAGCGACAAACTTCCGGGCACGGCAAGACGACGACCGCGGCAAGGCGGTTGCCGCGGCAGGCTACCACATCTGTAACTACACTCCAGCACATCCACCAACGTGTCGCTCGGACCTTTCGGTAGCGCGTGGCAAGAGGTCGCAGCCCGGTGAGCGCGGTGGCAAGCGGTGCTGACAATATTGCCATCGTGGCAAGCGGTGGCGTCCCTGACGGTCCCTTTCCGCACTGTTTAGGCGACATAGACGGGCATTTAATGCCTTTGTCCCCGCCGTCGTGGTTAGGTATGTTACACCGCATAAGTAGCTGTACCAACCGCAACTCGCTTTTCCCTTTTGCCCTTGTTCACGTTGCCACCTGTCGGTGACCCCTTGAGCATATAAAAGGAGGCCCATGCGCAACGTAGAGGGGGAGTCGGTTCATTCGAAACCAGAGAACACTCATGCTAGGTCTTGTAGCTCTCAGCGCTCCCTAGCAAGAACACAATACAATCAGACAAGCAGCAGTAGGAGTATTATCTCTCGGAGAGCTCGAAGCTGGGTAAACTGCTCGTGTTAGCCGCCTCGATCTGCTCTTCAGGCGACCTCCGCCCCCCACCGAACCGAAAGGGGCTCGGTCCGCCGGTCCCATAGGTGTTTGTGGGTCAGATCAGCTACCCCGACATCTTTGGCGCGCCAGGTAGGGGGCGTCGAGGCTGTGCGAACCTGATACGGCGTTCACACGAGCTACATCTTCATCATCTTCATCGACATGCCACCGAAGAAGAAGGCTTCGCGCAGCGGAGCCGCCCACGTCGATCCCACCACCACCGGAGCAAATGGGTGGTGGGGTAGACACCGCCGGAAGAACGGGCGCCGGCGAGGGAGCTCATGATGCTGCCAAGTCCAAGGACAAGGCGGCACAGACCTCGGCGTCCGTACACGCACCGCGCCCATCTCAGGAGGCGCGGGACCGACAGTGTCATGGTATTCACAGTACCATACGCTCGTTGGATCAAGATCGAGCGGGTGGATCCCGAGGTCCTCAAGACCAGCGTGCACGCCAACATGCTGGCGCGAGCGAGGCACGGTCGCCTGGACGGGATACTGCTCCTTCTAACATAGTTAGAAGTCCGAGCATATCCCGCTCCTCGCACCGTTCGCCACTGCCACCCACCACTCCAGCAGAAGCTTTGGCGAGAGCTCAACTGCTCCTAGATTACCCTCCAACAGCCGACAAGGTCGATGAATGGAGGGCCACCATTCAGAGTCTCATCGGCTTTGCCAACGGCGACACTCCGCGGCAACCAAGTACATCGCTGCCGCGGCAAGACTGCCAAGCACGAGCCGGTGGCGACGAGACCGGTGGAGGTGCAACCACCATGCACTCTCCACCCCGAAGGCCAAGATCGCCGACTCGCCGGATCCACCTCGACAGCGACTCCACCGCATCATCGGACCCACGAGCTCGTCGCGATCAGCGCCAAGTTCTTCACGAACGACAAGAAGAAGACGCCGAACTCGCATCGAAGCGCCAAGAGAAGCGCGTCAATCAGACCAGCGCTACCGGGCCCTCTGTCGACATGCATGCGCCAGGGAACCAGCGATTTGTCGACGCGTAGGTTGCCCTGCGCTCACTGTGAGCTGCGGCAAGTCCATGGCCCAGAAGAAGAATTTCGCCGATGTACCGAGAAGTACGACGGCAAGACGATTCGTCGGAGTTCCTCAAGATCTACACCATTGCGGTGCAAGCTGCGGGCGAGACGACAAGATCCTGGCCAACTACTTCCTGCCGGTACTCAAGCCCAATGTCGATCTGGCTCATGCACTTGTCGGACAACTCCATATCCTCTTAGGCGGATCTATGCCATCAGTTTGTTGGCGCCTTCACAGTGGCCACAAACCTCATGGCCAAGAGAGCGACCTTCATCTGCCGCCTGAAGGAAGGAGAGCCCTGCGCAAGTTCATTCGAGATTCAGCCGTGTACGCACAACATCCCAAATGTCCACCCTGCCGCGGTAATCAGCGCGCTCCATCGAACGTCGCGGAACCGCAGGATGCGGAGGAGATGGCGATGTGCAAGATCAAGGACGCCGGTGAGCTATATGCCTGGCCGACAAGTGTGCACGTCTTTGAGGAAGGAGGAGACTCCCCGGAGAGAATGCAGAAGCAGCGGGATCTGATAGTGAAGAGGCTGCCCTGGCAAAGAAAAGCCGGCGGCGGAGCAACATAAAGAAGAAAAGCAGAGATGTGCTAGTTGTCGAGCAGTCCGGCAACGTAGGTGGCGCCAAGAAGGCCAAAGTTGGTAGCTCCGGCAAGGAATTTGCCGCTGGCACCAACTGCCAGGCTGTGGCGGTCGCCGACAAGCAGGACGGCTCCAACAAGCAGTATTGCAAGATCCACCGCACCAAGGGCCATGACCTCCAGAGCTGCAAGAAGGTCGAGCAGCTTGTTGAGTAGCAAAAGGCTGAGTACGAGCGACGCGACAAGGAGAAGGCCCAGGAAGGTGCTGGAGGAACTGGCAAGAAACGCCCCGGCCGGGGAGGACGCCGCGGCAAGGCCAAGCAGCGGCAAGGAGACAGACCTCCCCGCGGCCGCGACAAGGATGAAGATGACGACGACGACGATGAAGACATGGATGATGATGAGACCGATGAGCAGGAGTTCCAGAAAGCCACAGAGGTCTTGTGCGTTGACGGCGGTGCTTCTCTGCATACTTCACACCGCCAACTCAAACAGTGGATGCGGGAAGTCAATGCGGCAGAACCATCCATCGAGTCACGCAAACCTCTGAAATGGTCTAGCACGCCTATCATCTTTGATATTGAGGACCACCTTGATCGCATCACTGCGGTCGGGTGCTTGCCGATGTTGGTTTCACCAACTATCCGCAACCTCAAGGTCACTAAGATGCTAGTTGACGGCGGGGCCGGCTTGAACCTGATCTCCTCCGCGGTACTCCAGAAACTCCAGATCCCCGATGGCGAGCTCGAAGAGACCGGCACATTCCAGGGAATCAATCCGGGAAGGAGCAAACCGAAGGGAAAGATCACGTTGCCGGTGACGTTTGGCAGCGAGTTGAACTTCAGGACTGAGAGGGTCACTTTTGACGTTACTGATTTTCCATTGCCTTACAATGGGATACTTGGCCGCCCAAAGACTCGCCAAGTTCATGGCAGCCTCTCATTATGCATACAACATGCTCAAGATGCCAGGCCGATAAGTGTCATTTCTGTCCTGGCGACAAGAAGGATGCTCTTATCTATGCCGACAAGATCTACCGGGAAGCAGCAGCCGCAGCAGATCACAAGTCACTTGCCGCTGAAGCTCCCGGGGGGAAGAAGAAGACCAAGTCCGGCAAGAGTTCTGATGCCCACTCCGGCAAGCGCACCTCTTCGGAGTGCTGCGCTACCGTTGAGGACGCACCATCGAGCTCCACCGGAAAGTACAAGAAGACGATGGCAGCTCCACCAGAGACCAAGAAGGTGTCCGCCAAGGAGGACGGCACTGGTGGTACCTTCACCATCAGTGCCTCTCTCGACCCTAAATAGGAAAGCGCGCTCGTTGCTTTCCTGCGGGCGAACGTCGACGTGTTTGCGTGGCAACCGTCTGACATCCCCGGTGTTCCCAGGAAAGTAATTGAGCACCATCTTATCGTCTGTCCTCATGCGCGGCCCGTCAAGCATAAAGTCAGGAAACAGGCGGTGGAGCGCCAAGAGTTCATCGTAGAAGAGATCAAGAAATTGGAAGCAGCAGGCCTTGTCAGAGGGGTGCTCCATCCTACGTGGTTGGCCAATCCTGTAGTCGTGCGTAAGGCAAACGGGAAATGGAAGCTTTGTATCGACTTTACCGATGTTAATAAAGCTTGTCCCAAAGACCCATTTCCCTTGCCACGTATCGACCAGATTGTTGACTCCACGACCGGATGTGATTTGCTTTCATTTCTTGATGCATACTCAGGATATCATCAGATCTTCATGGCAGAAGAGGATGAGGAGAAGACCGCATTCATCACCCCATGTGGCACATACTATTTTGTACGGATGCCTTTCGGTTTAAAGAATGCTGGTTCAACATTTGCAAGAGTAGTCCATCACGCTTTTGAGCCGCAAATACACAATAATGTGGAAGCCTACATGGATGACATAGTGGTCAAAAGCAAGGACAGGGCGACTCTGATTCAAGATTTAGATGAAACCTTTGTGAATCTGCGCAAGATCAACCTCAAGCTCAACCCCGAGAAGTGCGTGTTTGGAGTCCCCTTCGGCAAGCTTCTCGGGTTCTTCGTCTCTCAGCGGGGAATTGAAGCCAATCCGGACAAGATCAAGGCCATTGAGCAGATTGAAGCACCAAAGCGCGTCAAGGATGTACGAAGACTTGCCGGTTCCGTGGCTGCTCTCAGCAGGTTTATCTCTAGGTCTGCTGAGCGCGCCCTGCCATTTTTCAAAATATTGAAAAAGGCAGGTCCAATGAAATGGACTCCGGAAGCGGAGGCTGCGCTGCAGGACTTAAAGAGGTACCTGTCCTCCACTCCAATACTTGTCGCACCTAAGCCACAAGAGAAGTTGCTGCTATACATAGCGGCAACCAATCAAGTGATTAGTGTTGCGTTAGTAGCAGAGAGGGAGGCGGATAATGAGCTAGCAACCACGGCAGAGGCATCCAGCGACAAGCAAGGAACTTCACCGGCAAGCTCTGGTCCCGACAAAGATGGGTCTGCGCAGGCGTATGAGAAGATGCAGAAAAGGATGGTGCAGCGCCCAGTTTACTTTGTCAGTTCCCTTCTGCAGGGGGCTAGGTCAAGGTACTCTGGTATGCAGAAATTGCTTTTCGGCCTTCTCATGGCCTCGAGAAAGCTGCGCCATTACTTTCAAGCACATGAGATCACAGTCATCACTCGCTTTCCGCTGAAGAGGATACTGCAAAATCCAGAGGCGACAGGCAGGATTGTCGAGTGGGCACTGGAACTGTCAAGCTTTGGCCTCAAGTTTGAAAGCACTTCAACTATCCAAAGCAGAGCATTGGCAGAGTTCATAGCAGAATGGACGCCAACGCAAGATGAAGAAATTCCAGAAACGAGCATCCCCGTCAAGGAAGCAAGCAAAGAGTGGCTTATGTACTTTGATGGTGCCTTCTCGCTGCAAGGCGCCGGTCTTGGTTTACTACTTGTCGCACCCACGGAGAGCACCTCAAGTCGTAGTCCGATGCACTTTCCTAAGGAGCAAGCGACAAACAATACTGCAGAGTATGAAGGTTTGCTTGCCGGTCTCCGGATCGCAGCAGACCTTGGGATTAAGAAGCTCATTATCAGGGGTGACTCACAGCTTGTCGTCCGCCAAGTAAACAAGAATTATCAGAGTCCGTTGATGGAGGCTTATGTTGATGAAGTGAGAAAGCTAGAAGAGCATTTTGACGGCCTACAAATGGAATATATTCCAAGAGCTCAGAACGACATTGCTGATGGCCTGTCGAAGTGCGCCGCACTTAAGTTACCTGTGGAACCAGGGATCTTTGTGCTCAAGCTGACTCAACCGTCTGTAACGCCATCAACTGGACAGAACAAGAAGAGGAAGTTGATTTCTGGTGACTATTTTCCGGCAGAGCTCCCCGAAGCCGCCGTCAAGAAGGTCCCCAAGCTCAACACCAAGAGTGCTGAGGAGCAGTCTGCTCCGGCAGACCCTACGGTTTGTTCCGTTGAAGCAGACGCTCCCGACAAGTTTTGCTCCGGCAAGCTTGCCGGGGAACATCAAGCTCCGGCTGAGCCGCAGGTTCTCGCCGTAGAAGCGGATGTTCCCGCAGCAGCAGATGTGCCTTTAGTCCTGGTTGTCGAGCCGCAAGCTCCAGCATGGGCGCAGCAGATTGTCCATTTCCTTCAGACAGGAGAACTTCCCGAAGAGCAATAAGAAGCGGAAAGAGTAGCCCGGCGGTCAAGTATGTACCAGTTTGTCGACAAAGACATGCATGTAAGAAGACTCAACGGTGTGAAATTGAAGTGTATTCACCGAAGATGGATGAAGCTATTGGCGAGAGATACATGGAGGCATATGTGGTCACCACATTGGCGCAGAGCACTTGCCGACAAAGCTTTCGGCAAGGTTTCTTTTGGCCAACAGCCCTCCGGATGCAACGCACAAGTAACCAAGTGTGAAGCGTGCAGTTCCATTCCAAGCAGATACACCAACCAGCTCAAGCTCTCCGCACAATCCCTTTATCCTGGCCATTTTCGATCCGGGGCTCGACATCCTCGGCCCTTTCCCGAGCTGTCGGGGCTTTGAGTACTTGTACGCTGTAATCGACAAGTTCACAAAGTGGCCGAAAGTGGAAGCAGGAGGAAGGTGACAACACAACAAGCAGTCAAGTTCTTCAGTTGATTGTTTGTCGCTTCGGGATCCCTAACAGATCATCACCGACAACGGTACACAATTCACGAGCCGCACCTTCATGCAATACGTCCAAGATCTTGGCGCCAAGGTCTGCTTCGCTTCTGTTGCTCATCCGAGAAGTAACGGTCAAGCGGAGAGGGCAAATGCTGAAGTGCTACGGGGACTCAAGACTAGGACTTTCGACAGGCTGCACAAGTGCGGAAGAAACTGGATTGAGGAGCTGCCGGTGGTTCTTTGGTCGATCAGGACGACGCCAAATCGAGCCACTGGCTAGACACCTTTCGCTCTAGTCTATGGAGCAGAGGCAGTTCTCCCCACGGAACTCGTATACGGGTCGACTCGAGTGCTCGCTTATGATGAGCTTGAGCAAGAGCAATTGCGACAAGATGACGCACTGCTCCTCGAGGAGGACCATCTTCAGGCTGCTGTTCGAGCTGCTCGATATCAGCAAGCTTTGCGCCGCTACCATAGCCGCAAAGTTAGTGCCAGAAGTCTCGAGGAAGGCGACCTTGTTCTTCGGCGCGTTCAGTCCACCAAGAATTCCAACAAGTTGACGCCGAAGTGGGAGGGCCCTTACCGGGTGAGACGAGTCACTAGGCCTGGCGCTGTCCCCCTTGAGACCGAACATGGCATTCCGGTGAGTAACTCCGGAATATTGAGCATCTTCGTAAGTTTTACCCGTAGATGCGCGGTTGTTGGAACCTGTTCCGCAACCACCTTTTGTACAAGTCTTGCCGATGTTGCATGTAATCCTTTGTACAAAGCCGGGCGCAGATCCCGTGCATAAGTAAAGCTGATGTGCTCCGCACATCTTGTCAATTTCATGCTTTCTACTTTATATTTGCATGCATTATCTGACACTTTGTGCAGCACCTATTCCGGTAAGCAATAACGAGCCGCAAGGCTCCATATCTTTATTTTCTCTTCTTTCTCTTTCTCAAAGAAAGGAAGGCTCCCTTGCACACAAGTTTGCCGGGGGGGAAGGAGAAGATAATGGTGTGGACCAGGCGTCGTTCAAGGAAGTTTTGCCTTACCGGGAAGCAAACGACAGAAAAGCTAAGTTGCCAAAGTTTGAGCAATCAGTTTTAAAAATTTTAAGTTATCTTCCTCGAACGACCGTGCTTTGTATGGAAAACCTGTGTGCGGAGGAACCAACTCGTAGCTAGTTGCGCCCTTACTTTGTTTCGAGTCCGCTCAACAACTTAAGTGAGCTGCAACTAGTTGCGACAAGGTTGCTTGTCGGAAGCGGCACCGCCAAAGAGGCTCTTGACGTTCAAGACTCAGCGCTTCATGCAAAGGTGCTCATACCGACAAGTTCCCTAAAAGCGAGGGCAAAAACATACAAAGGAAGGAATCAAGTAAAGGAAATAACATAGCAATTACTACCCAAAATAGATTTATATTACAAGATAGCTTGTCGCAGCTCTAATAGATTGTTTTCATAACATGACCAGCAGCGACAAGGAAAGATAAAATGGGCGGCCTAATCTCGCGGTCGCCATCAACCCTCTTGATCCCGCTCACCCTGTCCACAATGGGTGCGACAAGGTCTTGAGCGCCCACATCAAGATCCGGCGGCAAGGACTTGAGGACGTTGGTGAAGCTAAGGCCTGGATTGCGGAAGGCCACCTTCATCAAGACCTTTTCAAGAGCTCCCTCGACAGATCCGCGCGACTCGTCGGCCAGCTGCTTTGGGATCTCTTCCGGAGTCATTGGAGAGCCGTCACCACGCCTTTGAAGAACAAGCTGAGCTTGGCGCTGGGTTGGAGGTGCTCATCGGAGGAATATCTGAGATCCACCATCCCCAGCTTCGCCAGCTCCCTGTCGATAGCGGCGGCAATATTCGCGAGACCCTCGGTCCAGTGCTCCACATTCTCTCTGAAGGTACTCTGGGCGGCAGTAGCACTCGCCAGCAGCGCCTCGTCAGTCTTGATCTTCTCCAACAAGGCCACCTCCCGCTCCTTGGCGCCATCCAGCGTCTGCATCAAAGTAGTCAGCTTAAGCTCGAGATCCGCGTTGGAATCCTTGGCGGCGCTGAGCTCCTTGCTCCTCTCGGCGAGACGGCCCTGCAGCTCACCAAGAGTGTAGGCGTCCTTCTCGCGCTCATTCTTGAGTGCAGCAAGCTCCTCACCGCTCTTCTTGAGATTGGCCTCCAGCTGCGTCACCTTCGTCTCCAACTCCTTCTTGGCGGCCTCGGCAGCTGCGACGGCGTCCTTTGCTTCCTTGAGGGCTCCGCCAAATTTTTTCTCGCGCGCGGCAAGCTCCTCCTCTTGGCTGTCAAGATTGATCTTCCGCTGCGCCAGCTCGCCTTCTTGCGCAGACAGCCTCTCGGCGGCAAGCCGCTGTTGCTCTTCAACCTCAGCCTTCTCGAGGATGAAGGCTTTGCATGCCTCAACGATTTGCTCCGCTCCTCGCCAAAGACCGGAGAGCTTCGATGGAGGCCCCGAGCTCCTCCGCGCTTCTCAATGTCTGCTCCGCCGCGACAAGCGCTTCGGGATTCCAGCTTGGCTTGTCGGGCGCGGTAGAGTGACAAAGCTTCGCAGCAATCGCGCCTCCTCGGACTTCGCCGCTGCTGCTGCTTGCGCGTCGACCAAAGATCAGCCCAGCGAGGCGAGCAGCTCTTCGTCAAAGTTTCTCCTTCGACCGGCGCCACAGCTCGACGCCTGTGGAAGCTTGATGAAGATGCCATCGCCGCCTTCAAGTAGGCGCCGGGCTGGGGCTCTTGAGCTCTGGCGCTGCGGCAGCGGCGAGGGATCGGCGGTCGGTGTAGCGCTGGCGCTCCTGCGACCTCGGGGCCATCGGTCACGATCGCCGACCCCTCGCCCGGCTTCTGCGGCGGCAGCCTTGGCGGCCTCCTCGCCGGCGGGCTCGTCAGCGCCGGCTTCTTCCTCGGTGACGGCGGCGTCGTCAGTATTGCCGCGCGCGTCTTCCTCGCCGGCGACCTCGGTCTCCATTGTCTCTGAGGCAGACGGATCTGATGATCGAAAAAGAAAGAAAAGTCAAGCAGATATTCAAAAAGAAAATCAGAAGAAGAACGCAAGGGCAGTTTTCAAGCAAGAGGATTACCTGCACTTGGATCTGCAGCCATGGTCTCAGCTACCGAAGGGTCGCTGGCGCCGCCCCTTGCCGGAGAATCGACCTTGGCGGAGATACCCCTTGCCGGAGAACACTCCCTTGCCGGGATCCTCCTTGGCGGTGTAGTCGGCAGATGGCATGTCGAGCGGCTTGTGGCACTCTGGTGGGCTGCTCTGCTCCTACACAAATCAACGATCGAGATATCAGCAAATAAAGAGCACCCATGCACGCCTAACAGCAGGAAGAAAACCATATACTTACGCTGGGGGCTGCTTTGGTGAAGGGTTGTCGGGTCCGGCAAGGTGGTCTCGGACACGCCTCTTGCTGCCGCGGTGGGTTCATCCTCGATGACAATCACCGGGACCTTGGCTCTCTTCGACGCTCTCTGGGCCAGCGTCCTGAAAAGGAATGGATTCAGAGTAAAGCAAATCAGATACAAGACAAAGCAACAGATTGAAGAACTACAAGTACAGCAAAAAAATCTTACTCTTCTTCTTCCTCGAAGCTGAGCGCGGAGAGATCGAATTCCGGTTCGCCTCCGGTGCGACGAGCTGGAAGAGTAGGTTCCCTTGGCCGCTTGGCGGGTGCAGGAGCTATGGTCTCGGAAGGCCCCGCTCCAGTTGCTGCAGCAGCGTAACGTGCTCCCGCGGCAACAGTGCTTGCCGCGGTGGAGCGCGTCGCGCGGCGCGACGGTTGTTGCCCCGTCTGCCGCCCCGCTGCTTCTCCGGCCTTGCGGAGACTCCTTCTTGGTGGAGCTGTGGGCTCTGCTCGCGGCAAGCTGCTTGAAGGTGGGGAGGAGGCGCCCTCGGCTCGCTCGGCTCAACTGGGCTCGGCATGCTCTTCCTCGCCGGCAAGCTCCTCTCGACGACAAGGCTTGCCGCCTCTGCTGCCTCTGCCTCCTCCACGGTGAATCAAACTTCGCCCATGCGGCAGCAGCTGCCGCCTCTTCCACCTGGTGGAGATGCGCCGCATCTCGCCATCGCGGTGTCGCGGTGAGGCCCTTCGCTCATCGGGCGGATCGGCACTTCTTCCAAGCTGTCGAAGAACACCCGCGACGCGTCACCGCAGTCTTGCCAGGTTGGAACAATTCCATGCGAGTCGCTGCGGCATCATTGCACGGATGCGGTCGAGCGAGGAATTGTTGCACAATGGAACGACTCCCTCGCAACCTGAACCATTCGGGATGATCGGGTCGTGCTTGAACAGCTCCAGAGCATCGCATCCAACTCCAAGACGGTGAAATTGAAGTTGAGGCCCGGCGCAGCCTCATGATATCCGCCGCGTTCGGAACTCCCAAGCAGGTCTCCTCCTCTCCTGCAAGGGGCGGTCGGGGGCGAAGGAAATTTGCGCCAACGGCGCCACAAAGAGTCCGGCAAGCTCGAGGCGCAGGATCCGGTGACGGCAATCTTCAATCTAGCATCTTCCGCGCCAAGTTGCTCCAATCATTGCCGCGCACTATTGGGGTTTGGCGCTGGGCGGTGAAGGGCTGCGGGTTCTCCTCAACAATCCCACACCAATCTACCCTCCATTCCTCCCACTTGCTGCGGAGCTCTCCCTCCAGATAGGTTTCTTTCTTGCCGATCCTTGAGATCCAAGCGATTCCTCCGGCAAGAGGCTCTCCTCTCTCAACTCGAGGCATGTAGAAATGGCGGAAGAGGGCTACGTTTGGGTGGACTCCGACAAAATTTTCACAAAGATGTGCGAAAACTGCCATGGTCAAGACAGCATTGGGGGTGAAGTCAAGGAGGCGGAACCCGTAGGTGTTCATGATGTCGCAGAAGAATTCAGAGAAAGGCGGGCAGAGCCCGCAGAGAAAAAGAGCACGAAGAAGGATACCCGCCGAGCCGTTCAGATGCGGCGGCCGAGAGTACCTTCGTCGCTGGATGCGCCAGCGTCTCCGTCGACGAAAGAGGTAGTAGTACTCCCTCAGCTCCTTCGCGGCGAGCTGGGGGAAGATGGCCCGCTCCTTGCGCAGCGCCGCGAGCCGCTGCGCCTCGGCCGACTTCACGCCCTTCCCCTTGTCGGCTTTCGGAGCCATGGCGGAGGTGGTGGGGGAGATCGACGGCGTTGGTGGCGGCGCGCAGGTGCTGGTGGCGATGAAGTGAGCGCTGCTCTCTTTTCGGCCTTGGGAAGAAGGGGGAGCAGCGGAGGTTTTTCGAGATTGGACAGCAACTGGCAAGGTGGGCGAACTGCCCCTGCTTCCTCTGCTTATAAAGAGGGAGGGGGCGGACGTTCCGCTTTTCCTAATAAAGAAACCACCCACGATCTCTCCCACGACGCCGCGTTCGACGCGTGCCGTTCATGGGGGACGTGGTGGGTCCGGAGCAAGTTATGGCGTGACCCAGGCCGCGCGTGCCCGTGCCCTGTTTTGGGCCTGGCCCAACAGCGCTCGGCACCGTGTGTGGCCCAGCCCGGGGCTCTGTCCGGTGTACTAGAGTAGGGGTACCCTAGTATCCCGAACTTCGTGCACGGGCGATTCAGCACCAGCGGCAAGGCTTGCCGGTGACCGCCAAGGTCCTCCGTGGTTCCTTTGGAGCCATTCAAGAACAAATTATTCAAGCCAAGGAGACAAGGCCCCGACAAGAGGAGCTTGCCGGGAAGGCCAACCAAGGCACTTAGGAGACAAGGCCCCGGCAAGAGGAGCTTGCCGGGAAGGCCAACCAAGGCACTTAGGAGACAAGGCCCCGGCAAGAGGAGCTTGCCGGAAGGCCCGTGAGCGACAAACTTCCGGCACGGCAAGACGGCGACATGCGGCAAAGGCGCTTGCCGCGCAGGCTACCACATCAGAATTACGCTCCAAAGACATCCACCAACGTGTCGCCTCGGGACCTTTCTAGGCGCTGCGTGGCAAGAGGTCAGCAGCCCGGTGGGCGCGGTGGCAAGCGGTGCGACAATATTGCCATCGTGGCAAGCGGTGGCGCCCCGACGGTCCCTTTCCGCCTGTTTAGGCGACATAGACGGGCATTTAATGCCTTTGTCCCCTGCCGTCGGGGTTAGGTATGTTACATCGCACAAGTAGCTGTACCAACCGCAACTCGCTTTCCCTTTTTGCCCTTGTTCACGTTGCCACCTGTCGGTGACCCTTGAGCATATAAAAGGAGGCCCATGCGCAACGTAGAGGGGGAGTCGGTTCATTCGAAACCAGAGAACACTCACGCTAGGTCTAGTAGCTCTCAGCTCCTAGCAAGAACACAATACAATCGGACAAGCAGCAGTAGGAGTATTATCTCTCCGGAGAGCTCCGAAGCTGGGTAAACTGCTCGTGTGCTTCGCCTCGATCTGCTCTTCGTGCGACCTCCGCCCCCCACCGAACCGAAAGGGGCTTGGTCCGCCGGTCCCATAGGTGTTCGTGGGTCAGATCAGCTTCCCCGACAGAGGAGAATCCATACAGATGCTCCATTTACGTTGCTGCAAAGGAGGACCACCATCATCACCTTCCTTGCTCTTTTCCTTCCTCTTTTCATTTTGCATTGTCAAGTCAAACCCATTAGAAAAAGGAATAAAATTTGCTCTTTAGAACTCATTGATGCATGATACTAACGAACACTACTTTCATGTAAGGCAGCCGCATGATAGGAGGATGGAATATGTAAGAAAAATAGGACGACATGACATATTGAAATGTATGATGTGTAAAGTGTAAATTAAGCACAAGGTGTTTGAACTAGTTAGAAGCAATGCAAGCTAGAAACCATATGAAAGGTTAAACCAACATCACTCTGCCAAATTAAAAGGGTGGCCTCATAAATGCACTTGACAAAATTAGAAGCAATACATGGCAACATGCTAGAAATAATATGCAATATGCAACGAATAAAGGTGTCTCATCGTAAGTGTTTGATGCGGGATACAGAAGAGAGGTAGTTTCATGCAAGAACATGGTTAACAGATAGATGTAGTATGTACCAAAAATAGGAAGGCATGTCATATTCACCATGTATAATGTGTAAACTAAGCAGATGCAATTTACCCTAATTAGAAGCATTACAAGCTAGACACTGTATGCAACATGGAACCACATATCACACTACGAAATTAGAGCAAGCACATGCGATGGTGGTGTAGGGGAAATGCGGTCTTCAAGTACAGAGCTACGTTCAATATCTTCATTTAGACTTGTTATTTCTTGAGAATCATGTGGGGAGGATGAAACTGCACTCTTTATAAGAGTAGCACGTCTCATACTAACCCACGGGCGTGACTGTCTCATCATAAGTGATAGATGCAGGATACATGAGAACAGTAGTTTGATGTAAGAACATGGTGTGATAGGAAAATGTAGTATGTACCAAAAACAGGAAGGCGTGTCATATTCACATGTATAATGTGTAAGCTAAGGGGATGCAATTTAACTAATTAGGAGCAATACAAGCTAGGCACCATATGCAACATGCAACCAGATATCACACTGCCATGTTAGAGCAAGCACCTGGGGTTGTGCAGTAGGGGAGATGAGATTTGGAACTTGCATTGCAGTAGGAGTAGCAGGAGAATCTGCAGAGATCATCTGTTTCGGTTGCTCTAGAGGACCACCATCATTCCGTGCGTTCGTCCTTTTAGATTTTGCCTTGTCAAGTAAACACACAAGAAAAAAGAATAAAATTCGCTCTTCCAAATTTGTTGATGCATGATACTGACGAACACAACTTTTATGTAAGGCAACCACATTGTAGGAGCATGAATATGTACGAAAAACGCTAAGCAGAAGGCATTTCAACAAATTGGAAGCAATGCAAGATAGACACCATATGAAAGATCCAACCAAAATCACTCTACAAACTTAGAAGTGTCTCATTATAAGTGGCATTTCAACAAATTAGAGGCAATACATGTTTGAAATGATATGCAAGATGCAACCAATATTACACTGTCAATTTGAAGGTGTCTCGTCGGAAGTGATTGATGAGGGATACACAAGAAAAGTAGTTTGATGTAAGAACATGGTTAATAGAAAGATGTAGTATGTACCAAAAATAGGAAGGCATGTCATATTCATAGGTATAATGTGTTAACTAAGCAGATGCAATTTACCCTAATTAGAAGCATTACAAGGTAGACACCATATGCAACATGCAACCACATATCACATTGCCAAGTAAGAGCAAGCACCTGTGATGGTGGTGTAGGGGAATTGTGGTCATCAACTAGAGAGCTATGTTGACTATCTTCATTTAGCCTTGCTGTTTCTTGAGAATCATGTGGGGAGGATGACACTGCACTCTTTAAACGAGTAGCGCGTCTCACAGTAACCCACTAGGGTGACTGTCTCATCATAAGTGATTGATGAGAGATACAAAAGAGCATTAGTTTGTAAGAACATGGTTAATAGACATATGTAGTATGTATCAAAGACAGGAAGACGTGTCATTATGAAAGGTATAATGTGTAAAGTAAGCAGATGCAATTTAACCAAATTGGAAGCAGTACAAGCTAGACACCATATGCAACATGTAACCACATTCGACAACGCGAAGTTAAAGCAAGCACCTGGGATGGTTGTGTGTGGCAATTGAGATCATCAATTGCAGACCTAAGTTTACTGTCTTCATCTGCTGACACTACACCCTTTAGAGCGCTGAGACGCTCAGTGCTTATCTTCGAATTACACTGGAGCGACTTCTGTCTTTTCTTTTGTGTATTCATCAACACTGCGTCAGAGTCTGAAATACTCATGCATAAAAAAACAATAGTGTGAGTATGGGTGAAGTGTGTGCACAAGTAGTACAGTGTAAAAGTAGCGGATAGCAGGTGGGTGAGAAATGAATGAAGGGAGACATATGATAGCTTATAACATGCATGGCACACGAAATTACTAGATTCTAGGATTTTGAAATATGAGCACATGGATGGCTGGGAAATGCAGATGCTCCTCCAGCACACCACAAGGTGTGGTCCTATGAAAATAATAGTTGACTGAAAACAAATAGGTCAGTCCATTTTTTCTGCACCGTCCGATGTACAAAGAACGGGCAGATCGCCTTCATCTACCTCTAGCCAGTTAGTGTTTACGATCTTCCTCGAAACGCCAACGAACACCGGCCCAGTCCCCTGCCTCACCGCACCGCCGTGCTTGGCACCGCCCACCGGCCATCCCTTCGAGCCCCACCGACCTCCAGATCGGGCGCAAGCAGCTCCTGCACCCCACCCCTATGATAGACAACGATGCGCCGCTTCCCCGACAAACAAGCGGACTAGGTGCTCTGCGCACCTAAGCGGTTGTTGCTTCTTACCCTTTATTTAGGACATGGATTGTTACGGGTATTAATCAATCTTGTCTGTAATAAGCAAAACATTGATGTTTGCAGCGGTCTTTATGAATCACAATATATCAAACGGGCTATCAACGTATATATGAAAATTTGAAAATTCTCTTACATTATATTGTATGCTTATCAACCTACATGAATTAGATGACGTGAGACTCAATGAACAATCATCAGTTTATGAAATGCCCGCTTCTCACCGCCCTGGCCCACCAAAAGCTCCTCTGCAGTGTGTTGCCTACGTTGGGTCACTGACATGCAGGCCAGGTACCCAACGAGCCCACACGTCAGTGAAAGAATGGCGCAGTGACGCACGTCAGAGTCAAGGGTGCTGCTCGCTGCATGCCCGACTAAACACGCCTCCTTGCCGCATTCAAACGCCTCCATGAAACCCTTGTGGAAGCCGAGAAACCCACTCCGGACACACGCCCGTTCATGACCGGGCTGGCATTAAATGCAACGTCGGCCGATCTCCTCCCGTCCGCCATCTATTTAATCTCCTATTTAAACGAGGCCATACATCGGCCAAGAATCGCACACCTCCACCGCTCCCCTATCTCCTGATGTCGCTTGAAGCTATGTCGGTATTTCTCCAAAGAGGAAGGGATGATGCAGCACAGCGGCGGTAGGTATCTCCCTCAGAAATGAAACCAAGGTTATCGAACCGGTAGGAGAACCAAGCAACACAACGTAAACAACCCCTGCACACAAATAACAACACCTCGCAACCCGACGTATTAAAGGGGTTGTCAATCCCTTTCGGGGTACAACACCAGAAATTGCGTGTTGATGGGAGAAAGTTGTAGTAGATTGAATAAATAGATACAAATTAAATAAAGTGTAGCAAAGTATTTTTGGATTTTGGTTTAATAGATCTGTATAAAAATGCAAAGGAAAAATAGATCACGAGCAAATATATGAGAAATAAGACCCGGGGGCCGTAGGTTTCACTAGTGGCTTCTCTCGAGAAAAATAGCAAACGGTGGGTAAACAAATTACTTCTGGGCAATTGATAGAACTTCAAATAATTATGATGATATCCAGGCGATGATCAGTACATATGCATCACGTCCAAGATTTGTAGACCGACTCCTGCCTGCATCTACTACTATTACTCCACACATCGACCGCTATCCAGCATGCATCTAGTGTATTAAGTTCATGGAAAAACGGAGTAATGCAATAAGAACAATGACATGATGTAGACAAGATCCGTTTATCTATATGGCGGTAGATATAGATCTCGTATTTTTATCCTTAGTAGCAACGATACATACGTGTCGGTTCCCTTTCTGTCACTGGGATCGAGCACCGTAAGATCGCACCCACTACCGGGCACCTCTTCCAATTGCAAGATAAATAGATCAAGTTGGCCAAACAAAACCCAAATATCGGAGAAGAAATACGAGGCTATAAGAAATCATGCATATAAGATATCAAAGAAACTCAAATAACTTTCATGGATATAAAAAGATATGACTGATCATAAACTCGAAGTTCATCAGATCCCAACAAACACCCCGCAAAAAGAGTTACATCATATGGATCTCCAGGAGACCATTGTATTGAGAATTCAGCGAGAGAGAGAGAAAGCCATCTAGCTACTAACTACGGACCCCGAAGGTCTACAAAGAACTACTCACGCATCATTGGAGAGGCACTAATGGAGGTGGTGAACCCCATCCGAGATGGTTTCTAGATTGGATCTGGTGGTTCTAGACTCTGCGGCGGCTGGATGAATATTTCGTTGACTCCCCTAGGGTTCTGGTATTTTTTGGGGTATTTATAGAGCAAAGAGGTGGTCCGGGGGGCAACCGACGTGGGCACAACCCACCAGGGCGCGCCTGGGCCTCCTGGCGCGCCCTGGTGGGTTGTCCCCTCCTCGAGACTCCCCCAGGTGCAACCAGGGCCCAACTTCTTTCTTTTGGTCCATAAAAAATCATCGTTAAGTTTCGTTGCATTTGGACTCCGTCTAGTATTGATTTCCTGCGATGTATAAAACATGGAAAAAACAGCAACTGGCACTTGGCACTATGTCAATAGGTAGTACCAAAAATGATAAAAATGACTATAAAATGATTACAAAACATCCAAGATTGATAATAAAATAGCATGGAACAATAAAAAATTATAGATACGTTGGAGACGTATTAGCATCCCCAAGCTTAACTCCTACTCGTCCTCGAGTAGGTAAGTGATAAAAACAGAATTTTTGATGTGGAGTGCTGTTCATAATGTCATATCATATTATTTTCTTTATAGCATGGACATTTGGACTTTTATGTGATTCAGTAGTCTAGTTTTGACATAATAATTTAGATACTCAAGCATATCAACAAGAAAGCATGTCTTTCAAAATATGAATGCTAAAATAAGTTATCCCTAGCCCATCATGCTCATATATTGATCCGTTCATGAAACACACCTGAGTATTAACTACACCCAATACTTAAGCACGGTCATATTGCATCCTAGTTGGTGCTTTTTATGAGAGAAGATGGAGACTCAAATTTCAAAATAAAAATTGCATAAAGTAAAAGAAAGGCCTTTCGCAGAGGGAAGTAGGGATTTGTAGAGGTGCCAGATATGCCATAGAGTTTGGGAGGTGTATCCATCCCACCAACAAAAATGACTTAGAGTTCCGAACACTTTCAATGCTAGATATGCCGTAGGCGGTTCCCAAACAGAAAATAAAGTTTATTCCTTTTTCCACCATTCTTTCACTTTCCATGGCTAAGCGTATCCACGGGTGCCCTCCATACCAACACTTTCCAAGGAATTTATTATTTGAATACATAAAGTAAATTCATTTTTGCATTTCGGGACTGGGAATCCCTAAGACCTTTGCCTTACTCTCGTGCAATGACAAGTGAATAAACACTCATCTTGAGAATAACACATCCAGCATGGAAAATATTAGCCACCCGTTACCGTTCCACGAGCAAAACAAACACACAAAAGAGAAGATTATTTTGAAAATTAGAGATGGCACAAGCAAATTTTCTTAGAACGGCAAAAGATTACTGCATAAAGGTAGATATAGTGGACTCATGTGGCAAACTGGTTTAAAGGATTTTGGATGCACAAGTAGCGATCATACTTAGTGCAAAATGAAGGCTAGCAAAAGATTGAGAAGGAACCAACCAAGAAACGAATAATCTCATATGCAAGCATTAAGCATAATTAACACCGAATAATGCACCACAAGTAGGATATAATTTTCATTGCATGATTATTGACTTTCGTGCATGCATGGGGAATCACAAACCTTAACACCAATATTCTTACTAGAGCACAATTACTCATCAACATAACTCACATATCACATCATCATATCTCAAAACTATTACTAAGAATCAAGTTTATTTTGTCCAATGATCTTCATGACATTTTTTTACTTTAACCTTCTTGGATATCTATCACTTTGGGACTAATTTTTATGAGTTGCTTTTCATAAGCTCAAACAAATATAAGTGAAGATCATGAACATAACAAATTTTCTTTCTCTCAAAATAATTTAAGTGAAGCAAGAGAAAATTTCTTCAAAATTTTACTAACTCTCAAATAAATCTAAGTGAAGCAAGAGAGCATTTATTCAAAAGTACTAAGCACACCGTGCTAAAAAAACATATAAGTGAAGCACTAGAGCAAGTCCTAGCTCATAAAAGATTTAAGTGAAGCACAGAGAGCAATTCTAACAAGTCATGATATAATTTTGGCTCTCTCAAATAGGTGGGTCCAGCAAGGATTGATGACTTAAAAAACAAAATAAAACAAGCAAAGACACATATCATACAAGACGCTCCAAGAAAAACACATATCATGTGACGAATAAAAATATAGTTTCAAGTAAAATACCGATAGTTGTTGGAAGAAAGCGGGGATGCCACTCGGGGGCATCCCCAAGCTTAGTTGGTTGCTAATTTTTGGATAATAGCTTGGGATTCCGGGGCATCCCTAAGCTTAGGCTCTTACATCCTTCCTTCATCCATCGTAAGATAACCCAAAACTTGAAAACTTCAATCACACATAACTCAACAAAACCTCCGTGAGATCCGTTAGTGTAAGAAAAATAAACCACTACTATAAGTGTTGTATCAAACCAATTATTATTTTGTTTTTGTAGTATATCTACTGTATTCCAACTTTTCTATGGCAAGAAGTCATCAAAGAAAACCATAGAGCCATCAAAATAAGCACACAACACAAAGAAAACAGAATCTGTCAAAACAGAATAGTATGTAGCAATCTGATTTGTTCGAATACTTCTGGAACTCTAAAAATTCTGAAAACTAGGACAGCGTAGATAATTTGTATATTTATCTTCTGAAAAAAATAATTAGCATTTAATCGCGTTCTGGTGAATTTTGACAATTATTTTCGTGATCACAAAGTTTCTGTCTTTTTCAGCAAGATCAAACAACTATCACCCAAGAAGATCCTATTGGTTCTACTTGGCACAAACACTAAATAAAACACAAAAAACACAATCATAACAGTAGCATAATTGTGTTAACACTCAAGAATAGAAAGTAAAAAGCAAAAAATAAATTTTATTCATTGGGTTGCCTCCCAACAAGCGCTATAGTTTTACGCCCGTAGCTAGGCATAAGGCAAGGATCTAAGTTTTGTCATCTTTGGTTCGAGATCCATAAGATGCCCCCATGATTGATTCATAAGGTGGCTTAATTCTAGTTCTAGGAAAGTGTTCCATACCTTTCCTCAAAGGAAATTGGAACTTAATATTGCCTTCTTTCATATCAATCACGACACTGATAGTACGTAAAAACGGTCTACCAAGAATAATAGGACAAGACGGATTGCAATCAATGTCAAGAACAATAAAATCTATGGGCACATAATTCCTATTTGCAAGAATTATTCCCATAGGATTTTTAATAGTAGAATCCGCCAAGTGCAAATTCAAGGAACATTCTTCAAGATTGGTAAGACCAAGCACATCACATAAAGATTTCGGAATTGTAGAAACACTAGCACCCAAGTCACACAAAGCAAAACACTCATAGATTTTAATCTCGACTTTGATAGGTTCCCATTCATCATGCAATTTTCTAGCAATTGAAACCTCTAATTCCAATTTCTCTTCAAGAGCTTTCATCATAGCATCAACAATATGTTTAGTAAATGCTTTGTTTTGTTCATAAGCATGGGGTGAATTTATCATGGATTGCAACAAAGAAATACAATCAATCAAAGAGCAACTATCATAATTAAAGTCTTTCTAATCCAAAAGAGTGGGCACATCACTAGTTAAGGTTTTGACCTCTCCAAACCCACTTTGATCAATTTTCTCAACAAGATTTTCACCCTTCGAAATGTTGGGACGCCTTCTACTTAAAGTTGACTCTTTTCCAGTCCCTTTTTCATCATTCTTAACTTTACTAAACAAGTAATCAATAGAAGAAACACCAATCATTTTAAGATCTTCATCATCTTTGCAAGAATAATCACTAGAAAAAGCTTTCTCTAAAAATTGTCTTTTAGCTCTAAGCATAGAAGTTCTTTTCTTACTTTCATCCAGAGAAAAATAAAGAGCTTTAATTGATTCATCTACTTTAGGTACAAAAATTTTTATCTTGAGATTTTCCACATCATGAGCAATTTTATCAACACTTGTAGATAAATCATCAATCTTATTCAACTTTTCTTCTATGGAAGTGTTGAAAACTTTTTGTGTGTTGATAAATTCTTTAATATTATTCTCAAGATCAGAGGTGTTCCTATTATTATTGTAAGATTGATTTCCATAGGAATTACCATAATTATTAGAGGAATTACTAGGAAAAGGCCTAGGATTAAAATTTCCTTTATAAGCATTGTTGTTGAAATTATTTCTAGAGATAAAATTCACATCAATTGCATCACTATTTTGCTCAAACAAAGTAGACAAAGGCATATCATTAAAATCAATAGGAGCACTTTTACTAGCAACCAATTTCATAAGAGCATCAACTTTATCACTCAAAGAAGAAATTTCTTCAACCGAATTAACTTTTTTACTTGTAGGAGCTCTTTAGGTATGCCATTGTGAATAATTTTGTCATGATATTATCAAGCAATTTGGTGGCTTCACCCAAAGTAATTTCCATAAAAGTACCACCCGCAGCGGAATCTAAAAGATTATGAGAAACAAAATTCAACCTCGCATAAAAATTTTGTATGATCATCCAAAGATTTAACCCATGAGTTGGACAATTCCTTAGCATCATTTTCATCCTTTCCCAAGATTGTGCAACATGCTCATGTTCAAGTTGCTTGAAATTCATGATCTAGGTTCTAAGGGAAATAATTTTTGCAGGAGGAAAATACTTAGTGATAAAAGCATCTTTGCACTTATTCCAAGAATCGATACTATTGCAAGGCAAAGAAGAGAACCAATTTTTTGCAGAATCATGCAAAGAGAACGGAAATAATTTCATCTTGACCACATCATTGTCCAAATCTTTTTTCTTTTGCATATTGCATAATTCCACGAAGGTATTAAGATGGGACGTGGCATCCTCATTAGGAGTATCGGAAAATTGGTCTTTTATAACAAGATTCAGCAAAGCAATCACAAGTCTCCGC
The DNA here is from genome assembly GCA_021605205.1 of Aegilops longissima. Classification (NCBI taxonomy): domain Eukaryota; kingdom Viridiplantae; phylum Streptophyta; class Magnoliopsida; order Poales; family Poaceae; genus Aegilops; species Aegilops longissima. The sequence continues at coordinate 450,621,676 of CM038678.1, forward strand.
ACTAGTAGAGGGAGGAGCAATCGGAGTGACAATAAAATCATGATGACCACACAACAAGATTGCACTCAAAAACAGATCCGACAAGAAAAACGGCGACCGAAAAAAGAGAGGCCAATAAAACAGAAAATTTTTGTGAAGTGGGGGAGAGGAAAACGAGAGGCAAATGGAGAATAATGTAAATTGCAAGGAGATGAGATTTGTGATTAGGAACCTGGTTATGATGAAGATCCCCCCCGACAATGGCGCCGGAAATTCCTTTTGATGTCGCTTGAAACTACATCGGTATTTCCCGAAAGAGGAAGAGATGATGCGGCACAGCAGCGGTAGGTATTTCCCTCAGAAATGAAACCAAGGTTATCAAACTAGTAGGAGAACCAAGCAACACAACGTAAACAGCCCCTGCACACAAATAACAACACCTCGCAACCCGACGTGTTAAAGGGGTTGTCAATCCCTTTCGGGGTACGGCGCCAGAAATTGCGTGTTGACGGGAGAAACTTGTAATATATTGAATAAATAGATCGCAAATAAAATAAAGTGCAACAAAGTATTTTTGGATTTTTGGTTTAATAGATCTGAATAAAAATGCAAAGGAAAAATAGATCGCGAGCAAATATATGAGAAATAGGACTCAGGGGCCGTACGTTTCACTAGTGGCTTCTCTCGAGAAAAATAGCAAATGGTGGGTAAAAAATTTACTGCTGGACAATTGATAGAACTTCAAATAATTATGATGATATCCAGGAAATGATCATTACATAGACATCACGTCCAAGATTTGTAGACCGACTCCTGCCTGCATCTACTACTATTACTCCACACATCGAGCGTTATCCAGCATGCATCTAGTGTATTAAGTTCATAGAAAAACGGAGTAATGCAATAAGTATGATGACATGATGTAGACAAGATCCGTTTATCTATATGGCGGTAGATATAGATCTCGTATTTTTATCCTTAGTAGCAACGATACATACGTGTCGGTTCCCTTTCTGTCACTGGGATCGAGCACCGTAAGATCGCACCCACTACCGGGCACCTCTTCCAATTGCCAGATAAATAGATCAAGTTGGCCAAACAAAACCCAAATATCGGAGAAGAAATACGAGGCTATAAGAAATCATGCATATAAGATATCAAAGAAACTCAAATAACTTTCATGGATATAAAAAGATATGACTGATCATAAACTCGAAGTTCATCAGATCCCAACAAACACACCGCAAAAAGTGTTACATCGTATGGATCTCCAAGAGACCATTGTATTGAGAATTCAGCGAGAGAGAGAAAACCATCTAGCTACTAACTACGGACCCGAAGGTCTACAAAGAACTACTCACGCATCATCGGAGAGGCACCAATGGAGGTGGTGAACCCCATCCAACATGGTGTCTAGATTGGATCTTGTGGTTCTAGACTCTGCAGCGGCTGGATGAATATTCTGTCGACTCCCCTAGGGTTCTGGTATTTTTTTGGGTATTTATAGAGCAAAGAGGCGGTCCGGGGGCACCCAAGGTGGGCACAACCCACCAGGGCGCTCCTGGGCCTCCTGGCGCGCCCTGGTGGGTTGTCCCCTCCTCGGGACTCCCCCCAGGTGCAACCAGGGCCCAACTTCTTTCTTTTGGTCAATAAAAAACCATCATGAAGTTTCGTTGCATCTGGACTCCGTCTGATATTGATTTCCTGTGATGTAAAACACATGGAAAAAACAGCAACTGGCACTTGGGACTATGTCAATAGGTTAGTACCAAAAAATGATATAAAATGACTATAAAGTGATTACAAAACATCCAAGATTGATAATACCATAGCATGGAACAATTAAAAATTATAGATACTTTGGAGACGTATCATCTCCTCCGTCACCATTTTCTCCACTCTTACAATGGCTTACGAAGAGTTGTTATCCGGCATCCAAGCCGGCTGGGTGGCCCGCTGAGCCCGCCGGATACGAGCTATGCAGCTCGCTGATCCACCTCCCTCCCCTCGCTCGACGAAGCCAGTTGCCGACCCAAGCCGACGCATGGTTCAGCAACTCGCTGCTCCAGGCCAGCTCGACGAGGAGCGGCGAGCTGCTCCACGCCGGCATGGCGGGGAGCACGGGCGTCGTCGCTGCCGTCCATGCCGCCGCCTCGTACCGTGCCTCCCGTGTCTGCGATCGTGTCTCCCTTTTCTATGGCCGAGACTCCCATACCTGCGTCCGCGCCATGCAAGCAGAGACAGAAGCCGGGTGTGCGGAGTGCAACAAGTTGGTGGCTAGCGCCTCCGCGTCTGCCGCCATCATCAAGGAGAAGTAGAACACGGGAGGCCAACGCCGCTTGGGTCCCATGAAGGCCACCGCCAAGGCAACACCTGCGTACACAGCAGGTGTCTTGCCGGATCCTTCTATTGCGAGGACCTTTGTTGACCCCGCATGGGCTCCACAGAAGCAGAGAAGCCCCCTTCAGACTCCATCTTGGGCATCAGCCAACAATGTCAGTTGAGCAGTGGGGAAGCGAGCCATCCTTTGGGCTGAAGCATATACCTCCGGGGCTCCCGGCAGTCCGGCGATCGTGCTGCCAGACATGAGGAAGACAAATGGATCCGCGGGCAACCATTTAGGCTAGGTATTATTATACATGTGTTGTTCCGGAGTAGCACCGCTTAGTTGATTTGAATGTAATGAAATCCGTCATGTTTATATGAAAATCCGGTATTTTATATGAATTCCGTCATTGTTTATATGAAATATCATAGTGTTTGCATGAATTTCGTCAGGTTGGTTGAGTTACTTTCAGAATGTTTGCGGCTATGGTTGGATGGCGTAATTTGCGGGTCGCCGGTCGGTCTGTGGCCGGCTCGGGTGGCGTGGTGGGACAAAAAAAGCACAGCTCGTGCAATCTCGTCTCCAATGCACGCACTGGAGGATGCATGAGCACCCGAGATCTTCCTCATTCATCGGTGGCAAAGGCATGGGTGGACAAAAGGGTCGCCAATATTTTGGGCAACCCCGGGCAAGATCCAAATAGACCCTTCCAGCCCCACCCCTCCGAGCACATTCAAATCCCTCGTTCGCCGTGAAATTTTGCTATGTGTTATTTTCATGGATATTTTGTTGTGTGAAAACAAATTTAAATATGAACGAATAACCAGTATCCGCGGTCTTCTGCCGGGACACAGTTGCATGGCCTCATAGTACTAGTAGTGTAGAGTACTAGTACTACTAGATAGTGAGTGTTTACTACTGTATCATGTACTCCCTTTGTTCCCAAGTATTTGTGTTTCTAGACATTTCAAATGGACTACAACATACAGATGTATGTAGACATATTTTCGAGTGTTGATTCACTCACTTTGCTTCGTATGTAGTCACTTGTTGAAATCTCTAGAAAGACAAATATTTAGGAACGGAGCACTAATAGGAAAAGGGCTATAACTAATATGGACATTAATAGCGCACCACATATGTGGTGCGCCACTGCTATATAGCAGTGGTGCACCATGTGTAGGTATGGACATTAATGGCGCACCACACCCACGGTGCGCCACTACTAACAAATTTAATTTTTTTTATTTTTCCAAAATTAGTAATGGCGCACCAGGGCATAGTGCGCCATTACTAGTTTTAACTAGTAATGGCGAACCACACACTCTGTGCGCCACTACTAACAAATTTTTTTATTTTTTTAAAAAACTAGTAATGGCGCACCAGTGTATAGTGCGCCATTACTAGTTCAAACTAGTAATGGCGCACCACAACCACGGTGCGCCACTACTAACAATTTTTTTTGCAAAAACTAGTAATGGCGCACCACGTAACAGGTGCGCCATTAGTAACCAGGGTTACTAATGGCGCATTGTTAGGTGGTGCGCCATCTCTTTCTTTCTTTGCGCCCGGGACCGCCTTTTCAGTTTTAGAAAAAATAAAAGAAAATGATGGAAATGTCAAAAAAATAAAACAAAATAAGTTTCCCATGTGATATATGGTCTAACTGTTGGGAAAATTTGCAAATATGAATTTTGACTTTATTTGCAAAATCTCTCTGGAATTTAGTAAAATGGGCATAACTTTTGCATACGAACTCGGATTAAAAAGTTTTTTATATGAAAAATCATCTACTTGAAAAGTTACATCCGAATTCAACGGGAACCCCGTTGAAGATTTTCAGAATCCCTAGAAACCTAACAGAACGAAAGATACGGGGCTTTTAAGATCTAGAGGGGGGGAAATGAAAAAAATCAAACTTAATAGTGGCGCACCATTTGCTAGGTGCGCCATTAGTAACAGAAAAAAAATTGGTTTCAATTTCTTTTGGAATTTTTTTTTCAAAATATAATACGTAACGTAATATGACCGGGAAGTTTGAAATATTTTTTCAAAATTTCATCACACTCATGAACATGAACAAAGTCCTAGACATCAACAAGGTTTAATAGGATTGATATGATAGATATATCAACAAGAGCCTGTTATGTGAGGTGGTGCTGGGTTGGATAGAACTACGAAGTTAAGCGTGCTTAGGTTGGAGTAGTGTGAGGATGGGTGACCTTCCTGGAAGTTTGACCACGAAGTGCGATTTGACTTGAGATTAAGCCATAGTGACCCGAGATTAAGAAAAAAACGATTTTTTTTTGAAATTTTGTTTGAATTTTTTTGAATTTTCTTTTTAAAAAATTGTTAGTAATGGCGCACTTCTAGGCATAGTAATGGCGCACTATAGGTGCGCCATTACTATTTGTGATAGTAATGGTGCACCTATAGTGCGTCATTACTATTTGTTACTAGTGGTGTGGTAATAGTGGCGCACCTATAGTGCTCCATTAATGGCAAAAATAGGTGCGCCAATAATTAGCCTTTTCCTAGTAGTGGAGGGAGTACGTACTAATTGCAATGCATGCATGTGTTAGCAGTATAATGACCACGTACAAATTTGATGGTAAGATTTGTGTAAGTTAGATGTCATATTATTGCTCTAACATGTGGTCAAAGTTAGCCTCCAAAACGCATTTTAAACCCTATGTGGATTGATGGAGTACATGCATTGCTGAGGTTTCTCTTAATCCTTGCATGCAATGTTTTTATTGAAGCTTGAAATGTGAACATGTGAATGGGAGGGACTACTACAACCCTTCCAAAATAAATGTAGTACTAATGGTATAGTACTCCCTCCGTTCATCATCTCACATGCTCAGTACTTTTGTGAACTATGGAAGTAACAAATTTATTCCACCACTCAGCATCTATTATGGATACATTTTGGATTTCAAATTGAGTCATATAGACCGGAAAGTGGGCACTTAGGGCATCCACAATGTATGCTTTTTGTTTCCTCTAAGCCCTCTCTCTCCTCTTAGAGGCAGGCCTCTATACATTGCATGAAATGCCTCTACCAAAAAAATTTCTAGCATCGCGTCTAACCTTAGAGGCTGCCTCTAACAATGTAACAATCCATCTGTTCCCACTTGTCAGCCTTAGGAAGCATAAGAAAGTAGGAGTACAAGAGAAATAGTACTGATTGGAAAAATGTGGTGCTAATCAATACTTTTTAAATTTCTATTAGGGCCCACCTTAGAGGCTAGTTAGAGTCTCTATACATTGTGGGTTTTTTCATTTGATAAGACGCAAACCATGTGAGGCCTACCTTAGAGGCAAGGCTCTATACAGTAGAGATGCTCTGTAGTACTACATTTGATGTGTCCCGTCAACTGCAGAACAAGGAGAAGGTCGCTATGCCCTCTCCCTCGCCCACGGGTGCGGTGGCTCGCAGAGTCGCGAGACGAGGAGAAGCTTGCTTACTACGCCTACACGCGCTCCCTCGCCCACGTGCGCGGTGGCTCGCAAGACTAGGAGAAAATTTTACTACTCCCTCTGTTAGACATATACTCCCCTACCTTGGTTAGAGAGATTATCATATTGTTTGAAATATATGTCTTGTAGTAGTAGGAGTAGTACAGTGGTACATAGGAGTAGGACTACAGCAATTTCCTTGGAGTTCATGGTGCAGCAAGCTATCCTAGGCTATGTTACTACTCCCTCCTTTCCGGTTTATGGCTCAATTTCAAAATCTCTCCAACCAAGGTAGACAGTGAGTGGTGGAATTAATTTCGTAGTTTGCACAAGTACTTAATTAGTACGCTTGTTTTTCTCAAAAAGTTATGTTTATGGATGCATTAATTACAACGAATGCATGCATGACCACTAAATTTCCATGAACTTCTACATGCATTGGTGAGTTTTCTCTTGATACTGCTTGCATGTGTGATTTAATGCACCTCAAAATCCAAACATGTGATGGTAAGTACTAGTAGAATTGAGACTTATAAAATGGAAAAACGAATTTTCTTAGATGAGCCCTATAAACCGGAAAGGAGGGAGTAGTAAGTAGTACTACCCCCATAGTGGGTATGTACTCCGTAAAATCAGATTTTCCCAAAACTAAGTCACTCAACCTTTATTTGCTTGTTTCCCTTCATGCCTCGTTGCCTCAAACAGACGATGCCAAACTCCCCTGCCTATCGCGTGGGAAAAGACCTTCCCTCACCTTTTCTAGTCCAGGTTTGTATCGATGGATCACGCAAAGCAGCAAAAACCAAGTTGTGTCTTGTACTCCTCCGTCGTACTAAAAGAGTGGAGACGCTCGCTTTCATGAAGTATGTACTTCCTCTTGCCGACATGTGTAACATATAGCAACCGGGTCAACGTGGCATGCACCAAATAACAGTGTAGAACAGCAGGGGGCGCACCCTAGTCGTAGCGCCCCAGTAGTAGTAATGAGCAATGAGACATCAAATCACAATGCCACACCTTTCCCCCAGACGGACGAAGCAACCATTATTTCACACTACGCTGAATACACCTCGCCATCATCTCCTTCAAGAAAACCACGTATTGCTTCTTCCATTGTTCTGCCTCAAGAGGGACGCGCATCACCTTGGTACATCATGATAGGTGGGACCACATGATAGGCCATGCTCCCCCGCCCACCGCTCAGTAAAATCACCACATTTTTACTACTTCCCCTGTCTCGGTTTACAGGGCATGCACATCGTTCTAGGTTGAGAATTCAACTATCTATATATGTATTATATGTGATGAAAAATATATGTTTAGAAACTACATCCGCTTAAGAATCCAATGATATACTTTTTGTGACATATAAATCATATTTAGTTAGTCAAATGGATGACCTAGAACTACGTGCACGCCCTATAAACCGAGACAGAGGGAGTAGTATATTTTTAGATCAATATAGTCGGAATTCACCAAGGAGCAAAACCAAGTGGTAGGCTGCTCCTGCCGTGTTGGCGTAGCAACTCAGCAGGGTCAGTCCGCACATGAAATGGCGATAGGCTTAATAGGACCCCTTTGGTTGACATGTGGCTCATCCACCATCTTGTTCCACGTGCGGTGCACCTAATTACAGTTCGGAGCAGCGGTTGGACTTGGAGGCACCCTAGTCGTAGCACCGCAGTAGTAGTAAATGAGCGATGAGGGGTCAAATCACAAAGCCCCACCTTTCTCACATTAAGCTGGACGGATGAAGCAACCATCATTTCACTCTAGGGCGCAAGAGCATAAAGAAAAAAAGAAAACCAATGATGCGTGCGGCAGCTACCTAGGGCACCCTAGGGTAGGAGCCTCCACTAAAAATCCGCTTCTCCCTCGTCCTCTTGAAGAAAACTAATGATGCATGCGGGGGTAGGGTATGTAGGAGTACTACGGCGTGTGGGGCCACGCCATAGTAAACGGGAGAGGGATTGTGTCACAGCCGTAGCTCAGCCCCTGTTGTCTTTGCTTGATCTTCATGTCATCATGTGTAAATTCAAATGAAATTTGAATTGAGGAATTTTCAAAGCCTCAGAAACCTTTTAAAAATGATCAACATTAAAATCTTCTCAAAGAAGCCCAAGAAAATGTTCCTGTTAAACCTTGAAAAATATTAGCAAGAATAAAATTCAAACCAATATTTTTGGTGGCTTTAAAATATTTATTTCGGGCCTTTGAATTAAATCAATAACATATTTGAGCTGGACTTATTTCTAGTATATACGAGATAAAGTTCAAATAATATTTGTAAGTTTGCATGTGGCCTTGGACAAGCTTCCTGAGCTCACATAAAAAATTTACAGAAAGTTCTAAATGATTTGATGCTTCAAATCAAATCTAACAAACTACAGAAAATAGAAAACATAAAAGGAATGTTAGAGAGAGGAGAAAACCTTACCTGGCGCTTACCTCCTGTGCAGCCCACCTGACAGTCCAGCCACCTGGCGGCCCAGCCCACTCGCAGCAGCCAGCCAACCTGCGACCAATGGCCTACGCGGTTGGATGCAGCGCACCTTCAGCTACCCGAAGACGCAAACTACGCGCAAAACCGAGCTCCGTAGTAGGTTTCCGGTGAACTTCCGCCGCCGATCTGGTCGTCGCCGGCCTAAGTCCGACGATGATGACGTGGCGACGTTATTAGCGGCTAATCCCCCAATTAGCAGCCTAGCAGAAACTGACAGCGGGCCCCACCACAGGGTCAAACCCCAGTCAGCGTTGGATTTGACCGTGGTTTAGTCCCTGTTTCAATGACACGTGGGTCCCACCAGTTAGGTTTGACCCTGGTCAACTCTGCTGACCTGCTGACGCAGTAGTGACACAATGCTGATGTCATTAATGATTTTCTGGATTAAAACTAATTCAGGAAATTCAGAAAATGGCCAAAACTTCTATAAATCATAGTAATTAAACCATAACTCAGAATGAAAAGATTTATATATGAAAAATGATCAGAAAAATCCAATCTATCCATCTGTACCATTTTCATGCATGATAGAACAACTTAGGGCTGCTGTTTAGGCCAAATAATATAATGGCATTTAAACCTTCACATATGGAGTTTGAATTTGAACCTAGGGTTCAAACCAACTTCATTTAACCTGCTGCTAGTTGCATTAGCTCAAACCACAGCATATTTCCATGTCATGATCTTGCATCATATTGTGCATTGCATTGATGGTGTTTCCTTCTGTGTTGCCGGTGTTTGTCCCGTCTCTGTACACGACGTACCGACGACGTGATCAATGACACCGATGAAGAACTATATTATCTTCAGAAGTGCCAGGCAATCCAAACCCTCTTGTTCATTCCGATATAATCCTACTCTCTCGCTCCTGCTCTCTTTTACTGCATTAGGACAACAACGATTCATCTGTTACTTGCTGCGGTAGCTGAACCCCTTTATCCTCTGCATGACCTGTCATTCCACAGTAAATAGATGAAACCCACTAGCATGAGTAGGAATTGTTTGAGCCCTGTTGTGCCTACTCATTCATGCTTGTTTGTCATGCCTGCTACCTCTTAGAGTTGAGTCAGGTCTGATTCATCGGGGATGAATCGGAGGTGTGTGAACATGTCCTACTGTTGAGAGCTAAGTGTGTGAACACGATTTGGTAAAGGTAGCGGTGAGAGGCCATGTAGGAGTACATGTGTAACATCCCAAATTTTCAATTTGGCATGTTATACATAGGTCATCCAGGCATACCATATTTATTTGCATTCTCGTTTGCCATCCTCGAAAATCCTAAGCAACTCAAGGACCCTCGGAGAGAGTTGGGATTTTTTTTCAATTTTCATACTTGATTTTATCAAATAGTGAAGACGAGGATGTTGGATTTTAATTATTTTTTTCTCCGGAAATTATTTCATTTTAAATAAAAAAATGATGAGCGGAGATAATATGACTTCTCGAAAATAATTGAAATAACGGAGGAAAAATGTTAAAATCATTATTTGGTTTTTATTTGATTTATTTGGAATTTTAGTTGCCCTAGAAAAATTTGCACGCTTTAAAAAGTTGCATTTTAGGGGCCAAGAAAAGTTCATCTAGTTCTAAATATTTTATTTAGACAGAGAAAACTTATTTTGGAATTTTTAGATTTTCATTTATTTTTCTAGGAATTTTTCTTTCGGCGGAATAATTTTAAAAAAAACGGACCCGCTCCCGACTGGGCCAAAGGCCCAGCCGAGCCAGGCCGGCCCTCGAGCGCCGCCGCCTTCCCAGCACAACCGGCTCTGAGGCACGGACGCCGAGGGCGAAGTCCGAGCGGACTCCACCCCGGCGCCCCTTCCTAAGCCGAGCCCGCCCGCCCTATATATGTCGCCGCCCGCCGCCACCACCACCCCGCCACCACCCGACCCGTCCCACGAGCCTGAGCCCCGAGCCGCCTGAGCCTCGAGCCTGTCATTGAGCCCGAGCCCCGAGTCGCCGCCGCCCTCGCCGAGCCGCCGCCGCCTCTCGCCGACCCCACCCACCCGGAACCACACGAAGCCGCCCCCAGACGCGCCTTGGCGGAGGTACCGACCCGCCGCGTTTTTTAAGAAAACCCGTTTTTTTTAAAACCTAGATCGTTTATATATATATATATATATATATATATATATATATATATATATATATATATATATATATATATATATATATATCGGTTTATTTTCGCCGGTTTATTTAATTAGCGAACGTCCGTTAAATCTGCTCGCTTTTAACGAAACGCGTTCACTATTTAGGTTACATTATAACGAACGTTCGCTCGCTTAGCGATTCGTCGCTTTTCTTTTATCGAATTATTCGCGGTTATTACGATCGCGATTTCGATCCAATTTTCAAACCTGTTTATCTTTTCGCTCGTTTATCGAAATCAGGCGATTCAAGCGCCTGGAGTTTCATCTCGAAACGCTCTTTCCGAATAATCAACTTAAACCAGTTTTATCATTGTAAAATTTGACTCTAGTTCAGATTAGTAAATAGACCCTATTTCTTTCGCCGTTTGAGTTTCGTTGTTTCGTTTGGTTTGATTCTTTTTGCAAACCGGAGTTCTTAAGTTGAACTCTCCGGTCAACGTCTTTCAGTTGAAGTTTCGTTTGTGCATCTTTGTTTGTTGCTTATGTATGTATTGTTTGCTTGCGATAGAATTCCCGGAGTGCGAAGCGTGTTACTACGAGTCTCTAGGACTCACGGATCGTCAGCAAGGCAAGTAACACTTGATCATATCTTTTCATACCCAGTTTTTATGCATTAGCTCAATCCTCAAACATTGCATGATTAGGATGTCATTAATTTGTGGGTTGGGAAGTAGATGATGAGGTAGGAACCTATTGCCCTGTTACTATCAAACCCTTGGGAGTTACTTCTATGTTATGCTTATATTTCCATGCTATGCTCGTAGACGTGGTTTGGGTTTGAGAGATATTCACGACAGATGTGAGATTGTTAATTAATGGTTTACTTTAAGGTGGCAACTTAAATACACATCTGGGTGGATTGAGGCACCTGGGGAACCCAGTGTTGTCTGTTTTTTTGGAAATCCCGGGGTATCCGTGTGATCTTCCTATGGACCGCCACCCAAGCTCAAAGGGAACTGAGATTATTCATGCTAGAAAACTTCCGTGTGCAGCCACAAGCTATTATGGGCTCTAGCATAGTTGAGTAAGTTACGTGAAGCTCTCAAGAGGTAGGTCACAGGTAGTGGGTTTTATAGGTTTGGTATGATCTATCCGGAGTAGAGAGTTAATGTTTACGAAAGATCGTGTCTCGGTCATCCGTCTCTCAAACACCATGCAGTCACGAGAAACCAACGGAGGTGATCGAGTCTTGTGGGGAAAAGTCATAAACCTCTGCAGAGTGTACAATCTAATCATGGTTAGCCGTGTCCCGGTTATGGACAATTCTGAGTATCTAGTACTTGAGTATTCACATGTATCTCATCACCCTAAATTAATCTGCTGGGTTGTTAATCACTTTAATTGGGATCATTGAGTTGGGGTTATACCTTCTCAATGATGTTTCAACCACCATGATAGTTAAAGAAAAATTTATTCCTTTGATATAGGGAAAAATTGGCTTTTTGCAAAACTATAACCATAGAGCTTTCCACCAGCCATATATGCATGTAGTATAGCTTATTCTTTCACTACTCTATGTGTTACATTGCCAGCATATTCCATGTGCTGACCCGTTCTCGGGCTGCAACGTATTATGTTGCGACTTTTCGACGAGGAGTAAGGATTGTAGGTCGTTGCCGTGCAGCTCAGTTATGTCGTTGGAGTTGATGGACTCACTTTATCTTCCAAGCCTTCCGCTGTTATCGCATTAGATGGCCTTAAGCCATATTATTGTAATAAGTTCTCTTTTGAGACATTCGATGTAATAAGTGTGTGATTGCTACTCTGTTATAAATCCTTCGAGTACTGTGTGTGTCAGCATTACCGATCCAGGGATGACACAGAAGCACAGAGACTTGACCATCTGAGGTCGGGTCGCTACAAGATGGTATCAGAGCACACGCTGAGTGTAGGACACGACCACTAAGATAAAACCATTGGTCACTCTTCTCTACTCATTTCTGACCTCTCTCCATTTTTCCACTCTTTAGGATGACGGAGATGAAGTACAAGTTTGCCCAACCGGATGAAGACACACCTTTCGGACGCCACTTGAAGGAAGTCACTAGGTACCTAAATATTGGAATACCCAGCTTCACCGGACGCATAACGCCACCTTACCGTAAGAAGAATCTGGAAGATTCAAGCCTTAGTTCCCGGAAGGACGTTTGCACCAAGCACGGAGCCCATAGTATGCGTTTTCAATGCACCAACATGGAGTTTAGGAAAGAGTATGGCAGCTCACATTACCATGGGACGCATTGGAGAAGTCTACAACAAGGAGCTTAAAGACACCATATACCAAATATGCGGGCGCCGAGACGAGCAATGGGAAGTAATTAGCACCAAGAAGGATAGATCCATTGCAGCTTACATCCAGAAACTAAACCAGCACATTCGACGTCATGACAACCAAATGTGCGCAGACATGCTGGATTTGAAGAAGGCGAAAACTAAGATTATCGAATTGGAGGAAGAACTCAAGTCTACACGCGATGGATATGAGGAAGAAATCAAGATACTACTGGAGAAGAATGACGACCTAGTCAAGAAGATTGGAGTTTTCATGGGAGGACCAGCACCCAAGGAAGAGGAGCAAGAAGAGGAAGAAGACCCCGCTTGTCCAGACAACTCCATCATCATCGATGACACCGACTCGGATCCAAGTGATGATGACTATGAAGACGAAGCTGGAGCAGACATCATGGAGTCTTCCACCGATCAAAATTTCTAGATGACCACCAAATATTAGTAGTATTTTCCACCATGTAACTAGTAGTAGTTGAGCACTTATGCGATAGTCCTAGACCGTTTTGTATGCCCTTGCTTGCTTGATTGAATGAATGTGTGTTTTGCCTCATGTGCATATGGGTAGTGTTTTCTTACTAGACCTCTTTCTATTTCTAATCTCTCCCCTCTAAACCCTCAGATGCCTCCAAGACGTGACCCCGGTTTTGCTTTCCCACCGGAGCTCACTCAGTTGATCCAATAGCAGAATACTTTGATGCAACTGCTAGTTCAGAACCAGGGCAATGCCAACAACAACAACAACAACAACAACAACAACCCGTCGCCCGTGGACAATTTAGCCCGCTTTCTAAGGTTACAACCGCCGGTGTTTTCCAGTAGCACCGAGCCAATAGTTGCAGATGACTGGTTACGCCGTATTGGAAGGGAGTTAACCACCGCAGGATGCACGGATGCTGAAAGAGTGCGCTTTGACGCACATCAACTGGATGGACCAGCAGCCGCATGGTGGGAGAATTACACGGCTACTTTTCCTATAGCCAATGTCACTTGGGACCAGTTCCAACAAGCTTTTCGCACGGCCCATGTTTCAACTGGAGCCATGCAGATAAAGAAGCGTGAGTTCCGCAACTTACGCCCGGGAACCGTCTTGTGGCCCGATGCGTGGATGAGTTTAGCAAGTTATCACGCTATGCCCTCGATGATGTGGCCACGGATGCCGCCAAGCAAGAGAAGTTTATGGAAGGACTGAATGATGAGATGAGTATGCAGCTGATGGTGGCAACTTTCAACAACTACCGAGTTGGTAGATAAGGCCCTAATGATTGAAGGAAGCAGCAGCAAATTGAGAGTCGTAAGAGGAAGTATGGACAAGGGAAGTATAACTCAGAGCTCACCGAAGCCTCGCTTAACCCCAAACTCGGAGGACTAGTCCATAACCATGGAGGACATAACCATCTTGGAGGAGGATCGCATAATGGTGCGAAGAATGGGAATGGAAATGCAGCCAACAATAATCAGAATCGCTCTAACCCAGCTACACCCGCTAAGAGAGACTTGAGCCAAGTTATTTGCTTTAAGTGCGAGAAGACAGGGCACTATGCCAACGACTGCCCTGAAGGAAAGAATGGAAACAGAAATGGGAGCGCTGGTAAGAAGCCCAATCCATTCAACAAAGGACAAGTGAACCACGTTAACATGGAGGAAGTTGAAGAGCAGTCGGATGCGGTAATAGGTAAGTTTTTGGTTCAGTCATTTACCGCTATTGCTCTTTTCGATACTGGTGCATCGCATTCATACATATCAAGGGATTTGTGGATAAGTTTAAGTTACCAACCTGCACCCTTAGAACCCCTCTTTAGTGAGCTCTTTGGAGCGAGTATATGGCTAGCAGATGGTGCACCCAGATACCCTAATCATTGGCACGCATGTTTTTCCGTCGACCTAATAATCTTGGAGTCGCAAGGATTGGATGTGATATTAGGTATGGATTGGATGTCAAGTTTGGAGGAAGTATCGACCGTGCTAGCAAGTCAATTTATCTTACCACCCCGAGGGAAAAAGGATTAAGTATGTATCTAGGCATGTGCCTAGGAGGAGCTAAGTGAATACCCTCACGGGAGTTGTACAAGAGGAAGTACCAGAGTGAAGGATTATCCAAATGTTTTTCCGGAAGAGTTACGGGCATGCCACCGGATCGAGACATCGAGTTTCGATAGAACTAATACAGTGCAGGGCCAATCTCAAAGAGACCCTATCGGATGCCCGCAAATGATCCGGAGGAAATTAAGAAGCAGATCAAGGAGCTATTGGAGAAAGGTTACATTCAGAGAAGCTCATCACCTTGGGGAGCTCCAAGACTTTTGGTGGAGAAGAAGGATAAATCCCTAAGGATGGTTGTTGATTACCGAGCTCAATGAAGTAACGATAAAGAACAAGTATCCCTTACCGATGATTAATGATCTGTTTGATCAGTTGCAAGGAGCTAAGGTGTTTTCTAAGATTGATCTACGATCAGGATACCATCAGTTGAAGATCCGAGAGAAGGATATACCAAAGACAACATTCACCACTCGATATGGATTATATGAGTATACGGTCATGTCATTTGGACTGACTAACGCCCCTGCCTATTTTATGAGTATGATGAACAAAGTGTTCATGGAGTATTTGGACATGTTTGTTGTGGTGTTTATCGATGATATTATGGTTTACTCAAGAACGAAGAGGAGCACGCAGAACACCTACGCTTGGTTCTTGAGAAACTCGGGAACACCGCTTATATGCCAAATTCAGCAAGTGCGAGTTTTGGTTAAAGGAAGTTGGATTTCTTGGGCATGTTATATCGGGAGAGGGTATAGCAGTAGATCCCAATAAAATTCAGTCAGTCACTGAATGGTTGGCACCCACTTCAGTCAGCGAGATTCGCAGTTTCCTTGGACCGGCGAGGTATTATCGGAGATTCATTGGGAATTTTTCCAAGATTGCTAAACCAATGACAGAGTTACTAAAGAAGGATACCAAGTTCAAATGGATGAGGATTGTGAGACAAGCTTCCAAGAGTTGAAGAAGCGGTTGACTACAACCCAAAGGTCGACCTTGCGGATATACATAAGGAGTTTCAAGTGTATTGTGATGCCTCTCGCTTGGGACTTGGATGTGTTCTTATGCAGGAAGGAAAAGTTGTTTCAGTATGCCTCACGACAACTGAAGCCTCATGAGTTGAACTATGCCACGATGATTTAGAGTTAGCAGCTGTGGTACATGCGTTGAAGACCGGAGACATTACCTCATGGGAAACTGTTGTGATGTGTACACGATCATAAGAGTTTGAAGTACATTTTCACACGTATGAGTTAAACCTCAGACAAAGGAGATGGTTGGAACTTATAAAGGATTACGACATGAAGCTACACTATCATCCAGGAAAAGACAACGTTGTAGCAGATGCTTTAAGTCGGAAGAGTTATGCCAATATCCTTAAAGGTAGAGGACTGCCAAAGGAGTTAGCAGAGGATATTATGGAACTTCAGTTGGAGATTGTTCCAAGAGGTTTTCTTGCAACAATGGAGGTTCAGTCGACCTTGTTAGACAAGATTCGAGACGCTCAAAAGGAGGATAAAGAGATTGCTGAGATAAAGGAAAAGATGGGCAAAGGAAAAGCCAAAGGTTTTCGCGAGGATGAGCACGATACCTTGTGGTTTGAGGATCGGATTTATGTGCCCAACAATTGGGAGATCAGGAAGTTAATACTTGAAGAGGCTCATGACTCACCATACTCGATTCACCCCGGAAACACCAAGATGTATTTGGACTTGAAGGAACGTTTCTGGTGGACTGGTATGAAGAAGGATATTGCCGAGTGTGTAGCTGTTTGTGATGTATGCCAGATAGTGAAGGCAGAGCATCAAAAGCCAGCAGGACTGTTGCAGCCTATGCCAACACCCGAATGGAAGTGGGACAAACTTGGCATGGATTTTATCACCGGATTACCCAGAACCAAAGCAGGATATGATTCAATATGGGTAGTAGTGGATCGGTTGACCAAAGTAGCTCACTTTATCCCAAAGGAAAACAACTTATACAAGTGCCAAGTTGGCCAAGATATATATGACCAGGATCGTATGTTTGCATGGAGTTCCGAGGAGTATCGTGATCGGATAGAGGAACCCAGTTTACTTCAAAGTTTTGGCATCAACTACACCAGACTTTGGGTACCAGATTGGAGTTTAGTACCGCGCTCCACCCACGCACGGATGGATGATGAGAGAGAGTCAATCAGATTTTGGAGGACATGTTGAGAGCCTGTGCGCTAGACTATGGATCCAGTTGGGATGACAATTTGCCGTATGCAGAATTCTCATACAACAACAGCTAACATGCCGTTTGAAGATGGCACCGTTCAAGCTCAGATGGACGCAGATGTAGAACACCATTGATGTGGGATGAGGTTGGAGACCGTCGGTTGTTTGGACCAGATTTGATCAAAGACTCGAGAGGAGAAGGTTAAACTGATTAGAGACAAAGCTAAAGATTGCTCACCTAGATGTAAGAGTTACGCAGATTCAAAACGCAAGGAAGTAACCTATGAAATCGGAGATGAGTATATCTGCGAGTATCACCCCGAGGGGAGTGAAACATTTTGGAGTAAAGGAAAGTTAGCCCCAAGATTTGTAGGACCGTGTCGTGTTTTGGAACGAATGGGAGAAGTTGCCTACAAGCTTGAGTTACTCAAGGACTGTCGGGAGTTCATGATGTGTTTCACGATCGCGAATCGAAGAAGTGCCACGCCGAGATGGCTGACATACCACTAAAGGATACAGTACCCCTGGAGGCGATACAATTGGACAATAACTTGACTTATGAGGAGAAGCCAGTAAAGATTCTCGAGTTTGATAGCCGAGTCACTCGCAACAAGGTGATCAAGTTTTGTAAAGATCAGTGGAGCCACCATACCGAGGAGAAAGCCACCTGGGAGCGAGAAGATGATATTCGCAAGGACCACCCGCACCTATTTTCTAGCCAGCCCGAATCTCGAGGGCGAGATTCATCTTAAGGGGGGTAGGTTTGTAACATCCCAAATTTTCAATTTGGCATGTTATACATAGGTCATCCAGGCATACCATATTTATTTGCATTCTCGTTTGCCATCCTCGAAAATCCTAAGCAACTCAAGGACCCTCGGAGAGAGTTGGGATTTTTTTTCAATTTTCATATTTGATTTTATCAAATAGTGAAGACGAGGATGTTGGATTTTAATTATTTTTTTCTCCGGAAAATATTTCATTTTAAATAAAAAAATGATGAGGGGAGATAATATGACTTCTCCAAAATAATTGAAATAACGGAGGAAAAATGTTAAAATCATTATTTGGTTTTTATTTGATTTTATTTGGAATTTTAGTTGCCCTAGAAAAATTTGCACGCTTTAAAAAGTTGCATTTTAGGGGCCAAGAAAAGTTCATCTAGTTCTAAATATTTTATTTAGACGGAGGAAACTTATTTTGGAATTTTTAGATTTTCATTTATTTTTCTAGGAATTTTTCTTTCGGCGGAATAATTTAAAAAAAAGGACTATACCGATCGGGCTAAAGGCCCAGCCGAGCCAGCCGGCCCATGAAGCCGCCGCCGCCTTCCCTCACACACACAGTCGAGGCACGGACGCCGAGGGCGAAGTCCGAGCGGACTCCACCCCGGCGCCTCTTCCCAAGCCGAGCCCGCCTCGCCCCTATATATGCCGCCGCCACCACCACCACCCCCCTCCCACGGAGCCCGAGCCCCGAGCCGCCCGAGCCCCGAGCCGCCTGAGCCTCAGCCCGTCGCCGAGCCCGAGCCCCGAGTCGCCGCCCCCACGCCGTCGCCGCCGCCCTCGCCGCCGCCGCCGCCGCCGCCTCTCGCCGACCCCGCCCCACTCCGCCTGAGCGCCGCCGCCCACGGACGCGCCTCGCCGAGGTACCCGACCCGCCGCGGTTTTTTTAAGAAACCCTTCGGGTTTTTAAAACCCTAGATCGTTTATATATATATATATCGGTTTATTTTAAATCGGTTTATTTAATTAGAGAACGTCCGTTCGTCTGCTTCGTTTTAACGAACGCGTTCATGTTTAGGTTACATTAACTAACGCTCGCTCGCTTAGCGATTCGTCGCTTTTCTTTTATCGAATTATTCTGCGGTTATTCGATCAGCAGGTAGGTCAGCAGGTAGTGGGTTTTATAGGTTTGTATGATCTATCCGGAGTAGAGTTAATGTTTCTGAAAGACTGTGTCTCGGTCATCCGTCTCTCAAACACCATGCAGTGCGAGAAACCAATGGAGGCGATCGAGTCTTGTGGGGAAAAGTGCGCAAACCTCTGCAGAGTGTACAATCTAATCATGGTTAGCCGTGTCCCCGGTTATGGACAATTCTGAGTATCTAGTACTTGAGTATTCACATGTATCTCATCACCCTAAATTAATACTGCTGGGTTGTTAATCACTTTAATTGGGATCATTGAGTTGGGGTTATACCTTCTCAATGATGTTTCAACCACCATGATAGTTAAAGAAAAATTTATTCCTTTGATATAGGGAAAAATTGGCTTTTTTGCAAAACTATAACCATAGAGCTTTCCACCAGCCATATATGCATGTAGTATAGCTTATTCTTTCACTACTCTATGTGTTACATTGCCAGCATATTCCATGTGCTGACCCGTTCTCGGCTGCAACGTATTATGTTGCGTGACTTTTCGACGAGGAGTAAGGATTGTAGGTCGTTGCCGTGCAGCTCAGCTTATGCCGTTGGAGTTGATGGACTCACTTTATCTTCCAAGCCTTCCATCGTTATCGCATTAGATGGCCTTAAGCCATATTATTGTAATAAGTTCTCTTTGAGACATTCGATGTAATAAGTGTGTGATTGCTACTCTGTTATAAATCCTTGAGTCTTGTGTGTGTCAAGATTACCGATCCAGGGATGACACAGAAGCACAGAGACTTGACCATCTGAGGTCGGGTCGCTACAACATGGTGGGTTGTCTCATTGAAGCCGTCCTCAGGAACTGAGTTTTGTGTTTCTGATCCATGAACAGTTACTACCACACATTGGGTTCCGGTAACTCGGCCCCTCTCGGCTTATTAATCAACTTGATCTCTGTCCAGGAGTTGCAACTAGTTTCTGGTGTTTGTAGGTAGGGTTAGTAGTCTACCAAGTGGCACCCGGTACAGGTGGGCTTGGGACAGACTAGGCACCGTGGCACGGTGTACCAAGCGTAGAACCACCCGTCGAGGCGGGCTTGGGAACCCTGCTCACATTGTTTGGGGCCGTGAGCGACACCACGGCCGGATCTCCTTGCGGATGGAACCCGAATAGGCGATAAACCTGGACGAGAGACTTGTGTGGTTAGTCAGGTCGTGGCCGACTCCTCGCCAAAGCTTCCGCTGAAGGTTGCCGAGATACACGTTGTGTACATGGTGGTAAGTGGCGAGAGCGTGTGTGAAGAAGTACACCCCTGCAGGGTTAATATGATCTATTCGAATAGCCGTGTCCGCGGTAAAGGACTTCTGGGTTGCCCGTACAGTTCATAGACAAGTGAAAGTGGATACTCTAAAATGCGCAAGATAAGCATGAGTACTATGGATGGCGTTCTCGTAGGAAGACGGGAGCGGATCCATAGTGGTGTATTGATATGGTGAATATGTGGACTCGTGTGCGCCACCTCAAAAGAGTTACTTGCAGTCGTAGTTCAGGATAGCCACTGAGTCAAAGCTGGCTTGCTGCAGTTAAACTCCACCACCCCCTTTATTGATACCGATGCATATGTAGATAGTTCTGATGTAAGTCTTGCTGGGTACATTTGTACTCACGTTTGCCTATTTTATGTTTTGCAGAGAGAC
The DNA here is from genome assembly GCA_021605205.1 of Aegilops longissima. NCBI lineage: Eukaryota > Viridiplantae > Streptophyta > Magnoliopsida > Poales > Poaceae > Aegilops > Aegilops longissima. The sequence continues at coordinate 450,642,202 of CM038678.1, forward strand.
TTCAGTCTCGCTATAAGTTCCGCGTGGACTTCGACGTTTAGCTTGTTACCTCAGCTACGATCTTGTACCCTTGGGAGGGTCTTGTAGATAGTCAGGCTTCTCAGCCTTCTTCGTTTGTAGTTGTCTGTACTCAGACAAGTTAAGCTTCTGCATGTGCTTGTTGCTTGTATACTCTGTATGTTGGGTCATGAGACCCATGTTTGTAATACTTGGCTCCTCGGAGCCTAATGAATAAATACTTTGAGTCGTAGAGTTTTGTTGTGATGCCATGTTGTATTTACACATATCGAGCATATTGTGTCTATGATTGAAATGCTTGGTATGTGTGGGATCCGACAACCTAGTTGTTTATCCTTGGTAGCCTATCTTATGGGGAAATGTAGTCTTGTGCTTCCATGAGCCATAGTAGTCCGCTTCTGCCCGGTTCACGGAGTCCTGCTAGCTCAAGACTACTCCTCCGGAACACTTGACTGGCGGCATGTGATTCACTTCCGTTCTGTGTTCTGTCCTTCGGGAAATGTCACGCGGTGACATCCGAGTCCTGCCTAGCTGCTACAGCCCGGTTCACCGAGTCCTGTTAGCCAGTGCTACAGCCCGGATTCGCACGCTGCGACCGACATGCTCGATGTTGATTCATGTATGCCTGTCCCGTAAGTTAGTGCCACTTTGGGTTCACGACTAGTCATGTCGGCCCGGTTCTCATCATATGGATGCTAGCGACACTATCATATACGTGAGCCAAAAGGCGCAAATGGTCCCGGCCATGGTAAGGCGACACCAGCTGGAATACCGTGCGTGAGGCCGCAAAGTGATATGAGGTGTTACCGCTAGATCGATGTGACTTGGAATCGGGGTCCTGACAGCGTTGGTATCGAGCTGACTGCTGTCAGAGGCTTACCAAGCCAAACTGGTCGAAGTTGTGTCTAGAAATGCTTTAGTTATGTAAGGGAATTGATTGTGGAAGGGAACGTGAGGCTCTTTTACTCCTTATACCTCTTGGCCTTCTGATCTGAGTCATCCTCTTCTCTTCTACGGGGATTAAGAACTAGGCCTTCTCATCTATCTATCAGGATGACGTGTTACTAATCCATAGACTTATAGAATTGATAGTTTCAAATCTCAGTTCAGTTTCTACTACTTCCGTATGTTCATAGCTGGCCTCAGAACCTTGATATTGTGATGTAAGTGGTTATGCCACCATTTTTGCAGGATGTCTCAAATCTTTTTGAGCATTTACAGCCGTTATGCTGTCCGAGTCATTCCAGGTTTCTAAACAATCTGATGCATTTGCAAATCCTTCCTCCGTTCCCGATGTCCTTTTGGTCAGAATAAGCACACTAGCCAGTGAGTTGAGGTACTCTGTTGCCTCGACATATATATTGGAGCTATTATTATGACCCTAGGTGTTTTAGGGAGTCACCCAGTAATCTAGCCATGTTTTATGTCCCAGTGTGATGATTCTGGCCTTCATTCTCGAAAGCATCCCGTGATGCCATTTAGTTAGTAGGTATTCTTTTCCTGGGTTCTTGAACCCGAGATTCACTCTACTCATTCATGTTGATAGTGTTTGCTAGTTCCTTTATGTTATTAGTAACCCTTGTGATAGTCCTTGAGGTCCGTGGTATTTCTTTCTTCCAAATACCATGAAATACTTGTGGCAGTAAGTTCCTCGCAGAACGAAAGATCACAACCAGAGTGCTCTTAACGAGTTCTCGATTCCATGCTGTGACTCTATCAGTTCTACCTTCTTTGCATGGGTTATCTGGAAGAAACCTGTTGAACTTGGTTCGACATACTAATCTATGCATCTACAACTCAGAAAGTTATATGCTCCTTTGAGTTGTCCCTCTTTAGTTGTATGCCGACCCTCGTCTATCAATTGATAGTCAAGAGTATGTGTGCACTCGTTCATCGATACCTAATACTCTTGTGGTCCGTCAAGCCATTCTATTCCAGAATGACTAGGAGAAACAAACTCCAGTACCTTATTCATTTCCAGTATTGGGTCAAAGTAGTTGTATTCCGCAGATCAAAATGCCAATCCAGCTTTTGCTCTGCTCTACCTTGGAGTGTTACCATCTTTATGTCAAGGATGTCATGAGAATTGCACCACCTCTTATGAACTCTTGATGCAGTGATACTTCTCGCCATCATTATTCATTCCTCGGTCCCGTGTTGTTGTAACCGGAATGCCGACAAGTGAACTGTGATGTGTGAAATCAATACTCCTAGCAAGTTCGTTGCTTGGTAGTTATTGGACAATATTCTCATCCTTAGCATGTTAGTTATTGAATCACCATCCTAGGACTGATCGTGGTACCTGGTCCATTTTTGTTGGTGCACTCTTCGATCGATGAGTTAGGATTTTGTCAAACCCTCACTCTTTTGATCATATCATTTTGCCCTGAAAGGCAAGATTGTTCTCGAGCTTAATAACATATCGGTGGTTCGTGATTTTCCGAATATCTTCTCGAAAGTATTACCAGGTTGTCCCCTGACTGTTATGTTGAGCTCGTGATCAAATTGGTTTCTTGTGAACCACCCTTTCTCCAAGAATCTGTGTTGGATACCCCTGAGCTAGTTGGTTGAGCTAAACAACAACTTGGAGAGTTGGAAAATAAAAGCTTGTCCGACTTAGTTCATCACTAAGGGATACCCTTGTGTGTGTGTTGAAGAAGGATGATATCTTCATCGATTGGTCCCTGTGATCAGTTGTTGGACCTATTGTCGTATCAAAACCTTGATTTGAGTATGGGCTATCGTCAAATCAAATCAGAACCAACGATATTCTTAATGTTGTCTTACTCGTGGTTGATCCCTCGAGCATACACCATTATATCTCTTGGGTCTGACCAATGCTATCACCGTGTTCACATGATGGTGGAAGTCCAGTGATATGGAAATTCCGACGAGTTGTTGTTGAGCCCATCAGCAGCATTTTGTCTCCCCCATGATTCGTGTTGAACATCAACCTAGTTTGGAAACTTTTATAAGCATTATCTTCATGTCCCTTTGATGAAGCATATGTTCGGATGAAAGAAGTGACTTCCTCTGGCACATGTGCATTCGATGCAAGTTGCCGCCGTGAATTCGAGAAAGTTAATGTTGCTTCCTCTGGAATCATCCCAAGTCAGTGATGCATGTGCGGAGTATACATTGGTTTGTGAGATTAGCTACCTCCATTCCAAATGTATTTCCTAGCACGCCAAGCCACTGATTGAATTGTTCAAGGATAATCTTTACCTAATAATAAATCACGGATTGACTCCGTGGGTTCACCGTCACAATACGCTTTCTTTTCATGTCATAATACGCTTTTATGATTTGTATAGACAAAATCTTAATATAAACGAGGTGGTACTAATCCGGTTATTTTACAATGGTAGGGATGATTACTCTCATTACTGACAAGAAAGACACCAAATTCGAACAACGCGGAGTTCAAAACAAAGTGTCGGTCCGTCCCTAACCTCCCCCAGCACGATCTGAAAATCCCCATTGCCGCGAGGCTCCACCCAACCCACCTCCATCCCCTGGCTCCGGCGCGCCTCCCGTCAATGGCCCTTCCAGCCCAGCCGCCTCTCGTCGCCGCCTCCACCACCGGCGCCCATCCTGCGACGCGCCTCTCGCCGCCGTCGCCCGGCCCCGACGCCGCCTCTCCATCCCCATATCGCCTCCCACCCCGCCATCCATCCCAAAGATGCCCCCACTCATGGACCTCTGCCGTGACCGCATCCCCGGCTCGGCTGCACGTGATGTATCCCCATCTCCCGTGAAACCTCGTTGGTGCACGCCACCTCCCTCCTCCTAAGGTTCTTCCCGTCCGATCCACTCCACCGGTGTCCACGCCCGACGCCACCGCAAGAGCCACCACTCCATGTGCTCCTCTCTCATCCAAGTTCATGCAGCCCTGATTCTCTTTGTGTTCTATTGCAGGTTGGGAGCGGTCTGAACTTTGAACAGATCGATGGTTGGACCATCAGCGATTAATCGCACCAACGCGATCGACACCACCTCGCACACGCTTGTCTTCGCCGGCGGCGGCCAGCACCTCAACGCAAATCGATTCAGCGCCGTATGTGCATGGCTCGGCTCCTGCGCTCTGTTGCTGCCACGGAACCAAGTGCACCTCCGTCCCCTCTGCTTTTCTCCATGTGCAACTATCTGTCTCGTGTTGTTGCTTGCACCGCCATCGCTAGGAATACGCTGTCCCGCGATGCCCTGTACTCAAGCTTTACCTGTGCTCTCTTTGGATCACGAACCATCCCTATGCCCGGGAAGCTTCTCTCAGACCGACCACCATGCATCAAACTGAACTGCTGAGTTCATTCCCCCAAAGTCCTGCAGAGCTTATAATAAAGAGGCGTACCCCGATCTCCTCTGTTACTTAACAATATGGTGTGCTTTCTAATGGAACGGACTCGCAGTAAACTAGGCAAAAAAATCTCATGTTTATGTGGAGACAATTAGCGTTGTGTGTAGCAGCCGCTAGCTTCAAAACATATTGATTTAAGCTGGGTCATGGGTGAGAAGAGATAAGTTGGGCCGAAAAGAAGTTGATTTACGGCCATGTTGACCAATATGATTTTAGATTTAGAAAATATACATGATGGAAAATAAATCAGCAGACTATAGTTATGCCAACTGTTCTGACATATAGAATGCAAAGTCAAGGCTCAGAAAATACAAGACACAAAAGCATCATTAAAAATTGTTCTTTTGACGATTTGTTTGACAAAGTAACTAGAGGGAATTCACTTACAATTTTGTTTTTGAAAAGTTCAGGATCGCATCCTAGAGAAGGTCAATAAAAATGGTTGCACAAAAAAGAGACACAGAGGGATTCATCAAAAAAATTGCAAGTTGCTGTCAGTGGTGTTTTAATTGTTATGTGTGCATTTTTAGCTTGCTAGATTTTTTGTTTTAGGTTGCTAGAATAGAAAAGGGATTTTCACGGTTTTGTAAAAAAACTTGAAGTTCAAATTTTAAAAATGCACAATGTTTATTAAAAACCCTATGATTTTTCCGTTACAAAAAGAAATAAAACCAAGAAGTCGAAATCAAAAAAGAGGATCAGTTTGATGATTATACAAAATTCGGATTCGTCAGAAGTGGCGCACCGAGCAGAGCAGATTTGTAAAATGAGCCACGTCATTAAATTTGATTCCACGTCAAAGTTTTCTCTCGTTGCAACGCACGGGCATTTGTGCTAGTAAGTTCTAAGTGCTAGTCCTGAAGGTACCAGACGGATTTGTACAGGATTCCGTTATCCTCGATGATGGTTCCCAACCAGAACTCGGTAGTGTCTTATTATAAGACTACCATGTGGTCATGCTAGTCTAGGACAGTGTGTTCACAGGTGTGTAGCAGAACCAGCTCATGTTTTGGAGCTTGCTATCGTAGTTCATCTCCCAAGAATCTCGCAACATTACCTCGTCGATTTGTGTTGCAACTTTTCTTTTCAGACATGTGAGTCTGAAGTATCATGTTTCTAACCAGATCTGAATCTCAGGCAGATATGATGGTTGGAACATTCCCAACATTTGCATTATGTTCCCAGCTTGCACCCCAGCAATTGTTGTCCAGGATCATCTTCGAAAATGGTCCTGTCATGGGTCCCATCCATTTTCAATGATAAGCAAAAATCATCCATTGCTTTGTCTTCAACAAGGTAGTCCACATCATCCATTCTAGTCAGAATATGCCATTCTTCCGAGCTCCTTCAAGTAATCGATTGCAAATTGCCCTGGGCTGGTATGAAGATTTTCAATTATCTTTGTATCAAAATTAATTCTTTTTGCCACTTAAGGGATAATTCTACGAGTCACCTTCTCTGAGGTGCCTCGTTATGGGTCATGGAAATTTTTCCTTGCTACCTTGTCACCTCGTCAAATTGTTTATTCTGTCCCTCCTAATGCTTGTTTTGCCTCTCAGCTCTAGAGATGTTTCTACGTCTCATTCCGTGAGTTGATCTTGTGATCCTTGTGATGATCCTAAGTTGCTCGAACCTCAAGAAGATTGATTCTTCTAAAATTCTCCCTCTCCTCTTGTTGTCATATTGGATGAAGTTCTCAAAGCTAGATGTCAAGATCAAGATGATGATCGAATCAACGTTCTTACGAAGTGCAAGTTGGATCATGAAGATCAAGTTAGCTTTGTACCCCCTCTCGCTCCTTACCTCACGTCTTGAATCTCGGGACGAGATTCTTGTTTAGTGGGGGTGGGTTGTCACAGCCCTAGCTCAGCCCCTGTTGTCTTTGCTTGATCTTCATGTCATCATGTGTAAATTCAAATGAAATTTGAATTGAGGAATTTTCAAAGTCTCAGAAACCTTTTAAAAATGATCAACATTAAAATCTTCTCAAAGAAGCCCAAGAAAATGTTCCTGTTAAACCTTGAAAAATATTGGCAAGAATAAAATTCAAACCAATATTTTTGGTGGCTTTAAAATATTTATTTTGGGCCTTTGAATTAAATCAATAACATATTTGAGCTGGACTTATTTCTGTTATATATGAGATAAAGTTCAAATAATATTTGTAAGTTTGCATGTGGCCTTGGACAAGCTTCCTGAGCTCACATAAAAAATTTACAGAAAGTTCTAAATGATTTGATGCTTCAAATCAAATCTAACAAACTACAGAAAATAGAAAACATAAAAGGAATGTTAGAGAGAGGAGAAAACCTTACCTGGCGCTTACCTCCTGTGCAGCCCACCTGACAATCCAGCCACCTGGCGGCCCAGCCCACTCGCAGCAGCCAGCCAACCCGCGACCAATGGCCTACGCGGTTGGATGCGGCGCACCTTCAGCTACCCGAAGACGCAAACTACGCGCAAAACCGAGCTCCGTAGCAGGTTTCCGGTGAACTTCCGCCGCCGATCTGGTCGTTGTCGGCCTAAGTCCGACGATGATGACGTGGCGACGTTATTAGCGGCTAATCCCCCAATTAGCAGCCTAGCAGAAACTGACAGCGGGCCCCACCACAGGGTCAAACCCTAGTCAGCGTTGGATTTGACCGTGGTTTAGTCCCTGTTTCAATGACACGTGGGTCCCACCAGTCAGGTTTGACCCTGGTCAACTCTGCTGACCTGCTGATGCAGTAGTGACACAATGCTGATGTCATTAATGATTTTCTGGATTAAAACTAATTCAGGAAATTCAGAAAATGCCCAAAACTTCTATAAATCATAGTAATTAAATCATAACTCAGAATGAAAAGATTTATATATGAAAAATGATCAGAAAAATCCAATCTATCCATCTGTACCATTTTCATGCATGATAGAACAACTTAGGGCTGCTGTTTAGGCCTAATAATATAATGGCATTTAAACCTTCACATATGGAGTTTGAATTTGAACCTAGGGTTCAAACCAACTTCATTTAACCTGCTGCTGGTTGCATTAGCTCAAACCACAGCATATTGCCATGTCATGATCATGCATCATATTGTGCATTGCATTGATGGTGTTTCCTTCTGTGTTGTCGGTGTTTGTCCCGTCTCTGTACACGACGTACCGACGACGTGATCAATGACACCGATGAAGAACTATATTATCTTCAGAAGTGCCATGCAATCCAAACCCTCTTGTTCATTTCGATATAATCCTACTCTCTCGCTCCTGCTCTCTTTTACTGCATTAGGACAACAACGATTCATCTGTTACTTCCTGCGGTAGCTGAACCCCTTTATCCTCTGCATGACCTGTCATTCCACAGTAAATAGGTGAAACCCACTAGCATGAGTAGGAGTTGTTTGAGCCCTGTTGTGCCTACTCATTCATGCTTTTTTGTCATGCCTGCTACCGCTTAGAGTTGAGTCAGGTCTGATTCATCGGGGATGAATCGGAGGTGTGTGAACATGTCCTACTGTTGAGAGCTAATTGTGTGAACACGATTTGGTAAAGGTAGCGGTGAGAGGCCATGTAGGAGTACATGGTGGGTTGTCTCATTGCAGCCGTCCTCAGGAACTGAGTTATGTGTTTGTGATCCATGAACAGTTACTACCACACATTGGGTTCCGTAAACTCGCCCCTCTCGCTTATTAATCAACTTGATCTCTGTCCGTGAGTTGCTACTAGTTTCGGTGTTTGTAGGTAGTGTTAGTAGTCTACCAAGTGGCACCCGTGCATGTGGGCTTGGGACAGATTAGGCACCGTGGCACGGTGTACCAAGCGTAGAACCACCCGTCGAGGTGGGCTTAGGAACCCTGCTCACATCGTTTGGGGCCGTAAGCGACACCACGGCCGGATCTCCTTGCGGATGGAACCCGAATAGGCGATAAACCTGGACGAGAGACTTGTGTGGTTAGTCAGGTCGTGGCCGACTCCCTCGCCAGGCTTCCGCTTGAAGGTTGCCGAGATACACGTCGTGTACATGGTGGTAAGTGGCGAGAGCGTGTGTGAAGAAGTACACCCCTGCAGGGTTAATATGATCTATTCGAATAGCCGTGTCTGCGGTAAAGGACTTCTGGGTTGCCTGTACAGTTCATAGACAAGTGAAAGTGGATACTCTAAAATGTGCAAGATAAGCGTGAGTACTATGGATGGCGTTCTCGTAGGAAGACGGGAGCGGATCCATAGTGGTGTATTGATATGGTGAATATTTGGACTCGTGTGCGCCACCTCAAAAGAGTTACTTGCAGTCGTAGTTCAGGATAGCCTCCGGGTCAAAGCTGGCTTGATGCAGTTAAACTCCACCTCCCCCCTTTATTGATACCGATGCATATGTAGATAGTTCTGATGTAAGTCTTGCTGGGTACATTTGTACTCACGTTTGCCTATTTTATGTTTTGCAGAGAGACTTCAGTCTCGCTATTAGTTCCGCGTGGACTTCGACGTTTAGCTTGTTACCTCAGCTACGATCTTGTACCCTTGGGAGGGTCTTGTAGATAGTCAGGCTTCTCAGCCTTCTTCATTTGTAGTTGTCTGTACTCAGACAAGTTAAGCTTCTGCATGTGCTTGTTGCTTGTATACTCTGTATGTTGGGTCATGAGACCCATGTTTGTAATACTTGGCTCCTCGGAGCCTAATGAATAAATACTTTGAGTCGTAGAGTTTTGTTGTGATGCCATGTTGTATTTACACATATCGAGCATATTGTGTGTATGATTGAAATGCTTGGTATGTGTGGGATCCGACAACCTAGTTGTTTATCCTTGGTAGCCTCTCTTATGGGGAAATGTAGTCTTGTGCTTCCATGAGCCATAGTAGTCCGCTTCAGCCGGTTCACGGAGTCCTGCTAGCCAAGATTACTCCTCGGAACACTTGACTGGCCGGCATGTGATTCACTTCGTTCCTGTGTCTGTCCCTTCGGGGAAATGTCACGCGGTGACATCCGGAGTCCTGCCTAGCCTGCTACAGCCCGGTTCACCGGAGTCCTGTTAGCCCAGTGCTACAGCCCGGATTCGCACGCTGTTGACCGACATGCTCGATGTTGATTCATGTATGCCTGTCCCCGTAAGTTAGTGCCACCTTGGGTTCACGACTAGTCATGTCGGCCCGGGTTCTGTGTCATATGGATGCTAGCGACACTATCATATACGTGAGCCAAAAGGCGCAAACGGTCCCGGGCCATGGTAAGGCGACACCCGCGGGAATATCGTGCGTGAGGCCGCAAAGTGATATGAGGTGTTACCGGCTAGATCGATGTGACTTGGAATCGGGGTCCTGACAGATTGAGTTTGAGTCGACGCCTTAATACGGGTGGGCCGCTTGGTTTTACGGGAACGAGGCAACATTTTGGGTTCGGGGAGCACTGGATATATACGTACAAAAAATTGTGGACGTAGGTTCGACAGAAAGGCAATGACGCATGGGCCCTGCATTTTGATATACCCGCGGCCGTGTGAAATTTGCTACTCAAAATAATGCGTAAAAGTTCCTCCAAAAACATCTATAACTAATGGGATATGTATGCTTAAAATGAAAATGTAATACAAAGAGAAAAAATGAATTGCAGTTAAAAGAATGACATTTCTAATAGAAATATGAATGTTAACTACATGTGTGTGCACGTGACCAAAACATACATTGTCAATACAAAATCTAATGCAAGAAATAACTTATGAGTAACATGCACGAATTGATGATTTGGTGCTTGCATGCATAGAGTACAAAAACAATGTGATTTATGACTTGCATGCATGATGTGTTCATGTGCCATAGTTACATGTCCATGAAAAAAGCTACTAGTGGGTTGTACTAGCTATTTAGGAATAGAAGATGTATATGTGGAAGTTGTAGGGAAAGAGATGACATGTATCTCAATTCTGATGAGTAGGGATTGGAAAAGAGATGTCATTTGGTTCACATCATAGGAACTTTTCTATTAAATCTAGAGATGACATGTATCTCAATTCCTATGAGGAGGGATTAGAAAAGAGATGTCATTTGGTTCACATCATAGGAACTTTTCTATTCAATCTAGAGATGACATGTATCTCAATTCCTATGAGGAGGGATTAGAAAAGTGATGTCATTTGGTTAAAATCATAGGAACTTTTCTATTGAATATACTCTAATGTTTATTTTTCTTTGAAATTGTGGGAGTATAGGAATCCATTTATATGAACCAAGTGGCTCTAAAGCTATAAAAATGATATCATGTTTATTTTCATTTGAAATGTGGAGTATATGAATCTATTCCTATGAACCAGTTGGCTCTAAAAGAAAAAATCCTATAAAAATCATATCATATAGAGTTCCTATGATATTCCTCCACACCAAAGGATGGTTGAAATTGCTGCAGGTGATACGACGGTCTTTCTTTGTACACTCCTCCCCCATCTTTATAGTTACCTCTCAAAGATGAATGAAATGATATATACTGGGTATTCTATATGTGCATTTTGGTATACGAAAACTCGGTAAAAGTTTGTGAGGTTCGAATTTTCAATAAAGCCATATGCACTACATTTTGGAACGGAGGGAGGAGCATACGGCAGGTGCTAACACTCACATGGAAGATTTGTGTGTCAGAGGAGTGGTTGTTCTGTTAAATGCCATGGTAAAACAGACACTGTCGGATGCGATTTAAAAGTTCTTACGGCGTTCGTCAGGAAATGGCTTGTGGCGAATGTTTGTCAGATATGATTTACGGACACATGCATTGTATTGATACATGTCCCCTCTCTCTCACGCACACACGCACCCTCACGAGTCACGACTCTCCCGAGTCCTCTCGCACCTACTGTCTATCTGTAGGTAGACATCACACACATATGTGCTCTTCACACCCTACCCTTAGAACTTCCAAAAAATAAAAGACGTCGCACACCTTTTATTTAACTCACACGTCACACACTTATACTATTACTCTTGTGGCGAACGTTCTTTGGGCGTAGTATATTGTACTCTCACGAAGAGAAGCGGTGCACGCATGCACTAGTTTTCTCACACCCACTCGCAGGTACACGTAGGAGCATATTTTTTTAAGCTAGGAGCGCATTTGTTTACAAAGAGGCATCCCAATTGACATTTTGACTCTTCTAGTTTTCAACTAGATGGAGGGTCGGGGACCACACGTGAATGATACAGTACATAGTGTGTCATGGACGCGGTGATTTGATAGTGCGACTTGGAAGTGGTGGCACGTTATTGATCGAGTTTTATTTTTACTTGAACTTTAAATGAAAATAGTGGTTCGCGCTTATTCAATTCAATAACAGCTGCTACAACAAAATCACTCCACTATATATATATATATATATATATATATATATATATATATATATATATATATATATATATATATATAGCGAGAGCCTCGGTGCTTGCTTTACTAGGGTTCCTATCTTTCACTCTCTCATGCTCTCCAGATCTAAGCAAGACATGGGTGGCCACACTCTTTGTCTGCTCACGGATGGTCACAAATCCGGCCGGACCACCTCGGCCAGGGCAGGGGTGTAGGTGCATCATTCACACAGTTGTCAGCGGCGAGGGAGGAGACCAACAGCTGCATGCGCATCCCGATAGGGCCGTGTTGTTCTCTCCAAGACAGCGTTTTCTCGGGAGGGCCTTCGACCCCTTCTTCCTCCATACGGTATTGTTGCCAAGATGCAGCCTCTCGATGCCATCTTTGCCACATCCCGACGACCCTCGGGTGTATATTCCTTCGAAACATGCCTTGCTCTACTGACCCAGCTCCCCACGTGGCTGGGTGTGGATCTTTTTCTACTTCCGTCGGCTGTTCCAAAGCCACCTAGACTTTTACTATTATTAGAGGTAAAGCTAGTTCATACAGTTGAATCTAAGAGTTGGTTAAAATAGGGAAGAAAGTGGGAAAGCTATAGCATGAATCTAGGACTTGGTTCTAATAGGAAACAGGGGAAAGTAGTAGATACTGGCTACCCAACCGGTCTCTTGGTTGAAAAGGCGAAGAAAGCATGGTGGATGGCGAAGGGTGGGGGGAAGTGGACCTGTCTCTTGGTCAAAAAAGGAAATAAAGTGAGGGGTGTTGGGGGACAACGCAAATGAGAACGAGCAGGTCTAGATTTCCTGTGCTCACATAGGAAAATGTCGTCGAGGAGATAAAAAATGGGACAAATGCAGACATGCTGCCTGAGTATTTGCCGCTCTCAGCAACCACATCTCCCTCACCACTTTATGTCCTTGTTGTCCCTACGCCCATATGGCTACCTTTAATGTAAAATCACATGAAGCATTAAGCAATGCCACCTAATGTCACTATTAAGTAATGGTCTAGTGCCGTCGGTAAATTGAAGCAATGCCACCTAATGTCACTATTAAGTAATGGTCTAGTGTCGTCGATAAATTGAAGCAATGACACCACCATTTTATGAAGTGCTTCTGTCTTGCTTTATTTCCCATAAATTATGTTTTTGCGGTTACACCTAAATCTCACACCGCTAAATTGCTTCATCCCAGTGGAACTGCACAAATTTGATTGCACATTTACTGACCATGTGCTACTCTCATGACAGTAATACTATTGCGATTATTCTGCATGTTAATCTAGTGGAAGTGTTGATGTGATGTGATGCTACTTCTTACATAATGGCACTTTCATACTGTCAATGTAGTGCCAATTATAACACAATAGATGTTGTTGTTAATCATATGCCTCTGCAAATAACTGTCACTGTTTAAATAACCATATTTCATATTTGCGCAAATAGGGATGTTTGTCTCCATATCGTTTCTATCTGTGCAACCAAACGTACACACCTCAGTGTTAGTAGAACTGCACAAAATGAGATGGCTATTCCTAGCTTCCGTCGTCTAACCTCCCGCGTTCCAGGTATTCCTACATTGGTAGTAACTAGGTAGAATGACCAACGCAATCTAAAAGATGCTGATTCGTACGTTTTACCTCCTGATTGCAGTGCAGGGACGAGCGAAAACAATTGCATTCTAGTTGGGAATGCACTTTCTCCTAGTTCATGGATGGACAGAAGACTAGCTGGCACGGTTGCACGGAGGTTTTTGGGCAGGTGCACAGACAAGAGGCATTGTGGTTAGCTTATTTCTGCAAATAGCGGTGCTTAAATTTTGTGGAACTGCACAAGAAGTTCAGATGGTCAGTACACTACATGGTTCAGTCCAGCATTCCAACTAAGAACACAATTATAATTGGTTATTTTGGAATGAGAGAACCTAACCCTGGATGGTGGCAACAAGAAAAACCAGAGTGAACTCCAGGAAATTAAAGCCTGCCTAGGGAGGCCCTTTGCTCAGAGAAGCCTTGTTTGATTTTTCCTGATTTGTAAACCTTCTCACAACTTTGTCTTTTGTTGTGAACTAGTAAATGTTTGTTATGTTCTATGAATCATTGAGATGTATAAAATTGCTTAACTTGTGCTTTTCAAGTATTTTATGAAGCCGAGTTTAATGAGAATGTTCCACATGAACGCTGGACTAGCATGTGAACGTTAGGAATTTACATTGTGGCCTCAGTTAACTGCATGAACCACTGTAAGAAGATACGTAGGTGCTTATATGTCAGATAGCAGATTAGTGATACTTAGCTGGTCGGTAGCCAACTTTTGTAGCGTTGAAGCAAGCTGAGCAAATGTGTCGTGTCTTGCACAGCCGCTTACAAGTGGGTAGCACCAACAGTGTTTACAAGTACTTAACCAGCCTTATGTACCATATGTATACGTTGGCGCAAAGTTCTCGAACAAGTACTCTATTTCATCAAACACACACTGCTCGTTTGATAAACCGTGACAACTTATGTATTACCATGCCATATTACATGAAAAAACTAGTGAGGACGCATCTGTTTCGGCAACAATTAGGATGGTTCTCACATGATTCATGGGCACACAAAAGTAGCAGCAGTTCCCATAGATGGATTCAAATAGAGTACTAGCCCGAGAGGGCTCGATAATAGGCAAGGTTCGGATAATTAGACACAATCCAAACTACCTTTAAACACTAGCTGGGGCAACTATTTCATGCCGCGATCTAATTTGGGATGGACAGAAGACAGAACTTGCCATAAACATCATCGAGGATGTCCGGCAGCGGCTCAATCCTGTGAACCTTCCTGAAGATAACCTTGTGGCATTGCTACTCATAAACTTGTTTGTGGAGGCATGCCACATCATCTTCCTGCGTAAGCTTGACAAGAACAGTATGCCTCACAAACGAAGGAGTAGCTTTGAACTTCTTGTGCTTTAGTACACCCTGGACAACACGCCTGACAACAGTGAGGCTGGAATACATCTCGACTTTGGTATAAGTGCAAATGGCTTCCAGGATCCAACAACCTAAGAACTTTGTTTTCCCAGTGCATATATTCAGGTCATCTGCCTCATAGCGAGTGATATGTACAACCACACAATACTTGTCTTCATCAGGGCTCTAATTGAAACAGAAACGAATTCTAAATTACTTTCAAACATGAGTTATTCAAACCACTATGTAGAGTCAAAAGTATGCATGACAGGGAAGGTAGCACGGCATGGAAGCTAATAAAATTTTGCATTATTTATAACCACATACTTAGATGAAAAACCACAATCGACATCGGCAAAAAAGAAAATCACCTTGGGCAGCTCAGCAGGGGGGGAGCACATCCTCAAAGGGGGAAAACTACTCCTGCAGGGCCACGGGGGCTGTGTAACCTCAAATGGGGCGTTGACCATCTCAGTAGTGGCCGTGAGCATATCTGGGGTCGGCTCGGTGGCGGCCTCCATCTTCTTGGAGCTCTCTGTCTCATGGGGATCAGCCTCCCATGTCTGCTCCAACATCGGCAGATGTTTGCCTGGTTCTACATGGTCCATCATGAAACCGACGAATACTAGGAGACAACTGAAAGGAAAACACAATCGCAATGACAATGAAACAAAAAAAGGGTGAGGATCGGTTATAGCTTTGCAAAAGTTCTTTTTTTCTTTCTGAAAGAAAATATACCAACGTCACGGATCCGCTTACCTTCCCTTTGTTGGGAGAGAAGAACAATGGCAGATGCGAGTGTTGGCTTTCTTGAAGACGGTGAGGGAGAAGGGGATTCAGCGAAGAGTGAAATGATGGTTGCTTCATCCGCCAAACTTAGACTGCGGGGAGCTGGGGTTTTGTGATATGACGGCTCGTTACTGCCGCGCTACGACCGGGGTCACTCTCCGCTTGCATACCACCTTATAATTTGGTGGATGGCATTTGGGCTCGCATGCTGCATGGCCCGCATGTCGGTGAACCAAAGTAAAACAGCATTCAGTAGCCGGAGATGTTTCGAGGAGGAGCCGGAAGCTGTAGTGTATCCACTGTACTAGTAGTAATTGTTTTTCTGGGTAGCTGTAGAGTGTCTCCACTGTACTAGTAGTAATTGTTTCTCTGGGCCCAAGACAAAACAACCCATCCACCCTGTAAATAATAAAATCAATTCAAAAGCCCATATATTTACTTAATGAGAGGCGCTACCCAACACACCGCCCCCCAAAAAACCTGGGTGCTCTTCTTCCTCCTCACTCCCACCCACCTCACATCAGCTCGCTCCACTCGTACCCCCAAATTCCTGACCTCACTGCTACAGAAAACCCCAGCTCCCCTTCTTCCTCACTACTATAGAAAACCCCAACTCCCCTTCTTCACTCGCACTACAACTAGGCTCGTCATTCGTTACTCTGCTTAAATCTGACACGACACCCTCGAGGAAAATGGAGTCGGCTGACCCCAGCGCCAAGAAGATGAGGCTCCCGCCAATGGTGACGCCTGTTGTAGATCCCGCACCCGGCAGCGCGGGGAGAATCGGCGAGCCCGCCCCCACTGGACCCTAGGAACCCGTAGATTCTCGGGTGGACCGCATCAGCGATCTCCCGGACGCCATCCTTGGGGAGATCATCTCGCTTCTCCACACTAAGGTTTGCTGCCGTGATGTCTACTATGCAACCTTCTTCTTCTAGACTCATGTTGGGCCTTCGAGTGCAGAGTTTTGTAGGACAGTAGCAATTTTCCCTCAAGTGGATGAGCTAAGGTTTATCAATCCATGGGAGGCGTTGGATGAAGATGGTCTCTCTCAAACAACCCTGCTACTAAATAACAAAGAGTCTCTTGTGTCCCCAACACACCCAATACAATGTTAAATTGTATAGGTGCACTAGTTCAGCGAAGAGATGGTGATACAAGCGTAATTTTGTGTAGTAGTTATAGGTTTTTGTAATATGAAAATATAAAAACAGCAAGGTAACTAGTACCAAAAGTGAGCAAAAACGGTACTTCAATACTTGAAAACAAGGCCTGGGGTTCATACTTTCACTAGTGCAAGTTCTCTCAACAATGATAACATAATTAGATCATATGTCAATCCCTCAACGTGTGACAAAAGTCACTCCAAAGTTCCTATCACGGAGAACACAAGATGAAATTGCTTGTAGGGTACGAAACCACCTCAAAGTTATTCTTTCTTATCAATCCATTAAGCTATTCCTATAAGTGTCACAAACAACACTAGAGTTCGTAGTAAAATAACACCATATGACACACATCAATCAACCCTAATGTCACCTACATACTCCAACTTCACCACAAGTATCTGTGGGCCAATTATACGATATGAATCAAACAACTTCAGATTCATAATATTCAATCCAACATTAAGAACCTCAAAGAGTGCCCTGATACGTCTCCGTCGTATCTACTTTTCCAAACTCTTTTGCCCTTGTTTTGGACTCTAACTTGCATTATTTGAATGGAACTAACCCGGACTGACGCTATTTTCAGCATAATTTGTGTTTTTGCAGTTGCACTTAAATCTCGCACCGCTAACATTGCTTCATCCTAGTGGAACTGCACAAAATTGATTGCACATTTACTGACCATGTGCTACTCTCATGACAGTAATACTATTGCTATTGTTCTACATGTTAATCTAGTGGCAGTGTTGATGTTATGTGATGCTACTTCTTACGTAATGGCACTTTCATACTGTCAATGTAGTGCCAGTTATAACACAATAGATGTTGTTGTTAATCATATGCCACTGCAAATAACTGTCACTGTTTAAATAACCATATTTCATATTTCCGCAAATAGGGATGTCTGTCTCCATATCGTTTCTATCTGTGCATCAAAAGTACACACCTCAATTTTAGTAGAACTGCACAAAATGAGATGGCTATTCATAGCTTCCATCGTCTAACCTCCCGCGTTCCAGGTATTCCTACATTGGTAGTAACTAGGTAGAATGACCAACGCAATCTAAAAGATGGTGATTCGTACATTTTACCTCCTGATTGCAGTGCAGGGACGAGCGAAAACAATTGCATTCTAGTTGGGAATGCACTTTCTCCTAGTTCATGGATGGACAGAAGACTAGCTGGCACGGTTGCACGGAGGTTTTTGGGCAGGTGCACGGACAAGAGGCATTGTGGTCAGCTTATTTCTGCAAATAGCGGTGCTTAAATTTTGTGGAACTGCACAAGAAGTTCAGATGGTCAGTACACTACATGGTTCAGTCCAGCATTCCAACTAAGAACACAATTATAATTCGTTATTTTGGAATGAGAGAACCTAACCCTGGATGGTGGCAACAAGAAAAACCAGAGTGAACTCCAGGAAATTAAAGCCTGCCTAGGGAGGCCCTTTGCTCAGAGAAGACTTGCTTGATTTTTCCTGATTTGTAAACCTTCTCACAACTTTGTCTTTTGCTGTGAACTAGTAAATGTTTGTTATGTTCTATGAATCATTGAGATGTATAAAATTGCTTAACTTGTGCTTTTCAAGTATTTTATGAAGCCGAGTTTAATGTGAATGTTCCACATGAACGCTGAACTAGCATGCGAATGTTTGGAATTTACATTGTGGCCTCAGTTAACTACATGAACCACTGTAACAAGATACGTAGTTGCTTATATGTCAGATAGCAGATTATTGATTGTTAGCTGGTCGATAGCCGACTTTTCTAGCATTGAAGCTAGCTGAGCCAATGTGCCATGTCTTGCGCAACTGCTTACAAGTGGGGTAGCACCAACATTGTTTACAAGTACTTAACCAGTCTTATGTACCCTATGTATACATGTAGCGACCTGACCCAAAATCGGTCAAATCTCTGTGTCTGTACCATCCCAAGATCATGCTGGTACTCACAGTACATCGATGAAGTAATCAAAGTTCAATCACACCTGAATATTATTACACGATTCTCATATAGAGTCTTTATTACAAGAGAATAAATTTGGCTCAAGGCCAACTCATGAGAAATAAACTACTAATGCTACGGAAGCGTAGAAGTAAAGCGAGTCCATCCGACTCCCAAGGGCAATCGCCAAGCGCGGAGCGTAGCCTCACTCCTGATCGGAATATACCTCTGCAACATAAGACGTTGCAGCCATGTAGGTCAGCTTTTTGAATAAGCTGGCAAGTCATGAAGAATAACAATAATAAAGTTACTAACACTATATGCATTTTGGCTGTGGAGCTCTAAGTTTCATCATTTTGCGAAAAGCCAATTTTCTCCTACTACAGTGGACTTGTTTGCAAATTACTACAAATTGTTGGTAGTTATTGAGATGGTTCCGCCAACCAAAATCTCATTCCCAATTTGTTAAGTCATAAACCCCTCAAATTAATTCATTAGTTTTAGTGTTGAGATTTCCGAATACTTCCAAGTTCCAGAGGCTCAAATTTTCCGTAACCGGGGACACGGCTAATCGATTAGATCTTTAACTCTGCAGAGGTTTGCACACTTTCCCCGCAAGAATCATTCCCTCCTTTTAAGTCTTCGCACTTCATGGTGTTTGAAGACGGGACGAATGAAACAGGGTCTTCCAAAGAGTTCTTCTGGCTACTGCCGGTACCCATCCAATCCTACCGTTCTTCTACATCTCGTAGTACCGTCCAGCCAGCGTCACTACTAGGGTTGACCCAGCCAGAGCCCATAATGGCTTGCGGCTGCACAGGTAAGCTTCCGGTCAATGGGGCATCCATCCGTCTCTTCGTGGCTGGGTGAAGCTTTCCGCAAGATGTCATGGCACTTCTCCATGCATCCCGGCCAACCACTGGGTTCTCCAGGGTGCCCACAACCGCCCTCCACCCAAGAGTGAATTTCAAGTCCATCTTGATCATTGTAGTTCATGGGGTTGTCATCATCATTTACTCTCACATCTTTCTTATGAATTTCACTCAACCAAAACCCGTCTACGAGCATAGCAAAGTAAACTACTTCGTCCCGGGGTCATGGTGACAAGGGGATTGGTTCATCCTACCACATGATACTACTCAAGAACATAACTTCAAAATTTCAATAATGCATGCATGGTGGGGTGGTATAATTCTAATGCACAAAATCATAGGTATTGAAAATAACATGATCAAGACTTGCCTTGCTGATGATCCTCGTAAGCTAAAGATTCGTAGTAGCAAGCTTCGCACTCCGGAAACTCTACCGAGACAAACAATAATCACAATAAGCATATAGCATAGGATCACATAACACAATAGCATAGTAATAGCAACATAACACACCAAAACAACCAAACCAAAACCCAATGGAAATCTCAAAGAAAACCAACTCAAGTTTCCTACTTCAAACAACAACTAGAATAGTTTTATATAACAAAAATTTCTTAACATAACCTAATCATGGTTTTATGTTAACTTAACGAAAAAGATTTCATTAAGCAACTAGGAGCAAAAAGAATTAATTTAAAATCTATTGTGAAACTCCTATTAGGCCTAATTCAATTTCTATTAAGAAAAATAAAATAAAACTTTTATTTATTATAAATAAAAGTTCATCCTATAAAGTGACAGAAACTATCCTAGAATAATCAATCACATGTTAAAAATAAATTTATTTACTAATTAAAATAAAAGGAAAACAGTAGCTAGTTAATTAATTAGGATTAACAAGATTCTGCTTAAAACTATTTTTTATTAATCCTAAAATACCCAAATTAGTTCCTATGGTTTGGCAATGTCAAAATAAAGTTGGGACAAAAGAATCATATAAAAATAATTTTTCTAACTCATGTTATAACAGATTTACTATTCTGACTAAAACTCAAATAAAGCAATTTTAATTAATTTTAACATAGCTAAATATATTTTCTTCAGAAACTATAGAAAATTTGCAAACCAACAAAAAAAGAATCACCTAAAAATATTAAACAGAATAAAAGATATGAATTTTTCAAAACAGGAACTATTCTGTTAAAACAGAAAACAAAAATAAATGAAAAAGGGCCTAATGGGCCTAAACTACGCCTTGAGCGTAATATAAATTAAACGGGCCTAGGGTTAAACTAGTCGGGCCGGCTAAATAAAAATAAACCCTAACTAAATAAACTGTAAACTAAACCGGATCGGACCGGTTTTATTTAAAAGAAATACCCCTTCGGGGGTGTTCTAATCTACACCGTAGATAGCGCATCGGACGGGGGAGGAGATCTCCGGCGACTTACCGGAGCTCGGCGGCGGCGGCGGCGGCGGTGACGAGTGCGTTGGCCTCTCCGGTCGTCGGGAGGTCTCATGGAGGACCCGTGGTGGAAAGTGACGAGCTCGGGAGGTCTTGGTGGAGTCGGGGAGGTCGGGAGGGTCTAGGGCGGCGACGGCGAAAATGGCGGCGGCGGTCGGCTCGGCTCCAGCGAGGTGAGAGAGAGAGGAGGGCTCCGCGAGGGGTAAGGGGGATGGGGTGCGGGAGGGGCTTTATAGGCGGGGCCTCGTCGGGCATGGGAGGCGATCGAGAGGGGATCGGCATCCGGATCTCATGGGATCCGCGATCGGCGCGGCGTGGCGTGGCGTGGGCGGGGTTGAAGACGGGCGGGGTCCACCTGCGAGAGAGAGAGAGAGGGCGGGCGGGCGGTTGGCCGAGCCAAGGCTGTTCGGGCGAGGGGAGGTGAGGCCGGCTCGGTTGGCTCATTGGGCTGGCCTCTGGGCCGCTGGTGGGCCGGTCTGTGGGCGAGGCTTCTATTGGCTGGGGCTGGGGGCTGGTGGCGCTGGGGGTTTTTTTAAATTTATTTTTTAAATAAAACAAAAACAGAGATATCTTTTAAAATATAAATATTTTATATAGGACATATATATACCAAAATGATCAGGGGAATATTCCCTATCATTTGAACATTTTTCCAAAGGCAAAATCCAAACTTTATAAAAATCCATTTTTCCAATATTCAAATAAAACTCAAGTTTGAATTCAAAACTTTTGGCAAGGTTTTCCTCTGATATTTTTGGAGTGTCATGTTTACTCCTCTCATACTTTTGATCAAGTATTCATCAGGCATAGTTTTTGAAATGATTCCCACTTGCCAAGTTTGAATTCAAATATGAAAACTCAAAACTCTCCTGGAACTTCAAATGGCATTCAAATTCAAACAGGATGCATAGATGCTTAGCTATAATTGTAAAACATTCCAAATAGGAAATTTGGGATGTTACAAACCTACCACCTTAAGATGAATCTAGCCCTCGAGATTCGGGTTGGCTAGCAAATAGGTGCGGGTGGTCTCAAGAAGGTCTTCTTGGCGCCTGTGTGGCTTCTTCCTCGGTGTGGTGACTCCACAAAGACCTTGCAAAACTTGATGACCTTGCTGCGGGTGACTCGCTCGCAGCCTCGAGAATTCGGACGGGTTTCTCCTTATAAGTCAGATCACCGCAAGCTGTATGGCCTCTAGGGCACTTTGTGTCTCTCAACGGAACATCGGCCATGTCGGCATGACACTTCTTCACCGAGAAACATGGAAGACATCATGAACTCCGGACAATCCTTCCGCAATTCCAACTTGTAAGCAACTTCTCCACGGCGTTCGAGGATTTTGTAGGGCCAATGAATCGGGTGCTAACTTTCCTTGACACCAAACCTCTTGAATCCACGAAGTGAGACACACGAAGATATGCTCGGTCTCCCACTTCAGTATGTTACTTCCTTGCGCTTCTCGTCGGCATAACTCTTCTGTCTCGATCGTGCTATCTTGAGTCTGTCTCGAATCAGCTTGACTTTCTCTTCGAATCCTCGATAAGATCGGAACCGAAAAGTGATCGATCTCCAACACTATCCCACAAAGAATGGTGTTCTCGCACCTCCTTCCGTATAGAGCTTGAAGGGGCCATCTTCGATCGGATTGATAACTGTTGTTGTATGAGAACTCGCATATGGCAAATTATCATCCCAGCTAGACCCATAGTCTAGCACACAAGCTCTCAACATGTCCTCCGTAATCTGATTGACTCTCTCGGTCATCCATCTGCTGCGGATGAAAAAAAGTCTGTTGAATTCCAGCCTCGCACCCAAAGTTTCATGCAACCGCTTCCAAAACTTTGAGGTAAACTGTGTTCCTCTATCGACACGATTTTCCTCGAACTCCATGCGCACATACGATCCTGGTCATGTATATCTTGGCCAACTTAGCACTGGTATAGGTAGTCTTCACGGAATGAAGTGAGCTACCTTTGTCGACGATCAACCACTACCCAGATAGAATCATAACCTGAACGGGTCTGGGTAATCCTGTGATGAAATCCATTCCAAGTTTCTCCCATTTCCAATCTGAATCGGCAAAGGTTGAAGTAACCCTGCTG
The DNA here is from genome assembly GCA_021605205.1 of Aegilops longissima. Lineage (NCBI taxonomy): Eukaryota > Viridiplantae > Streptophyta > Magnoliopsida > Poales > Poaceae > Aegilops > Aegilops longissima. Next base: position 450,665,186 of record CM038678.1, read on the forward strand.
GCTTCGATGTTCGCCTTTACACGTTGACAAACATCGCATCTCGCTACGTGCTCGGCAATATCCTTCTTCATACCGTCCACCGTAAACTTTCCTTCAAATCCAGGTACATCTTGGTGTTGCCGGGGTGGATCGAGTACGGTGAATCATGAGCCTCCTAAAGAATTAGCTTCCTGAGTTCGGGATCATTGGGCACATAAATACGATCCTCGAACCATATAGTTCCGTGTTCATCCTTACGAAACCCTTTAGCTTTTCCTTCATCCATCTTCTGCTTTATCTCATCAATTTCCTTGTCCGACTTCTGGGCTTCACGAATCCTTTCGACCAAAGTGGACTGAACTTCCAGAGTTGCAACATATCCTTTCGGAACTATCTCCAGTCGGAGATCTCTGAGGTCATCGACTAACTCCTGGGGTAATCCTCCTGCTGTAAGAGTATTCACATAACTCTTACGGCTCAAAGCATCGGCTACAACATTAGCCTTACCTGGGTGGTAATGCAATCTCATGTCGTAGTCCTTTATCAACTCTAGCCATCTCCTCTGCCTGAGGTTCAACTCTTTTTGCGTGAAAATATACTTCAAGCTCTTGTGATCTGTGTAAACATCACAACGGTTTCCGATGAGGAAATGTCTACAGGTCTTGAGTGCATGCACTACGGCTGCTAACTCCAAATCATGTGTGGCATAGTTCATCTCATGAGGTCGTAGCTGTCTGGAGGCATAAGCTACAACTTTACCTTCCTGCATGAGTACTCCTCCGAGTCCTTGATGAGAAGCGTCACAATAAACCTGGTATTCCTTGTGTATGTCCGGCAAAATCAGTACTGGGGCTGTGACCAAACATTTCTTCAATTCCTGAAAACTGGCTTCATATTCCTCGGTCCAAACATACTTGGCTTCCTTCTTCAACAGCTCAGTCATGGGCTTGGCAATCTTCGAGAAGTTCTCAATAAACCTCCGATAATATCCTGCGAGTCCGAGAAAATGCGGATCTCCTTGATCGAGGTGGGTGATCGCCAATCGGTGATGATTCAACCTTGGCGGGATCAACTGCTATTCCTTCTCCTGAAATAACATGTCCGAGGAATCCAACTTCCTTCAGCCAAAATTCACATTTGCTGAACTTGGCATACAATCGATGTTCTCAAGTTTCTCCGAACTAGACGCAAATGTTCCTTATGCTCTTCCTCGCTCTTGGAGAAAATCAATATATCATCGATGAACACCACGACAAACTTGTCCAGATATTCCATAAACACCTTGTTCATCAAATTCATGAAGTATGCAGGAGCATTAGTCAATCCAAATGACATGACGGTATACTCATATAAACCATACCTGGTAGTGAATGCTGTTTTGGGTATATCCTTTTCACGGATCTTCAACTGATGATACCCTGATCGAAGATCGATCTTAGAGAATACCTTGGCTCCAACTAGCTGATCAAACAGGTCATTAATCATCGGCAGAGGGTACTTGTTCTTGATGGTTACTTCGTTCAACGCACGATAATCCACAACCATCCTCAAGCTTCCATCCTTCTTCTCTACCAAAAGAACTGGGGCTCCCCAAGGTGATGAGCTTGGTCGAATGTATCCTTTCTCCAATAACTCATTAATTTGATCCTTGATCTCTTTCAACTCATTCGGTGGCATCCGATAAGGTCTCTTGGATATTGGGGCTGTGCCAGCCAATAACTCAATCAGAAATTCAATGTCCCTGTCTGGTGGCATTCCTGGTAATTCCTCCGGAAACACATCGGGAAAATCTTGCACTACTGGCACTTCCTCCTGAACAACTCCCGTGAGGGAATGCACCTGATTCTTCATCTGGCTGTGCCTGGCTACATACTTGATCCTCTTCTGCTCCGGGGTGGTGAGCAGAATAGACTTCTGGGCACATCTATGTTTCCTTCAAACTTCGTCAACCAATCCATGCCTAGGATTACATCCAAGGTCTGGGTTTCCAACACTATGAGGTCTGCGGGAAATTTATGGTTCCCAATGTTGAGGGTTGCATGACAGCCTAAGCCTGCCATCATTTCTCCTCCTGCGGGACTGACGCGAAGGGGGCTTCTAAGGGTTTTAGTGGGCAACCCGTACTTTTCCACAACTACCCTTGATATGAATGAATGCGTTGCACCAGAATCAAAGAGTACCAAAACTGAACGTGAATTCAATAAAAACTTACCAACCATAGTGTCTGGCTGATCATAGACGTCCTCCACGTCAATGTGGTTCACCTGAGCACGAGGGAATGGATTGGGCTTCTTCGCTGAGCCTCCATTGCCGTTTCCATTCCTCTGCTTGGCCTCCGGGCAGTCGGTGGCATAGTGCCCTGTCTTCTGGCACTTGAAGCAGGTGATGTGGCTCAGATCCTTCGGAGCCGGGGCAGAACGATGTTGATTTCCATTACCGTTTCCGTTGCCATTGCCATGGCCTGACTTGTTGTCCTGGTTGCTATTGTTCCCATTTCCTCCATGGTTATGACCTCCATGGTTATGATGGGTGTGCCCTCCTGAGTATGGTGCATAACGGGGCTTCGCCGAGCTCTGAGTTGTGCTTCCCTGGCTGTACTTCCGCTATGCGGCTTTCAATCTGATGCTGCTTGCCTTCAAGTATGACGGCCTTGTCTACCAGCTCACGGTAGTTGGCGAAGTAGCCACAATAAGCTGCATACTCAGCTCGTCGTTGAGTCCTCGAGAAATTTCTCCGCTTATGGCATCTGTGGCCACATCATCCGGGGCATAGCGAGCTAGCTTGTTGAACTCATCCACGCTTCGCGCCACAAGACGGTTCCCTGGCGTAAGTTGCGGAACTGATGCTTCTTCAGACTCATGGCTCCAGCTGAAACATGAGCGGTGCGGAAGGCCTGCTGGAATTGATCCCACGTGATGGCACCAATGGGATATGTGGCGGTGTAGTTCTCCCACCAAGAAGCTGCAGGTCCATCTAGTTGATGCGCGGCAAAGCGCACCTTCTCTGCATCAGTGCATCCAACAGTGATTAGCTCTCTTCCGACTTTGCGGAGCCAATCATCAGTCACTATCGGCTCAGTGCTACTAGAGAACACTGGCGGATTTAGCCTCAAGAATCGAGTCAAGTTGTCCACAGGGGGTGGTGGCGGTGGATTGTTGGTGTTGTTGTTCTGATTCTGGATGAGTAGCTGCATAAGGGCATTCTGCTGCTGGAGCAGCTGGGTGAGCTCTGGCGGAAAACCGTGTCACGCCTGGAGGCATCTGGTGTTTTGGAGTGGATGAGAAAATTAGAATAGAACAATGGTCTATGAGAAATAACACTACCCATATGAATGCACAATCATAAAACACCAATCATTTATTCATTCCACTCAAACATGGTTCAATCTCGATTACAAAAGCTCATGACTAATCGAAAATAGTATCGGCCTAACTGATCGACGAAAAAGTAAAAATAACATGGTGGTCGACTAAAAAGTCTTCATCAATAATCCTTGCGTCCTCTGGTGCGATGTCCTCTGTTGTGGCGCCTCCTCTTGCGGCTTCCTCCAGTGGAACTCCCTTCATAATCCTGATCATTGCTCACGAGGGTCCGTCATCTCCACTCGGAAAAGGTCCTCTCCCAAGTCCATCTTTTCCTCAATTGCGGCAAGCTTCATCTTCGTGTCGTTGATCGCTCCATGAAGTCCGCGATTTCTTCCTCATGGTTAAGGTAGTCTGCGTGTGCCTTCTCCTCCAGTTCAGTTCACGGAACAATAGCCTCCTGTGTGCCTTCGAAGTTACGGCGAGTTTGAATCTCCCGCTTCTGAGGAGACACTCCAAGTCCCGGATGTAAGAGAGAGTGGAGTCGTCCTCCACGGTGCGGATGATATCTCCATTCCTTGCCTGCGAGAAACCATGGCGAGGTCTCGAGGATCGAGCTCGCCCAGTACTCCTCTCGGAGATGTCCAAGGGCACGATAGATCGCCATGTCCCTTCCGATGATCCAGTTGAAGTCGGTGAACTCAAAGTCAATAGGCTCCGTGTGTCCTCCGAAGGTTCTCCCTGGGATATGCACTTCAATCCTGTAGCGGGTGTCCATCGGAAGTGCATTGATTGGATTCCCGGTGATCGAGGGCAGAGCAATCTTCAGCTTCTTCACCATCTGGACCAGCTTCCTTCCGAAGGGCATCGTCTCGTCGGGCTGGCAAAACTCCGGTAGCAAAACTAGGGTGAACTCGACGGCCATCTAGAATGTTGAAAATCGGAGAGGAGTTAGAAATGAACAGGGGAGAATTACGGAATGATAAGGATATAAAGTAAATGGTCTCTGCTAATGGCTTTCCGATCCTAGGGGTTACTATCCTACGGTCAGCGTGTGCTCTGATACCATCTCTGTAGCGACCTGACCCAAAATAGGTCAAATCTCTGTGTCTGTACCATCCCAAGATCATACTGGTACTCACAGTACATCGATGAAGTAATCAAAGTTCAATCACACCTGAATATTATTACACGATTCTCATATAGAGTCTTTATTACAAGAGAATAAATTTGGCTCAAGGCCAACTCATGAGAAATAAACTACTAATGCTGCAGAAGCGTAGAAGTAAAGCGAGTCCATCCGACTCCCAAGGGCAATCGCCAAGCGCGGAGCGTAGCCTCACTCCTGATCGGAATATACCTCTGCAACATAAGACGTTGCAGCCATGTAGGTCAGCTTTTGAATAAGTCGGCAAGTCATGAAGAATAACAATAATAAAGTTACTAACACTATATGCATTTTGGCTGTGGAGCTCTAAGTTTCATCATTTTGCGAAAAGCCAATTTTCTCCTACTACAGTGGACTTGTTTGCAAATTACTACAAATTGTTGGTAGTTATTGAGATGGTTCTGCCAACCAAAATCTCATTCCCAATTTGTTAAGTCATAAACCCCTCAAATTAATTCATTAGTTTTAGTGTTGAGATTAACGAATACTTCCAAGTTCCAGAGGCTCAAATTGTCCGTAACCGGGGACACGGCTAATCGATTAGATCTTTAACTCTCTGAGAGGTTTATGCGCACTTTCCCGCAAGAATCATTCCTCCTTTTAAGTCTTCGCACTTCATGGTGTTTGAAGACGGACGAATGAAACAGGTCTTCCAAAGAGTTCTTCAGCTACTGCCGTACCCATCCAATCCTACCGTTCTTCTACATCTCGTAGTACCGCCCAGCCAGCGTCACTACTAGGGTTGACCCAGCCAGAGCCCATAATGGCTTGCGGCTGCACAGTAAGCTTCCGGTCAATGGGGCATCCATCTGTCTCTTCGTGGCTGGGTGAAGCTTTCCAAGATGTCATGGCACTTCTCCATGCATCCCGCCAACCACTGGGTTCTCCAGGTGCCCGTCAACCGCCCTCCACCCAAGAGTGAATTTCGAAGTCCATCTTGATCATTGTAGTTCATGGGGTTGTCATCATCATTTACTCTCACATCTTTCTTATGAATTTCACTCAACCAAAACCCGTCTACGAGCATAGCAAAGTAAACTACTTCGTCCCGGGGTCATGGTGACAAGGGGATTGGTTCATCCTACCACATGATACTACTCAAGAACATAACTTCAAAATTTCAACTACTGCATGCATGGTGGGGTGGTATAATTCTAATGCACAAAATCATAGGTATTGAAAATAACATGATCAAGACTTGCCTTGCTGATGATCCTCGTAAGCTAAAGATTCATAGTAGCAAGCTTCGCACTCCGGAAACTCTACCGAGACAAACAATAATCACAATAAGCATATAGCATAGGATCACATAACACAATAGCATAGTAATAGCAACATAACACACCAAAACAACCAAACCAAAACCCAATGGAAATCTCAAAGAAAACCAACTCAAGTTTCCTACTTCAAACAACAACTAGAATAGTTTTATATAACAAAAAATTTCTTAACATAACCTAATCATGGTTTTATGTTAACTTAACAGAAAAGATTTCATTAAGCAACTAGGAGCAAAAAGAATTAATTTAAAATCTATTATGAAACTCCTATTAGGCCTAATTCAATTTCTATTAAGAAAATAAAATAAAACTTTTATTTATTATAAATAAAAGTTCATCCTATAAAGTGACAGAAACTATCCTAGAATAATCAATCACATGTTAAAAATAAATTTATTTACTAATTAAAATAATAGGAAAACAGTAGCTAGTTAATTAATTAGGATTAACAAGATTCTTCTTAAAACTATTTTTTATTAATCCTAAAATACCCAAATTAATTCCTATGGTTTGGCAATGTCAAAATAAAGTTGGGACAAAAGAATCATATAAAATAATTTTTCTAACTCATGTTATAACAGATTTACTATTCTGACTAAAACTCAAGTAAAGCAATTTTAATTAATTTTAACATAGCTAAATATATTTTCTGCAGAAACTATAGAAAATTTGCAAACCAACAAAAAAAGAATCACCTAAAAATATTAAACAGAATAAAAGATATGAATTTTTCAAAACAGGAACTATTCTGTTAAAACAGAAAACAAAAATAAATGAAAAAGGGCCTAATGGGCCTAAACTACGCACTGAGCGTAATATAAACTAAACGGGCCTAGGGTTAAACTAGTCGGGCCGGCTAAATAAAAATAAACCCTAACTAAATAAACCGTAAACTAAACCGGGCCGGACCGGTTTTATTTAAAAGAAATACCCCTTCGGGGGTGTTCTAATCTACACCGTAGATAGTGCATCGGACGGGGGAGGAGATCTCCGGCGACTTACCGAAGCTCGGCGGCGGCGGCGGCGGCGACGACGAGTGCGTTGGCCTCTCCGGTCATCGGGGAGGTCGGTGGAGTGGCCCGGCGGGTGCGGACGAGCTCGGGGAGGGTCTTGGTGGAGTCGGGGGAGGTCGGGAGGGTCTAGGGCGGCGACGGCGACGGAAATGGCGGCGGCGGTCGGCTCGGCTCCGGAGCGTGAGAGAGAGAGAGGAGGGCTCCGCGAGGGGTAAGGGGGAATGGGGTGCGGGGAGGGGCTTTATAGGCGGGGCCTCGTCGGGGCAAGGAGGCGATCGGGAGGGGATCGGCATCCGGATCTCATGAGATCCGCGATCGAGGGCGCGGCGTGGCGTGGGGCGGGGTTGAAGACGGGCGGGTCCACCTGCCAGAGAGAGAGAGAGGGCGGTGCGGGCGGTTGGCCGAGCCAAGGCTGTTCGGGCGAGGGGAGGTGAGGCCGGCTCGGTTGGCTCATTGGGCTGGCCTCTGGGCGCTGGTGGGCCGATCTGGGCGAGGCTTCGCGCTGGCTGGGCTGGGGGCTGGGCTGGCGCTGGGGTTTTTTTTTAAATTTATTTTTTAAATAAAACAAAAACAGAGATATCTTTTAAAATATAAATATTTTATATAGGACATATATATACCAAAATGATCGGGAATATTCCTATCATTTGAACATTTTCCAAAGGCAAAATCCAAACTTTATAAAAATCCATTTTTTTCAATATTCAAATAAAACTCAAGTTTGAATTCAAAACTTTTGGCAAGGTTTTCCTCTGATATTTTTGGAGTGTCATGTTTACTCCTCTCATACTTTTGATCAAGTATTCATCAGGCATAGTTTTTGAAATGATTCCCACTTGCCAAGTTTGAATTCAAATATGAAAACTCAAAACTCTCCTGGAACTTCAAATGGCATTCAAATTCAAACAGGATGCATAGATGCTTAGCTATAATTGTAAAACATTCCAAATAGGAAATTTGGGATGTTACAATACATCGGCGCACAATTCTCGAACAAGTACTCTATTTCATCGAACACACATTGCTCGTATGATGAACCGTCACATTATGACTTACCATGCCATATTACATGAAAAAACCAGTGAGGACGCATCTGTTTCCGCAACAATTAGGATGGTTCTCACATGATTCATGGGCACACAAAAGTAGCAGTAGTTCCCATAGACGGATTCAAATAGAGTACTAGCCCGAGATGGCTCGATAAGAGGCAAGCTTCGGATAATTAGACACAATCCAAACTACTTTTAAACACTAGCTGGGGCAAATATTTCATGCCTCGATCTAATTTGGGATGGACAGAAGACGGACTTTGTCATGAACATCATCGAGGACGTCTGGCAGTGGCTCAATCATGTGAACCTTCCTGAAGATTACCTTGTGGTCTTGCCACTCATAAACTTGTTTGTGGAGGCATGCCACATCATCTTCCTGCGTGAGCTTGACAAGAACAGTATGCCTCACAAATGAACGAGTAGCTTTGAACTTCTTGTGCTTCAGTACACCCTGGACAACACGCCTGACAACAGTGAGGCTAGAATACATCTCGACTTTGGTTTAAGTGCAAATGGCTTCCAGGATCCAACACCCTAAGAACTTTGTTTTCCCAGTGCGTATATTCAGGTCATCTGCCTCATAGCGAGTGACATGTACAACCATACAATCCTTGTCTGCATCATGGCTCTAATTGAAATAGAAACGAATTCTGAATTACTTTCCAATATAAAAAACACAAGTTATTTAAACCTCTATGTAGATTCAAAAGTATGCATGATTGGGAAGGTAGCATGGCATTGAAGCTAATAAAATTTTGCATTATTTATCACCACTTACTTAGATGAAAAACCACAATCGAGATCGGCAAAGAAGAAAATCACCTTGGGCAGCTCAGCGGGGGGTGGGGGTGCACATCCTCGAAGGGGGAAAATTGCTCCTGCAGGGCCATGGGGGCTATGCGTTGACCATCTCAGTAGTGGTCGTGAGCATATCTAGGGTCGGTTCGGTGGCGGCCTCCATCTTTTTGGAGCTCTGTGTCTCATGGGGATCAGCCTCCCATGTCTGCTCCAACATCGTCAGATCTTTGCCTGGTTCTCCTTGGTCCATCATGAAACTGACGAATACTAGGAGACAACTGAAAGGAAAACACAATCGCAATGACAATGAGACAAAAAAGAGAGTGAGGATCGGTTACTGCTTTGCAAAAGTTCTTTTTCTTTCTGAAAGAAAATATACCAACATCACAGATCCACTTACCTTCCCTTTGTTGGGAGAGAAGAACAATGGTAGATGCGAGTGTTGGCTTTCTTGAAGACGGTGAGGGAGAAGGGGATTCAGTGAAGAGTGAAATGATGGTTTCTTCGTCCGTTAAACTTAGACTGCGGGGAGGTGGGGTTTTGTGATATGACGGCACATTACTGTCGCACTACGACCGGGGTGACTCTCCGCTTGTGATACGTCTCCGTCGTATCTACTTCTCCAAACACATTTGCCTTGTTTTGGACTCTAACTTGCATGATTTGAATGGAACTAACCCGGACTGGCGTTATTTTAAGCAGAATTTCCATGGTGTTATTTTTGTGCAGAAATAAAAGTTCTCGGAATGACCTGAAAATCAACGGAGATTATTTTTGGAAAATATAAAACATACTGGCGAAAGAATCAAGGCCAGGGGGCCCACACCCTTTCCATGAGGGTGGGGGCGCGCCCCCTTGCCTCGTGGGCCCCCTGGAGCTCCAGCGACCTCAACTCCAACTCCATATATTCGTGTTCGGGGAGAAAAAAATCAGAGAGAAAGATTCATCGCGTTTTACGATACGGAGCAGCCGCCAAGCCCTAAACTCTCTCGGGAGGGCTGATCTGGAGTCCGTTCGGGGCTCCGGAGAGGGGAATCCGTCGCCATCGTCATCATCAACCATCCTCCATCACCAATTTCATGATGCTCACCGCCGTGCATGAGTAATTCCATCATAGGCTTGCTGAACGGTGATGGGTTGGATGAGATTTATCATGTAATCGAGTTAGTTTTGTTAGGGTTTGATCCCTAGTATCCACTATGCTCTGAGATTGATGTTGCTATGACTTTGCTATGCTTAATGCTTGTCACTAGGGCCCGAGTGCCATGATTTCAGATCTGAACCTATTATGTTTTCATGAATATATGTGAGTTCTTGATCCTATCTTGCAAGTCTATAGTCACCTACTATGTGTTATGATCCGCAACCCAAGTGACAATAATCGGGACCACTCCGGTGATGACCATAGTTTGAGGAGTTCATGTATTCACTATGTGTTAATGCTTTGGTCCGTACTCTATTAAAAGGAGGCCTTAATATCCCTTAGTTTCGCTAGGACCCGCTGCCACGGGAGGGTAGGACAAAAGATGTCATGCAAGTTCTTTTCCATAAGCACGTATGACTATATTCGGAATACATGCCTAAATTACATTGATGAATTGGAGCTAGTTCTGTGTCACCCTATGTTATGATTGTTACATGATGAACCGCATCCGGCGTAATTCTCCATCACCGATCCAATGCCTATGAGCTTTTCACATATTGTTCTTTGCTTATTTACTTTTCCGTTGCTACTGTTACAATCACTACAAAACCCAAAATATTACTTTTGCTATCATTATCAAGTTACTTCCATACTACTTTGCTACTAAATACTTTGATGCAGATATTAAGTTATCCAGGTGTGGTTGAATTAACAACTCAACTGCTAATAGTTGAGAATATTCTTTGGCTCCCCTTGTGTCGAATAAATAAATTTGGGTTGAATACTCTACCCTTGAAAACGGTCGCGAACCCCTATACTTGTGGGTTATCAAGACTATTTTCTGGCACCGTTGCCGGGGAGCATAGCTCTATTCTTTGAGTCACTTGGGATTTATATCTTCTAGTCACTATGAAGAACTTGAAAGACGAGAAAACAAAAATTTATCCCTCAACTATGAGGGAGGTAAGGAACTGCCATCTAGCTCGCACTTGATTCACCTTCTGCTTTTGAGTAAGCTTGCGACACCTAAACCTCGCTTCGCTATTAATTCGATATGTCGCATGTTATTGATGATGCCACTTCTGCTATGCATGATACTTATGATGAAACTACTTCTATGCTTGATACTACTATGCCACTTGGTGAATTTCTTGATGAATAACTTGCTAAGGCTAGAGAGAATGAAATTATTGAAACTGATAATATTGATGAAAGTGATGATGAAGACTCTCCCCCTAAATATGAATTGCCTGTTGTGCCTGAGGGCTATGTTATGGATGAAGAAACTGCTAGAGACTTTCTTTCTTGCGATGATAGAAGTGATCTTAAGAAATTATTAGCTAAGTTGGAACAAAAAACTTTGAATGCTAGAATGAAATATGATCCTGCTTATGCTACTTCACCTATCTTTTTTACTGATAATGATTATGAATTCACTATTGATCCTGATACAATTACTTTGGTTGAATCTGATCCTTTCTATGGCTATGAATCTGAAACTGTTGTGGCACATCTTACTAAATTAAATGATATAGCCACTCTGTTCACTAATGATGAGAAAACTCGCTAGTATTATATCCTTAAGATATTCCCGTTCTCATTAAAGGGTGATGCTAAGATATGGTTTAATTCTCTTGACCCTGGTTGTGTGCGTAGTCCCCAGGATATGATTTATTACTTCTCTGCTAAATATTTCCCTGCTCATAAGAAACAAGCTGCTTTAAGGGAAATATACAATTTTGTGCAACTTGAAGAAGAGAGTCTCCCACAAGCTTGGGGGAGGCTTCTCCAATTACTTAATGCTTTGCCTGATCATCCTCTCAAGAAAAATGAAATACTTGATATCTTTTATAATGGACTAACCGATGCTTCTAGAGACTGCCTGGATAGTTGTGCTGGTTCTGTTTTCAGGGAAAGAACACCAGAAAGCTGAAATTCTATTGAATAATATGTTGAAAAATGAAAACAATTAGACACTTCCTGAACCAACTCCTAAGCCAACTCCGAAGAAAAGGGGTGTTCTATTTCTCAGTCCTGAAGATATGCAAGAGGCAAAGAAATCTATGAAAGAAAAAGGTATAAAAGCTGAAGATGTTAAGAATTTACCTACTATTGAAGAAATACATGATCTTAATTCATCGCCTACTGAAGAAACTCATGGTCTTGATAACCCGACACAGGTAGTAAAGGTAAATTCTTTCTATAGATATGATAAAGCTGAAATCCCTCCTGCTAAGTTTGCTAGCCAATGTTTGGATGAGTTTGATAATTTTATGGTTAAGCAAGAAGATTTTAATGCTTATTTTGGTAGACAATTAAAACAAAATGCTCATATGATTGAACACTTGGGGTGATTATATGTCTAGAGTTAAAGGTGAACTTAAACTCATTCGGAAACATGCTTCTATGGTTACCACTCAAGTAGAACAAGTACTTAAAGCTCAGAATGATTTGCTCAATGAATTAAATAATAAGAATAATGACTATGCTGTTAGAGTGGCTACTAGAACTGGTAAAATGACTCAGGAACCTTTGTATCCTGAAGGCCATCCTAAGAGAATTGAGCAGGATTCTCAAAGAACTAATGTAGATGCACCTAGTCCTTCTAAAAAGAAGAAAAATAAAAATGATAGGACTTTGCATGCTTCTAGTGAACCTGTTGTTAACACACCTGAGAATCCTAATGATATTTCTATTTCTAATGCTAAAACACAATCTGGTAATGAACATGAATCTAGTGATAATATTAATAATGATGTTCATGTTGATGCTCAACCTAGCAATGATAATTATGTAGAAATTGAACCTGCTGTTGATCTTGATAACCCACATTCAAAGAATCAATGTTATGATAAGAGAGACTTTGTTGCTAGAAAGCACGGTAAAGAAAGAGAGCTGTGGGTTCAGAAACCCCTGCCTTTTCCTCCCAAACCATCTAAGAAAAAGGATGATGAGGATTTTGAGCGCTTTGCTGAAATGATTAGACCTATCTTTTTGCGTATGCGTTTGACTGATATGCTCAAAATGAATCCTTATGCTAAGTACATGAAAGAAATTGTTACTAATAAAAGAAAGATATCGGAAGCTGAAATTTCCAACATGCTTGCTAATTATACTTTTAAGGGTGGAATACTAAAGAAACTTGGAGATCCAGGAGTACCAACTATACCATGCTCCATTAAAAGAAACTATGTTAGAACTGCTTTATGTGATCTTGGAGCCGGTGTTAGTGTTATGCCTCCCTCTTTATATCGTAGACTTGATTTGAATAAGTTGACACCTACTAAAATATCTTTGCAAATGGCTGATAAATCAACTCCTATACCTGTCGGTATTTGTGAGGATGTGCCTGTTGTGGTTGCAAATGTTACTATTTTAACGGACTTTGTTATTCTTGATATTCCCGAGGACGATAGTATTTCTATTATTCTTGGAAGACCCTTTTTGAATACTGCAGGGACTGTTATTGATTGCAATAAAGGCAATGTCACTTTTCATGTTAATGGTAATGAGCATACGGTACACTTTCCGAGGAAACAACCTCAAGTCCACAATATCAATTCTATTGGAAAAATTCCATCGATTATTTTTGGAGGTTTTGAATTTCATCTTCCTACTGTCAAGAAGAAATATGATATTATTATTATTAGGGACGTGCATATCCCCGTTGAGGTAACATAGTGTTATTCAAAATTTCTCCGGTTCCATGCAATTCGGAATGAGTTTGTTAACAAGACTTGATCAACCTTGTTAGTGGATTCCCTTTCGATGAGCATGAGATGGACAAAGATAGAAAGCACAACTTTCTGTACCCTCATTTTACTTTCTGTTATTTAGTTGAAATAAAGTAAAAATAGTATTTTTCTATCTATTTTCTGATTTATCCGTGCAATATAAAAATACCCCGAAAATAAAAGTTCTCCAAATGCCCTGAAATTTAAATATGATTTTTTTTCTGGAATATTTGAGAATATCTGGCACTAAGAACACAGCAGGGGAAGCAAGCACCTGGCCACGAGGGTCCAGGGCGCGCCCACCCCCCTGGGCGTGGCCCCTGCCTCGTGGGCCCATGGTGGATCCCCTCCACTTATTCCAGCCACCACACACTCCTTCTTCCTCCCAAAAAAATCACCAACCAGCTCAAGCACGAGTTCTAGCTCATTTTGCTGCGATTTTCGATCTCCTAGCTCAAAGCACCTCTCACAAAACTGCTTTGGGGGATTATTCCTTGGTATGTAACTCCTCCAATGGTCCAATTAGTTTTTGTTCTAGTGCTTTATTCATTGCAAATTTGTGCTGCCTAGGTGACCATATTCTTGAGCTTGCATGTCAAATTTATATGGTTCCAAGTAGTTCTGATGCATGATATAGTCTCTAGGCACTTTTGGGAGTAGTTACTATCAATTTTTCTGAGTTTGGTTCACTTTTATTTGAAGTTACTAAAAATATCAGAAAATGATGAAGAGATTTTTGAGGGGTTCGTCGAGCCGAAGATCGAACGAAAAGCAAAGTGAAGAAGAAGAGAGGCCCAAGTATAATCTCCCTCGCACTGCAGAAGTTCGGCCATGTGAATGTCCTTGTGATGATTTCTTGAGAGCGGCCAGGATTTATGATGATTTTTATGAGTTGGCTGAGAATGCAGGCCTCACCGACTTCCTTCGCAACCAACGTGAACAGTATCTCTTACTCACTAATATCTTTGTGCAAAATTTTCATTTCCATTCTAGGAGGTCACCACCTACGGTGGATTTTTATTTATATAATGAGTATAAGGAGATGACCCTTCGTGAATTCTGTGAGGTTTGCAAGTTACCTTTTCCGGGTTTCATAGAGGAACCACATAGTAACGATGTGGAGGGGTTTATTGATACAATTGCTGTAGGGGAAACGAGGAAGGTTTTCGACGCACGAATCTCTAGCATACACTTTCCTGTTCTACGTTACTTTGCTATATTTGCTAGTAGATGCTTAATTGGTCGCAGAAACTGTGGAAACTTGAGTGTCCCTAATATTATTATTTTGTGCCATGCCCTGTTTCGTGATGATACATTTAGTATGGGCGCTATTGTTGCAAAGCGGTTAAATCTTAACCGTACTAAGGGCCCCATCTTGGAAGGCATCTTCGCCTCGCGCCTCGCTGCATACTATAACATACCTATTAGGCACTATGAGAAAGAAGAAAAATTGCTGCCTACTGTTTTTCTAGACTATAAGAGTATGGTAGCGCATGATTTTATTGTTAAGAATAGGGAAAGGGCGCTTAAATACAAATTGTTATTTGATAAAAATCACCCTGAGACTATTACCTTGCCTACTCCTTCCTTGTTTGATTTATCTGCAGGCCAGTATCTCGTTCCGCTGGCGACCATCCAAGCCTACCGGAACCCTACATCAGCTACAGAGCCAGAGCCGGAACCACAATTTGATCCTCCACGACAGTCTGATTACCAGTGGGATCCGGAGATGATTGCCAACCAGTGGCAATCTGAGGCTTCTTCTCAGTACGACCCCAATTATAACTATGGATATCCGCCAGGCCAGCCGTGGCAATAAACCAACTTAGGCCAAAAGCCTAAGCTTGGGGGAGTATGTATTTCTCACTGACATTACATTCATGTCCACACACTCATTGCTAGTTGTCGGTGCTCATACTCTTTCATTGTATTATCCATGCTAGTTTATTTTTCCTTTTTATGCTTTCTTCTTGTGTGTTTGATAAACCTTAAGAAAACCAAAAAAAATAGTTGTAGCGTTTAGCTAGTTTACTTTCTTGCTTGTAGTAGTAATAATTAAAAGAAAACCCAAAAAGATTTCTCATTCTTCTTTTGCTTGTTGGGAGCTTTCCCATGTAAATAGTTTTATTTCTTTTCTTTTCTTTGGGGGTCGATAGGAGAAGACCATAATGAAATTGTTGAAGTGGCTCTATTATGCATTATTGTTGATCTAACCAAGAGCCCATATTGCCTTGTCTTCTCCTGTTTATTGAATGCCTGCAGATTCTAGCTTAGTCCAATGCACGTGCACTATTATTATTATTCACATCGTTCGATCGCGCAAGTGAAAGGCAATAATGACGATATGTGATGGACTGATTGAGATGAGAGAAGCTGGTATGAACCCGACCTCTCTTGTTTTTGTAAATATGATTAGTTCATCGTTCCTGATTCAGCCTATTATGAATAAACATGTTTGCAATGACAATTAGAGATTATAGTTACTTATGCCATGCTTAATTAGCTAGGAGTTTATAATGGTTTACCTTGCGTGCCAACATGCTATTAAAATTGTTGTGATGTGGTATAGTAGGGTGGTATCCTCCTTTGAATGATTCAAGTGACTTGACTTGGCACATGTTCACGCATGTAGTTGAAACAAAATCAACATAGCCTTCATGATATTTATGTTCATGGTGGATTATATCCTACTCATGCTTGCACTCAATGTTTATTAATTTTAATGCATGTTCATGACTGTTGTCGCTCTCTAGTTAGTCGCTTCCTAGTCTTTTGCTAGCCTTCACTTGTACTAAGCGAGAATACTGCTTGTGCATCTAATCCCTTAAACCCCAAATTTATTCCATATGCGTCAATTGTACCTTCCTATATGCGGTATCTACCTGCCGTTCCAAGTAAATTTGTATGTGCCAAACTCTAAACCTTCAAATGAAATTCTGTCTTGTATGCTTGAATAGCTCATGTATCAACTAGGGCTATCCGTATCTTCCATGTTGGGCGGGTTATTCTCAAGTGGAGTGGACTCCGCTCCTCGCTCGCGAGAAAATGGCTGGTCACCGGGATGCCCAGTCCCATGCTTTATGCAAACAAAATCAAAATAATTGCAAACAAAACTCCCCCGGGACTGTTGTTAGTTGGAGGCACTCGTTGTTTCGAGCAAGCCATGGATTGATGCTTGTTGGTGGAGGGGGAGTATAAACCTTACCATTCTGTTTGGGAACCGCCTATAATGTGTGTAGCATGGAAGATATCGCCATCTCTTGGTTGTTATGTTGACAATGAAAGTATGCCGCTCAAAATATTATTTATCTCTATTTCAAATCGAGCTCTGGCACCTCTACAAATCCCTGCTTCCCTCTGCGAAGGGCTTATCTATTTACTTTTATGTTGAGCCATCACCCTCTTATTAAAAAGCACCAACTAGAGAGCACCGTTGTCATTTGCATCCATTACTATTAGTTTATATTGGGTATGACTGGATCTCTTTTACCATGAATTACAATGTTTAGTCAGTCCTTGATCTTTAAAGGTGCTCTGCATTTATGTTTTGTGGTCTCAGAAAGGGCTAGCGAGATACCATCTTGTTATATCATATCATGATTGTTTTGAGAAAGTGTTGTCATCCGAGATTTATTATTATTGCTCGCTAGTTGATTATGCCATTGACATCAGTAAACATGAGACCTAAGTGTTATTGTGAATATGGTTAGTCATAATCTTTGCTGAAAACTTGAATGCTGGCTTTACATATTTACAACAACAAGATCAAACAGAGTTTGTAAAAGTTTTTCTTTATCACTTTCAGTTTATCGAATGAATTGCTTGAGGACAAGCAAAGGTTTAAGCTTGGGGGAGTTGTACGTCTCCGTTGTATCTACTTTTCCAAACACTTTTGCCCTTGTTTTGGACTCTAACTTGCATGAATTGAATGGAACTAACCCGGACTGACGCTGTCTTCAGCAGAATTGCCATGGTGTTATTTTTGTGCAGAAACAAAAGTTCTCGGAATGACCTGAAAATCAACGGAGATTATTTTTGGAAAATATAAAACATACTAGCGAAAGAATCAAGGCCACGAGGCCCACACCCTTTCCACGAGGGTGGGGGCGCGCCTGCCCCCTGGGAGCGCCCCCTGCATCGTGGGCCCCCTGGAGCTCCACCGACCTCAACTCCAACTCCATATATTCGTGTTCGGGGAGAAAAAAATCAGAGAGAAAGATTCATCGCGTTTTACGATACGGAGCCGCCACCAAGCCCTAAAATCTCTCGGGAGGGCTGATCTGGAGTCCGTTCGGGGCTCCGGAGAGGGAAATCCGTCGCCATCATCATCATCAACCACCCTCCATCGCCAATTTCATGATGCTCACCGCCGTGCGTGAGTAATTCCATCGTAGGCTTGCTGGACGGTGATGGGTTGGATGAGATTTATCATGTAATCGAGTTAGTTTTGTTAGGGTTTGATCCCTAGTGTCCACTATGTTCTGAGATTGATGTTACTATGACTTTGCTATGCTTAATGCTTGTCACTAGGGCCCGAGTGCCATGACTTCAGATCTGAACCTATTATGTTTTCCTGAATATATGTGAGTTCTTGATCCTATCTTGCAAGTCTATAGTCACCTACTATGTGTTATGATCCGGCAACCCTGAAGTGACAATAATCGGGACCACTCCCGGTGATGACCATAGTTTGAGGAGTTCATGTATTCACTATGTGTTAATGCTTTGGTCCGGTACTCTATTAAAAGGAGGCCTTAATATCCCTTAGTTTCCGCTAGGACCCCGCTGCCACGGGAGGGTAGGACAAAAGATGTCATGCAAGTTCTTTTCCATAAGCACGCATCACTATATTCGGAATACATGCCTACATTACATTGATGAATTGGAGCTAGTTCTGTGTCACCCTATGTTATGATTGTTACATGATGAACCGCATACGACATAATTCTCCATCACTGATCCAATGCCTACGAGCTTTTCACATATTGTTCTTCGCTTATTTACTTTTCCGTTACTCTTTGTTATAATCACTAAAACCCAAAAATATTACTTTTGATATCTGTTCACATTTCCATACTACTTTGCTACTAAATACTTTGTTGCAGATATTAAGTTATCCAGGTGTGGTTGAATTGACAACTCAACTGCTAATACTTGAGAATATTCTTTGGCTCCCCTTGTGTCAAATCAATAAATTTGGGTTGAATACTCTACCCTCACAAACTGTTGTGATCCCCTATACTTGTGGGTTATCAGCTTGCATACCGCCTTATAATTTGGTGGATGGCATTTGGGCCCGTGTGCTGCATGGCCCGCATGTCGGTGAACCAAAGTAAAACAGCATTTAGTAGTGTGAGATGTTTCGATGACCTCGGGGGAGCCAGAAGCGGTAGTGTATCCACTGTACTAGTAGTAATTGTTTTTCTGGGTAGCTGTAGAGTGTCTCCACTGTACTAGTAGTAATTGTTTCTCTGGGCCCAAGAAAAACAGCCCATCCACCCTAGTAAATAATGAAATCAATTCAGAAGCCCATATATTTACTTAATGAGAGGTGCTACCCAGCACACCGCCCCCCAAAAAACATGGGTGCTCTTCTTCATCCTCACTCCCACCCACCTCACGTCAGCTCGCTCCACTCGTACCCCCAAATTCCTGACCTCACTCCTATAGAAAACCCCAGCTCCCCTTCTTCCTCACTACTACAGAAAACCCCAGCTCCCCTTCTTCACTCGCACTACAACTAGGCTGGTCATTTGTTACTCTGCTTAAATCTGACGCGACGCCCTCGAGGAAAATGGAGTCGGCTGACCCCAGCGCCAAGAAGATGAGGCTCCCGCCAGCGGCGACGCCTGTAGATCCCGCACCCGGCAGCGCAGGGAGAATCGGCGAGCCAGCCCCCACCGGATCCCAGGAACCCGTAGATTCTCGGGTGGACCGTAGCAGCGATCTCCCGCACGCCATCCTTGGGGAGATCATCTCGCTTCTCCCCACCAAGGATTGCTGCCGTGATGTCTACTACGCAACCTTCTTCTTGTCAACTCGTGTTGGGCCTCCGAGCGTAGAGTTTTGTAGGACAGTAGCAATTTTCCCTCAAGTTGATGACCTAAGGTTTATCAATTCGTGGGAGGCGTAGGATGAAGATGGTCTCTCTCAAACAACCCTGCAACCAAATAACAAAGAGTCTCTTGTGTCCCCAACACACCCAATACAATGGTAAATTGTAATGGTGCACTGATTCGGTGAAGAGATGGTGATACAAGCGTAATATGGATAGTAGATATAGGTTTTTGTAATCTCAAAATATAAAAACAGCAAGGTAACTAGTAACAAAAGTGAGCGAAAACGGTATTGCAATGCTTGAAAACAAGGCCTAGGGTTCATACTTTCATTAGTGCAAGTTCTCTCAACAATGATATATAACTAGATCATATGGCAATCCCTCAACGTGCGACAAAATTCACTCCAAAGTTCCTATCGCGGAGAACACAAGATGAAATTGCTTGTAGGGTACGAAACCACCTCAAAGTTATTCTTTCTTATCAATCCATTGAGCTATTCCTATAAGTGTCACAAATAGCACTAGAGTTCGTAGTAAAATAACACCATATGACACACATCAATCAACCCTAATGTCACCTAGATACTCCAATGTCACCACAAGTATCTATGGGTCAATTATACTATATGAATCAAACAACTTCATATTCATAATATTCAATCCAACATAAAGAACCTCAAAGAGTGCCCTAATACGTCTCCGTCGTATCTACTTTCCCAAACTCTTTTGCCCTTGTTTTGGACTCGAAGTCGCATGATTTGAATGGAACTAACCTGGACTGACGCTGTTTTCAGCAGAATTGCCATGGTGTTATTTTTGTATAGAATAAAAAGTTCTCGGAATGACCTGAAACTTAACAGAGATAAGTTTTAGAATTAATAAAAAATATTCGCGAAAGAATCAAGTGAAGGGGGCCCACACCTTGGCCACAAGGGTGGGGGGGCGCGCCCACCCCCTGGGGCGCGCCCTCCGTCCTTGTGGGCCCCTGGACCTCCACCAACCTCAACTCCAACTCCATATATTCTCTTTCTGGGAGAAAAAATCAAAGAGAAGGATTCAGTGCGCTTTACGATACGGAGCAGCCGTCGAGCCCTGTTCTTCCTCGGGAGGGCAGATCGAGAGTCCGTTTTGGGCTCCGGAGAGGGGAATCCGTCGCCATCGTCATCATCAACCATCCTCCATTACCAATTTCATGATGCTCACCACCGTGCGTGAGTACTTCCATCGTAGGCTTGCTGGACCATGATGGGTTGGATGAGATTTACCATGTAATCGAGTTACTTTTGTTAGGGTTTGATCCCTAGTATCCACTATGTTCTAAGATTGATGTTGCTATGACTTTGCTATGCTTAACGTTTGTCACCAGGGCCCGAGTGCCATGATTTCAGATCTGAACCCTTTATGTTTTCATGAATATATTTGTGTTCTTGATCCTATCTTGCAAGAAACAGTCACCTACTACGTGTTATGATCCGGCAATCTCGGAGTGACAATAGTCGGGACCACTCCCGGTGATGACCGTAGTTTGAGGGGTTCATGTATTCAATAAGTGCTAATGCTTTGGTCTGTTACTCTATTAAGAGGAGGCCTTAATATCCCTTAGTTTCCAATACGACCCCGCTGCCACGGGAGGGTAGGACAAAAGATGACATGCAAGTTCTTTTACATAAGCACGTATGACTATATTCGGAATACATGCCTACATTATATTGATGAATTGAAGCTAGTTCTGTGTCACCCTATGTTATAACCGTTGCATGATGAATGCCATCCAACATAACTATCCATAATTGATCCATTGCCTACGAGCTTTTCACATATTGATCTCTGCTACTTTACTTTTCCGCTGCCACTGTTACGATTGCTACAAAACTGCTCTCACATTACTTTTGCCACTGCTATCACATTTCCATACTACTTTGCTACTAAATATTTTTCTGCAGATATTAAGTCTTTCAGGTGTGGTTGATTTGACAACTCAGCTATTAATACTTGAGAATATTCTTTGGCTCCCCTTGTGTCGAATCAACAAATTTGGGTTGAATACTCTACTCTCGAAAACTGTTGCGATCCCCTATACATGTGGCTTATCAAGACCTTTTTCTGGCGCCGTTGCCGGGGAGCATAGCTCTATTTGCTGAGTCACTTGGGATTTATATCTATTGATCACTATGAGGAATTTGAAAGATCAAAGAACCAAGATTTTTCCCTCAACTACGAGGGAAGGTAAGGAACTACCATCTACCTGTGCACTTGATTCTCCTTCTATTTTGAGTAAACTTGCGACACCTACACCTGCTAATGATTCTGATATTTCGCATGTTATTGATGCCACTTCTGTTATGCATGATGCTTATGATGAAACTATTTCTATGCTTGATAATACTGTGCCGCTAGGTGAATTTCTTGTTGAACAACTTGCTAGGGTTAGAGAGAATGAAATTACTGAAACTGATGATATTATTGAAACTGAAGATTATGATTCTCCACCTAGATATGAATTGCCTGTTGTACCTGAGGGTTATGTTATGGATGAAGAAACTGCTAGAGACTTCTTTGCTTGCAATGATAGAGAGGATCTTAAGAAATTGTTCGCTAAGCTGAAAGAAAAATCCTTGAATGCTAGAATGAAATATGATCCCACTTTTGCTACTTCACCTATCTTTGTTACTGATAAGGATTATGAATTCTCTGTCGTTCCTGAGTTAATTACATTGGTTGAATCTGATCCTTTCTATGGTTATGAATCTGAAACTATTGTGGCATCTTACTAAATTAAATGATATAGCCACCCTATTTGCTCATGAGGAAAAAAATCGTTATTACTATATCCTTAAATTATTTCCTTTCTCAGTAAAGGGTGATGCTAAATTATGGTTTCATTCTCTTGCTCCTGGTTGTGTGCATAGTCCCTAGGATATGCTATATTACTTCTCTCAAAAATATTTCCCTGCTCATAAGAAACAAGCTGCTTTAAAGGAAATATTTAACTTTGTGCAAATTGAAGAAGAGAGTCTCCCCCAAGCTTGGGGGAGGCTTCTCCGATTACTTAATGCTTTCCTAATCATCCTCTCAAGAAAAATGAAATACTTGATATCTTTTATAATGGACTAACCGATGCTTCTAGTGACCACCTGGATAGTTGTGTTGGTTGTGTTTTCAGGGAAAGAACTGTCGAGCAAGACAAATTGCTATTGAACAACATACTGAGTAATGAAAATGATTGGACACTTCCTGAACCAACTCCGAAGAAAAGGGGTATTCTATTTCTCAGTCCTGAAGATATGCAAGAGGCAAAGAAATCTATGAAAGAAAAAGGTATTAAAGCCGAAGATGTTAAGAATCTACCACCTATTGAAGAAATACATGGTCTTGATAACCCGACATAGGTAGTAGAGGTAAAATCTCTCCGTAGATTTGATGAAGGTGATATTCCACATAATAATTCTGCTAGACAATGCTTAGATGAGTTTGATAATTTTATTGTTAAACAAGAAAACTTCAATGCTTATGTTAGTAGACAATTGAAACGTAATGCTTACATGCTTGACCACTGGGGTGATTATATGAGTAGAAATGTTAATGATCTTAAGCTTATTAGTAAACATGCTTCCATGGTTACAAATCAAGTAGAACAAGTACTTAAGGCTCAAGATGATTTTCTTAATGAGTTGAATAGTAAGAATAATGATAATGATGTTAGGGTTATGACTAGAGGTGGTAAAATGACCCAGGAACCTTTGTATCCTGAGGGTCATCCTAAGAGAGTTGAGCAAGATCCTCAGAGAACTAATACGGATGCACCTAGTCCTCGTAATAGAAAGAAAAAGAAAACTGATAGGACTTTGCATGCTAGTGAACCTGCTATAGATACACCTGAGAATCCCGATGATATTTCTATTTCTGATGCTGAGACACAATCTGGTGATGAACATGAACCTAGTGATAATGTTAATAATGATGTTCATGTTGATGCTCAACCTAGTAATAATAATGACATAGAGATTGAACCTGTTGTTGATCTTGATAACCCACAATCAAAGAATCAACGTTATGATAAGAGAAACTTCGTTGCTAGGAAACATGGTAAAGAGAGAGAACCATGGGTTCAGAAACCCATGCCCTTTCCTCCTAAGCCATCCAAGAAAAAGGATGATGAGGATTTTGAGCGCTTTGCTGAAATGATTAGACCTATTGTAGGATAGAAAGTATGTCTAGAGGGGGGTGATTAGACTACTTGACCAAATAAAAATCTAGCCTTTTCCCAATTTTAAGTCTTGGCAGATTTTAGCAACTTAGCACAAATCAAGTAAGTAACCTACATATGCAATTCTAAGAGTATAGCAGCGGAATGTAAAAACAATTGCATATGAAGGTAAAGGGAGGAGTTTGGAGGGAGCAAACGCAATGTAGACACGGAGATTTTTTATCCGTGGTTCCGATAGGTGGTGCTATCGTACATCCACGTTGATGGAGACTTCAACCCACGAAGGGTAACAGTTGCGCGAGTCCACGGAGGGCTCCATCCACGAAGGGTCCACGAAGAAGCAACCTTGTCTATCCCAACATGGCCATCGCCCATGAAGGACTTGCCTCACTAGGGTAGATCTTCACGAAGTAAGGAATCTCCTTGCCCGTACAACCTCCTTGGTTCAACTCCACAATCTTGACGGAGGCTCCCAAGTGACACCTAGCCAATCTAGGAGACACCACTCTCCAAAAGTTAATAAATGGTGTGTTGATGATGAACTCCTTGCTCTTGTGCTTAAAATGATAGTCTCCCCAACACTCAACTCTCTCTTGTAGGATTGGATTTGGTTGAAAGATGATTTGAGTGGAAAGCAACTTAGAAAAGCTAGAGATCAAGATTTATGTGGTTGGAATGGAATATCTTCATCCCAACACAAGTGTAGGTGGTTCTCTCTCAGAAAATGTATGTTGGAAGTGTAGGCATGTTACGATGGCTCTCTCTACGAATGAAGAGTGGGTGGAGGGGTATATATAGCCTCCACACAAAATCTAACCGTTGCACACATTATACCAAACTCGGTGGGACCGAATCAGAAAACTCAGTCAGACTGATTCAGTACATATGTGACCGTTAGGCCATTTCGGTGGGACCGATTTTATTAGGGTTAGGGCATAACATAATCTCGGTTGGACCGATTACTCAAACTCGGTGGTACCGATTTTGGTAATAAGCAAATAGAGAGTTGGTCAGGCAAACTCGGTGGGACCGATTCGCTCATCTCGGTGGGACCGAAGCGTTACGAATAGGAAACAGAGAGTTTGCATTGCAGACTCGGTGGGATCGATCGCTCATCTCGGATAGACCAAAACATTACAAAGGGAAACAGAGAGTTCGCAATCCCATCTCGGTTAGACCGAGATCCCTATCGGTGAGACCGAAGTGACTAGGGTTTGTGGCAGTGGCTATGTCAAGTGAACTCGGTGGCGCCGGATAGAAAGTTTGGGTGGGGCCGAGTTTGACTTTTGGTTTGGAACATATGTGGATATGAGAAAGTAGTTGAGGGTTTTTGGAGCATATCACTAAGCATTTTGAGCAAGTAACTCATTAAGCAACACCTCACCCCCTTTTGATAGTATTGGCTTTTCCTATGGACTCAATGTGATCTTGGATCACTAAAAGTAAAATGTAGAGTCTTGGACTTTGAAGCTTGAGCCAATCTTTTGTCCTTAGCATTTTGAGGGGTCCACATTCCTTATCCATGCCATGCCAATCATTGGACCTTGCTGAAATATTATCTTGTAATGGCATTAGTTCAATGAGATATATGGTGTTGATCATTACCTAAACCACCCAGGGATAGTTGCACTTTCAATCTCCCCTTTTTGGTAATTTATGCCAACATATATATCAAAGCTTCGACAAATGATAATAAGATTGAAATACATCGTTGCTTTGAGAAGTATGTGACAAACAAGAGCTCCCCCTAAATTTGTGCATTGTTTAAAATTTGCTTTGGACTGCAAATGCATACTGTGTTAGGATCATGGGTCACTCTTCCATGTCACATACATCTTGGTGGAGCGCTCAAAATGATAATAATTAAAAACATGCACTCATCACCAAGCAAAGTGAATGATCATATATAAGGTATAAAAGATAGTATCATCCAAACAAGCATTAAGGTAGCAAATGATCAATCACATGATCATCCAAGTATCTCACAAAAGACATAATGTAGCAAGCAAACACACAGTAAGGTTCAAACAAGTAAAAAGCAAAGAGAGACAAAACAACACTCTCTCTCTCGAAGACTGTGATCTATACATATTTCTCCCCCTTTGGCAACAAGTTACCAAAAATTTAAAAATAGGCATAGTGTTATGCGTCTCTCAAGCTTGGTCTTCATGAGGTGGTGTAGAGATGACTCCAAGGACGAAAGCTTCTGTTGATGTAGCTGGAGCTGGTGGAGTGGCTGCTGGAGCTGATGGCACTGAGGCTGTGGCTGCTGGTGAAGATGTAGTAGCTCTTGTGTCTGGGACAGGCACTGCAGCAGACCTTTGGCTTCTGGGCACTCTAGTGAAAGCATCTGTAGTAGACTTGCTCTTCTTCTCCTCCACTTCCTCCTGAAGTTGCTCAACCACTGACTGAATCTCAGTTACCTTGACATCAAGATCATAGAACTTATGCTCAATGATCCTCTCCAAGCTCTCCTGGTTTTGACTCAGGGTGGCCAAGCCCTTCTCAATCCTCAAGGTGGATTGGATCAGATATCCAAGCTGATCTTGCTTGCTTTCAAGAATACTTGAGATGCCTCTTCAACAGTTGGCATCCTTGTAGCTTTCTCTGCCCTTGCCTTCTCTCTCTTCTCATGTACTTGCACAGGTGATGGATCTTCCTCAGTCATCACAACAGTATTGTCTTCAAAGTCAGGATGCAGAGGAAGGTGCTCCTTGTCCAACAAGTATGTACTTGTGCCCATCTTGGAGTTGATGAGCTCCTGAATGTGTGGAGCATACCCACAGCTCCTCTTATGATCTGCAGTTGTCCTCTTGATTGTTTCTACCATTAATCTCATAACCTTGAACTTCTGAGGGACGTCAAAAAGCTGGAGCAGGTTGATAGAATGTCCTCTGATCATCTTGTGATCTCCTGACTTGGGTAGCAATGTGTGCCTAAGGATCCAGTTAATGGTAGGCAGACCAGACAACAAGAAGTGTACAAATCCAAGTTTGTGAGTCTCCAAAGCCTTATCTGGGATCTCCTTGTACATGTTTGCCATTGTGTTGTGGTCTTTCTTCTTTGTGGCATACACATCCAAGTCATCTTCATGTTCTTCAGGGGCATTTATTAGATTAGCCCACTCCTCAACTATGGACTGGTACCTTGTACCCTCAGACATCCATACTATCCTCCCATCTGGATAGAAATGGGAAGTGGAGTAAAACTGCATGATCAGCTCATCATTCCATCTAGGGAGCTTCTATCCAACAAACATATCTACTCCACAAGCCTTGAAGTTGTCATAAACTCCTGGATAGTGATCTTCATTTTCCTTGATGTACTCCCAATCCACCCATCTCATGTCACACACTATGGGCTTCTTGTCAAGCAGGATAGTCTCGTAGAAATCTTGTTGTTCCTTTGTATGGAAAATGTAATCCACAACAGTTCTCCTCCTGACAGCATATGGGTCAGCCTTTCTCCACTGTCTTAGTCATGCATCCTTCCTGATCCTCATATCTTCTGCAACAGGATTTGCATCATTATGGTCAGGGATCTTTGGCTTTAGCTTCCTTAGCACTTGGGCTTCAGCTTCCTCTTCTTCTGTCTCAGGCACTGGGCCTTGTCCTTCTCCTCAGTAGGTATGTTCCTGGTACTCCTCTTGGGTGCAGTCTTAGGAGCTGGAGCAACAGCTTTGGGAGCAGTTTTGGGCTTAGCAGCAGCCCCTGACTTTAAAGCATCCCCCATGAGCTTCTGTGCCTTGGGTGCTGGAGCAGGTTGATAGAATGCCCTCTGATCATCTTGTGATCTCCTGACTTGGGTAGCAGAGTGTGCCTAAAGATTGTGTTGATTGTAGGCAGACCAGACAACAAGAAATGTACAGATCCAAGCTTGTGAGTCTCCAAAGCCTTATCTGGGATCTCCTTGTACATGTTTGCCATGGTGTTGTGGTCTTCCTTCTTGGTGGCATACACGTCCAAGTCATCTTCATGTTCTTCTGGGGCATTGATCAGCTTGGCCCACTCCTCAACTATGGATTGGTACCTTGTACCCTCAGACATCCATACTATCCTTCCATCTGGATAAAAGTGGGCAGTGGAGTAAAACTGCATGATCATCTCATCATTCCATTTTGTGAGCTTCTGCCCAACAAATTTCTCAACTCCACATGCCTTGAAGTTGTCATGAACACCTGGATAGTGATCTTCTTCTTCCTTGATGTATTCCCAAACCACCCATTTCATGTCACATACAATGGATTCTTGTCAAGAAAAATAGTATCATAGAAGTCTTATTGTTCCTTTGTGTGAAACCTGTAATCAACTGCTGTCCTCCTCCTTACAGCATAAGGATCAGACTATCTCCACAATCTCAGTCCAGCATCCTTTCTGATACGCATGTCTTCAGCTACTGGATGAGCATCATTACGGTCAGGAATCTTGGGCTTCAACTTCCTCAAAACAAGTGAATCATCTTCCTCTTCTTCAGCTTGAGGCACTGGGGCCTTGTTCTTTCTTCAGCAGGTATACTTCTGATGTTCCTCTTGGGTTTTGGAGGCTTCTGAGCTTGAGCTTTAGGAGCAAACTTGGGCTTTGATGGAGCAGCCCCTGCCTTTATAGCATCTCCCATAAGCTTTTGAGCTTTGGGTGCTGGTGCAGCATCCTCTTCCTCTTCCTCTTCTTCAGAGGGATCTCTCATCATGGAGGACTTCCCAATAACTCTGGCAATGGTCTTCTTGACCCTTTCCTTCCTATTCTTGCCTTCACCACCTTCTTTGGGTTCAAGAGTGAACTCCATTGTCTCTTGAGTGGAGGCTTTGGCCTTAGACATAGGAATTCTCCTTGCTGGTGCCTTCTTATTCAGCCCTGGCTTACTTGCAGCAGTTGTGCCATACTCCTTTTTCAGCACCTTCTTTTTGGAACTTACTTCCTCCTCAGTGGCAACATAATCCTCATCCTTAGATTCTGAGGTTCTCTTCTTCCTGGTTCTGGTGGCTTCCTTTGGCAAGTTGCTGGGAGTGCCCCTGCTGCCATCATCAGAAGTGCTAGAGGGACCTGAGCCCTCCCTCTTCTGCACATGTTCCTCAGACCTGTTTTGACTGTCACTTTGATCAGACATCTTTGCAAACTTACTGACAGCAGACCCTGTGAATAGATATATATGAGGTAGAGTGGATGAGCATCACAAAGTGCAGAGTTTTTGCAAAATAGATGACTTAAAAACTTAGTTTTAGTTCTTCACAGAAAGCATTTTGGATCTACCGATTTGTAAAATCGGTGATACCGAAGCAGCTTTTGGAACCTAAACTAGTGAACACGGTGAAAGCACAAGTGCTCCCTAGGTGGTTTTGGTAATTAATGACAACATATCTCTTGTTGGACTAACACTTTTATCTAGTATGTTTCAGATAAGTTCAACAATGGAGTGGCATGGACTAAAGGATGTGGGAACTCCTTCAAGATGCTAAGGACAAAGGATTGGCTAAAGCTTCAAGCTCAAGACTCTTCATTTTACATTTTAGTGATCCAAGATCACATTGAGTCTATAGGAAAAGCCAATACTATCAAGGAGGGATGAGGTGTTGCTTAATGAGCCTCTTGCTTCAAAGTGCTTAGTGATATGCTCCAAATACCCTCAACTACTTTCCCACTTCCACACATATGTCCTAAACCTAAACTCAAACTCGGCCCCACTGATTCTTTCTACCCGGCGCCACCAAGTTTGGATGTCTTAGCCACTGCCACAAACCCTAGGCAAATCGGTCTCACCGATAGGGATCTCGGTCTCGCCGAGATGGGATTGTAATCTCTCTGTGTATGTCCATTATCAAAATCGTTCTCACCGAGTTTGAGCAATCGGTACTACCGAGATTACAATGCAAACTCTCTGGTTAACTTATTATCAAAATTGGTCCCACCGAGTTTGATAATCAGTCAAACCGAGTTTGCCTGACCAACTCTCTGGAAAGCTTATTACCAAAATCGGTCCCACCGAGTTTGTGTAATCGCTCTTACCGAGATTACGTTATGCCCTAACCCTAACCATATCGGTCTCACCGAGATGCATGTCAGTCCCACCGAAAATCACTAACGGTCACTAGGTTTACTAAATCGGTCCAACCGAGTTTAACTATACGGTCCCACCGAGTTTGGTAGATTGTGTGTAACGGTTAGATTTTGTGTGGAGGCTATATATACCCTTCCACCTCCTCTTCATTCGTGGAGAGAGCCATCAGACTGAACCTACACTTCCAGCATCCTATTTCTGAGAGAGAACTACCTAGTCATGTGTTGAGGCCAAGATATTCCATTCCTACCATATGAATATTGATCTCTAGCCTTCCCCAAGTTGCTTTCCACTCAAACCCTCTTTCCACCAGATCCAAATCCTATGAGAGAGAGTTGAGTGTTGGGGAGACTATCATTTGAAGCACAAGAGCAAGGAGTTCATCATCAACACACCATTTGTTACTTCTTGGAGAGTGATGTCTCCTAGATTGGCTAGGTGTCACTTGGGAGCCTCCGACAAGATTGTGGAGTTGAACCAAGAAGTTTGTAAGGGCAAGGAGATCGCCTACTTCGTGAAGATGTACCGCTAGTGAGGCAAGTCCTTCGTGGGCAATGGCCATGGTGGGATAGACAAGGTTGCTTCTTCGTGGACCCTTCGTGGGTGGAGCCCTCCGTGGACTCACAAGAACTGCTACTACCCTCGTGGGTTGAAGTCTCCACCAACGTGGAAGTACGATAGCACCACCTATCGGAACCACACCAAAAACATATGTGTCTCCAATTGCGTTTGAATCCTCCAATCCCTTCCCTTTACATTCTTGAAAGTTGCATGCTTTATTTTCCGCTGCTCATATACTCTTTGCATGCTTGCTTGCTCTATGTTGTGAATGTTAAACTTGTGACTAAACTCCACTCAAACTTTAAAGAAACTTAAAAACTGCAACTTTGGTACTTAGTGTCTAATCACCCCCCCTCTAGACACCTCTTCTCAAGGTCCTACAAGTGGTATCAGAGCATTGGTCTCCATTGCTTTGGTTTAATCACCATTGGAGGAAGATGGATGAGTCTACTTTGGGGAGTCTTAGACATAGAGTGCCTATTCTTGATGGAGAGTATTTTCGTGAGTGGAAAAATGAGATGCTTGTTATTTTCAATCAATATCATTTTAACAAGTACATTGCTAGCCCTTGTGCACCTTATGTTGATCCTATGCATCCTACCCTTGATGAAGCTATTGACATGACTAGAAATCTTAGAACTGTTAATCTTATCACTAGAGGCTTGCCTAGAAACTTGATTAGAATCTTGCCTACTTTTGAGTGTGCCTACACCATATGGAAATTTCTTGAGGAACGATTTCCTGATTATTCCCTGAAAAATCTTGATGAAATTCTCCATAAGTCTATTGCCTTGAGTAAGATGAATACTAGTGATCCTATGTTTGGTGATCGTCTATTTGAGCTTACAAACCTTATGCGTGCCAAAGGAAATGTTGGTGTTATTAGTAACATTATTTCTGAAGCTATAAGAATTCATAAGCAAGATCTGTGTCAAACTCATTCTAATGAATCACCCTCTCTAGGATTTGATCCACCACATGACGATGTTGAACATGGATACTATGATGAGGATGATGATAGTGACTTCGATCTTGATGATGCAATGAGACATTTTGGTCTTATGGCAAATCTTCGGGGATATATGTCAGGAGGAAAGGAATGGGTTCTTGACAGTGGATGTATCGATCACATGACCGGAGATAAAGACATTTTCGTGAGCTTGCTGAAAATGATAGTCCTTGAAAGTTTGTCACTTTCGGTGACAACTCAAAGGGTAAGGTGGTTGGCCTCGGTAAGGTGGCCATCTCACATGATAGCTCCATACAAAATTTCATGCTCGTTGAATCTCTTGGTTACAACTTACTTTCAGTATCTAGACTTGCTAATTTCGGTTTCAATGTTCTATTTACTGAAGTAGATTGCCAATTGTTTCGTCAAGATAATCATAAAATGGTCTTTACTGGTGTGCGTAGAGGTGATCTATACATTGTTGATTTCACTAAAAAGGCTCAACCTAAAACTTGCTTCATTGCTAAATCCTCAAAAGGCTGGTTATGGCATAGACGATTAGGTCATGTTGGTATGCGAAACCTTGACAAGCTTATTA
This sequence comes from Aegilops longissima, assembly GCA_021605205.1. Classification (NCBI taxonomy): domain Eukaryota; kingdom Viridiplantae; phylum Streptophyta; class Magnoliopsida; order Poales; family Poaceae; genus Aegilops; species Aegilops longissima. Next base: position 450,697,080 of record CM038678.1, read on the forward strand.
ATGGAAATCATATCCTTGGATTTAATGATGTCATATTTGATAAGGATAGACTTTGCAAGGCTTGTCAAGGTGTAAACAGGTTGGAGGAAGGCATCCCGTGAAGAACATCATGACCACGAAGAGGCCACTCGAGCTACTTCACATGGATCTCTTTGGTCCCAACTCTTACAAGAGTCTCGGTGGAAATTCTTTTGGTCTAGTTATAGTTGATGATTTTTCCATATTTACGTGGGTGTTCTTTCTCGATAATAAATCGCAGGTCCAAAAGATCTTCAAAAACTTCGCTAGGAAGGCCCAAAACCAATTTGAAGTGAAGATCAAGAAGGTTTGCAGCGACAATGGAACGGAGTTCAAGAACGCAAATGTGGACACCTTTCTTGACGAAGAAGGGATTTCACACGAGTTCTCGGCTACGTACACACCTTAACAAAATGGAGTTGTTGAGAGGAAGAACCGGACGCTCATCAAAATGGCGAGAACGATGCTTGATGAGTACAAGACGCCGAAGCACTTTTGGGCAGAAGCGGTTGAGACAGCTTGTCATGCAACAAATCGCTTGTATCTTCACAAGCTACTCGGCAAGACGGCATACGAGCTACTCACCGGTAACAAACCCCAAGTTGGATACTTTCGAGTATTCGGCTCAAAGTGCTACATTCTTGATAAGCATCGTCGTTCTAAATTTGATCCTAAGTCTCATGAAGGTTTCCTACTAGGTTATGGCTCAAACTCTCACACTTACCGTGTCTACAACAATTTCACCCGAAAGGTTGAAGAGACGGTAGATGTGAAGTTTGATGAATCTAACGGCTCGCAAGTAGAGAAATTGCCAATTGATGTAGGAGACAAAGATCCTTCGGAAGCAATCCAAGACTTGTCTATTGGCAAGGTCCGTCCAACGAATGTGAAGGAGAGTACCTCGTCCGTACAAGTGGAAGCTTCTACTTCACGACAAGGTGAACCAAGAGTTGATACGGAAGCATCCACAAGTGGGACACACCAAGATGAAGAAAACGAGGAAGTGCATCAAGATGAACGTCAACAACCTCCTTCTCCACCACAACAAGAGAACGACAACGCCAACAACGAAGAAGGCCAAGAAGAAGAACAAGATGAAGAAGATGTTCAACGAAGACCCAAGCAAAAGCTTTCACGAGTTCAAGCAAGAATTGCTAAAGACCATCCCGTCGAGCAAATCTACAATGATATTCAAACCGGGAGAATCACTCGCTCTAAAACTCGTTTAGCTAACTTTTGTGAAAACTATTCTTTCATCTCTAGCATTGGACCTATGAAGGTCGAAGAAGCATTGGAAGATCCGGATTGGATAAATGCTATGCATGAAGAGCTACACAACTTTGAGAGGAACTGTCACAGCCTCAGATCAACCCTAGAGCTTGCTTGTAACTAGTAGCATTGCACCCATGCATCATGTTTAATTTCCATGAAATTTGAAATGGGGATGATCAAGCCCTAGCACTAAAGCAATTCACATAGGTTCAAATTCAAAAATATTTTCAAAAACCCAAACTGGTTTGCAAAAATATTCATGATTAATGGAAAAGGGTGAAAACCATATCCAGAGATGATGGATATTTCTCCAAGACATTTTTGGATTTTTGAATAAACCATATTGTATTTGAATTGGGGCATTTAAATACTACTAATATTTTTTTAAATGCTCCAACAATTCTGAAAAATAGTTAAGGGCCTCTGTAATAATTCAGTTAATGCCCACAATTATTTTCAGGATTTATTTAAATGATTTAGTATTTTACTAAACTAAAACAAAACAGAAAATAGAAAATGGAAATAAAAGAGAGAGAGAAGGACTACACGGCGCCACTGCAGCCCACCTACAGGCGTCCAACCGCCCAGCCTTCCCCCCTCTCGCTCGGGCCCGGTTGGTGGCCCAGCCACCAACCGCCACGCCTTGTCGCCTACCTCTGCCAAGAGGCGAGAGGAGGGACACGGCGACCGTGCCGAGCTCGCCACCTCCTCCTTCCAGCCTGCCTGCTCCCCCCTCGGCCGGAGATGCCATGCACCCCCCCGACCCCTTGTCCTCTCCTCTCTCCTGGACCATCTCCTCCCCTGCTCTCTCTCCCCACGACGCCACCGAACGCGCCACCGACGCCGATCGCTGTGCCTGCTGCCACCGCCACCCCTCTCCTCCCGACATGCCCCCAAGCCCCGCCATCGCATCATCGCCTCCTCACCGAAGCCTCCCGACGCCGGAGCGCCCGAGGCGCCGCCCCACCGCTTTCCCCTCTTGGACCCGCCGTCGCCGTCGCCCGATTCGTCGGCTCCGGGCGTCCCGACCTCGCCGAAGGCCCCATCGCCATCGCTGTGAGCCCCGCACCAACCTCCCTCTCCTCGATGTCGATTCCTTCCTCTAACCACGGCTCCGCCGAGCCCGAGAGCTCATCGCCGCCCACGAGGTCGCCATGCGGCTAGAGGCCCCTGCGTCGCGTCCCGAGCACGCTGTCGTCGTCCTCGGCGCGTTCCGGGAACCCGAGCACCTACCCTCCTCCTCCGTGCCCCAAAACGCCGTGTCCGAAGCGTGCCGAGCTCCGCCGCCAGATAGCTCGTCGCCGGTGCCTCTACAGCCGCCTCTCCCATCTCGCCATCACCACCGGATGCGCCCCACCGCCACTCTCCGTAGCCACAAACCGTGCACGATATGGTCCTCCGTGGCGCGAGCCCGAGCAACTCCGCGAGCCTCCGCCACGAGATGTGGTCGCCGCCGCCATGCTCCGTGAGTGTCGACGTGGCATCATTAGCACCTAATCCCAGAGCCAAACCACCCCCACCACCGACCGTGGGCCCTGTACAGTCAAACCCTGGTCATCGCGGGTTTGACCGGCTTAACCATCGAGTCACCGACGTGTGGCCCCACACGCCGTTTGACTCAGGTTGATCGCGACGCAGATCTTGACCTCAGTCGACGCAATAACTAGTTTTCTCGGATTTAATATAATTCAGGAAATTTCAAAAATGCCCTAAACTTTAATAAATCATAGAAATTCAACCGTAACTCGGATTGAAATAATTTATATATGAAAATGATCAGAAAAATATGAAGAATCTGTTTATGCCATGATCATGCATGTTTGAACAAGTTAACCTTACTGAATAGGATGAATCATGATTAGGGTAACTTATCAACTAGCATTTGGAGTTGGAGTTCAACCTTGTTTGAATTCCACTTCAACTAACTTGGATTATTATTGCATTAGGTGAATTCAGTACCTTAATATGACATGTCATTCATGTGAATGTGCATTGAATTGATTGTGCTCTCTCTTGGTTGCCGGTAATTGTCCCCTCCCGGTAGACGATGTACCGACGATGAGTTCGATGACACCAATGAAGAATTATATTATCTTCAGAAGTGCCAGGCAAGCAAAACCCCCTTGTTCATTCCGATACAATCCCACTCTCTCGCTCCTGCTCTATTTTACTGCATTAGGACAACAACGACTCATGTGTTACTTGCTGCATGTAGCTGAACCCCTTGATCCTTTGCATGACTGTCATTCCACAAGAATTAGATGAAACCCACTAGCATGAGTAGGAGTTGTTTGAGCCATGTTGTGCCTACTCATTTATGCTTGCTGTCATGCCTGCTACTTGCTTAGAGTTGAGTCGGTCTGATTCATCGGGAATGAATTGGAATTGTTATGAACATGTCCTCGTGTGTGAGCTAAGTGTGTGAACACGATTTGGTAAAGGTAGCGGTGAGAGGCCATGTAGGAGTACATGGTGGGTTGTCTCATTGCAGCCGCTCTCGTGAACTGAGTTCTGTGTTTGTGATCCATGAAACAGTTACTACCACGCATTGGGCCCGAAACCAATGGACCCTCTCGGCTTCTTGACCACCCTTGTCCTCAGTCCGGGAGTTGCAAGTAGTTTCTGGTGTTTGTAGCATGCTGGGGGCCGCACGCAACGCTGACCTTAGGGGTGGGTTGTGTTGCGGTAGGCACCGTGGCCTGTGTACCGAGTGCCCGCTTGGTATCTCGGGAACCCTGCACACATCGTTCGGGCTGTATGGGAAACCTCGGCGGACTCCTGCGGATGGAACCCGAATAGGCGATAAACCTGGACTAGGGACTTGAGTGTTTAGGTAGGCCGTGGCCGACACCCACGTTGGGCTTCCGCTTGAAGGTTGCCGAGTACATGTCGTGTAAACGGCGGTAAGTGGTGAGAGCGTGTGTGAAGAAGTACACCCCTGCAGGGTTTAATATGATCTATTCGAATAGCCGTGTCCACGGAGAAGGACTTCTGGGTTGCCTATATCAGTTCATAGACAAGTGAAAGTGGATACTCTAAAATGCGCAAGATAAGCGTGAGTGCTATGGATGGCGTTCTCGTAGGGAGACGGGAGCGGGTCCATAGTGGTGTATTGATATGGTGAATATGTGGACTCGTGTGCGCCACCTCAAAAGAGTTACTTGCAGTCGTAGTTCAGGATAGCCACCGAGTCAAAGCTGGCTTGCTGCAGTCAAACTCCACCACCCCTTTTGATAATGATGCATATGTAGTTAGTTCGATAAGTCTTGCTGAGTACAATTGTACTCACGCTTGCTTATTTTATGTTTTGCGAGAGACGTCGGTCTCGCTAGTAGTTCCACGTGGACTTGACGCTTAGCTTGTTACCTCAGCTACGATCTTGTGCCTCGGCAGATCTCGTAGATAGTCGCTTCTCACCCTTTTTCATTTATAGTTGTCTCGTACTCGGACATGATTAGCTTCGCTTGTGCTTTGACTTGTATGCTCGAGTGTTGGGTCATGAGACCCATGTTTGTAATATCTCGCTCCTCGGGCCTAATGTATAATATCTGAGTCGTAGAGTTATGTTGTGATGCCACGTCGTATTTACACATATTGAGCATATTGTGTGTATGTTTGAAATGCTTGGTATGTGTGGGATCCGACAAACTAGTTGTTTATCCTTGGCAGCCTCTCATATGGGGAAATGTAGTCTCGTGCCTCCGAGCGATAGTAGTCCGCTACAGCCCGGTTCACGAGTCCTGCTAGCCCAAAGACTACTGCTTGGACACGTGATCGGCGGCATGTGTTTCACTTCGTTCCTATGTCTGTCCCTTCGAAAATGTCACGCGGTGTTATTCGAGTCCTGCCTAGCCTGCTACAGCCGGGATACCGGAGTCCTGTTAGCCAGTGCTACAGCCCGAATATATACGTTGATGACCGACATGTTCGATGTGATTCATGTATGCCTGTCCCCATAGGTTAGCGCCGCTTTGGGTTCACGACTAGCCATGTCGGCCCGGGTTCTTTGTCATATGGATGCTAGCGACACTATCATATACGTGAGCCAAAAGACGCAAACGGTCCCGGGCCATGGTAAGGCGACACCCGTGGGAATACCGTGCGTGAGGCCGCAAAGTGATATGATGTGTTACATGCTAGATCGGTGTGACTTAGGATCAGGGTCCTGACAGGAACCAAGTTTGGACATTGGTTGAGAAGCCCGACAACAACCAAAACATCATCGGTACCAAATGGGTGTTTCGAAACAAGCAAGATGAAGATGGACAAGTAGTTCGCAACAAAGCACGTCTCGTCGCCCAAGGCTACACACAAGTCGAAGGTATGGACTATGGTGAGACTTACGCCCCCGTTGCTAGACTTGAGTCCATTCGCATCTTACTTGCCTATGCTAATCACCATGATATCACCTTGTACTAAATGGACATTAAAAGTGCTTTTCTAAATGGTGAAATAGAGGAGGAAGTTTATGTTAAACAACCTCCCGGCTTTGTTAATCCTAAGAAACCTAATCATGTTTACAAACTTCACAAAGCACTTTATGGACTTAAACAAGCTCCTAGAGCATGGTATAAATGCTTGACCAAGTCTCTTCTTGAAAAAGGCTTTGAAATTGGGAAAATTGATTCTACTCTTTTTACTAAAAGGGTTAATGGTGAACTCTTTGTGTGCCAAATTTATGTTGATGATATTATATTTGGTTCAACTAACCCTCATTTTAGTGAAAAGTTTGGGAAGCTAATGTCGGAGAAGTTTGAGATGTCTATGATGAGTGAACTCAAATTCTTTCTTGGTTTGCAAATCAAGCAAACTAAGGAAGGTACTTTTGTCTCGCAAACAAAGTACACTAAGGACTTATTCAAGAAGTTCAATATGCAAGAATGCAAAGGTATGACTACACCCATGCCTACTAGTGGACATCTTGACTTAACCAAAGATGGTGAACCAGTTGATCAAAAGGTTTATCGCTCTATGATTGGTTCATTGTTATATCTATGTGCTTCACGTCCCGATATTATGCTAAGTGTGTGCATGTGTGCACGATATCAAGCTGCCCCTAAAGAATGTCATCTTAAGGCCGTGAAAAGTATAGTGAGATACTTAATCCATACACCAAATTTTGGCATTTGCTATCCTAAGAGGGCCTCTTTCGATCTTGTTGGCTATTCCGACTCGGACTATGCCGGAGACAAAGTTGATAGAAAGTCCACTTCGGGTACTTGTCAATTTCTTGGTAGATCTCTTGTGTCTTGGTCCTCCAAGAAACAAAACTCGGTATCCTTATCCACCGCCGAAGCTGAATATATTGCCGCTGGTTCATGTTGTGCTCAATTACTTTGGATGACCCAAACTCTTAAAGATTATGGGATATATGTAAGACATGTTCCATTGCTTTGTGATAATGAAAGTGCTATCAAAATTGGTCATAATCCTGTGCAACATTCTCGAACTAAGCATATTGAAGTTCGTCATCATTTCATTCGAGATCATGTTGCTAAGAGTGACATTGATCTTAAGCATGTTAGCACCAAAAAGCAATTAGCGGATATATTCACTGAACCTCTTGATGAGAAAGTGTTTTGCAGGCTAAGAGGAGAATTGAACATCATTGATGCTTCAAACTTGGAGTAGAAACTCCATTGGATACATGCAAGACATGAGCTTATGACTAATCCTTGATATTTCTCTTATGATGAAGAACTTATGTCTTGGATATATTTGTATCTTGCATGTTATCTAACCCATGTAGGTACTTGGTTGAATCAAATTCCATGAGGTTGAAACCTACTCATATCTTGAGCAATCTCTACATCACCAAGTCTCTACACAAGGTGGTTGAAGACAAGGAAGCACGAAACCATTCAAAATATCCTTTGACAAATTCTATGTTGAGTTTCATGATTGTCATTTTTGGATATACAAGTGCTCTTCCTTGCAAGAACTAACCCATGTAGGTAGATGGACTCAAATTCCAAGTGGTGCTCCAAATACTTGATGAGCTACATCAACCTTGAGCAACCCATGCAAGTTCAACTACATGGACAACACCACCAACTAAGGAATGTTATTCCATCTTAGAGAAGCTTTACTTCGAGTCATGAGTTAAAGCAACTCGACAAGATGTGAACACATCAAGATGCTTAAACGAAAAATGGCAACCCCATTTTGAGCTTAAACAATGAGTATGGCCTATGATCAAGTGATCTCACTTGACTCCTAAGTCAATACACTCTAACATAGGTGACTTTGACGCCGACCATCTCTAGATGAAGTTCTCCTGTGTTCTTTTCTGAGTTTTTGCATTTGTCTCATGCATTTGTGTTTCCCCTTTCAAAAAAAACTTCATCTAGATTTCTTTCTGTTTTCTCTGCATTTTCTGCATCCAATTCCTTGCATATCCTTCAGTAAATTCCTTGCAAATCTTTGTGAGATCTTACTAGACTAGTGAGTTGAGGTGACAAGTGTTTTCTCTGCGATGAACTCGGTTACACCGATTTGTTATTTTTGGTCCAACCGAATCCTTTCGGTGCAACCGAAGCATACCACTCGTTGCCACCAATTTCATAACAGGAAAAACTCTTTGCCACATATTCTGTGTTTCGTCTGTTCCAGCTCCACTCAATGAATCTTGTCCTCTACAAGCATCACATTTTTATCATTGCTTTATGTTGTGACTCAAGGATCAAACCCATTCACGACAAATTCCAGAGGGGGAGAGAGAGATTACATCTTTATCAAGCCCTTCTTGGAAATTGATGTCAAAGGGGGAGAGAGAGATCACATCAAAGCTTATCATTTAGAGAGAGAGATCACATCAGAGAAGGAGAGAGAGATCCTTCAGGGGGAGAGAGAGATCTCCAGGGGGAGAGAATACTAGTAGAAAGTTTCTCAAGGATCCCAGATGCTTGGTGTTCAAGAGGAGAGATGTCCACATGTCTTCTTGAGGGGAGAGACATGTTCATATGATCTGTTGTGCTAAAATTTTGCATTAGCATACATTAGCTCTGAACTTTAGCTCTGATCATCATTCATATCTTTCAGCTCTGTTTTCCTTCAGCTCTGATTTTATGTTCCCTATCTTCTCCCAGTATCCCATGTTAGATTCAGGGGGAGCAAGACATCTAAGGGAAAGAGATCATTTAAATTCATTGCATATCTTTACTCTTGGGAACATGTCAAATCCAATGTGGTACTCAGTACTCACTCTCTACATGTCATCCCAGTCTTGGTATTCTTGTCGTTTCTTCTGTTTGCTCTGGCTAGTAGATGCATCTGTGTTATCTAACCTTGTTTACGCAGGTTCATTCCATCCTAAGCCAACTCAAGACTACAAGGTAAGTATATGCATCAAAATCATGTGTATGAGGATTTCTTGTTGATGTACATACTGTTTGCAAGAAGGACTCATGGGCATGAAGGTATTCTCTTTAATAATTTTTGCTCTAATGCATATAGCCAAGATACATGTAACACATTGCCTGCTCTATCATGGTTATGCTATCACATGCTTCTATATTTCATATTCACATGATTGCATACATGTAGGGGGAGCCTATGCCTGTTACATGTCCTTCCAAAGCTTTACTTGCTATTCTTTATATCTTTATCTAAAGCTTTGATGTATGTTGCCATCAATTACCAAAAAGGGGGAGATTGAAAGCACAAGTGCTCCCTAGGTGGTTTTGGTAATTAATGACAACATATCTCTTGTTGGACTAACACTTTTATCTAGTATGTTTCAGATAAGTTCAACAATAGAGTGGCATGGACTAAAGGATGTGGGAACTCCTTCAAGATGCTAAGGACAAAGGATTGGCTAAAGCTTCAAGCTCAAGACTCTTCATTTTACATTTTAGTGATCCAAGATCACATTGAGTCTATAGGAAAAGCCAATACTATCAAGGAGGGATGAGGTGTTGCTTAATGAGCCTCTTGCTTCAAAGTGCTTAGTGATATGCTCCAAATACCCCTCAACTACTTTCCCACTTCCACACATATGTCCTAAACCTAAACTCAAACTCGGCCCCACTGATTCTTTCTACCCGGCGCCACCGAGTTTGGATGTCTTAGCCACCGCCACAAACCCTAGGCAAATCGGTCTCATCGATAGGGATCTCGGTATCACCGAGATGGGATTGTAATCTCTCTATGTATGTCCATTATCAAAATCGGTCTCACCGAGTTTGAGCAATCGGTACTACCGAGATTACAATGCAAACTCTCTGGTTAACTTATTATCAAAATCGGTCCCACCGAGTTTGATAATCGATCAAACCGAGTTGCTCGACCAACTCTCTGGAAAGCTTATTACCAAAATCGGTCCCACCGAGTTTGTGTAATCGCTCTTACCGAGATTACGTTATGCCCTAACCCTAACCATATCGGTCTCACCGAGATGCATGTCAGTCCCACCGAAAATCACTAACGGTCACTAGGTTTACTAAATCGGTCCAACCGAGTTTAACTATTCGGTCCCACCAAGTTTGGTAGATTGTCCATAACGTTAGATTTTGTGTGGAGGCTATATATACCCTCCACCTCCTCTTCATTCGTGGAGAGAGCCATCGACTGAACCTACACTTCCAAATCCTATTTCTAAGAGAGAACTACCTACTCATGTGTTGAGGCCAAGATATTCCATTCCTACCATATGAATCTTGATCTCTAGCCTTCCCCAAGTTGCTTTCCACTCAAACCCTCTTTCCACCAGATCCAAATCCTATGAGAGAGAGTTGAGTGTTGGGGAGACTATCATTTGAAGCACAAGAGCAAGGAGTTCATCAACAACACACCATTTGTTACTTCTTGGAGAGTGGTGTCTCCTAGATTGGCTAGGTGTCACTTGGGAGCCTCCGACAAGATTGTGGAGTTGAACCAAGAAGTTTGTAAGGGCAAGGAGATCGCCTACTTCGTGAAGATCTACCGCTAGTGAGGCAAGTCCTTCGTGGGCGATGTCCATGGTGGGATAGACAAGGTTGCTTCTTCGTGGACCCTTCGTGGGTGGAGCCCTCCGTGGACTCACGCAACCGTTACCCTACGTGGGTTGAAGTCTCCACCAACGTGGAAGTACGATAGCACCACCTATCGGAACCACACCAAAAACATCCGTGTCTCCAATTGCGTTTGAATCCTCCAATCCCTTCCCTTTACATTCTTACAAGTTGCATGCTTTATTTTCCGCTGCTCATATACTCTTTGCATGCTTGCTTGCTCTATGTTGTGAATGTTAAACTTGTGCCTAAACTCCACTCAAACTTTAAAGAAACTTAAAAACTGCAACTTTGGTACTTAGTGTCTAATCACCCCCCCCCCCTCTAGACACCTCTTCTCAAGGTCCTACACACGATCAGACCGAGTCACAGTTCGATGGCACCGAGACTGCTAGGGTTTCACAGAGAATCGAACTCGGTCACACCGATTTGCAGTTTTCGGTCAGACCGAAAGTGCAAGTGCAATAGCCTAAGCCAAATCGGTGAGACCGATTTCTACAACTCGGTCGGTCCGAGATGAGTTCTGTAGAGACCTAACCCTAAATTTTCAAATCAAACCTAACCTAAGGTATGTTTTCAGTGGATAGAGTGTTTGCATACGTGGTGATGATCATGGCAGAACAATGTGCTACGAATCAGAGGTAAAAGAATAGCACAAAGGATCGAACTCGTACCCTAGTTTAGCGGAGTTCGCTACGGCGGCAACGGAGGGGCAGAATTCTGTTGACGGTGATGGAAACCAGAGGCGGGAGGTCGCTGGCGATGAGAAGACGATCCGTAGACCCGAGGCGGCAGAGCAGGATATGCTCGGGCTGAGAGGTTTCGAAGAAATTTCCAAAATCTCACCCGTGGGTTTATATATCCCGACCCTGTCGGACTGACCGAGTGGAACAACTCGGTGGCACCGAGATGCAGAATCGCAAGCAGTTACTGCAACTCGATGTGACCGAAAATTTCAAATCAGTTGCACCGAGATTGAAAACCTAGATCAACTTAGTGATCTTGGTGTGACCGAAATGGATGACTCGGTCATACCGAAATACACAAAGAGGTTTCGGAAGTTTAAGTCTATGACGAATCGGGGACTCCAAGTGCTCCTCACACAAAGTGGTTCGAATCTGACTTGATCAAACTTTGTGATGTAGCATGAATAGAGTTTGAGATGAGAAAAGCATAGATAGCTAGAGGGAGTTCTTAGGCATTCTTGTCCATCCATTTGGCAAAAGAGAAAAAGCCAAACAATCAAAGCAACAAATGGATGTCCTCGAATGAGTAAAATATGCATCCAACATGCTCACACAATAAAATGACAAATGAAATATGTGACAAAGCATGCACAGTCACCCTAGAATCTACCAAGCAATTTGGCGATGACTAGGTCATATATATAGATGAGTATATTGACTTAGGAGTCAAATGAGAACATCTGATCATAGGTCATACTCATCGTTTAAGAAGAAGTGGGGTTGCCACTTTTACATAAATCATTGTTGTGATCACATCATTAGAGTTGCTTTAGCTCAATTGATTAGAGTAAAGCTCCCCCTAGATGTGATATCCCCCCTAAGAGGGATGAACTAACCTTGGGTTTTGTCGATGATGACTTCATGTAGGTGTTGAAGATGTAGATGCTCAATGTTGATGTAGATCATTCGGAGAAATCCTTTGGAGTGAGTTGTACTTTCAATACCTACACGGGTTAGTCCCACAAGGAACAAACAAGGATATCCATAGACATAGAGTGATATTCACATGAGATGATATCCATGAATGCATTAGGTTACCTTGTCCCTTGTCTTACCAACAAGAGGGTTTGTTACTCCTTGAACTAGTGCAAGATATGGAAGTTGTTTGCAGTTGTCCTTGCCAAGATGATAAGAGTGAAGTATGTTGGCGGAGTCACCCTCAAGATCTCTCTAGTTCTTCTTCTTCTGGATCCACACCATCTTGATGGGAATCCTTGGAGTTGTAGTCATACTTGATGAAGTGGAACTTGATGTAGTCTTGGGAACCCACTTGACCAAGGCCTTAGGTGCTTCTTCAAATGCATCAATCTCCTCTTGAAGCTTGTCCTTGCCTTTTAGCTTGTGGTCTTGTGGTGGAAGATCATCTTGAGCTTGTGTTCCTTGGAAAGAAGTAGGATCATACTTCTCTTGTTGAGGAACAAACTTCGTCTTGGGGTATTGATCTTCTTCCCACTCAACTCCATTGGCATTTAACTTTCATTCAAAACCAACACCTTGATTCTTCCGGTGTCTTCCTTTCTTGCGTACAATTTCCTCAAATTGCTTACTTCTGGCAAGACTCTTATAAACACCTTTCTCTATAATTACCTTCAATAAGCTATTTTCTTGCTCAAGTGTAACTTGGGTAAGAGAATCATTAGTGGAATCAAGAGAACTACTAGAAGCAACAACATTGGATTTAGAATGATTGTTGTTATTACTAGAGGAAGAATCTTTCTTGTTCTTGTTGCTAGATTTAACTTGTGGCATGTAAGTAGACAAGAGTAGGCGCTTGGCAATGTAAGAAGAACTTTTCTTGCGAAGATCATCATTGATTACTTTTAAGAACTCATGCTCTTGCTCAAGGTTAAGCTTTTCAAGGCGTAGCTTCTCATGAGTCTTTAAAAGTTCTCGATGATCTTCCAAGGTAGTTTCATGAGATAACTTAAGAGTGTTTAGTTCTTTAGTTAGACGCACAATCTCCTTCTTATCATTGTCATTCGTTTTATCTTGATTATCATGATTAATAGCAAGTTCATCATAGTTTTCATAACTAGAGTTGTCAACAAGTAAATCATCATATCCTAGCAAATCATCTTCATCACTATTGAAATCAACATACTCGGGGTGTGATACCTTTGGACCTTTGGCCATGAGCATCTTCCAATTCCTTCATTTGGTGAGTCAAATATGTCGTAGGAGTTGGTTGACACAAGTGCTAGACCTGCAACACCTTCATCTTGAGTATATTCGGAGTCGGATTGATAACTTCTTTCAGAGTGATGATCGGAGTCGGAGCCGGATACCCATTTACCAACATGAGCTTGATGTCTCCTTTTTGTGTAGCTCCTTGATGATTTGTCCTTCCTCTCTGAATCCTTGCTTCTCCGAGTGGGTCTTCGTTCATATCGATCATCTCTACTCCTTCTCTCTCTTGGTGGTGATTCTTCTCTTCTACTTCTTATCTTGGGAGAATCTTCTCTTCTTTTGTAGGGAACCGTACACTCATTGGAGTAGTGTTCGGGTCTTCCACAACTATAGCAATTTCGTTCACGACTAGAAGATATTTTGTCATTATAGGACCTTGACTTGGAACTTCTTTCCTTGCTTCTACTCTTGTAGAACTTTTTGAAGTTCTTCACCATTAGGCTCAATTCTTCATTGAAGGTTTGTTTCTCACTTGATGATGTGGGAGCATCACATGAGGCTTTGTAAGCACCGCTTGACTTGTAGTGAAGCTCTTCCTTATCCTTGAGTCACATCTCATGAGCAACAATTCTTCCAATGACTTCTGTTGGCTTGAGATCTTTGTAATTGGGCATCATTTGGATCAATGTGCACACAGTATCATATTTTCCATCCAAGGCTCTTAGGATCTTCTTGATGATGAATCTATCGGTCATCTCTTCACTTCCTAAGCCGGCAATCTCATTTGTGATGAGAGCAAGCCTAGAGTACATTTCAGCGACACCTTCACCATCCTTCATTGTGAACTTGTCAAGTTGACTTTGAAGCACATCCAATTTGGATTCCTTGACGGAGTCGGTACCTTCGTGCATATCAATCAAAGTATCCCAAATTTCCTTTGCATTCTCAAGGCGGCTGATTTTGTTGAATTCTTCGGGACACAATCCGTTGAACAGAATTTCACAAGCTTGAGGATTGTATTGTAGCATCTTCAACTCTTCCGCGGTAGCTTCACGGTTCGGTTCTCTCCCAACAAAGAATTCACCTTGCAAGCCAATACACACAATAGCCCAAACGGCGGGGTTATGTCCAAGAATATGCATTTTCATCTTATGCTTCCAACTAGCAAAATTAGTACCATCAAAGTAAGGACCTCTACGGTGGTAATTTCCCTCGCTAGACGCCATACTCTCCTAGGTTGTGAAACCAAGGCTATGATCACCAAAACTATGGAATCAAAGCAAATGGAGACCAAAGCTCTGATACCAATTGTAGGATCGAAAGTATGTCTAGAGGGGGGTGATTAGACTACTTGACCAAATAAAAATCTAGCCTTTTCCCAATTTTAAGTCTTGGCAGATTTTAGCAACTTAGCACAAATCAAGTAAGTAACCTACACATGCAATTCTAAGAGTATATCAGTGGAATGTAAAACAATTGCATATGAATATAAAGGGAGGAGTTTGGAGGGAGCAAACGCAATGTAGACACGAAGATTTTTTATCCATGGTTCCGATAGGTGATGCTATCGTACATCCACGTCGATGGAGACTTCAACCCATGAAGGGTAACGGTTGCGCGAGTCCACGGAGGGCTCCACCCATGAAGGGCCCACGAAGAAGCAACCTTGTCTATCCCACCATGGCCATCGCCCACGAAGGACTTGCCTCAATAGGGTAGATCTTCACAAAGTAGGCGATCTCCTTGCATGTACAAACTCCTTGGTTTAACTCCACAATCTTGACGGAGGCTCCCAAGTGACACCTAGCCAATCTAGGAGACACCACTCTCCAAAAGATAATAGATGGTGTGTTGATGATGAACTCCTTGCTCTTGTGCTCCAAATGATAGTCTCCCCAACATTCAACTCTCTCTCATAGGATTGGATTTGGTAGAAAGACGATTTGAGTGGAAAGCAACTTGGGAAAGCTAGAGATCAAGATTTATGTGGTTGGAATGGAATATCTTGATCTCAACACAAGTGTAGGTGGTTCTCTCTCAGAAAATGTATTTTGGAAGTGTAGGCATGTTCTAATGGCTCTCTCTACGAATGAAGAGTGGGTGGATGGGTATATATAGCCTCCACACAAAATCTAAATGTTACACACATTATACCAAACTTGGTGGGACCGAATCAGAAAACTTGGTCGGACCGATTCAGTACATATGTGACCATTAGGCCATTTCGGTGGGACCAATTTTATTAGGGTTAGGGCATCACTTAATCTCGGTTGGACCGATTACTCAAACTTGGTGGTACCGATTTTGGTAATGAGCAAACAAAGTGTTGGTCAGGCAAACTCGGTGGGACCGATTCGCTCGTATCGGTGAGACCAAAGCATTACGAAAAGGAAACAGAGAGTTTGCATTGCAGACTCGGTGGGACCGATCGCTCATCTCAGTTAGACCGAAACATTACGAAGGGAAACAGAGAGTTTTCAATCCCATCTCGGTGAGACCGAAGTGACTAGGGTTTGTGGCAGTGTCTATGTCAAGTGAACTCGATGGCGCCAGATAGAAAGTTTCGGTGGGGTTGAGTTTGACTTTTGGTTTGGGACATATGTGGATATGAGAAAGTAGTTGAGGGTTTTTGGAGCATATCACTAAGCATTTTGAGCAAGTAACTCATTAAGCAACACCTCACCCCCTTTTGATAGTATTGGCTTTTCCTATGGACTCAATGTGATCTTGGATCACTAAAAGTAAAATGTAGAGTCTTGGACTTTGAAGCTTGAGCCAATCTTTTGTCCTTAGCATTTTGAGGGGTCCACATTCCTTATCCATGCCATGCCAATCATTGAACCTTCTGAAATATTTATCTTGCAATGGCATTAGTTCAATGAGCTATATGTTGTTGATCATTACCAAAATCACCCAGGGATAGTTGCACTTTCACCTATGTTTTTGTGTATGCGTTTGACTGATATGCTTAAAATGCCTCCTTATGCTAAGTATATCAAAGATATTGTTACTAATAAAAGAAAGATACCGGAAGCTAAAATTTCCACCATGCTTGCTAATTATACTTTTAAGGGTGGAATACCAAAGAAACTTGGAGATCGAGGAGTACCAACTATACCATGCTCCATTAAAAGAAACTATGTTAAAACTGCTTTATGTGATCTTGGAGCCGGTGTTAGTGTTATGCCTTTCTCCTTATATCGTAGACTTGAATTGAATAAGTTGACACCAACTGAAATTTCTTTGCAAATGGCTGATAAATCAACTGCTATACCCATTGGTATTTGTGAGGATGTGCCTGTTGTGGTTGCAAATGTTACTATCTTAACGGACTTTGTTATTTTTTATATTCCCGAGGACGACAGTATGCCGATCATCCTTGGTAGACCCTTTTTGAATACTGCAGGGCTGTTATTGATTGCAACAAAGGCAATGTCACTTTTCATGTTAATGGTAATGAGCATACGGTACACTTTCCGAAGAAACAACCTCAAGTTCATTGTATCAATTCTATTGGAAAATTTTCAATTATTACTATTGGAGGTTTTGAATTCCCTCTTCCTACTGTCAAAAAGAAATATGAAATTCTTATTGTTGGGGAAATGCATATCCCCGTTGAGGTAACCTAGTGTTATTAAAAAATTCTCCGGTTTCTTGTCATTTGGAAGAAGTTTGTTAATAAGACTTGATCAACCTTGTTAATGGATTCCTTTTGATGAGCATGAGATGGATGAATTTAGAAAGCACAACTCTCTGTACACATCTTTTCTGTTATTTAGATTAAATAAAGCAAAAATAGTATTTTCTGTCTGTTTTCTAAATTATCCATGCAATAAAAAATGTCCCGAAAATAAAAGTTCTCCAAATGCCTTGAAAATTAAGTATGATTTTTTATGCAATATTTAAGAATTTCTGGCACTGGACACATGCCAGGGGCCTCACTAGCTGGCCATAAGGGTGGAGGGCACGCCCACCCCCCTGGGGCACGCCCCTGGCCTTGTGGACCCCACGTGGCCCCCTCCACTTATTCCAGCACCCATCCACTCCTTCTTCCTCCAGAAAAAATAACTCCATAGCTCAAACTCGTGTTCTTGCTCATCTTGCTGCCATTTTCGATCTCCTTGCTCAGAGCTCCATTCACAAAACTGTTTTGGGGGATTGTTCTTCGGTATGTGACTCCTCCAATGGTCAAATTAGTTTTTGTTCTAGTGCTTCATTCATTGCATTTTTTTTGTTGTGGTGACCATGTTCTTGAGCTTGCATGTCAAATTTATATGGTTCAAAGTGGTTTTGATGCATGATATAGCCTCTAGGCACTTGTAGGAGTAGTTACTATCAATTTTGTTGAGTTTGTTTCACTTTTATTTCGAGTCACTAAAAATTTCAGAATTTTTTCAGAGAAAGAAAAAAATGTCTAGGAGAATGTACCAAGGTGGTTCTTCAAGGAAGCAAACACCGAGGCGTGCGATATGCGAACTGGACCTTGAACCACCAAGGGAAGCTCAAGTGAAGCCGTGTGTATGGTCGTCAGATGAATTTATGGATCGTGTGGGTTTCAAGGATGAATTATATGCGTATGTCCAAAATGCCGGCCTCGAGGACTTCTTATGAGACAAGTGCTTACAATATTATTATCTCACTGATTCCTTCGTGCGGAGGTTTGAGTTTTCATCCAAGCGTAATACTCATACTGTCTTGTTTGATCTTTATGATGAATCTTATACCATGGACCTAGAAGATTTTTGTGATGCATGCAAAATCCCACAATGGGGCAGTCTTAGTGAGCCTCATAAATCTGAATATAATGATTTCCTTGCTAGCATCACTGTTGGAGAAACTAGAAATATCACACAAGCTACCATAGGGAGCATTCACTTTCCTGCCATACATTACTTTGCTCTCTTTATAGGTAGATGCATTAACGGTAAACATGAGCATAGCCATATTTGCGTTCCAGATCTTAGTGTCCTCAAATGTGCGGTATTAGGCGATAAGCGATATAACTTGGGGGCCATTATTACTAGAAGGCTACTCTTAATGCTAAAGATGGAGATTTATTTGGTTGGATTTATGCAACTCGTTTAGCTAATTATTTGGGTGTACCTATTAGAGGTTATGATATTGAGTTGCCACCTACTTTTCTGGATTATGAGGCTATGGTACGCTACCAATTTCTTAAGAGGAACGAACAGATCCTCCAGTACCATCTAATCTTTGATAGATGACGCGCCATCCTTGTTACTCTTCCTGGTTCTGCTTTCTTTAACTTTCAGGCAAATGGCGATATTTTATAACTAGAGAGGAAGCAAACGAGTATGAGAGAGCAGCGGAGGCTGCTCATCTCCATGCTGCAGCACTTTAGGCAGTGGCTGACGCATCTCAGTACAACCCCGACTACAACTTTGGATATCCACCAGGCCAGCCGTGGACGTAGACCAACTTAGCCCAAAAGCCTAAGCTTGGGGGAGTACATATTTCTCACCGACATTACATTCATGTTCACACACTCATTCCAGTTGTCGGTGCTCATACCTTTTCATTGTATTATCCATGTTAGTTTATTTCTTTTTCCGCTTTCTTCTTGTGTGTTTGAAAAATCTTAAGAAAAACCAAAAAAATAGTTGTAGCTAGTTTACTTTCTATGCATGCTTAGTAGTAGTATTAATAGAAAACCCAAAAAGATTTCCTGCTGTTATTTTGCTTGTTGGGAGATTTCCCGTGTAAATATTTTTTTCTCGTTCTTGTTCTTCTTTCTTCCGAAAAAGAGGAACTCCAAAAATATTTCAGTGTGTTTCTTTGAAATTCTTTTCTTTTCTTTGGGGGTCGAGAGGAGAAGACCGCGATGAAAATGTTGAGTGGCTCTCATGCATTATTGTTGATCTAACAAAGAGCCCATATTACCTTGTCTTCTCCTTTGAATAAATGTTTGCAAATTCCAGCTTAGTCCAATGCACGTGCACTATTATTATTATCCACACCGTTCGGTCGTGCAAGTGAAAGGCAATAATGACGATATATGATGAAATGATTGAGATGAGGAAAAGCTGGTATGAAGTCGACCTATCTTGTTTTTGTAAATATGATTAATTCATCGTTCCTGATTCAGCCTATTACGAATGAAACATGTTTGCAATGAAAATTAGAGATTATAGTTACTCATGCCATGCTTAATTAGCTAGGAGTTTATAATGGTTTACCTTGTGTGCAAACATGGAAATTAAAATAGTTGTGATGTAGTATGATAGGATGGTATCCTCCTTTGAATGATTCCAGTGGCTTGACTTGGCACATGTTCACGCATGTAGTTGAAACAAAATCAACATAGTCTCTACGATATTTATGTTCATGGTGATTTATATCCTACTCATGCTTGCACTCAATGTTGGTTACTCTCAATGCATGTTTATGACTGTTGTTGCTCTGTAGTTGGTCACTTCTCGGTCTCTTTCTAGCCTTCACTTGTACTAAGCGGGAATACTGATTGTGCATCCACTTCCATAAACCCCAAAGTTGTTCCATATGAGTCCACCATACCTTCCTATATGCGGTATTTACCTGCCGTTCCAAGTAAATTTGCATGTGCCAAACTCTAAACCTTCAAATGATAATCTGTTTTGTATGCTCGAATCGCTCATGTACCAACTAGGGATGTCAATATCCTCCATGCTAGGTGGGTTATTCTCACAATGAGTGGACTCAGCTCTCATTCACGAGAAAATGGTTGGTAACTGGGATGCCCAGTCCCATGCTCAAAGAAAATCAAATCAAAATAATTGCAAACAAAACACCCCCAGGACTGTTGTTAGTTGGACGGTACCCGTTGTTTCGGACCAGCCGTGGAGTGTGCTTGTTGGTGGTCGGGAAGTATAAACTTTACCATTCTGTTTGGGAACCGCCTATAATGTATGTAGCATGGAAGATACCAAGATCTCTTAGTTGTTATGTTGACAATGAAAGTATGCCACTCAAAATATTATTCAATCTCTATTTCAAAACTCAAGCTCTGGCACTTATGCAAATCCCTGCTTCCCTCTGCGAAGGGCCTATCTATTTACTTTTATTGCCAAGTCATCATCCTCTTATAAAGAGCACCAATTAGAGAGCACCACTGTCATTTGTATGCATTGTTATTAATTTATATTGAGTATGACTGTGACTGGATCTCTTTTACAATGAATTACAATGTCTAGTCAGTCCTTGATCCTTTGGGGTGCTATGCATTTATGTTTTGCGGTCTCAGAAAGGGCTAGAGAGATACCATCTTGTTATATCATATATGAATGTTTTGAGAAAGTGTTGTCATCCGAAATTTATTATTATTCTCGCTAGTTGATTATGCCGTTGATATGAGTAAATGTGAGACCTAAAAGTTATTGTGAATATGGTTAGTTCATGATCTTTCCTAAAAACTTGAATGCTGGCTTTACATATTTGCAATAACAAGATCAAACAGAGTTTGTAAAAGTTTTTCTTTGTCGCTTTCAGTTTGTCAACTGAATTTCTTGAGGACAAGCAATGGATTAAGCTTGCGGGAGTTGATACGTCTCCGTCGTATCTACTTTTACAAACTCTTTTGCCCTTGTTTTGGACTCTAACTTGCATGATTTGAATGGAACTAACCCGGATTGACGCTGTTTTCAGCAGAATTGCCATGGTATTATTTTTGTGCAAAATAGAAAGTTCTTAGAATGACCTGAAACTTAACGAAGATAAGTTTTGGAATTAATAAAAAATATTGGCGAAAGAATCAAGTGAAGGGGGCCCACACCCTAGTCACAAGGGTGGGGGCACGCCCTCTGGCCTTCTAGGCCCCCTGGACCTCCACTGACCTCAACTCCAACTCCCTATATTCTCTTTCGGGGAGAAAAAATCAGAGAGAAGGATTCATCGCGTTTTATGATACGGAGCCGCCACCAAGTCATGTTCTTCCTCGGGAGGACAGATCTGGAGTCTATTTTGGGCTCCGGAGAGGGGAATCCATCGACATCGTCATCATCAACCATCCTGCATCACCAATTTCATGATGCTCACCGCCGTGCGTGAGTAATTCCATTGTAGGCTTGCTGGACCGTGATGGGTTGGATGAGATTTACCATGTAATCAAGTTAGTTTTGTTAGGGTTTGATCCCTAGTATCTACTATGTTCTAAGATTGATGTTGCTATGACCTTGCTATGCTTAATGCTTGTCACTAGGGCCCGAGTGCCATGATTTCAGATATGAACCCTTTATGTTTTCATGAATATATTTGTGTTCTTAATCCTACTACGTGTTATGATCCGGCAACCCCAGAGTGACAATAGTCGGAACCACTCCCGGTGATGACCGTAGTTTGAGGATTTCATGTATTCACTAAGTGCTAATGCTTTGGTCCGGTACTCTATTAAAAGGAGGCCTTAATATCCCTTAGTTTCCAATAGGACCGCGCTGCCACAGGAGCATAGGACAAAGGATGTCATGCAAGTTCTTTTCCATAAGCACGTATGATTATATTTGGAATACATGCCTACATTATATTGATTAATTGGATCTAGTTCTGTGTCACCCTATGTTATAACCGTTTCATGATGAATGCCATCCAACATAATTATCCATCATTGATCCATTGCCTATGAGCTTTTCACATATGGATCTCTCCTACTTTACTTTTCCGTTGCCACTGTTACGATTGCTACAAAACTGCTACTGTTACTTTCGCCAATATTACAGCTACTTCCATACTACTTTGCTACTAAATATTTTGCTGCAGATATTAAGTCTTTCAATTGTGGTTGAATTGACAACTCATTTGCTAATACTTGAGAATATTGTTTTGCTCCCCTAGTGTCGAATAATTAAATTTGGGTTGAATACTCTATCCTCGAAAACTGTTGCAATCCCCTATACTTGTGGGGTATCATGCCCCAAGATTCCTACCAGTGAAACAAGGACGAAAACATGCATCGACCCCTATGCATAGAGTACCCCAATGTCACCTCAGGAATCCGCGAGTTGAGTGCCAAAACATACATCAAGTGAATCAATAGAATATGCCATGTCACCATGGGTATCCCACGCAAGACATACATCAAGTGTTCTCAAATCCATAATAGTATTCAGTCCGATAATAGTGAAACCTCAAAGGTAAAACTCAATTCATCACAAGAAGGTAGAGGGGGAGAAACACCATATGATCCAACTATAGTAACAAAGCTCGTGGTACATCAAGATCGTGCCATATCAAGAACACGAGAGAGGAAGAAAGAGAGAGAGAGAGACATCAAACAAATAGCTACTAATACATACCCTCAGCCCCGAGGGTGAACTACTCCCTCCTCATCATGGAGACCACCGAGATGATGAAGATGGCCACCGATGATTGTTTCCCCCTCCGGCAGGGTGCCGGAATAGGCTCCCGATTGGTTTTTCGTGGCTACAAAGGCTTGTGGTGGCGGAACTCCTGATCTAGGTTTCTTTCTAGGGGTTTCTGGATATATAGGAATTTTTGGCCTCGGTTTCACGTCAGGGGGGTCCACGGGGCAGCGACAAGGTAGGGGGCGTGCCCTAGGGGGTGGGCGCGCCCTCCACCCTTGCCATTGCATTGGGACTCTTCTGGCCCAACTCTTTTGCTTCGGGGGCTTCTTCTGGTCCATAAAAAATCACCCTAAATTTTTAGCTCATTTGGACTCCGTTTGATATTCCTTTTCTGTAAAACTCAAAAACAAGGAAAAAACAGAAACTGGCACTGGGCTCTAGATTAATAGGCTAGTCCCAAAAATAATATAAAATAGCATATTAATGCATAAAAATCCAAAACAGATAATATAATAGCATGGAAGAATAAAAAATTATAGATATGTTGGAGACGTATCAAGCATCCCCAAGCTTAATTCCTGCTCGTCCTTGAGTATGTAAATGATAAAAACAGAATTTTTGATGTGGAATGCTACCTAACATATTTATGCATGTAATTTTATTTATTTTGGCATGAATGTTCAGATCCATAAGATTTAAAACAAAAGTTTAATATTGACATCAAAACGATAATACTTCAAGCATACTAATAAAGCAATCATGTCTTCTCAAAATAACATGGACAAAGAAAGCTATCCCTACAAAATCATATAGTCTGGCTATGCTCCATCTTCATCACACAAAATATTCAAATCATGCACAACCCCGATGACAAGCCAAGCAATTGTTTCATACTATTGATGTTCTCAAACCTTTTCAACTTTCACGCAATACGAGCCATGGACATAGCACTATAGGTGGAATAGAATATGGTGGTTGTGGAGAAGACAAAAAGGAGATAGTCTCACGTCAACTAGGCGTATCAATGGTCTATGGAGATGCCCATCAATGGATATCAATGTGAGTGAGTAGGGATTGCCATGCAACGGATGCACTAGAGCTATAAGTTTATGAAAGCTCAAAAAGAAACTAAGTGGGTGTGCATCCAACTCGCTTGCTCACAAAGACCTAGGGCAATTTCAGGAAGCCCATCATTGGAATATGCAAGCCAAGTTATATAATGAAAAATTCCCACTAGTATATGAAAGTGACAACATAGGAGACTCTCTATCATGAAGATCGTGGTGCTACTATGAAGCACAAGTGTGGAAAAAGGATAGTAACATTGCCCCTTCTCTCTTTCTCTCATTTTTTGTGTGGGCTTCTTTGGCCTATTTTTTCTTTCTCTTTTACTTTATTTTTCATCCGGAGACTCACCCCGACTTGTGCAGGAATCATAATCTCCATCATCCTTTCCTCACACGGGACAATGCTCTAATAATGATGATCATCACACTTTTATTTACTCACAACTCGATACTTAGAACAAAATATGACTCTGTATGAATGCCTCGGGCGGTGTACCGGGATGTGCAATGACTCAAGAGTGACATGTATGAAAATTATGAACTGTGGCTTTGCCATAAATACTATGTCAACTACATGTCATGCAAAGCAATATGACAATGATGAACCGTGTCATAATAAACGGAATGGTGGAAGTTGCATGGCAATATATCTCGGAATGGCTAGGAAAATGCCATAATAGGTAGGTATGGTGGCTGTTTTGAGGAACGTATATGGTGGGTGTATGGTACCAGCGAAAATTGTGCGGCACAAGAGAGGCTAGCAATGGTCGAAGGGTGAGAGTGCATATAATCCATGGACTCAACGTTAGTCATAAAGAACTCACATGCTTATTGAAAAAACCTATTAGTCATCAAAACAAAGTACTACGCACATTCTCCTAGGGGGATAGATTGGTAGGAAAAGACCATCGCTCGTCCCCGACCTCCACTCATAAGGAGGACAATCAATAAAATAAATCATGCTGCAACTTTGTTACATAACGGTTCACCATATGTGCATGCTACGGGAATCACAAACTTCAACACAAGTATTTCTACAATCCACAATTACTCACTAGCATGACTCTAATATCATCATCCTCATATCTCAAAAGAATCATAAGGAATCAAACTTCTCATAGTATTCAATGCACTTTATATGAAAGTTTTTATATATCCTCTTGGATGCCCACCCTATTAGGACTAAATTCATAACCTTAGCAAATTACCATGCTGTTTAGAGACTCTCAAAATAATATGAGTGAAGCATGAGAGTTCAAAAATTTCTTCAAAATAAAACCACCGCCGTGCTCTAAAAAGATATAAGTGAAGCACTAGAGCAAATAACAAACTACTCCAAAAGATATAAGTGAAGATCAATGATTAGTCAAATAATTATGTAACCATATGATGACTCTCTAACATTTAAGAACTTCAGATCTTGGGATATTATTCAAACAGAAAGCAAATCCTAATAAAATAAAATGACGCTCCAAGCAAAACACATATCATGTGGTGAATAAAAATATAGCTCCAAGTAAGGTTATTGATGAACGAAGATGAAAGAGGGGATGCCATCCGGGGCATCCCCAAGCTTAGGATCTTGGTTGTCCTTGAATATTACCTTGGGGTGCCTTGGGCATCCCAAACTTAGGCTCTTGCCACTCCTTATTCCGTAGTCCATCAAAACTTTACCCAAAACTTGAAAAGTTCACAACACAAAACTCAACAGAAAACTCGTAAGCTCAGTTAGTATAATAAAGCAAATCACCACTTAGACACTATTGTGTGCTACGTCTTGAGCTTGCGTTGGTTTTCCCCGAAGAGGAGAGGATGATGCAGTAGAGTAGCGTAAGTATTTCCCTCAGTTTTTGAGAACCAAGGTATCAATCTAGTAGGAGGCCACGCGCAAGTCCCTCGTACCTACACAAAACAAATAGCTCAACGCAACCAACGCGATTAGGGGTTGTCAATCCCTTCACGGTCACTTAAGAAAGTGAGATCTGATAGAGATGATAGGTAATATTTTTGGTATTTTTGGTATAAAGATGCAAAGTAAAATAAAAGGCAAAGTAAAAAGTAAAGCAATAATAAAGCATAGGAAGATTAATATGATGAGAATAGACCCGGGGGCCATAGATTTCACTAGTGGCTTCTCTCAAGAGCATAAGTATTTTACGGTGGGTGAACGAATTACTGTTGAGCAATTGATGAATTGAGCATAGTTATGAGAGTATCTAGGTATGATCATGTATATAGGCATCACGTCGGAGACAAGTAGACCGACTCCTGCCTGCATCTACTACTATTACTCCACTCATCGACCATTATCCAGCATGCATCTAGAGTATTAAGTTAACGAAAACAGAGTAACGCCTTAAGCAAGATGACATGATGTAGAGGGATAAATTCATGCAATATGATAAAACCCCCATCTTGTTATCCTCGATGGCAACAATACAATACGTGCCTTGGTGCCCCTACTGTCACTGGGAAAGGACACCGCAAGATTGAACCCAAAGCTAAGCACTTCTCCCGTTGCAAGAACTACCAATCTAGTTGGCCAAACCAAACGGATAATTCGAAGAGACTTGCAAATATAACCAATCATACATAAAAGAATTCAGAGAAGATTCAAATATTGCTCATAGATAATCTTGATCATAAACCCACAATTCATCGGTCTCAACAAACACACCGCAAAAAGAAGATTACATCGAATAGATCTCCACGAGAGAGGGGGAGAACATTGTATTGAGATCCAAAAAGAGAGAAGAAGCCATCTAGCTACTAACTATGGACCCGAAGGTCTGAAGTAAACTACTCACACTTCATCAGAGAGGCTATGATGATGATGTAGAAGCCCTCCATGGTGGATTCCCCTTCCGGCGGAGCTCCGGAACATGCCCCAAGATGGGATCTCGTGGATACAGGAAGTTGCGACGGTGGAATTAGGTTTTTGGCTCCGTATCTGATCTGTTGGGGGTACTTAGGTATATATAGGAGGAAGGAGTACGTCGGTGGAGCTTCAGGGGGCCCACGAGGCAGGGGGCGCGCCCTAGGGGGCGCCCTCCACCCTCGTGGCCGCCTCCCTCCTTTCTTGACCGAGGGTCCAAGTCTCCTGGATCATATATGATGAGAAAATCATGTTCCCGAAGGTTTGATTCTGTTTGGACTCCGTTTGATATTCCTTTTCTTCGAAACACTGAAATACGCAAAAAACAGCAAATCTGGGTTGGGCCTCCGGTTAATAGGTTAGTCCCAAAAGTAATATAAAAGTGGAAAATAAAGCCCAATATGGTCCAAAACAGTATATAATATAGCATGGAGCAATCAAAAATTATAGATACGTTGGAGACGTATCAGGCATCCCCAAGCTTAATTCCTGCTCGTCCTCGGTAGGTAAATGATAAAAGAGAATTTTGATGCGAGTGCTACTTGGCATAATTTCAATGTAACTCTTCTTAATTGTGGTATGAATATTCAGTTCGAAAGATTCAAGACAAAGGTTTAATATTGACATAAAAATAATAATACTTCAAGCATACTAACGAAGCAATTATGTCATCTCAAAATAACATGACCAAAGAAAGTTATCCCTACAAAATCATATAGTCTGGCTATGCTCTATCTTCACCACACAAAGTATTTTAATCATGCACAACCCCGATGACAAGCCAAGCGATTGTTTCATACTTTTGACATTCTCAAAACTTTTTCACTCTTCACGCAATACATGAGCGTGAGCCATGGATATAGCACTATATGTGGAATAGAATGGTGGTTGTGGAGAAGACAAAAAGGGAGAAGATAGTCTCACATCAACTAGGCGTATCAACGGGCTATGGAGATGCCCATCTATAGATATCAATGTGAGTGAGCAGGGATTGCCATGAAACGGATGCACTAGAGCTATAAGTATATGAAAGCTCAACAAAAGAAACTAAGTGGGTGTGCATTCAACTCGCTTGCTCACGAAGACCTAGGGTAATTTGAGGAAGCCCATCATTGGAATATACAAGCCAAGTTCTATAATGAAAAATTCCCACTAGTATATGAAAGTGACGAAACGAGAGACTCTCTATTATGAAAATCATGGCGCTACTTTGAAGCACAAGTGTGGTAAAAGGATAGTAACATTGTCCCTTCTCTCTTTTTCTCTCATTTTTTTTTATTTTTCGTCCGGAGTCTCATCCCGACTTATGGGGGAATCATAGTCTCCATCATCCTTTCCTCACTTGGGACAATGCTCTAAAAATGATGAGCATCACACTTTTATTTTTCTTACAACTCAACAATTACAACTCGATACTTAGAACAAAGTATGACTCTATGTGTATGCCTCCGGCGGTGTACCGGGATATGCAATTATTCATGAGTGACATGTATGAAAGAATTATGAATGGTGGCTTTGGAACAAATACGATGTCAACTACATGATCATGCTAAGCAATATGACAATGATGGAGCGTGCCATAATAAAAGGAACGGTGGAAAGTTGCATGGCAATATATCTCGGAATGGCTATGGGAATGCCATAATAGGTAGGTATGGTGGCTGTTTTGAGGAAGGTATATGGTGGGTGTATGATACTGGCGAAAAGTGCGCGGTATTAGAAAGGCTAGCAATGGTGGAAGGGTGAGAAAAGTGCGTATAATCCATGGACTCAACGTTAGTTATAAAGAACTCATATACTTATTGCAAAAATCTACAAGTTATCAAAGAAAAGTATTACGTGCATGCTCCTAGGGGGATATATTGGTAGGAAAATACCATCGCTCGTCCCCGACCGCCACTCATAAGGAAGACAATCAATAAATAAATCATGCTCCGACTTCATCACATAACGGTTCACCATACGTGCATGCTACGGGAATCACAAACTTTAACAAAAGTATTTCTCAAATTCAAAAGTACTCAACTAGCATGACTCTAATATTACTACCTCCATATCTCAAAACAATTATCAAGTATCAAACTTTTCTTAGTATTCAACGCACTCAAAAGAAAGTTTTACAAATCTTGAATACCAAGCATATTATTATTTTTAAGCAAATTACCATGCTATTTAAGACTCTCAAAATAATCTAAGTGAAGCATGATAGATCAAAGGTTTCTATAAAACAAATCCACCACCGTGCTCTAAAAGATATAAGTGAAGCACTGGAGCAAAACTATATAGCTCAGAAGATATAAGTGTAGCACATAGAGTATTCTATCAAATTCCAAATCATGTATGGCTCTCTCAAAAGGTGTGTACAGAGAGGATGATTGTGGTAAACTAACAAGAAAATACGCAAAAAAATACAAGACGCTCCAAGCAAAACACATATCATGTAGTGAATAAAAATATAGCTCCAACTAAAGTTACCGATGGAAGTGGACGAAAGAGGGGATGCCTTCCGGGGCATCCCCAAGCTTTGACTTTTTGGTGTCCTTGGATTATCTTGGGGGTGCCATGGGCATCCCCAAGCTTAGGATCTTGCCACTCCTTGTTCCATAATCCATCAAAAGATTTCACCCAAAACTTGAAAACTTCACAACACAAAACTCAACAGGAATCTCGTGAGCTCCTTTAGCGAAAGAAAACAAAAGACCACTTCAAGGTACTGTAATTAACTCATTCTTTATTTATATTGGTGTTAAACCTACTGTATTCCAACTTATCTATGGATTATAAAATATTTTACTAGCCATAGATTCATCAAAATAAGCAAACAACACATGAAAAACAGAATCTGTCAAGAACAGAACAGTCTTCAGTAATCTGTAACTAACACAAACTTAGGGACCTCCAACAATTCAGCCAAAATAGGAAGACCTAGGAAATTTGTTTATTGATCATAATAAATTGGAATCACTATTTTATCACGTTCTGGTGATTTTTAACAATTGTTTTCGTGAACCGAAAGTTTCTGGAAATTACAGCAAGATCAAATAACTATCATCCAAGAAGATCCTATAGGTTTAACTTGGCACAAACACTAATTAAAACATAAAACCACATCTTAACAGAAGGTAGATGGATTATTTATTCCCAAACAAAAACAAAAACAAAAACTAAAATAAATTTGGGTTGCCTCCCACAAGCGCTATCGTTTAACGGCCTTAGCTAGGCATAAAAGCAAGGATAGATCTAGGTATTGCCATAGTAATAGGATAGATCGGTAAAACTCATCTCATACTCTCTACGTTCGGCAGCAAGTTTTCTTTGGGGCAAGCAAAAGTAATCAAAAGGGCTAAATTTAATGGGACAGAATTCCCCAAGGTCTATTTTAGGAGGTATAGGTTCCTCTTTCGGCCCTTCGTAATGCACAACCAATTCATCATTATAAGCATTCTTTAGGCAGAACTTGGTGAGCCTATACTCGAGAGAATATCCTAGCTCATTATTTTGAATAGCCAAATCATCATTAAGTTCAGAAATTCTATCAACTAGAACATTGGTAGGAACCTTTTTTCTAAGGTTTTCATTGAAAGCAACATAATCTAGAGATTGAAAACGCATTATTTCTTCTTGATCAAAGAGGATAGCTTCTATGGGAGGACAACCAGCGTCGACCCTATAATGCGCAAAGATTTCTTTGGCCTCTTTTATTATAAATATGTACTCATTAGCCAAAAATATAGTAGCGGCACGCTTAACACAAGAATTCTCAATATTAGAGAAATCCAGGAAAATTCTTTGTATGCAAGGATGCATGTGCATAAATTGCCTTTCAAGTTCAACGATAAGCATGGCAATGGCGTCCGCAAGACTACTAGTTCTATGGAGAATAGAACCGCCCATAGAAGGCAAAGCACCGGCACAAGTAAAGAAATCTTGAATAACTCCTTTTCCAATAATATTACCACTACCAATTCGAAATCTTTTTGTATGCAAGGTAGGGGGTTCTTCAGCAGGAGCATCAGAATTTTCTATGATATTATTATTGTCCATATCGGCAATAATTTCCCCAATTTCAGACATAACGACAAACACGCAAACTAACACACGAGCAACAAAAAGCAAGCGCAAAGAAAGGCAAACGAAAAAGAGAGGGCGAATAAAACGGCACGGGTGAAGTGGGGGAGAGGAAAACGAGAGGCAAATGGCAAATAATGTAATGCGGGAGATAAGGGATTGTGATGGGTACTTGGTATGTTGACTTTTGCGTAGACTCCCGGGCAAAGGCGCCAGAAATCCTTCTTGCTACGTCTTGAGCTTGCGTTGGTTTTCCCTGAAGATGAGAGGATGATGCTGCAGAGTAGCGTAAGTATTTCCCTCAGTTTTTGAGAACCAAGGTATCAATCCAGTAGGAGGCCACGCGCAAGTCCCTCGTACCTACACAAAACAAATAGCTCGATGCAACCAACGCGATTAGGGGTTGTAATCCCTTCACAATCACTTACGAAAGTGAGACCTGATAGATATGATAGATAATATTTTTGGTATTTTTTGTATAAAGATGCAAAGTAAAATAAAAGGCAATGTAAAAAGTAAAGCAATAATAAAGCGTAGGAAGATTAATATGATGAGAATAGACCCGGGGGCCACAGATTTCACTAGTGGATTCTCTCAAGAGCATAAGTATTTTACGGTGGGTGAACGAATTACTGTTGAGCAATTGATAGAATTGAGCATAGTTATGAGAGTATCTAGGTATGATCATGTATATAGGCATCACGTCCGAGACAAGTAGACCGACTCACCTTGCATCTACTACTATTACTCCACTCATCGACCGCTATCCAAAGATGCATCTAGAGTATTAAGTTAATGAAAACAGAGTAACGCCTTAAGCAAGATGACATGATGTAGAGGATAAATTCATGCAATATGATAAAACCTCATCTTGTTATCCTCGATGGCAACAATACAATCGTGCCTTGCTGCCCCTCATCACACCGGGAAAGGACACCGCAAGATTGAACCCAAAGCTAAGCATTTCTCCCATTGCAAGAACTACCAATCTAGTTGGCCAAACCAAACGGATAATTCGAAGAGACTTGCAAATATAACCAATCATATATAAAAGAATTCAGAGAAGATTCAAATATTGCTCATAGATAATCTTGATCATAAACCCACAATTCATCGGTCTCAACAAACACACCGCAAAAAGAAGATTACGTCGAATAGATCTCCACGAGAGAGGGGGAGAACATTGTATTGAGATCCAAAAAGAGAGAAGAAGCCATCTAGCTACTAACTATGGACCCAAAGGTCTGAAGTAAACTACTCACACTTCATCGGAGAGGCTATGATGATGATGATGTAGAAGCCCTCCATGGTGGATTCCCCTTCCGGCGAAGCTCCGGAATAGGCCCCAAGATGGGATCTCGTGGATACAGAAAGTTGCGGCGGTGGAATTAGGTTTTTGGCTCCGTATCTGATCTGTTGGGGGTACGTAGGTATATATAGGAGGAAGGAGTACGTCGGTGGAGCTTCGGGGGGCCCATGAGGCAGTGGGGCGCGCCCTAGTGTAGCGACCAGACCTCAAACAGTCTGATCTCTGTGCTCAGTGTCATCCCTGGATCAGTAATGCTGACACCACACAGTACTCAAAGGATTTATAACAGAGTAGCAATCACACACTTATTACAATCGAATGTCTCAAGAGAGAACTTAATAAAATAAACATGGCTTAAGGCCATCTAATAACGATAACAGCAGAAGGCTTGGAAGAATAAGCGAGTCCATCAAATCCAACGGCATCACTGAGTATAGAACCACGACCTATGCACCTTACTCGTTGTCTGAAAAGTCTGCAACATGAAACGTTGCAGCCCGAAAAACGGGTCAGCACATGGAATATGCTGGCAATGTGACACATAGAGAATAATGGAATGATAAGCCTATACTACATGCATATATGGCTGGTGGAAAAGCTCTACGGTTACAGTTTTTGCATAAAGCCAATTTTTCCCTACTGCAAAGGAATAAATTTATTTAACTATCATGGTGGTTGTGAAACATTGAGAATGGTTGACAGCATTCTCAATCCCAATTAATAGTACTCATGAACAAACCCAAGAGTATTAACTTAGAAGTAACATGATGAGATTCACATGATATCCAAGTACTAGATACTCAAGACGTCCATGACCGGGGACACGGCTAACCATGATTAGTTTATACACTCTGCAGAGGTTTGCGCACTTTTCCCCACAAGACTCGATCGCCTCCGTTGGATTTCTCGCACTACATGATGTTTGAGAAACGGATGACCGAGACATAGTCTTTCAGAAGCACTAGCACCTTACTTGTGGGTAGACCGATACACCTACTTTCCCCTACATCTGCTAGTCTACCCGTAAGAGTTCGCACAACTTAATCAACTATGCCAGAGCCCATAATGGCTTGTGGCTGCACACGGAAGTTTCTAGTTTGAATAATCTCATGATCCCTTTGAGCCTGGGTGGCGGTCCGAAGAAATACAGCAAGTCTGATAGAAACCAGGTGCCTCAATCCACCTAGATGTGTGTTTAAGTTGCCACCTTAAATAAACCATTAAATAACGATCTCAGATCTCATGGATACACTCACCCAATCCACGCCTACTAGCATAGCATGGCATAAGCAAACGTAGAAGTAACTCCCAAGGGTTGATAATAAAACAGGTAATAGGTACTACCTCATCTACTTCCCATAACCCACAATTTAATTAGATCCTATTCATGCAAGTGTTTGAGGATAGATCTAATGCATAAAAACTGGATAGTAGAAAAGGTATGATCAAAGTGTTACTTGCCTTGCGATGATCCATGAAACCTAGAGACTCAAGTAACAAAGTGGCGACTCGGGTATTCTATCGAGACAAACAAACAAGCATACAATAAGTACTCATCTAATGCACAGGTAAAACTCAAATAGATCCAACCAGATAGTTCAACTTAAGAACTCCGGTTTGCAAAAAGAATCAAATCAAACGAAGAAACGAAAGTCAAACGGCGGAAGAAAACAGCTTCGTTCTACTAATCTGGATCTACTTCAAATTTTACATAAGCAAAAACTTGTTTAAGTAGATTATTCGAAAAGAGGGTTTCGAGACGAAACTCTAGGCGCTTGAATCGCCTGATTCCGATAAACAAGCGAAAAGTTATACTAAAACAAAAATCAGATCTGGAATCGCGATCAGAAAAATCGCGGATTAAATTCGAGAAAAAGAAAAACGACGAACGGGTTCGTTTAAATGAACTAACGAACGAAAATTCGTTAATTAGCCTAAACCGAGAAAAAATAAATAAAAAAACCAAAACTAATAATAATAATAATAAAATAATAAAAAACCAAAAAAAACCAAAGAAAAACCGCTCAGTTTTTATAAAAAAAACCAATGTGAAATCAAGGCGGCGAACCTCGGGCGGCGAGCGGCTCGGCGACGAGCGGCGGCAAGCGGGCTCTTGTGGCGGCGCAGGGCTAGGGTTTGGCTCGGGCGGGCAGGGGCTGGGTGGGTGGGGCGCCGAGCGGCTCCGCTTATAAAGGCGCCCCCGAGCGGAGTCCCGCTCGGGTACGGCCCGGTAAGGTGGTGCACGTTTTTTTTTAATAATTACGTGCAGAAAAAAAAAAGTACTAAACGGACTCCAAAAATCCTGAAATAAGTTTTCCCCGGCTTCTAAAATCAAGCCGGATTTAATGAACATTTATTTGGGGCCTAAATGCAATTTTGGAAAACGCGCATTTTTCCTAAATTCAAATAAAAAGGCGAAAAACTCCAAAATAAAATCGTATTTGATTTTATTATTAAATCTTCATTATTTCTTTATTTTGGGAAAGTCATTTTATTCCCTCTCTTATATTTTTGTAATAGAAATAATTGAAGATAAAATAATTAAAATCAAATGATCCTATTTTCAAAATTTGAGAAAACTCAAATATGAAAATAACGAAAATCCCCAACTCTCTCCGTGGGTCCTTGAGTTGTATAGAATTTCTAGGATCGGGAAAAAATGCAAGGAAAAATATGATATGCAATGATGCTCTATGTATAACATTCCAAATTGAAAATTTGGGATGTTACAAACCTACCCCTTAAGATGAATCTCGCCCTCGAGATTCGGGTTGGCTAGAAAATAGGTGAGGGTGGTCCTTAAGCAAATCTTCCTCTCGCTCCCAGGTGGCTTCATCCTCAGTGTGGTGGCTCCACTGAACTTTGCAAAACTTAATGACTTTGTTGCGAGTAACTCGACTGGCAAACTCCAGAATCTTAACTGGTTTCTCCTCGTAGGTCAAATCATCATTCAACCGAATCGCTTCCAGTGGCACGGTATCTCTCAGTGGTATATCAGCCATCTCTGCGTGACACTTCTTCAACTGAGAAACATGAAACACATCATGAACTTCTGAAAATCCTTCGGGTAATTCCAACTTGTACGCAACTTCTCCCATGCGTTCCAAAACTCGATAAGGTCCTACAAATCGAGGTGCTAACTTTCCTTTAACTCCAAAACGCTTAAATCCTTGAAGGGGCGATACTCAAAGATAAACTCTGTCTCCGACTTCGTATTCTGTCTCCTTGCATTTTGAATCCGCATAGCTCTTCTGTCTTGACTGGGCTACCTTGAGCCTATCGCGAATCAACTTTACTTTCCGTTCAGACTCCTTAATCAAATCTGGTCCAAACAACTGGCGGTCTCCAACTTCATCCCACAACAACGGGGTCCTGCACAAGGCTTCGAAAGGTGCCATCTTCAGACTGGTTTGGTAACTGTTGTTGTAAGAAAACTCCGCATACGGCAAATTGTCATCCCAACTTGATCCATAATCCAAAGCACAAGCTCTAAGCATATCCTCCAAAATCTGGTTGACTCTCTCAGTTTGTCCATCTGTCTGTGGATGGAAAGATGTGCTAAACTCTAGCCTGGTTCCCAAAGTTTCGTGCAACTGCTTCCAGAACTTTGAGGTAAATTGGGTTCCTCTATCTGATACGATACTCCTCGGAACTCCATGCAAGCATACAATCCTGGTCATGTATATCTTAGCCAATTTGGCACTGCTGTAGGTAGTCTTTACTAGAATGAAATGGGATACCTTCGTCAAACGGTCGACTACAACCCAAATCGAGTCATAGCCTGAACGATTCCTGGGCAATCCCGTGATGAAATCCATACCTAGTTTATCCCACTTCCATTCGGGTATAGGCAATGGCTGTAATAATCCAAATGGCTTCGATGTTCGCCTTCACCCTCTAACATACATCACAAACTGCTACGTACTCGCAATATCCTTCTTCATTCCGTCCACCGTAAAGTATTCTTCAAATCCAAATACATCTTGGTATTTCCTGGGTGAATCGAATATGGTGAATCACGTGCCTCTTGTAGAATCAACTTCCTGATCTCCGGGTTATTGGGCACATAAACACGGTCCTCAAACCATAGGGTATCGTGCTCATCCTCACGAAATCCCTTTGCTTTTCCTTCGCTCATTTTCTCCTTTATAGAAGAAATCTCTTTGTCAGTCTTTTGAGCTTCTCTGATCTTATCCATCAAAGTTGACTGAATCTCCAGTGCTGCTACATAGCCTCTCAGAACTATTTCCAAACATAGCTCTCGAAGACCCTCGGCTAACTCCTTTGGTATATCTCCCGTCATTAGTGTGTTTACGTGACTCTTGCGGCTCAATGCGTCTGCTACAACGTTAGCCTTTCCGGGGTGATAATGCAATCTCATATCGTAATCCTTGATAAGCTCCAACCATCTCCTCTGCCTGAGATTTAGCTCCTTCCGCGTGAAGATGTACTTCAAACTCTTGTGATCCGTATACACCTCACAATGGTTTCTAATGAGGAAATGTCTCCATGTTTTCAACGCATGCACTACGGCTGCTAACTCCAAATCACGCGTAGCATAATTTAGCTCATGAGGCTTAAGCTGTCGTGAAGCATACGAAACAACTCTCCCCTCCTGCATAAGCACTGCTCCAAGTCCTCGACGTGAAGCGTCGCAATACACCTCATAATCCTTGGTCTGATCTGGCAGAATTAATACTCGTGAGGTAACCAAACGTTTCTTCAACTCTTGAAAACTAGCTTCACACTCCTCGGTCCAAATGAACTTGGTATCCTTCTTCAACAATTCTGTCATAGGCTTCGCAATCCTTGAGAAATTCTCAATGAATCTCCGGTAGTATCCTGCTAGTCCAAGGAAACTCCGGATCTCTCCAACTGTTGTTGGCGCTTCCCGATTTATTACAAAGGACAACTTTAGTGGGGTCTCTGCTATACCTTCTTCGGATATAACATGTCCAAGAAATCCAACTTCCTTCAACCAAAACTCACACTTGCTGAACTTGGCATATAACTGGTGTTCTCTGAGCTTCTCGAGTACCAAACGCAAATGCTCCTTATGTTCCTCTTCATTCTTCGAGTAAACCAAAATATCATCAATGAACACCACGACGAACTTATCCAAAAACTCCATAAACACTTTGTTCATCATGTTCATAAAATAGGCAGGTGCGTTAGTCAGACCAAATGACATAACGGTGTACTCATACAGCCCGTACCTGATGGTAAAAGACGTCTTAGGTATATCCTGCTCTCGAATCTTCAACTGATGGTACCCTGATCGCAAATCGATCTTGGAAAACACCTTAGCTCCTTGCAATTGGTCAAACAAGTCATTGATCATCGGCAACGGGTATTTGTTCTTAATGGCCACTTCATTCAATCCTCGATAATAAACAACCATTCTTAATGATCCATCCTGCTTCTACACTAGAAGTACTCGTGATCCCCAAGGCGAAGAACTTGGGCGAATAAAACCTTTATCCAGTAACTCCTTAATCTGCTTCTTAATTTCCTCCAAATCCTGGGCTGGCATCCTATACGGTCTCTTAGATATCGCCCAAATGCTCGGCAGTAGTTCAATCGAAACTCAATGTCTCTATCCGTGGCATGCTCGGCAACTCTTCCTAAACACGTCCGGTAATCCCTTACCACCGGTACTTCTTCCTGCACAACTCCTGATAAGGAATTTACATGTGCTCTCCTCGGCTCATGTCGTGATACATACTTGATTCTCCTTCCTTCTGGGGTGGTAAGCAAAATTGTCTTACTGGCGCAATCGATGTTTCCTCCATACATCGACAACCAATCCATACCAAGAATTACATCCAAACCTTGGGATTCCAATATAATTAGATCCGTGGGGAAAACATGCCTCCCTATACTTAATGGCACTTGAAAACATCCTTGACTGGCCATATACTCCGCTCCCGGTGAGCTTACTAGCATGGGTGTATTAAGAGTTTTAGTGGGTAGGCTAAACTTATCCGCAAATCCCCTTGATATGAATGAATGCGATGCACCAGTATCAAAAAGAACAACTGCAGTAAAAGTCCTAACCAAAAACTTACCAATTACTGCATCTGGCTGAGCTTCAACCTCCTCCACGGTAACGTGGTTCACTTGTCCTTTGTTGAAAGGATTCGGCTTCTTTCTTGAGCTTCCATTGCCGTTTCCATTCTGGCCTTCTGGACAATCGTTTGCATAATGCCCAGTCTTGCGGCATTTAAAGCAAGTGATGTGGCTCAGGTCTACCTTGGATGGTGTTGACGGGTTGGTGCGGTTTTGTCCATTGCTTCCACCATTCCCGTTCCCATTCTTGGTGCCATTATGGTTGTGTGATCTACCTCCTCCATGGGTGTTGCTGAAATTGTCCCCCTGTCTTCGGGGTAAAGCGAAGTTTCTGCTGAGTTCCAGAGTTATTCTTCCCCTGTCCATACTTCCTCTTGCGATAGTCAATCTGCTGCTGCTTCCCTTCAATCATGAGAGCACGATCTACTAACTCCTGGTAGTTATTGAAGGTGGCTACCATCAACTGCATGCTCAGCTCATCATTCAGTACTTCTAGAAACTTCTCTTGCTTAGTTGCGTCCGTAGTAACGCTATCCGGGGCATAACGTGCTAGCTTATCAAATCATCTACATATTGCCAACTGTCCGTCCTCCTTGGCGCAAGTTGCGAAACTCACGCTTCTTCATGGCCATAGCTCCTCTGAAACATGGGCAGACGGTCTCTGAGGTAAGTGGCTGTAAAATTCTCCCACCATGTCAGCTGCGGGTCCTTCGAGCTGATGTGCGCAAATTTCACCCTTTCTCCATATGTACAACCTGAAGTGGTCAACTCCCTCCCTATCTTACGGAGCCAATCATCTGCAACAATAGGCTCGGTGCTACTGGAAAACACCGGCGGATTCAGCCTTAAGAAACGGGTCAAATGGTCAACAGGTGGTGGTGGGGGTGGGTTGTTGTTGTTGTTGTTGTTGTTGTTGTTGTTGTTGCCTTGGTTCTGTACCAATGTTTGAATCAAGGCATTCTGCTGCTGAATCAACTGAGTGATCTCTGGCGGAAAGACAAATCCGGGGTCGCGTCTCGGAGGCATCTGAGGGTTTAAGAAAAGACGAGAATTTAGAATAGAATGAGGTCTAGAGAGAAACACTACCCATATGCACATGAGATAAATCACACAATATCACTCTAATCAATTCAAACAAGGGCATACAACGGTCTATCTATCGTTACAAAGTGCTGAAACTAAAACTAATATAACATGGGGGTAATCTACTACTGTTATGGTGGTCAACTAGAAAAACTTCTCCGAAGAAGACTCCATGATATCTGCTCCAGCTTCATCTTAGTGATCATCATCACTAGGATCGGAATCGGTGTCGTCGATGATGATGTAGTTCTCTGGACAAGTGCTATCTTCATCTTCTCCTCCGGGTGCCGAATTCCCCATGAGTTCTTCAATCTTCTCCTTAAGATCGCCGTTTTGTCCCACTAGAGCTACAATCTCCTCCATGTAGTCCTTGCGAGTGGCCTTCAGTTCTCCTTCTAGTTCGATAATCTTGGCTTTTGCTGTCTTCAACTCCATCATGTCTGCGCACATCTGGTTCTCCTGGCGTCGAATGTGCCGATTTAACTCCTGGATGAAAGTTGCAATGGATCGGTCCTTCTTAGTGCCAACTATCTCCCATTGTTCATCTCAGCGCCCACAAATTTGGTAGATAGTATCCTGGAGGTCTTCTTTATAAACTTCTCCAATGCGTCCCATGGTTATGTGAGATGCCATGCTCTTTCCCAGACTCCAGGTTGGTGCATTGAAAACACACTCTATAGGCTCCGTGATTGGCGCAAACGTCCTTCCGGGAACTTGAGCTTGAATCTTCCAGCGCTCTTCTCCGGGTAAAGTGGAATTGTAGGTCCCGGTGAAACTTGGTAATCCGATGTTAAGGTACTTAGTGACTTCCTTCAGGTGTCGTCCAAAGGGTGTATCTTCATCCGGTGGGTGAACTTGATTCTCGCTTAGTCATCCTAAAAGAGTAGAAAAGATGAGGAGTCGAAATGAGAAGAGAGAGTAGTGATCTAGGGCTTTAGCTTAATGGTCGTGTCCTCAACCGCAGCGGTGCTCGATACCATCTTTGTAGCGACCAGGACCTCAAACAAATCGATCTTTGTGCTCGGTGTCATCCCGGGATCGAGAATGCCGACACCACACAAGACTCAAGGATTTATAACAGAGTAGCAATCACACACTTATTACAATCGAATGTCTCAAGAGAGAACTTAATAAAATAAACATGGCTTAAGGCCATCTAATAACGATAACAGCGGAAGGCTTGGAAGAATAAGTGAGTCCATCAACTCCAACGGCATCACTGAGTATAGAACCACGACCTATGCACCTTACTCGTCGTCTGAAAAGTCTGCAACATGAAACGTTGTAGCCCAAAAAATGGGTCCGCACATGGAATATGCTGGCAATGTAACACATAGAGAATAATGGAATGATAAGCCTATACTACATGCATATATGGCTGGTGGAAAAGCTCTACGGTTACAATTTTTTCATAAAGCCAATTTTTTCCTACTGCAAAGGAATAAATTTATTTAACTATCATGGTGGTTGTGGAACATTGAGAATGGTTGACAGCATTCTCAATCCCAATTAAAAGTACTCATTAACAAACCCAACAGTATTAACTTAGAAGTAACATGATGAGATTCACATGATATCCAAGTACTAGATACTCAAGACGTCCATGACCGGGGACACGGCTAACCATGATTAGTTTATACACTCTGCAGAGGTTTGCGCACTTTTCCCCACAAGACTCGATCGCCTCCGTTGGATTTCTCGCACTACATGATGTTTGAGAAACGGATGACCGAGACATAGTCTTTCAGAAGCACTAGCACCTTACTTGTGGGTAGACTGATACACCTACTTTCCCCTACATCTGCTAGTCTACCTATAAGAGTTCGCACAACTTAATCAACTATGCCAGAGCCCATAATGGCTTGTGGCTGCACACGGAAGTTTCTAGTTTGAATAATCTCATGATCCCTTTGAGCCTGGGTGGCGGTCCGAAGAAATACAGGCAAGTCCTCATAGAAACCAGGTGCCTCAATCCACCAAGATGTGTGTTTAAGTTGCCACCTTAAATAAACCATTAAATAACAATCTCACATCTGTCATGGATACACTCACCCAATCCACGTCTACTAGCATAGCATGGCATAAGCAAACATAGAAGTAACTCCCAAGGGTTGATAATAAAACAGGTAATAGGTACTACCTCATCTACTTCCCATAACCCACAATTTAATTAGATCCTATTCATGCAAGTGTTTGAGGATAGATCTAATGCATAAAAACTGGATAGTAGAAAAGGTATGATCAAAGTGTTACTTGCCTTGCTGATGATCCGCGAAACCTAGAGACTCGAAGTAACAGGCGGCGCACTCCGGGTATTCTATCGCAGACAAACAAACAAGCATACAATAAGTACTCATCTAATGCACAGGTAAAACTCAAATAGATCTAACCAGATAGTTCAACTTAAGAACTCCGGTTTGCAAAAGGAATCAAATCAAACGAAGAAACTAAAGTCAAACGGCGGAAGAAAACAGCTTCATTCTACTAATCTGGATCTAAGTCAAATTTTATAGAAGCAAAAACTTGTTTAAGTAGATTATTCGGAAAGAGGGTTTCGAGACGAAACTCTAGGCGCTTTAATCGCCTAAATCCGATAAACGAGCGAAAAGTTATACTAAAACAAAAATAGGATCTGGAATCGCGATCAGAAAAATCGCGGATTAAATCCGAGAAAAAGAAAAACGACGAACGGGTTCGTTTAAACGAACTAACGAACGAACGTTCGTTAATTAGCCTAAACCGAGAAAAAAGAAAAATAAAAAAATCGAAACTAATAATAATAATAATAAATAATAAAAAACCGAAAAAAACTCGAAGAAAAACCGCTCGGTTTTTATAAAAAAACCGGCGCGGAAATCGAGTCGGCGACGAACCTCGGCATGGCGGCTCCTGCATGGCGCTGCAAGGGGCTAGGGTTTGCTCGGGCGGGCCGGGCGCTGGTGGGCTGGGCGCCAGGCGGCTCATTATAGGCACCCGAGCGGAGTCCCGCTGGCACGACCCGATAGGCGGTCTTGGCGTTTTTTAAATAATTACGCAGAGAAAAAAATAAAAAGAAGTACTAAACGGACTCCAAAAATCCCGAATAATTTTCCCGCTTCTAAAATCAAGCCGGATTTAATGAACATTTATTTGGGGCCTAAATGCAATTCTGAAAATGCGATTTTTCCTAAATTCAAATAAAAAGGCGAAAAACTCCAAAATAAAATCTTATTTGATTTTATTATTAAATCTTCATTATTTCTTTATTTTGGGAAAGTCATTTTATTCCCTCTCTCATATTTTTGTAATAGAAATAATTGAAGATAAAATAATTAAAATCAAATTATCCTATTTTCAAAATTTGAGAAAACTCAAATATGAAAATAACGAAAATACCCAACTCTCTCCGTGGGTCCTTGAGTTGTATAGAATTTCTAGGATCGGGCAAAAATGCAAGGAAAAATATGATATGCAATGATGCTCTATGTATAACATTCCAAATTAAAATTTTGGGATGTTACACCTGGAGGGGCGCCCTCCACCCTCGTGGCCGCCTCCCTCCTTTCTTGACCGAGGGTCCAAGTCTCCTGGATCATATATGATGAGAAAATCACGTTCCCGAAGGTTTCATTCTGTTTGGACTCCGTTTGATTTTCCTTTTCTTCGATACACTGAAATAGGCAAAAATCAAATGAATCAATGGGCCTCCTGTTAATAGGTTAGTCCCAAAAGTAATATAAAAGTGGAAAATAAAGCCCAATATGGTCCAAAACAATATATAATATAGCATGGAGCAATCAAAATTATAGATACGTTGGAGACGATCGCATCCCCAAGCTTAATTCCTGCTTCGTCCTCGAGTAGGTAAATGATAAAAGAGAATTTTGATGCGAGTGCTACTTGGCATAATTTCAATGTAACTCTTCTTAATTGTGGTATGAATATTCAGTTCGAAAGATTCAAGACAAAGGTTTAATATTGACATAAAAATAATAATACTTCAAGCATACTAACGAAGCAATTATGTCTTCTCAAAATAACATGGCCAAAGAAAGTTATCCCTACAAAATCATATAGTCTGGCTGTGCTCTATCTTCACCACACAAAGTATTTTAATCATTGTAACGCCCGGATAATCATGCTACAGTAATCTCACGTTGATGGTGCCACGTCACCTTTGTCACTGTAGTTAACCACGGGTTAATTCAAAACTGTTTCGAAATTCAAATTCAAATCTATGATAGGAATAAAAGTTTTCAAAAATTTAAAACTAAAATGTTCGGGGGTTGCCAAATATTGCATCGGTAATTATGGTGGAGCAAACACATTTTTATAAAATGTCTAAGTAATTTAAAATGAGTTAAAACAGAAAAGTAAATAAATAAAAAAAGAAAATACAAAAGAGAAACAGAAAACAAAAAAAATCAAAAACAAAAAAAAGAGAACACCCCCCCCCCCCCTCATTGGGCCATGGCCCAGATGGCCTCGGTGCCAAACAGGCCGGTCCAGCCGGCGCCTACATCACCCATGGGGCGACCGAACCCTAAATCCCCACTCCTCGCCCCACACCCCCCACTCCTCATTGGATCTGGATCGAGGCAACCGTGCCCCGACCCCATCGACGCCCCTCGCCGGACCCCTCCACCCCGACGAACGCCGCCCCCTGCCTCCTCCCAGGTGCCCCCCACTCGACTGGATCGGGGAGGGGCCAGAACCCGCCGTTCCAACGCGCCTCGACGCCGGCGCCCATCCCCTGCGCCTTCGCCCGTCGTCGCCGGACGGCCGCCGCCTCGTCCTCTCCCTCGACGGACCTCCTCGACCCTCCCCGAGCCCTCTGCCTAGACCCCACGCTCCCGCGGTGAGCTTCTGCGCCGAACGCGCCGACCCTTGTCCCCCTTTCGACCTCGTCGGCCTAGTCGCCGCCGCCCATGTAGTTCGTCCCGCGCCTCGGATGTTTCGCCCCCTGCCCGCGTGTCCCCATGCCCCACAAGGCCCATGCCGCGCCATGCCTCACTGGGACGCGCCACGCGCCGCGACCTCCGTGGCCGCGCCGA
Source organism: Aegilops longissima (assembly GCA_021605205.1). NCBI lineage: Eukaryota > Viridiplantae > Streptophyta > Magnoliopsida > Poales > Poaceae > Aegilops > Aegilops longissima. The sequence goes on from CM038678.1 coordinate 450,741,030, forward strand.
GTTTTGCTCCCTCACGGCTCCACTCCTCCGCGCCCGATCAGGCCGACAGCCTTCCGCCCCGCCCTCCGACCAAGCCCGCCATGGAGGGTTTCCGCCCCCCCTGCTGCTGCCCGCCTGCCACCACCTCCTTCCCCTCCGGCTCCTAGCCGCGCCTTGCCAGGCCGCCGCTGCTCGGGCCTCCCCTGCTCCCCGCCTCCTGCCGCTGTCGAGCGAGGCCGCCGACGCAGCTGGGCCTCGCGCCCTCGCTGCGGTGGCCTCGGGCACGGGCGCCAAGGCTCCATCGGGGTCACGCCGCCAAGACCAAGACCGCCTGACCTGCTAAGGCCTTTGGCCCACTGACAAAGGGGCCCCAACCCCAGAACGAAAAGAAAAAAAGAGAAAAAGAAAAGGAAAAAGAGAATTAAAAATAAAATTAATAAATAAAAATAAAAATGATTAATAAAATTAATTATTAATTAATTAATTAACTAATGAATTAATTAAGTTAAGTAATCCGGTTTAATTAATTTAATTAACTAGTTAAGTTTAATTAAACTGTAATTAGATTAACCTAAACCCTAATTAACCTAATTAGAGGATGATAGGTGGGTCCCCCCCTGGACCCACATGTCAGGTTGACCAAGTCAACTCTGTTGACTGCTGATGTCAGCATGACATCATGCTGATGTCATTAATCTGTTTTTCGAATTAATTAAATAATTAATTAAATTCTAGAAATTAATAAAATCTTTAGAAAATCATATCTTTTAATCCGTAACTCGGATTAAAATATTTTCAACATGAAAGTTGCTCAGAACGACGAGACGAATCCGGATACGCAGTCCGTTTGTCCGCCACACACCCCTATCCTATCGAACTCGCAACTTTCCCCCCTCCGGCTCCTCTGCCCGAAAACATTAAACACCGGGGATATTTTCCTGGATGTTTCCCCCCTTAACCGGTACCACCTCATACCGCGTTAGGGCACCCCTAGCACCGTTACTTGTCTTGTCATGCACCGTCATGCTTATGTTTGCATTATATTTATTGTTTCTTCCCCCTCTTCTCTCCGGTAGACTACGAGACCGACGCTGCTTTGCCAGCCTCGACTACGGAGTTGACGACCCTCTCTCTTGCGAGCAACCAGGCAAGCCCCCCTTGATCACCAGATATCGCTTATTCTACTCTATACCGCTTGCATTAGAGTAGTGTAGCATGTTACCGCTTCCGTTATACCTATCCCGATGCATAGCCCGTCCTTGTTACTATCATTGTTACCTTTACCGCAATCCTATATGCTTAGTATAGGATGCTAGTATTTTCATCTGTGGCCCTACATTCTTGTCTATCTGCCGTGCTATACTATCGGGCCGTGATCACTCGGGAGGTGATCACGGGTATGCACTATATACTTTATACATGATACATGTGGAGACTAAAGTCGGGTCGGCTTGTGGAGCACCCGCGAGTGATTCACGGATTGGGGGCTGAAAGGACCTTTGCCCCGACGGCCCTCTGGATGGATCTTTGTGGCGGAGCGACAGGGCAGGTTGAGACCGCCTAGGAGAGAGGTGGGCCTGGCCTGCTCGGGCGTTCATGGATACTTAACATGCTTAACGAGATCTTGGTATTTGATCTGAGTTGGCTACGGGCCTATACGCACTAACCAACTACATGGGAAAGATATGGGCACTCGGCGTCGTGGTATCAGCCGAAGCACTTTAGACGTCAGCGACAGAGCGGCGCCACGGATTGGATCGGAACGCCTGCTAGGCTAGGTCTGCTTCCGGCCGCCTCGCAACGCAGGTGTGCTATGGGCGATGGGCCTGCACTGTGGCGCTTAGGTTTAGACCGCGGCGGGCCTCTCTGTTGTGCCTAGGTGGGGCTGCGATGTGTTGATCTTCCGCGGCGGGCATGACCCAGAAAGTGTGTCCGGCCAAATGGGATCAAGCGTGTTGGGTAAGTTGGTGCACCCTCGCAGGAAGTTAATCTATTCGAATAGCCGTGATCTTCGATAATGTGACGACTTGGAGTTGTACCTTGACCTTATGACAACTAGAACCGGATACTTAATAAAACACACCCTTCCAAGTGCCGATACAACCGGTGGTCTCTCTCTCGTGGATACGAGGAGGGATCGCGGGTAGGATTATTGCTATGTGATGTTACTTGGAGGACTTCAACCTACCCTCTTCTACATGCTGCAAGACGAAGGTGACCGAGCGTAGTCTTCGATAAGACTAGCTATCCCCTCTTATTACGGCAATCTGCGCTCACCACCGATATGGCCCTTTACAGATATATCCATGCATATGTAGTATAGATCCTTGCTTGCAGTACTTTGGATGAGTACTCACGGTTGCCTTGTTCCCCTTTTCCCCTATCTCTACTCGGTTGCGCACGACAGACGATGGAGCCCAGGCGACGCCACCGCCGATGACGACTACTACATCGGAGGTGCCTACTACTACGCAGCCCGCCGACGACGACCAGAGTAGTTAGGAGGATCCTGCAGGAGGCCCGCGCCTCTTCGATCTGATCCGCTTTGTGCTAGCCTTCTTAAGGCAAACATTGTTTAACTTATGTCTCGACTCAGATATTGTTACTCCTACCGACTCTTCTATGATCGAGCACTTGTATTCGAGCCCTCGAGGCCCTCGGCTTGTATTATGATGCTTGTATGACTTATTTATGTTTTAGAGTTGTGTTGTGATATCTTCCGTGAGTCCTCGATCTTGATCGCATACATTTGCGTGCATGATTAGTGTACGGTTGAATCGAAGCGCACAAGTTGGTATCGAGCCGATTGCTGTAGGAATCCCCTTCCACACTCCTTGGCCGAAGTCGAGTCTAGACATTGCAAAAACTTTTACTAACTTGGTTGTGTGCCTTACGGGCCCACGTCGCCATCGGGTGGTACTAGGATCTTTTACTCCTCGACCTTTACTCTGGGACTCCGAACTTTCTTCTACTCGGGTTAAACAAATTTACTAACTAACACTAGGATCCCGTGACCACATTCACCCCAAAGTTGGATAAAGCCATAGTTATTCCTTGGAATTGTATTTTGATCAATTTCCACACTGTCATTTGACTCCTTTGAAACATCTTTATTTTCAGATGGAACCCATGAGGCAGGTCGTGCGCCACACGATGGCCATTGGTGCCTCGGGATCACCTGTGGTGCTAGCAGAGATGATGACCTATCTGGGTTATCGCTGGCACCCTGAGTACACCGTCTTTGAGGAGTACTAGGACTTTAACCAGAGCAGACCGAGCCATCGCCCACCTCTACTCGGAGTATGAATCCACTCTGTGCTGCACACCGCACATGGTGTTGGGGTGACTATCGATATGGCAGTCCACGATGCTGCTTATGCTGCTCTGACACGTCTTCGTGGAGAGTATAGGGAGTTGGACACCTCCCCCTTCAGGCACATTGCTATCGCGTCTGATGTTGGTGAGGAGGGATACTACACTGCTGCCTACTCCACTATCACCAGAGAGCCCTTCTACCATCAGAACTTTGTTCTGCATGCTGATGGGCTGAATCGAGCTAACCGAGCTCTTCGCCACGAGTTGTACATCACCCGTCAGCACCTTTACCGTGCTCTGACGCTGTTGCACCCCTTTGTCCGATCCAGAGAGCTGCCACGATCTGCGATCTACCCAGCCAGGACCGTGATGCCCCAGGGTGTCGGTTGGCCAGAGGTGGGAGGCTACTCTCCCGCACTTGGTCCTCTTATGCCACTTGGGCGTCGGGTTCTGCACTGAGTATCCGCGGCCCCTGTGTCACCGACGTGGAGGACTATCCGCTGCCACACTACCAGCTTTCAAAGCTACACTACCTCCGCAGCATCTGCGTGGGACTGATGTAGGCTTGCTTGTTAGTGTTAGATGCATTCGCCATGAGCTGCGTGCGCCTATGATGTCTTAGTCTATGTAATCAACTCGTGTACCGAACTCTATGCATGATCCCTTTGTAAGATATGCCGACTACTATGTAGTTTCGTCGTGTCGCTTTCATTATGCATGTTTCATCATGAATGATTCTTGTCCTTTGCATAATTTCTCAAATGCTGAACTACCCTCGTTATATATTAGCAGGATGGTTAGACCAGCTGGTCGTGGTCGTGGTGGCAACTTCCCACCACCACCGAGTACATGGCTGGTATGATCCAACAGCTTGAGATGAATCGCCAGCTCATGGAGAACATGATGGCTCGCCTCCTCGCCCCAATATGAACCAAAGAGCCAAACACAACAACTCGCAGGATTTCATACGCCTCAACCCAAGTGTGTACCGCAGCTCAACCCAGCCACCGGATGTCGATGGATCGCTCCGTGACATCACCTATGAGATGGAGTCTGCTGATGTAGCCCCCGCCACTATGTCACTTTTGCTTCCTTCTTCCCAAGGGACCCAGCAAGAATGGTGGGACAGCCACAGCATACTCGCCAGCTTGGAACAATCATCACCGCCGACTTCCAAGCTGCTTTCCGTGCTCGCTTCATCCTCAAGGAGTCATGGACGAAGAAGCGTGAGTTCCGCAACCTCACCCAAGGCAACAAGATCTGTTGAAGCTTATCAACGAGTTCCCGGACTTGTCTCGCTATGTCAAGAGGATATTGCAACCGATGCACGCAGACAGAGAAGTTCCGTGACGGCCTTCAAGTCGACATCAAGCTCAAGACTTCGTGCACGACTTTGCTGATTTCTCCACCTTGGTGAACAAAGCTATCAACGCCGAAACTGGTCTACAGGAATACCAGAGCTCTAACAGCGAACTGCGACACGGGCTCATCTTCGGCCCGTCCTCGCAGGTTGTAAGATATGGATTCCCAACAAAGATGTACCACCAAATGCACCTGCCCCAAGGCAGAGCTATGTTGCACCTCATCTCGCTTACTCCAACTAGGCAGCCAAAGCTTCCAGCTCCACCACCCCAAGCTCTGCTCCCACTCCCAATAATGGTTTGTGCTTGTGTGTGGACAACCAGGGCACCGTGCTAGAGAATGCAACCGAACCAGAATCACCGGCCCTTCCAATGATCGGCCGTGGAAGCAATCAGCCCCGCAACAACAATGCCAAGCCTTATGGTCGAGTTCATGCCAACCACGTTGATCCGAACGAAGCTCAAGACCAGCCTCTCATCGTGATGGGTACACTCCTCGTAAATTCAGTACCAAAGATGCGCTTTATTCGATACAGTGCATCGCATTCATTCATGTCAAGATTTTACATGCTTGCACGACATTAAATGTGAAGACATGAATGCTTCACTATTATTACACACCCTCGCAGCCAATGTCGAACCTCCATGATTTGCAACGACGCCCCGCTGAAATCAAGGACCGGAATTCCTTGTCTCACCCATCGCATCAAGTCCTGTAGCATTGACCTCATTCGGGAATGAATTGGTTAAAGGCGACATCGCTTCCATAGTTTGCGCCATGAAGACCGTCCATCTGCTACACCCTTCAGATGAAATAGTCACTTACCAAGCTCATCTGGTACAAAATGCCGAGGCAAGGCTCTATGCATTGAATGCATTGAACGCTGCACCACTCGAGGGTATTGAAAACATTCCTGTCGTGCGTGAATTCCTCGACGTCTTTCCTGAAGAACTTCCAGGGATTCCCCCTGCTAGAGCTGTCGAATTCGCCATCGATTTGAAACCGTGCACCACTCCTATAGCCAAGCAACCCTACAAGATGTCACGCATGAACTCCTTGAGCTCAAGGAGGAAATCGACAAGTCTCTTCGCAGTGGTTTCATTCGCCCAAGTTGCTCTCCTTGGGGAGCACCTTCTCTCTTTGTCAAGAAGAAGGATGGGACAAACCGATTGGTCCAAGACTACCGCCCTATAAACCAAGCTACAATTCGTAATAAGTATCCTCTTCCTCGGATCAATGATCCGTATGATCAACTGGCTGGTTCATCGCTGTTCTCTAAACTCGACTTGAGGTTGGGTTACCACCAGATCCGTGTTCGTGAAGAGGATATCCCCAAGACTGCATTCGTGACTCGTTATGGTTCATACGAGTACACCGTCATGTCTTTCGGCTTAACCAATGCTCCAGCCACCTTCTCTCGCCTGATGAACTATATATTCATGGATTACCTCGACAAGTTCTTCGTGGTTTATCTGGATGATATCCTAATATTTTCCAAGAATGAAGAAGAACATGTTGAACATCTTCGTCTTGTGCTGGAAAAGCTACGAGAGCATCAACTTTATGCCAAGTTCTCCAAATGTGAATTCTGGCTTCCCTAAGTAACCTATCTTGGGCATGTCATCTCTAAGGATGGTATTGCCGCCAACCCCGAACGAGTTCAAAGCTATTCTCGATTGACTCCTTCAAGAACGTTAAGTCGTCGAAGTTTTCTCGGTCTCGCCACTATTGCCGCCGATTCGTCGAGAACTTCTCCAAGATTGCCGTGCCTCGACTAACCTGCTGTATAAGGGCGCCAAGTTCCAATGGACGGATAATTGTCGTGAAAGTTTCCGTGCACTCAAAGGCAAGTTGACTTCGCCCCAAAGATTAGCTCCTCCCGATACTAAGAAGGACTTCGCTATTTATCGCGACGCTTCCCATCAAGGATTAGGCTGTGTCCTAATGCAGAGCGCAAAGTGATTGCCTATGCCTCTCGACAATTGGCGCCTCATGAAGAGAACTACCCAGTTCACGACCTCGAACTTGTCTGCTGTCATTCATGCATCAAGCAAAGGCGACATTACCTTCTCGGTAATCGCTATGCGAGATCTTCACCGACCACCAAAGTCTGAAGTATCTGCTTACTCAGCCGACCTGAACCTCCGCTGCAGAGATGGATGGAGACTGCAGCATTTTGATTTGGGTATTTCCTATACACCAGGAAAGGCTAATGTAATGGCTGATGCCTTGAGCCGCAAGTCTTACTACAACCACCTCCAGTTCACAAAGTTCAGCCTCACTGCTGAAGAGTTCAAAGCTGAACCTCCATATTGTTCCTCCGGGTGCACTCGCTCCCCCTCCTCCGGAGCTTCGCAAGATGAACCTCCATGTTGTTTCCAGGGGTTCTCTCAATACCCTGGTTCCGAAACCAGATCTTGTGGACACCATCAAATGGATACAGAAATGTGACGATGAAGCCGAGAGGATTAAACTTTATCTCGCAGAAGGAAAGCCCTCATTCTTCACTGTGGATGACGCAGGCACCCTATTCTTCAAAGGTCGCCTAGTGGTTCCGAGTAAGAGGGAAAACCTGAATCTGACTCCAAAGGTTATGAAAGAAGCTCGTGATACGCCTTTGTCTATTCATCCCGGTAGCACCAAGGTGTACCAAGACATTCGCCGAGATTCCGTGGTCTAATATGAAGCGAGACATTGCTTGTTATGTTGTTGAATGTGACGCTTGTCGTCAGATCAAAGCGTAACATCAAAGGCCTCTTGGAACTCGCAACCTATCTCTATTATGAATGGAAATGGGACCATGTTGAAATGGACTTCACATCAGATTTCCCAAGTCGCAGAAAGGTAATGATGCTATTCTTGTCGCCATTGACCGCTTTCAAGTTGCACATTTTCGGCGGTCAAAGAAACGATCATCGCTAGTCAGCTTGCAACTCTATATGTCCGAATTGTTTCACTTCACGGTATTCCACCGGTTATCGCTTGGACCGTGGCAGCTTATTCACTTCAAGATTCGGGCGAAGTTTTCAAGAAGCTATGGGTACTCATTATCTTTCAAGATCGCGTTTCATCCGCAAATACAAGGGCAAGTTGAACATGTCAACAAGTTCTCAAGACATGCTTCGAGCTTGTGTTATTTCCTTCGCAAGAAATGGGAGGAATCTCTCCGATGCTGAGTTCTCTTATAATAATAGCTATCAAGCTAGTCTCAAGATGGCCCCTTCAAAGTGTTATATGGACGAAAGTGCCAACCCTCCGAACTGGTCGAAATCGGGAACGCCCACTCTTCGTCCGGATATTATCTAACATGTCAAGAACAAGTCCGCATTATTCGCGAGAATCTCAAGACTGCTCACCACGCTAAAAGAGTAATTATGACAGCCATCATAAAGACATGGTCTATCAACTCGGCGAAAAGGCCTATCTTCGCTACACCAATGAAGGGTGCTCACCGCCGGATCAAGGGCAAGCTAGCTCCTCGCTATATTGGCCCATTCACTATTCGGAAAGGCGTGAAAAGTGGCATATCAATCGGAGCTTCCGTCGAACCTTTCTCAGTTCACGATGTGTTCCACGGTCACAACTCCGACGCTGCTTCAAGGACCCAATCCGAGCAAAGGATCATGAAGTGCTCGAATTGCAACAGACCTCTCCTATAAAGAGCATCCGTCCGCATTCTCGACCAAGATGAACGCCGCACACGCCGAAGACGATCAAGTTCCTCAAGGTCCAAAGTGGTCGAATCACTCAAGACGGCCACCGGGAACGCGAGGATCGCCTTCGTGATGAATACCCTTTTATTTCTTCTACCTCCTAAATCTCGGACGAGATTTCTTGTAGTGGAGGAGATTTGTAACGCCCGGATAATCATGCTACAGTAATCTCACGTTGATGGTGCCACGTCACCTTTGTCACTGTAGTTAACCACGGGTTAATTCAAAACTGTTTCGAAATTCAAATTCAAATCTATGATAGCAATAAAAGTTTTCAAAAATTTAAAACTAAAATGTTCGGGGGTTGCCAAATATTGCATCGGTAATTATGGTGGAGCAAACACATTTTTATAAAATGTCTAAGTAATTTAAAATGAGTTAAAACAGAAAAGTAAATAAATAAAAAAAAGAAAATACAAAAGAGAAACAGAAAACAAAAAAAAAATCAAAAACTTAAAAAAAGAGAACACCCCCCCCCCTCGCTGGGCCATGGCCCAGATGGCCTCGGTGCCAAACAGGCCGGTCCAGCTGGCGCCTACATCACCCGTGGGGCGACCGAACCCTAAATCCCCACTCCCCACTCCCCTCGCCCCCACACCCCCCCACTCCCCCGCTGGATCTGGATCGAGGCAACCGTGCCCCGACCCCATCGACGCCCCTCGCCGGACCCCTCCACCCCGACGAACGCCGCCCCCTCCTCCTGTGTGCCCCCACTCGACCGGATCGGGAGGGGCTGAACCCGCGCTGCCCAACGCACCTCGACGCCGGGCGCCCATCCTCGCGCCGCTTCGTCGTCGCCGGACGGCCGCCGCCTCTCTCTCCTCGACGGACCTCCTCGACCTCCCGAGCCCTCTGCCTGCACCCCACGCCTCCCAGCAGTGAGCTTCACGCCACGCGCCGACCCTTGTCCCCTTTCGACCTCGCCGGCCTAGTCGCCGCCGCCCATGTAGTTCGTCCCGCGCCTCGGATGTTTCGCCCCTGCCCGCGGTCCCATGCCACACCGCAGCCGCGCCATGCCTCACTGGGACGCGCCGCCGCGCCATGACCTCCCGTGGCCGCGCCGAGTTTTGCTCCCTCGCGCTGGCTCCACTCCTCCGCACCCGATCAGGCCGACAAAGGCCGCGCCCCACGCCTCCCGACCAAGCCCGCCATGGAGGGTTCCAGCTCCCCTGCTGCTGCCCGCCTGCCACCACCGCCTCCTTCCCATGGCTCCTAGCCGCCTCGGCCAGGCTGCCGCCGCTTGGGGCCTCCCCGCCCCCCTCCTCCTGCATTGCCGAGCGAGGCCGCCGACGCAGCTGGGCCTCACGCCTCGCTGCGGTGGCCTCGGCACGGGCGCCCAAGGCCCGCCGGGTCACGCCAAGACCAAGACCGCCTCAGGCCCGCTAAGGCCTTTGCCCATCACAAAGGGGCCCCAAATTTCAACGAAAAAGAAAAAAGAGAAAAGAAAAGGAAAAGAGAATTAAAATAAAATTAACAAATAAAATAAAATGATTAATAAAATTAACTATTAATTAATTAATTAACTAATGAATTAATTAAGTTAATTAATCCGTTTAATTAATTTAATTAACTAGTTAAGTTTAATTAAACCGTAATTAGATTAACCTAAACCCTAATTAACCTAATTAGAGGATGATAGGTGGGTCCCCCCTGGACCCACATGTCAGGTTGACCAAGTCAACTCTGTTGACTGCTGATGTTAGCATGACATCATGTCGATGTCATTAATCTGTTTTTCAATTAATTAAATAATTAATTAAACCCGTAAATTAATAAAATCTTTAGAAAATCATATCTTTTAACCCGTAACTCGGATTAAAATATTTTCAACATGAAAGTTGCTCGTAACGACGAGATGAATCCGATACGCAATCCGCTCGTCCGCCACACACCCCTAACCTATCGAACTCGCAGCTTTCCTCCTCCGCCTCCCGCCTCAAAACATTAAACACCGGATATTTTCTCGATGTTTCTTAACCGCACCACCTCATACCGCGTTAGGGCACCCTAGCACTCATTTGTCTTGTCATGCACCGTCATGCTTATGTTTGCATTATATTTATTGTTTCTTCCCCTCTTCTCTCCGTAGACTACGAGACCGACGCCGCCGCTGCCCAGCCGACTACGGAGTTGACGACCCTCTCTCTTGCCGAGCAACCAGAAAGCCCCCTTGATCACCGTGATATCGCCTATTCTACTCTATATCGCTTGCATTAGAGTAGTGTAGCATGTTACCGCTTTCATTATACCTATGTGACGCCTCGATTCAATCAGACACTAATCATACACGCAAATGTGTACGATCAAGATTAAGGACTCACGGAAGATATCACAACACAACTCTAGACACAAATTAAAATAATACAAGCTTTATGTTACAAGCCAGGGGCCTCGAGGGCTCGAATACATAAGCTCGAAACACAAGAGTCGCGGAAGCAACAATATCTCGAGTACGTACATGAGTTAGACAAGTTTGCCTTAAGAAGGCTAGCACAAAAGCAACATCGATCGAAAAGGCAAGGCCTCCCGCCTGGAGCCTCCTAACTACTCCCGATCATCGGCGGTCTCCACGCTGTAGTAGGCATCGGCGGTGGCATCCGCCCTGGCTCCAACATCCGTTGCATCAACCGAAAGAAGAAGAAAGGGGAAAAGGAGGAGCAAAGCAACCGTGAGTACTCATCCAAAGTACTCGCAAGCAAGGATCTACACTACATATGCAACATTATCAAAGGAAGGTCAGATATGTGGATCGGGCAGAGAAATGCCGTAATAGAGAGAAGGCCTAGTCCTATCAAGACTAGCATCCTCTCGAACCCACCATCTTGCAAAGAACAGGAGGGAGTAGAGTAGCATAAAGTAAAGTAGCAGTGGTGTTATCAACCTCGGCGAGATCCTTTCTCGACTCCTGCGAGAAAGAAATCCCGAGCCATACTATCCAGCTTATCATCACAATCCAGTTCTCATCGCAATTCATTGCTCATATCCATGTCTCATCTCAAGTATCCAGCTTCTAGTTGTATCGATCAGATACAACTCCAAGTGTCCGCTATCGAGGACAGTGCTATCGATAGATGTTTTCTTCCAGGGTGCACCAACTTACCCACCACGCCGCTTAACTCCGCCGGACACACTTTCCAGTGGTCATGCCCGCCTCGCCAAACAATACGCCGCAACCCGACCTAGGCTTAATAGAGAGGCCAGACGCCGACTAAACCTATGCCCCTGGGGGTCATGGGCCATCTCCCGAACTCCTCAAGACGCTATGCGACGCTGCCGGTGAGCGACCTAGCTACCTTCCTAAAAAGCAGGAGCTACCAGTCCAACCCGGCGCGCCGCCGATCCGCCGACGCCTATTAAGCTTCGGTGATGCATACGACGCAGAACGCCCATACTATGCCCACGTGATGGTTAGTGCTATCGTGCCGAGGCCCTCGGATCAAATATCCAAATCGTAGTGGATTAGGAACGCGCGTAACAAGCATAGACTCACGAAAGAAGTGACCCGTTGTTCTGCCTCGAGGACTTGCGGCAAGGGCTAGGAATGCCCGCCACGCCAGATTTATCTCGCTGGCACCCTCCGTGTCAACCCGACTCCACATCACTGCAATTAAGCTCGCTGGTACCCCTCGTGGTCGACCCGCCTTTAGTAACATGGCTCAAAGGTAAAGTCATAGTAATCATAGTAACCGTGTGTCTAAACATCAAGGGAAAATCCGAGGAATCACCCCGTGAATTCCACTCGATGTAGTCATCAAGGTGAACGTAAGAGGATTCACCCTCGAGGTTCAACTTGAGGGGTTGCACGACTGCACTCAGATCGAAGTGGTTAAAGAGGAAATCACCCTCGATGACCACGACCGGATAGCTATACTACAGGGTTAATATCGGCGTCAGAGAGGTCTCACCCTCAGACTCGATAGTAACCCAAAGAGTGTCGAGCAACTAAGGGAAGTGATGTGCGTGTCGGGCCTGGTCTTCGATCCCGCTGATCGGTCTTCGATAATCCAAGGCGGCGGGACAAAGTGGGGTCATCGATGGATCTCTAACCAACCTATACTAAGCAGGTTAGGATAAGCATGTAAGGTACAACAACAAGTACAAAAATAGGCTATGCATTAGAATAGGAGCCATCAATAACAAAGAGCAAAATCTAATGCAAGCATGAGAGAATGGAATGGGCGATATCGGGATGATCAAAGGGGGCTTGCCTGGTTGCTCGGGCAAGGAGGGGTCGCGGTGACGTAGTCGATCATAGGGGCAGATCGGTCTCGGGTCTACCGGAGAGAAGAGGGGAGGAACAGTAAATATAAAGCAAACATAACATAACAGGACAACATGCAGAGCTAGACGTTTTCTAACGCGGTGCTACACGATACCGGCGAGGGGGGAAGTCAACCGGGAATGTTTTCCCGGTTCCGGACCTGTGTCAGACACATGACCGAAGGGGGAAAGTTTCATGTTTAGCATGCTAGGGGCATGTGACAGATTAACAGATCGCGTATCTGGATTCGCCACGCTTTTTCGAGCAGCTTTCATGTAGAAAACATTTCCATCCGAAAGTTACGCTTTTATTTTCTATGAATTTTCAAAGTTTTAAACATTCTCTAGAATTACTGCTAATTCAATTAAATAGGAAATTGCTATGTGTACACACTGTGCACACTCAGAGAGGCCGACATGTGGGGCTAGGGACTTGGTTGACTTAGTCAAACTTTGACCACCAACAAGGCGATGGCCCACATGTCATAGGCTACACTTAGCCAAATTAATAAAACAAATTAACCTAATCAAATGGAGCCCACATGTCATCCGCACATTAGGCTAATTGATCTACTAATTTAAAACCTAATCTATACTAGTCAAACAAGGGCCGCCACACATGGCTGTGGCAAAAGCCACCACACACACACCACACACACACGGCGCACACACCCAACTCACGCACACACAAGCACGCCGCGCCTCACACATCACGGTCATGGCCTTTGCCGTGGCTAGTAGCAAGCGTAATGGGCATGGCGAGTAGAAGCACGCAGGAGCATCTGCAGCGGCGGCGGCACTGGTACGCTGCAAAGCAGCCGCCAGAAGAACGGCAAGCAGCAGCGCCGCACGCACATCGCAGAGGGACGCGCGAAAGCACGGGACAGCAAGAGCGACAACCGCAGCACCGCAACAACGACAGCAAGAAGAAGTAACAGCGGCAGCGAGCGCAGCACCTACGCTGCATACACGGGGTTCGAGCTCGACGGAGATGACGGCTTACGGCGCCCAAATCGAAGGGCTAAAAGGGGACCCGAGGGAGAAGCTCACCCGGTTCTCGTGGACGAGGTTAGAAGGTTGGAGGCGGCCCGAGCAAAGGGCAACGACGACGAGTTGGTGACGTCCGCGGCGGAGAAGGGCTCGATGGCGAGCACACGGACTGTCCCTGCTTGAGGTGGTCCGCCGAGCGGACAGATCCGGCCACAAGCGGACCTCTGGACGTGCTCCCGCACGCCGAGGACGACGGTGGCCGGATGACGAGGGGGCGGCGGGCAGAGGCGGATCGGTCAGGCGCCATGACGCCGGGGGGCGCAGAAGGAGGAGGGGGCGAGGGAGAGAGATGCGAGGGGCTAGGGTTTCGGTGGGGTTTGGGGTGTGCCCTTATAGGTCAAAGGAGGGGCTCGTGGCAGCCATCCATGGCCATGGCGCCGTGGATGAGCGCCACGCCTCCCGGTGTCCTGTAGAGGAGGAGGAGGTGGAGGTGGGCTGGTTCTTTAGCTAGATGGGCCAAGTGGCCTGTGGGGAGGGTTTCTTTTATTTAAACAGCTTTGCTTTTCTGCTTATTTTTATAATCGAGATGGATAAGAAAATATTGGGCATGCCATTTTCTTTGGGAAAAATATGGAAGTGCCCTTTATTCCCTGGTGATATTAGATAGTGCCACAAATATTTTGGAGACCGAAGAATTCATTTGGTATTTTTCATAAATAGGATAGCATTTAAAAATGCTGAATTGGTGCTGTTATAATTGCTAATGCTCATCTCTGCACAAAAGTGATGTTGTGTTCCTTAACAAAGGAGTGTTATGGAATTTTTGACAAATGATGAACATTTTTCAGCAACTTTTGACCAAACTCATTTTGCATTGTGACTTTGAATTGATTTCAGAGAGGAATTTGAACTGAGATATTATCCCAACATGATTATTATTGAAATTCATAGTAGCTTAGCATCATCATGGTGGTTTAGTGTAGCATGATCCTCGGGGTGTTACAAATCTCCTCCCCTACAAGAAATCTCGTCCCGAGATTTAAGTGGTGAAGTAAAGAATAACTTCGGGAGAACTGACCCTTATAGGGTTAATTATCGGGTAAACAATTCAGGGAATGTGGCAGAAGTATCTCTCGAGTTGAAACTTAAGAAAACATCGAGAGCAAAATATGAAGGTACAATAGGAAGTTTCAAGCGAATGGACAAACGACCGATACCTGAACAGAGTGTGAGAAGGGGGTTCCGAGCATCGGGAATAGATCATATCTCGGAAGGTGGCTCGTGACAAAACACAAAGCCAAGAGCAAATGATACTTCGGAATAAAAGGATATACAGGAGAGTCAGGTTCCGATCCTGTGGAACTGTGGGTTATGAGCCCACCATGTGGGTTAAAAGTAGAAAGGGGGCCGATAGCAAGGCATGTCAGATGATAGACTGTCAGTTATGTTGTCAACACGTTGGTACCAAGGGCGAGGGACGGAGAGAACTATTTTCCTGCTCGTTGAACGAGGCGGACCAGTAGGCGAAGTCCTCGTCCATCGGTGGTTACCGAAATGTCAACAAAGAATGATAACAAGGTCTTATCGACAAATTTTACACCGAGGTGTTTACATAAGCAGGAACTATTACTGCTTAGATCATAAAGATCACAAGAAAGGTTAAACAAAACAATGGAAAGGAAAATGTGGTTATTAGTTTAACCGGACCAATGGAAAGGAAAAGGTGCTTATACACAAGAATTGGGAGTATATCCTTCCCAAGGGGAAGCGGAGCTGGATATACATGATATGACAGCAAGTTCAAAAGCATTTAGATAAAGTGGCGAGGGAACAATCATGATATTACCCATACAACGGTGTTTGGATAATTGATCAAGAAACATTTAGCATTGCGACTCCAATGTTCTTATTGATGTTCGGAGTAACACAGGCATACTTTTGGATAGCATTGACATTGTCATCAGGTAAAGGCCGGGCCTTGGGAACACAAAGGATCCATTGGGAATTACTTGAACACCTCATGCAATTTTATCAGGGAAGATGAGGAGGTGGCCGATGGTTTCAGCAAAAATCCATCGACATGCCAAAAAGGATGTATTCCCAAAATTTATATGAACAAATTTGTGTTGGGGGCAGGCAAGAATGTTGTCGATGATAACACAAATCATCGAGGGGCAAGGATGGTATTTCCATCACGAATTCGATTGATACCCTAGAAGAGCATCGAAATGTTGATGATGATCACGACACATTTGTCGAGAGGCTTCATGAAGATGTAATCGACCGCTGATGGCATCAAGTCAAAGGAATGATGAAGCGAAAGATTATTGGAACCACGGTATGACACAAACTTGAAATCAAGCTTTTGTTCAAGGCTAAAAGATATGACAAGGAAGATCGTGTAAGCTTAGCTCATCGTCGGAAATTGTGCTTCGGGAAGAAGAACCAGTAGCACAGCTTAAAATTTGGCACGAGAATGCTATAGCCGATCATGCTAGGAATGACTTGAAGGATTATTAAACTCGTAAGCAATGAAAATTACTTAGAGTTATAGAATCGAGTGCGGAATCGATTCATTTATCGGTGTTCTCGGTTGACAAACAACCCGAACACATGAAGTGACAAAGACAGGTAAGGTAGTACTCTATCAAAAGTTCATAAGATGTAGTGCAATGGCAAGATATCCTCGAGATACCAGGGGTAATACTCGAAGGTGGATCACAATAGAGGTTGGGCAGGTGTATTGACCTGTAGAAGAAAAGTGATTTAACTTGTCCAAGAAATGGGACCAAAGAAGAACAATCATGGTCGAAACCACGATTGCAAAGGATCAATTCACCGTTAGTAGATGATATTATATCAAGGAAATAGTTATGGTCACAATAAGCTTCCATGATAAGTTCCACATCATGTCCATGGGCATGAACTCAAAGTTCAAGGTCGACTCCCACTTCTCCAATGCATAACCTTTCATTCACTCCTCCTTTTTCAAATAAATTGTAGTGTGAAAGATTTATCTGGTGAAGCACCAGAAGAGCATGACTCACATCTCTTTCGAGTTCACACGTATTAGGGAAAGCATAGGTTCAACCCGTAGGGGTATCTTAGGAATATATACCACTAACTTCAGGATTAAAATATACCAGCTCGCAAGCAGAGCATGGTTGACAAAAGCAGATGATAGAACTTACCAAAGGCATTATGTGTCAGGGCAACACTCACAAGTTTAATTAATACGAAGGACATTGTCCGATAAAAATCCAACCAAGGATATGGAGGTCCATAAAAGATCTGACGTGAGTATCGATACTCACCCGTAAGAAGAAAGAATGCAAGGGCATCGGGTTATAGATATAATCGGATAACTTCCAAGCTTGAATACAAAGGAATTACGATTTTCAAATCGGAAGATCTCAAGCAGAGGCTCACCAAAAGTTAATTGAGATGAATCGACATGATCGACAATCAATCAACGCTTGATTTGACAAGAACAAGCTCATGTTTGGAGCGACGCCTGAGCCTAAGGATGAACGCTAGGATCTGATTAAGGATTACGAGCATTCGCGACATATTGGATCAAGGGACTCGGAACGATAGTGACAAAGGATGTCAATAAGATTACCAGACTTATTGATTAACCTTAATGCTAGCAAGCAAGAATTTCAAGAGCATTAGGCTGTTGAGGATTTTCATAAGAACGAACGGTATTACGTAAGACTTTTGTGAAGTACCGAATCAATCGGGATGAACGGATACTCGACAAGGGCGAGAAAATTATCCGTAGGGATATTCATGTGGCAAGAACTGCAAGGCAGTAGGCACAACGTATTCTTGAAACATTAGAGAGAATTTTGGGGTATCTTGTAATAACAAGATCAACGGGGAGTAATTGCATGAATGACAAGTGTACTTGGTTATCCATTGGGGTTTATCGATGGAATGGAATTGCAAGAGGGATGGCACAAAGTATCGAGGGAACATCCGAGAGTATTGTCAGAATCTTCTATTGAAGCAGTCGATCATCCGTATTAAAGGGGTCTCCGGCAGGAAGTGGTAACGAGAACCTAGAGTTAGATTTTAGCAAAATCATTTAACCCGAATAGAAGAGATGTCAGAGCCCCAGAGTATAGGTAAGGAGTGAAAGATCCTACTACCACCCAATGGCGACGTGGGCCCGTAAGACACACAGCCAATATTAGTAAAAGTTTTTCAGTGACTAGACTCAACTTCGGCCAAGGAGTTGGAAAGGGGGCTACCTACGGGCAGTCGGCTCTGATACCAACTTGTGACGCCCTCGATTCAATCGTACACTAATCATACACGCAAATGTGTACGATCAAGATTAAGGACTCACGGGAAGATATCACAACACAACTCTAGACACAAATTAAAATAATACAAGCTTTATGTTACAAGCCGGGGGCCTCGAGGGCTCGAATACATAAGCTCGAAAAACAAGAGTCACGGAAGCAACAATATCTGAGTACAGACATGAGTTAGACAAGTTTGCCTTAAGAAGGCTAGCACAAAAGCAACATCGATCGAAAAGGCAAGGCCTCCTGCCTGGGAACCTCCTAACTACTCCTGATCATCAGCGGTCTCCACGTTGTAGTAGGCATCGGCGGTGGCATCTGGCTCCTGGGCTCCAACATCTGGTTGCATCAACCGGAAAGAAGAAGAAAGGGGGAAAAGGAGGAGCAAAGCAACCATGAGTACTCATCCAAAGTACTGCAAGCAAGGATCTACACTACATATGCAACATTATCAAAGGAAGGTCAGATATGTGGACTGGCTGCAGAATGCCGAATAGAGAGAAGGCCTAGTCCTATCGAAGACTAGCATCCTCTCGAACCCACCATCTTGCAGCAACAGGAGGGAGTAGAGTAGCATAAAGTAAAGTAGCAGTGGTGTTATCAACCTCGTCGGAGATCCTTTCTCGACTCCTGCGAGAAAGAAATCCCGAGCCATACTATCCAGCTTATCATCACAATCCAGTTCTCATCGCAATTCATTGCTCATATCCATGTCTCATCTCAAGTATCCAGTTCTAGTTGTATCGATCGGATACAACCCAAGTGTCCGCTATCGTGGGGCGGGCTATCGATAGATGTTTTCTTCACCGCAGGGTGCACCAACTTACCCACCACGCCGCTTAACTCCGCCGACACACTTTCCGTGGTCATGCCCGCCTCGCCAAACAATACGCCGCAACCCGACCTAGGCTTAATAGAGAGGCCAGACGCCGGACTAAACCTATGCCCCGGGGTCATGGGCCATCTCCCGAACTCCTGCACGCTATGTGACGCGGCGGTGAGCGACCTAGCTACCTTCCTAAAAAGGCAGGAGCTTACCAGTCCAACCCGCGCGCGCCGCCGCCGCCGACGCGCCTATTAAGCTTCGGCTGATGCATACGACGCAGAACGCCCATACTATGCCCACGTGATGGTTAGTGCTATCGTGACGAGGCCCTCGGATCAAATATCCAAATCGTAGTGGATTAGGAACGCGGTAACAAGCGAGACTCACGAAAGAAGTGACCCTGTTGCCTGCCTCGAGGACTTGCGGCAAGGGCTAGGAATGCCCGCCACGCCAGATTTATCTCGCGGCACCTCCGTGTCAACCCGACTCCACATCACTCGCAATTAAGCTCGCTGGTACCCCTCGTGGTCGATTCGCCTTTAGTAACATGGCTCAAAGTAAAGTCATAGTAATCATAGTAACTGTGTGTCTAAACATCAAGGGAAAATCCGAGGAATCACCCCGTGAATTCCACTCGATGTAGTCATCAAGGTGAACGTAAGAGGATTCACCGAGGTTCAACTTGAGGGTTGCACGACGCACTCAGATCGAAGTGGTTAAAGAGGAAATCACCCTCGATGACCACGAACGGATAGCTATACTACAGTGGTTAATATCGGAAGTGCTATAGAGGTCTCACCCCGGTACTCGATAGTAACCCAAAGAGTGTCGAGCAACTAAGGGGAAGTGATGTGCGGTGTCGGGGCCTGGTCTTCGATCCCGTTGATCGGGTCTTCTGATAATCCAGCGGGGCAGTCGGGACAAAGTGGGGGTCACTGATGGATCTCTAACCAACCTATACTAAGCAGTTTAGGATAAGCATGTAAGGTACAACAACAAGTACAAAAATAGGCTATGCATCAGAATAGGAGCCATCAATAACAGTAGCAAAATCTAATGCAAGCATGAGAGAATGGAATGGGCGATATCGGGATGATCAAAGGGGGGGCTTGCCTGGTTGCTCTGGCAAGGAGGGGTCGTCGGTGACGTAGTCGATCATAGGGGCAGCATCGGTCTCGGGGTCTACCGGAGAGAAGAGGGGGGAGGAACAGTAAATATAAAGCAAACATAACATAACAGGACAACATGCAGAGCTAGACGTGTTCTAACGCGGTGCTACACGATACCGGCGAGGGGGGAAGTCAACCGGGAATGTTTTCCCGGTTCCGGACCTGTGTCAGACACATGACCGAAGGGGGAAAGTTTCATGTTTAGCATGCTAGGGGCATGTGACAGATTAACAGGTCGCGTATCTGGATTCGTCACGTTTTTCTGAGCAGCTTTCATGTAGAAAACATTTCCATTCGAGTTACGTTTTATTTTCTATGAATTTTCAAAGTTTTAAACATTCTCTAGAATTACTGCTAATTCGAATTAAATAGGGAAATTGCTATGTGTACACACTGTGTGCACACTCAGAGAGGCTGACATGTGGGGCTAGGGACTTGGTTGACTTAGTCAAACTTTGACCACCAACAAGGCATATGGCCCACATGTCATAGGCTACACTTAGCCAAATTAATAAAACAAATTAACCTAATCAAATGGAGCCCACATGTCATCTCGCACATTAGGCTAATTGATCTACTAATTTAAAACCTAATCTATACTAGTCAAACAAGGGCCGGCCACACATGGCTGTGGCAAAAGCCACCACACACACACCACACACACACACAAGCGCACACACCCAACTCACGCACACACAAGCACGCTGCGCTCTCACACATCACGGTCATGGCCTTTGCCGTGGCTAGTAGCAAGCGTACAGGGGCATGGCAGAGTAGAAGCACGCAGGAGCATCTGCAGCGGGCGGCACGGTACGCGGCAGCAGCCAGCCAGCAGCAAACGGCGGCAAGCGCCGCACGCACGCACACGCAGTGAGGGACGCGCGAAAGCACGGACAGCAGCAGCGACAACCGCAGCACCGCAACAACGACAGCAGAAGAAGTAACAGCGGCAGCGAGCGCACGCACTCTACGCTGCATAAGGGGTTCGAGCTCGACGGAGATGACGGCCTCGGCGTCCAAATCGGCGGGGCTAAAGGGGACCCGAGGGAGAAGCTCACCCGGTTCTCGTGGACGAGGTTAGAAGGTTGAGGCGGCCCAGCAGTGGCAACGACGACGAGTTGGTGACGCCCGCGGCGGAGAAGGGCTCGATGGCGAGCACACGGACCGCCCCTGCTTGAGGTGGTCCGCCGAGCGACAGATCCGCCGCGGCGGACCTCTGGACGTGCTCCCGCACGCCGAGGACGACGGTGGCGCGGATGACGAGGGGGCGGGGCAGAGGCGGACGGTCAGGCGCCGCGACGCCGGGCGCGAAGGAGGAGGGGCGAGGGAGAGAGATGCGAGGGCTAGGGTTTCGGTGGGGTTTGGGGTGTGCCCTTATAGGTCAAGGGAGGGGCTCATGGCAGCCATCCATGGCCATGGCGCCGTGGATGAGCGCCACGCCTCCCGGTGTCTGTAGAGGAGGAGGAGGTGGAGGTGGGCTGGTTCTTTAGCTAGATGGGCCAAGTGGCCTGGGGGAGGGTTTCTCTTTTATTTAAACAGCTTTGCTTTTCTGCTTATTTTTATAATCAGAGATGGATAAGAAAATATTGGGCATGCCATTTTCTTTGGGAAAAATATGGAAGTGCCCCTTTTATTCCCTGGTGATATTAGATAGTGCCACAAATATTTTGGAGACCAGAAGAATTCATTTGGTATTTTTCATAAATAGGATAGCATTTAAAAATGCGCTGTTATAATTGCTAATGCTCATCTCTGCACAAAAGTGATGTTGTGTTCCTTAACAAAGGAGTGTTATGGAATTTTTGACAAATGATGAACATTTTTCAGCAACTTTTGACCAAACTCATTTTGCATTGTGACTTTGAATTGATTTCAGAGAGGAATTTGAACTGAGATATTATCCCAACATGATTATTATTGAAATTCACAGTAGCTTAGCATCATCATGGTGGTTTAGTGTAGCATGATCCTCGGGGTGTTACAACCTATCCTGATGCATAGCCTGTCCTTGTTACTACTGTTGTTACCTTTACCTGCAATCCTATATGCTTAGTATAGGATGCTAGTATTTTCATCTGTGGCCCTACATTCTTGTCATGCCTCGCCGCTATATTATCGGGCCGTGATCACTCGGGAGGTGATCACGGGTATGCACTATATACTTTATACATGATACATGTGGAGACTAAAGTCGGGTCGGCTTGTGGAGCACCCGCGAGTGATTCACGGATTGGGGGCTGAAAGGACCTTTGTCCCGACGGCCCTCTGGATGGATCTTTGTGGCGGAGCGATAGGACAGGTTGAGACCGCCTAGGAGAGAGGTGGGCCTGGCCCTGTTCGGCGTTCGCGGATACTTAACACGCTTAACGAGATCTTGGTATTTGATCTGAGTTGGCTACGGGCCTATACGCACTAACCAACTACGTGGGAAAGATATGGGCACTCGGCGTCGTGGTATCAGCCAAAGCACTTCAGACGTCAGTGACGGAGCGGCGCGCGCCGGATTGGACTGGAACGCCTGCTAGGCTAGGTCTGCTTCCGTCCGCCCTCGCAACGTGCAGGTGTGCTATGGGCGATGGGCCCAGACCCTTGTACGCTTAGGTTTAGACCGGCGTGCTGGCCTCTCTGTTGTGCCTAGGTGGGGCTGCGACGTGTTGATCTTCTGCGGCCGGGCATGACTCAGGAAAGTGTGTCCGACCAAATGGGATCAAGCGTGTTGGGTAAGTTGGTGCACCCCTGTAGGGAAGTTAATCTATTCGAATAGCCGTGATCTTCGGTAACAGGACGACTTGGAGTTGTACCTTGACCTTATGACAACTAGAACCGGATACTTAATAAAACACACCCTTCCAAGTGCGGATACAACCGGTGGTCGCTCTCTCTCGTGGATACGAGGAGGGATCGCGGGTAGGATTATTGCTATGTGATGTTACTTGGAGGACTTCAACCTACCCTCTTCTACCTGTTGCAAGACGAAGGTGACCGAAGCGTAGTCTTCGATAAGACTAGCTATCCCCTCTTATTCTCGGCAATCTGCGCTTCAGTCCACCGATATGGCCCTTTACGATATATCCATGCATATGTAGTATAGATCCTTGCTTGCAGTACTTTGGATGAGTACTCACGGTTGCCTTGTTCCCCTTTTCCCCTATCTCTACTCGGTTGCCACGACTGACGATGGAGCCAGGAGCCGACACCACCGTCGATGACGACTACTACACCGGAGGTGCCTACTACTACGTGCAGCCCACCGACGATTTACACTGTGAGTAGTTAGGAGGATCCTGTGCAGAGGCCTGCGCCTCTTCGATCTGATCCAGTTTGTGCTAGCCTTCTTAAGGCAAACATTGTTTAACTTATGTCTGTACTCAGATATTGTTGCTCCCGCTGACTCGTCTATGATCGAGCACTTGTATTCGAGCCCTCGAGGCCCCTGGCTTGTATTATGATGCTTGTATGACTTATTTATGTTTTAGAGTTGTGTTGTGATATCTTCCCGTGAGTCCCTGATCTTGATCGTACACATTTGCGTGCATGATTAGTGTACGGTTGAATCGGGGGCGTCACAATCATGCACAACTTCGATGACAAGCCAAGCGATTGTTTCATACTTTTGACATTCTCAAAACTTTTTCACTCTTCACGCAATACATGAGCGTGAGCCATGGATATAGCACTATATGTGGAATAGAATGGTGGTTGTGGAGAAGACAAAAAGGGAGAAGATAGTCTCACATCAACTAGGCGTATCAACGGGCTATGGAGATGCCCATCAGTAGGTATCAATGTGAGTGAGTAGGGATTGCCATGCAACGGATGCACT
The DNA here is from genome assembly GCA_021605205.1 of Aegilops longissima. NCBI lineage: Eukaryota > Viridiplantae > Streptophyta > Magnoliopsida > Poales > Poaceae > Aegilops > Aegilops longissima. Next base: position 450,764,780 of record CM038678.1, read on the forward strand.
AGAGCTATAAGTATATGAAAGCTCAACAAAAGAAACTAAGTGGGTGTGCATCCAACTCGCTTGCTCACGAAGACCTAGGGCAATTTGAGGAAGCCCATCATTGGAATATACAAGCCAAGTTCTATAATGAAAAATTCCCACTAGTATATGAAAGTGACGAAACGAGAGACTCTCTATTATGAAAATCATGGCGCTACTTTGAAGCACAAGTGTGGTAAAAGGATAGTAACATTGTCCCTTCTCTCTTTTTCTCTCATTTTTTTTTTATTTTTCGTCCGGAGTCTCATCCCGACTTATGGGGGAATCATAGTCTCCATCATCCTTTCCTCACTTGGGACAATGCTCTAAAAATGATGATCATCACACTTTTATTTTTCTTACAACTCAATAATTACAACTCGATACTTAGAACAAAGTATGACTCTATGTGCATGTCTCCGGCGGTGTACCGGGATATGCAATTATTCATGAGTGACATGTATGAAAGAATTATGAATGGTGGCTTTGGAACAAATACGATGTCAACTACATGATCATGCTAAGCAATATGACAATGATGGAGCGTGCCATAATAAAAGGAACGTTGGAAAGTTGCATGGCAATATATCTCGGAATGGCTATGGGAATGCCATAATAGGTAGGTATGGTGGCTGTTTTGAGGAAGGTATATGGTGGGTGTACGATACCGGAGAAAAGTGCGCGGTATTAGAAAGGCTAGCAATGGTGGAAGGGTGAGAAATGTGCGTATAATCCATGGACTCAACATTAGTCATAAAGAACTCATATACTTATTGCAAAAATCTACAAGTTATCAAAGCAAAGTATTACGTGCATGCTCCTAGGGGGATAGATTGGTAGGAAAAGACCATCGCTCGTCCCCGACCGCCACTCATAAGGAAGACAATCAATAAATAAATCATGCTCCGACTTCATCACATAACGGTTCACCATACGTGCATGATACGGGAATCACAAACTTTAACACAAGTATTTATCAAATTCACAACCACTCAACTAGCATGACTCTAATATTACTACCTCCATATCTCAAAACAATTATCAAGTATCAAACTTTTCTTAGTATTCAATGCACTCAAAAGAAAGTTTTACAAATCTTGAATACCAAGCATATTATTATTTTAAAGCAAATTACCATGCTATTTAAGACTCTCAAAATAATCTAAGTGAAGCATTAGAGATCAAAGGTTTCTATAAAACAAATCCACCACCGTTCTCTAAAAGATATAATTGAAGCACTGGAGCAAAACTATATAGCTCAGAAGATATAAGTGAAGCACATAGAGTATTCTATCAAATTCCAAATCATGTATGGCTCTCTCAAAAGGTGTGTGCATCAAGGATGATTGTGGTAAACTAACAAGCAAAGACGCAAATAATACAAGACGCTCCAAGCAAAACACATATCATGTAGTGAATAAAATATAGCTCCAAGTAAAGTTACCGATGGAAGTGGATTTAAAGAGGGATGCCTTCCGGCATCCCCAAGCTTTGACTTTTTGGTGTCCTTGGATTATCTTGGGGGTGCCATGGGCACCCCCAAGCTTAGGATCTTGCCACTCCTTGTTCCATAATCCATCAAAAGATTTCACCCAAAACTTGAAAACTTCACAACACAAAACTCAACAGGAATCTCGTGAGCTCCGTTAGCGAAAGAAAACAAAAGACCACTTCAAGGTACTGTAATGGACTCATTCTTTATTTATATTGGTGTTAAACCTACTGTATTCCCAACATCTCTATGGATTATAAACTATTTTACTAGCCATAGATTCATCAAAATAAGCAAACAACACACGAAAAACAGAATATGTCAAAAACAGAACAGTCTGTAGTAATCTGTAACTAACAAAAACTTCTGGAACTCCAAAAGTTCAGCCAAAATAGGAAGACCTAGGAAATTTTTTTATTGATCAGCAGAAATTGGAATCACTATTTTATCACGTTCTGGTGATTTTTAACAATTGTTTTCGTGAACCGAAAGTTTCTGGAAATTACAGCAAGATCAAATAACTATCATCCAAGAAGATCCTATAGGTTTAACTTGGCACAAACACTAATTAAAACATAAAACCACATCTAAACAGAAGGTAGATGGATTATTTATTCCTAAACAGAAACAAAAACAAAAACTAAAATAAATTTGGGTTGCCTCCCAACAAGCGCTATCGTTTAACGCACTTAGCTAGGCATAAAAGCAAGGATAGATCTAGGTATTGCCATAGTAATAGGATAGATCGGTAAAACTCATCTCATACTCTCTACGTTCGGCAGCAAGTTTTCTTTGGGGCAAGCAAAAGTAATCAAAAGGGCTAAATTTAATGGGACAGAAGTCCCCAAGATCTATTTTAGGAGGTATAGGTTCATCTTTCGGCCCTTCGTAATGCACAACCAATTCATCATTATAAGCATTCTTTTGGCAGAACTTGGTGAGCCTATACTCGAGAGAATATCCTAGCTCATTATTTCGAATAGCCAAATCATCATTAAGTTCAGAAATTCTATCAACTAGAACATTGATAGGAATCTTTTTTATAAGGTTTCAATTAAAAGCAACATAATCTAGAGATTGAAAACGCATTATTTCTTCTTGATCAAAGAGGATAGCTTCTATGGGAGGACGGCCAGCATCAACCCTATAATGCGCAAAGATTTCTTTGGCCTCTTTTATTATAAATCTGTACTCATTAGCCAAAAATATAGTAGCGGCACGCTTAACAGAAGAATGCTTAATATTAGAGAATACCAGGAAAATTCTTTGTATGCAAGGATGCATGTGCATAAATTGCCTTTCAAGTTCAACGATAAGCATGGCAATGGCGTCCGCAAGACTACTAGTTCTATGGAGAATAGAACCGCCCATAGAAGGCAAAGCACCGGCACAAGTAAACAAATCGTGAATAACTCCTTTTCCGATAATATTACCACTACAAATTTGAAAACTTTTTGTATGCAAGGTAGGGGATTCTTCAGCAGGAGCATCAGAATTTTCTATGATATTATTATTGTCCATATCGGCAATAATTTCCCCAATTTCAGACATAACGACAAACAAGCAAACTAACACACGAGCAACAAAAAGCAAGAGCAAAGAAAGGCAAACGGAAAAGAGAGGGCGAATAAAACGGCAAGGGTGAAGTGGGGGAGAGGAAAACGAGAGGCAAATGGCAAATAATGTAATGCGGGAGATAAGGGATTGTGATGGGTACTTGGTATGTTGACATTCGCAGAGACTCCCGAAGACAAATACCGTAAATCCTTCTTGCTACATCTTGAGCTTATGCTGGTTTTCCCTAAAGAGGAGAGGATGATGCAGCAGAGTAGCGTAAGTATTTCCCTCAGTTTTTGAGAACCAAGGTATCAATCCAGTAGGAGGCCACGCGCAAGTCCCTCGTACCTACACAAAACAAATAGCTCAACGCAACCAACGCGATTAGGGGTTGTGAATCCCTTCACGGTCACTTACGAAAGTGAGATCTGATAGAGATGATAGATAATATTTTTGGTATTTTTGGTATAAAGATGCAAAGTAAAATAAAAGGCAAAGTAAAAAGTAAAGCAATAATAAAGCGTAGGAAGATTAATATGATGAGAATAGACCCGGGAGCCATAGATTTCACTAGTGGCTTCTCTCAAGAGCATAAGTATTTTACGGTGGGTGAACGAATTACTGTTGAGCAATTGACAGAATTGAGCATAGTTATGAGAGTATCTAGGTATGATCATGTATATAGGCATCACGTCCGAGACAAGTAGACCGACTCCTGCCTGCATCTACTACTATTACTCCACTCATCGACCTCTATCCAGCATGCATCTAGAGTATTAAGTTAATGAAAACAGAGTAACGCCTTAAGCAAGATGACATGATGTAGAGGGATAAATTCATGCAATTTGATAAAAAACCCATCTTGTTATCCTCGATGGCAACAATACAATACGTGCCTTGGTGCCCCTACTATCACTGGGAAAGGACACCGCAAGATTGAACCCAAAGCTAAGCAGTTCTCCCATTGCAAGAACTACCAATCTAGTTGGCCAAACCAAACGGATAATTCGAAGAGACTTGCAAATATAACCAATCATACATAAAAGAATTCAGAGAAGATTCAAATATTGCTCATAGATAATCTTGATCATAAACCCACAATTCGTCGATCTCAACAAACATACCGCAAAAAGAAGATTACATCAAATAGATCTCCACGAGAGAGGGGGAGAACATTGTATTGAGATCCAAAAAGAGAGAAGAAGCCATCTAGCTACTAACTATGGACCCGAAGGTCTGAAGTAAACTACTCACACTTCATCGGAGAGGCTATGATGATGATGTAGAAGCCCTCCGTGGTAGATTCCCTTCAAAGTGAGCTCTAACAGGCCCCAAGATGGGATCTCGTGGATACAAAAAGTTGCGGCGGTGGAATTAGGTTTTTGGCTCAGTATCTGATCTATTGGGGGTACGTAGGTATATATAGGAGGAAGGAGTACGTCGGTGGAGCTTCAGGGGGCCCACAAGGCAGGGGGCGCGCCCTCCACCCTCGTGGCCGCCTCCCTCCTTTCTTGACCGAGGGTCCAAGTCTCCTGGATCATATCTGATGAGAAAATCACGTTCCCGAAGGTTTCATTCCGTGTGGACTCCGTTTGATATTCCGTTTATTCGAAACACTGAAATAGGAAAAAAAGCAGCAATTTTGGGCTGGGCCTCCGGTTATTAGGTTAGTCCCAAAAGTAATATAAAAGTGGAAAATAAAGCCCAATATGGTCCAAAACAGTATATAATATAGCATGGAGCAATGAAAAATTATAGATACGTTGGAGACGTATCATTGTGAACTGATGCTAAACTCATGGTGTTTTATCTTCTGTATTCCAACTTCTCCATGGTTCATACCCTCCGATACTACTCATAGATTCATCAAAATAAGCAAACAACACATGAAAAACAGAATCTGTCAAAAAAAGAATAGTCTGTAGCAATCTGGAAACTTCGTATACTTCTGCAACTCCAAAAATTCCGAAAAATTAGGACAATCTAGGTAATTTTTGATATCAATCTTGTGCAAAAAGAATTAGTATTTTATCACGTTCCAGTGAATTTTCAAAATTCCTGGACTGAGAGCAAAAGTTTCTGTTTTTGCACAGAATCAAGTCAACTATCATGCACATTATCCCAAAGGCTTTACTTGGCACTTTATTGAAACAAAAGCTATAAAACATGATTACTACAGTAGCTTAATCATGTGGACACACAAAAACAGTAGGTACAAGTGTTGGGTTGTCTCCCAACAAGAACTTTTCTTTAATGCCTTTCTAGCTAGGCATGATGATTTCAATGATGCTCACATAAAAGATAAGAATTGAAACATAGTGGGAGCATCATGAATAATATTACTAGCACATTTAAGTCTAACCCACTTCCTATGCGTAGGGATTTTGTGAGCAAACAAGTTATGGGAACAAGAATCAACTAGCATAGGAAGGCAAAACAAGCATGACTTCAAGATTTCCAACACATAGAGAGGAAACTTGATATTATTGCAATTCCTACAAGCATATATTCCTCCCTCGTAATAATTTTTAGTGGCATCATGAATGAATTCAACTATAACTATCACATAAAGCATTATTTTCATGATCCATAAGCATAGAAATTTTACTACTCTCCACATAAGCAAAATTCTTCTCATTAGGAATAGTGGGAGTATCATAAGAAACTCGAATACTATAATTTTTTCCACATTAAAAGAGTAACGTTCAGAAAAAGGTTAATCATAATCATGACAAGTTTTATAAATACAATCATCACTACTTTTTATAACATAAGTGTCATCACAATAATCATCATAACTAGCAACTTCGTTCTCATCATAATCAATTGAAACCTCTTCCAAGATAGTGGAATCATTACTAAATAAAGTCATGACCACTCCAAATCCACTTTTATCATTATAATAAGATTCAACACCCTCCAAAATAATGGGATAATTATTATCTAAAGTTGACAGTCTTCCAAACCCACTTTCATAAATATTGCAATCATCATAAGTAGGAGGCATGCTATCATCATAATAAATTTGCACATCAAAGCTTGGGGGACTAAAAATAGCATCTTCATTAAACATAGCATCCCCAAGCTTGGGGCAAACATTAATTGCAGCACATAAATTCTCAGATATGTCATTCTCATCAAACATAGCATCCCCAAGCTTGTGGCTTTGCATATCATAAGCATAATCACTCTCATCATTAATAGTATGAATTACACCAATAGTATAGCAATTGTTATCATCACAATTCTCTAAGTTGGTGCCAAAAATATTCTCAAGATTATAACAAGTATCATTACTTTCCAAATCATAATCATCACAATGAGTAATGGGCATAACAATAATAGGAGAAACATCATTTGGGAGGGATACTTTTTTACCTTTGCTTCTCCATCTTTTCTTTTTCTTCTCCACATCATGTGTGAGTTTAATCCTCTTTTTGGAGCTCCTTATTGATAAGATTGGTTGAACAAAAAGCTCCTCCTCGTTACCTTATTCATCATAAGAAAAAATAGGTGGGAAGACACCTAGCAGGATGTGATTACACGTGGATTTGGAAAGCTAAGATCCCCCTTAAAATTCAAAATTTTCTATGGCAACTGTTCCAAGATGCTATCCTGACTAGAGAAGTCATGAAGAAGCGGAAGTGGGCTAGCAATCCTAGATGCTCGTTCTGCAGAGACGTTGAAACATCGCAACATCTGTTTTCACTTGTCTCGTTGCTCGGGTGGTTTGGAGGACGGTCTGGTGTGTGTTGGGCACGACTCTATGCCCAAACAACATTTGGCAATACTTCTCCTGGTGCTATGTTTTCCTACCAGATGGAGCCAGGTTCTATATCTTTGTCTTGGCAGCCGTGTACTGGGCAATCTGGAATTGTCGCAACCAGGCTACCTTTGAACAAAAAAAGCTTAAGACTCCATTTAACTTGGTATATTCCGCTTGTGGTTTTTTGACATATTGGGCAGGTTTAATGGCTGGTGCTGATCGGGAAGCAATGGAACGTGGAGCCAAGATGCTCAGGACGAATTCTTAGACGATGATGAGAATCTGTGCGGCTCCAGCTAAGGCAGCGATGGATTGATGCTCTCTTCAACACTGCTGTGGACGGGGGGCCTTCCTCCCTGTTCGGTTTGATTATATCCTGCCAGTTCTCCGCTCCTACGCGAGTGGTTACCTGCTCGCTTGTGAGCCTTGTGGATTGTGACCTGCTGTTGGTTTCCTTTTGAGTGTCAGACTGTCTGAAAGTCTCTAGGTTTTAGCTTGATCTATGGTGTCACTGGGTTTTCGTCCCACAGTGGGCTGCTCGATGACGAGCGGTGGGTTTCCCAGTGATGCTTTGAACTCGCTTTACCCTTTCTAGTTTCCTTAAGTCAGTTTGGTGTCGGACATGTGGTATCACTGAACTATATGTATTTTCGTTATGATAAGTAATGGAAAGGGGTTATGCCCGGTTCAAAAAAAAGGAGGATATTGGGAAACATCTTCCCCTTCATTAGTATTCTCTTCATCTTCTAATTGTTTTCTTATCTTTAAGTAACTGGTAATATAAGGATTCTCAATGCAATTTACCGCACAATACATATAAACTTCCTCTAGATCAAAATCAAGAAATATCTTAAGGCTATATTCTGGAATATCCCTAGTCATAAGTTTCATTTCTTCATATCCTAGAAGTAAACTAAGTTCATTATAATGCGCAAGGGAAACCAAGTCATCACAATTTTTGGACACGATCATGAAACAATTTGCATTGAAGATTCAAATGACCACGTTCATTGCAAAGTTCACAAGGACGGAGAGAAAATAAATCTTTCAGCACAAACATCTAGCCTCTCTTGCGACCATTTAGTTTCTAAATACTTATGCCTCTTGCAAATCTATCTTCCCTTTTTGGTACGTAATTGCAAACTCTATGCACTCCACAAAAATTGACATGCTTATAAGAAACATTTTTATCATGACTAGTGCAATCATCATCGGTACTATGGATATTCAAAGAATTCATACTAACAACATAGCAATCATGCTCATCATTCAAAGATTTTATGCCAAACATTTTATGAACTTCTTCTTCTAACACTTGGGCACAATTTTCCTTTCCATCATTTTCATGAAAGACATTAAGAAGATGAAGCATATGAGGCAACCTCAATTCCATTTTTTTGTAGTTTTCTTTTATAGACTAAACTAGTGATAAAACAAGAAACTAAAAGATTCAATTCCAAGATCTAAAGATATACCTTCAAGCACTTCCCTCCCCGGCAACGGCGCCAGAAAAGAGTTTGATGTCTACTATGCAACCTTCTTCTTGTAGACTCGTGTGTTGGGCCTCCAAGCGCAGAGTTTTGTAGGACAGTAGCAATTTTCCCTCAAGTGGGTGAGTGCTTGATTTTTGATTGTTCCATGTTGTTATATTATCAATCTTGGATGTTTTATAATCATTTTATAGTCATTTTATAGTAATTTTTTTGGTACTAACCTATTGACATAGTGCCAAGTGCCAGTTGCTGTTTTTTTGCATGTTTTTTTACATAAAATCAATACCAAACAGAGTCCAAATGCAGTGAAACTTTTTGTGGGTTTTTTTGGACCAGAAGACAACCAATGGACCGAAGAAGCACCTGGGGGCTGCTCCGAGGGGAGCACTATCCACCAGGGCGTGCCTGGAGGCCTAGGCGTTCCCTGGTGGGTTGTGCCCACCTCGGGTGCCCCCCGGACCGCCTCTTTACTCTATAAATACCCCAATATTCCATAAACCCTAGGGTAGTCGACGAAAATCAATTCCGGCCGCAGAGTCCAGAACCACCAGATCCAATCTAGACACCATTGTTGGGGAACGTAGCATGCAATTTCAAAAAAATACCTACGCTCACGCAAGATCTATCTAGGAGATGCATAGCAACAAGAGGGGGAGAGTGTGTCCATGTACCCTCGTACACCGGAAGCGTTTGACAACGCGGTTGATGTAGTCGAACTTCTTCTCGTTCCGACCGATCAAGCACCAAACGTACGACACCTCCGAGTTCTGCACATGTTCAGCTCGATGACGTCCCTCAAACTCTTGATCCAGCAAAGTGTCAAGGGAGAGTTCCGTCAGCACGACGGCATGGTGACGGTGATGGTGATGTGATCTGCGTAGGGCTTTGCCTAAGCACTACGACAATATGACCAGAGGAGTAAACAGTGGAGGGGGGCACCGCACACGGCTAAGAAACAATTGAAGTTGTGTGTTCTAGCGGTGCCCCCCTCATATATTTAGGTTGGAGGGGAGGAGAGGTAGCCAAGGGGGCGCCCCAAGTAGGAGGAATCCTACTTGGGGTCATCTCAATTCGGCCTCCCACCTTTCCTATTCCTATTCGGAGTAGGAAGGGAAGAGGGGGAAGGGGGAATCCTATTCATTTTTTCCTTTCCTTCTCCAATTTGGCTAACCCATATGGGGGGTGCACCAGCCCCTTTGTGGCTGGTGTGTTTCCCCTCTTGGCCCATTAGGCCCATATAGCTTGTCGGGGGTTCCGCGGAACCCCTTCCGATGACCCGATACGTACCTGGTAACCCCAGAACACTTGTGGTGTCCGAATACTATCGTCCTATATATGAATCTTTACCTCTCGACCATTTCGATACTCCTCGTTATGTCCCATCTCATCCGGGACTCCGAACAACATTCGGTCACCAAATCACATAACTCATATAATACAAAATTGTCACCGAATGTTAAGCATGCGGACCCTACGGGTTCGAGAACTGTGTGGACATGACCGAGACACCTCTCCGGTCAATAACCAATAGCGGAACCTGGATGCACATATTGGTTCCTACATATTCTACAAAGATCTTTATCGGACGTACCGTAATGACAACATACGTTATTCCCTTTGTCATCGGTATGTTACTTTCTCGAGATTTGATCGTCGGTATCTTCATACCTAGTTCAATCTCGTTACCGACAAGTCTGTTTACTCGTTCTGTAATACATCATCCCGCAACTAACTCACTATTCACATTGCTTGCAAGGCTTATTATGATGTGCATTACCGAGAGGGCCCAGAGATACCTCTCCGATACTCAGAGTGACGAATCCTAATCTCAAACTATGCCAACCCAACAAACACCTTCGGAGATGCCTTTAGAGCATCTGTATAATCACCCAGTTACATTGTGACATTGGATAGCACACAAGGTATTCCTCCGGTATCCTGGTGTTGCAGAATCTCATAGTCAAAGGAATATGTATATGACATGAAAAAAGCAATAGCAATAAAACTGAACGATCAACATGCTAAGCTAACGGATGGGTCTTGTCCATCACATCATTCTCCTAATGATTTGATCCCGTTCATCAAATGACAACACATGTCTATGGTTATGAAACTTAACCATCTTTGATTAACGAGCTAGTCTAGTAGAGGCTTACCAGGGACACGATGTTTTGTCTATGTATCCACACATGTATCAAGTTTCCGGTTAATACATTTCTAGCATGAATAATAAACATTTATCATGATATAAGGAACTATAAAGTAACAACTTTATTATTGCCTCTAGGACATATTTCCTTCAACCATCACGGAGGGGTTCACCACTTCCATTGGTGTCTCTCCGATGATGTGTGAGTAGTTCTTTGTAGACCTTCGGGTCCATAGTTAGTAGCTAGATGGCTTCCTCTCTCTCGTTATGCAATGGTCTCTTGGAGATCCATATGATGTAGCTCTTTTTGCAGTGTGTTTGTTGGGACCGGATGAACTTTGAGTTTATGATCAGATCTATCTTTTTAACCATGAAAGTTATTTGAGTTTCTTTGATCTCTTATATGCATGATTGCTTATATCCTCGTATCCAGCTTGATCTATTTATCTTGCAATGGGAAGAGGTTCTTTGTAGTGGGTTCGATCTTACGGTGCTTGATCCCAGTGACAGAAAGGGAACCGACACATATGTATCATTGCTACTAAGGATAAAATGATGGGGTCTATTTCTACATAAATAGATCTTTTCTACATCATGTCATCGTTCTTATTGCATTACTCCGTTTCTCCATGAACTTAATACACTAGATGCATGCTGGATAGCGGCCGATGTGTGGTGTAATAGTAGTAGATGTAGGCAGGAGTCGGTCTACTAATCTTGGACGTGATGCCTATATAATTATCATTGACTGGATATCGTCATGATTATTTGAAGTTCTATCAATTGCCCAACAGTAATTTGTTTACCCATCGTTTGCTATTTTTCTCGAGACAGAAGCCACTAGTAAAACCTACGGCCCCCGAGTCTCTTTCTCATATTATTTGCCTTTGTGATCCATTTTCCTTTGCTTTTATTTTCAGATCTATTAAACCAAAAATACAACAATTTATTCACGTCTGTTTTGCCAATTTCTGGCGCCGTTACCCGAAAGGGATTGACAACCCCTTTAATACGTCAGGTTGCAAGTATTTGTTATTTGTGTGCATGTGTCATTTACGTATTGTTGCTTGGTTCTCCTACTGGTTCGATAACCTTGGTTTCATCACTGAGGGAAATACCTACCATCACCGTGCTGCATCATCCCTTCCTCTTTGGGGAAATACCGACGTAGCTTCAAGCCGCATCAAAAGGAATTTCTGGCGCCGTTGCTGGGGAGGATCTTCAACATATACCAGGTTCCTAATCACAAATCTCATCTCCTCGCAATTTACATTATTTGCCATTTTCCTCTCGTTTTCCTCTCCCCCACTTCAAAAAAAATTGCCGTTTTATTCGCCCTCTTTTTCGTTCGTTTTCTTGCCAGACCTTTTTTTGTGTGCAATCTTGTTTGCCGTTATATCGTCATGGATAGTTCTTCCTCTATTGCGTGCACTCCCGAGAATGAGGTTCTCAACTTTAAACAAAGGGGAGGAGAAAATTTAAAAGATGCTTGGTATAGAATTTGCAGTGCTCATAATAGATCTATCTGTAAGCAATCTACTGTTGTTCTTCTTCGTTGTTTTTATGTGGGCATCACCACTTGGTATAGATTCATCCTTGATACGATTACCGGTGTAAATTTCTTGATGTGTCCCTCTCTTGATGCTTTTAATGCTATGGGAAATTTGGTAGACTCACCACCTCTTATGATTAATGAAACAACTTTGACTCTTGAGCATGTCATGGAAACATTAGATGCTATTGAAAAGAAAATGCTTACTTAAGAGCATATTGAAAACTTGGATAAAAAGATGCATAATTTTGCTACCAAAATTGGGTCAATAGCGGGAGAAGTTTTTAAGTTGTTAAAATAAAAGGGAACCGTAATTCACGAAAGAATTGAAGAAAGTCCAACTCAGATTGATAAACTGGAAGAAATCTTTAGTAATTTGAGCACATCTTTTGCTTCCACTAAAACTATTGAAAAAGCTCCTGTAAAGATTGGCAAGATCACTCAAGTTACTAAGAGCAAGGGTGCAACTTCTAGTAATAACAGTAAAGAGGATCTCGAGATGATTAGTATTCACCCAGATTTTGTTGAAGTTATAAGAGATCCCCTTGGCAAAAATGAATTCTTTAAATTTGTTCCTAGGAGTATTTTTATTGAAAATATTTATGCTAAATCTTTGAAGAATTCTAAGTGTTTGATTGAAGAGTTGGATAAAGATGACAAAACATAGATCCTTGCTTTATGCCTAGCTAAGGGCGTGAAACTATAGCGCTTGTTGGGAGGAAACCCAATAAATAAAATTTATTTTTGCTTTTTGCTTCTGTTCTTGAGTGTTAGCAAAATTATGCTACTGTTATGATTGTGTTTTTTGTGTTTTAATTAGTGTTTGTGTCAAGTAAAGCCTTTAGGATCGTCTTGGGTGATAGTTGTTTGATCTTGCTGAAAACAGAAATGTTTGCGCTCACAAAAACAATTCTCATTTTTAACCAGACTTTGATAAAATGCCAATTATTTTTCCAGAAGATTAATATACAAATTTATCAGGTGGTCCTGATTTTTTCAGAATTTTTGGAGTTTCAGAATTATTCGAAATATTCAGATTACTACAAACTGTTCTGTTTTTGGCAGATTCTGTTTTCTTTGTGTTGTGTGCTTGTTTTGATGATTCCATGGTTTTCTTTGATGAGTGTTTGCCATAGAAAAGTTGGAATACAGTAGATATAATGTAAGAACAAACTATGAATTGGTTTGCTACAGTACTTATAGTAGTGATTTGCTTTCTTATACTAACGGATCTCACGAAGGTTTTATTGGAGTTTTGTGTAATTGAAGTTTTCAAGTTTTGGGTTATCTTACAATGGATGAAGGAATAAGGAGTAAGAAGAGCCTAAGCTTGGGGATTCCCCGGCATCCCAAGCTATTATCCAAAGAGAGCAAGCAACTAAGCTTGGGGATGCCCCGAGTGGCATCGCCTCTCTCTTCTAACGACCATCAGTATTTTACTCGAAGCTACATTTTTATTCGTCACATACTATGTGTTTATCTTGGAGCGTCTTGTATGATATGAGTCTTTGCTTGTTTTATTTTGTGTTTTAAGTCTTGATTCCTTGCTGGACACACCTATTTGAGAAAGCCAAAATTATGCCATGACTTGTTAGAATTGCTCTCTATGCTTCACTCAAATTTTTATGAGCTTTGGACTTGCTCTAGTGCTTCACTTATATATTTTTGAGCACGGTGTGCTTTAGAATATTTGAAGAAATGATCTATTGCTTCACTTAGACTTACTTGAGAGTTAGTAAAATTTTCAGGAAATTCTCTGTTGCTTCACTTAAATTAATTTGAGAGAAAGAAATAGTATGTTCATGATCTTCACTTATATTTGTTTGATCTTCTCAAAAGCAACACATGAAAATTAGTTCCAAAGTGATAGATATCCAAGAAGGATATAACAAAAACTTTCATGGAGATCATTGGACAAAATAAACTTGATTCTTAGTAATAGTTTTGAGATATGATGATGTGATATGTGAGTCATCTTGATGAGTAATTATGCTTTAGTAAGAATATTGGTGTTAAGGTTTGTGATTCCCTATGCAAGCACAAAAGTCAATAATTATGCAATGAAATTATATCCTACTAGTGGTGCATTATTGGTATTAATTATGCTCAATGCTCGCTTATGAGATTATTCATTTCTTGGTTGGTCGCTTCTTAATCTTTTGCTAGCCTTCATTTTGCACTAAGTATGATCACTACTTGTGTATCCAAAATCCGTTAAACCAGTTTTGCCACATGAGTCCATTATACCTACCTATATGTGGTATTCTTTTGTTGTTCTAAGAAAATTTGTATGTGCCATCTCTAATATTCAAAATAAATTTCTCTTTTATGTGCTCGTACCGCTCGCAAGGCGGTGAGGGGTGGCTAATAATTTCCATGCTAGATGTGTTATTCTCACGATGACTGTTTATTCACTTGTTATTGCACGAGAGTAAGGAAAAGGTATTAGGGATGCCTAGTCCCAAAATGAAAAATGAATTTACTTTATGTTGTCAAATAATAAATTCCTTGTAATGTGCTGGTATGGAAGGCACCCATGGATACGGTTAACCATGGAAAGTGAAAGTATGGTGGAAAAGGGAATAAACTTTAATTTCTATTTGGGAACCGCCTATGATATATCTAGCATGGAAAGTGTTGGGAACTCTAAGTCATTTTCGTTGGTGGGAGAAGTATGCCTCTCAAAATGTTTTTACCTCTCAATTTTTGCTTTGAGCTCTGGCACCTCTACAAATCCCTACTTCCCTCCGCGAAGGGCCTGTATTTTACTTTATGCAATTTTTATTTTTGAATTTGAGTCTCCATCTTCTCTTATAAAAGCACCAACTAGGGGGCACTATGATCGTACTTGAGCATTGGGTGTAGTTAATATGCGAGTGTGTTTCATAAATGGATCAATGATTGAGCATGATGGGCTAGGGATAGCTTATTTTAGCGTTGATATTTTGAAAGACATGGTTGCTTGTTGATATGCTTGAGTATTTAAGTTATCATGTCAAAACTAGACTATTGCTTTGAACAATATAAAAGTCCAAATGTCCATGCTATAAAGAAAACAATATGATATGACATGTTAGACAACATTCCGCATAAAAAATTCTGTTTTTATCATTTACCTACTCGAGGACGAGCAGGAATTAAGCTTGGGGATGCTGATACGTCTCCAACGTATCCATAATTTTTGATTGTTCCATGCTGTTATATTATCAATCTTGGATGTTCTATAATCATTTTATATCATTTTTGGTACTAACCTATTGACATAGTGCCAAGTGCCAGTTGCTGTTTTTTGCATGTTTTTTACATCGCAGGAAATCAATACGAAACGGAGTCCAAACGCAGCAAAACTTTTAGTGGATTTTTTGGGACTAGAAGACAACCAATGGGCCGAACAAGCACCTGGGGGATGTTCCGAGGGGAGCACAACCCACCAGGGAGCGCCTGGAGGCCCAGGCGTGCCCTGGTGGGTTGTGCCCACCTCGGGTGCCCTCTGGACTGCCTCTTTACTCTATAAATACCCCAATATTCCAGAAACCCTAGGGGAGTCGACGAAAATCAATTCCAGCCACCACAGAGTCCAGAACCACCAGATCCAATCTAGACAACATCATGAGGGGTTCACCACTTCCATTGGTGCCTCTCCGATGATGCATCAGCAGTTCTTTCTAGACCTTCGGGTTCGTAGTTAGTAGCTAGATGGCTTCCTCTCTCTCGTTTGATTCTCAATACAATGGTCTCTTGGAGATCCATATTTTAGCGACCCGACCTTAGACGATCAAGTCTCTGTGCTTCAGTGTCATCCCTGGATCGGTAATGCTGACACACATAGTACTCGAAGGATTTATAACAGAGTAGCAATCACACACTTATTACATCGAATGTCTCCAAAAGAGAACTTATTACAATAAATATGGCTTAAGGCCATCTAAATAAGATAACAGCAGAAGCCTTGGAAGATAAAGTGAGTCCATCAACTCCAACGGCATAGCTGAGTGCACGACAACGTCCTAGCGAACCTTACTCCTCGTCTGAAAGTCTGCAACATGATACGTTGCAGCCCGAAAACGGGTTAGCACATGGAATATACTGGCAATGTAACACAGTAGAGTAATGAATAGATAAATGCTATCACTACATGCATATATGGCTGGTGGAGGCTGTATGGTTAATATGTTTTGTGAAAAGAAAGTTTTTTCCTACAACAAAGGAATATATTTTATTTAACTATCATGGTAGTTGAAACATCATTGAGAAGGTCCCTCCAAATCAATCCCAATTAAAAGTAATTATCAACCCAACAAAATTAATTTAGAGTGATGAGATCCATATGATAATCCAAGAACCAGATACTCAAGATGTCCATAACCGGGGACACGGCGAACCATGATTAGTTTATACACTCTGTCGAGGTTTGCGCACTTCTCCCCACAAGACTCGATCTCCTCCGTTGGATTTCTCGCACTACATGGTGTTTGAGAAACGGATGACCGAGACACAGTCTTTCAGAAACATTTACTCTAACCCCGGGTGGATAGTTACACCTACTTTCCCTCTACATCTGCTAGCCCGCCACTGGAAGAGGTCATGCAACATACTCAACTATGCTAGAGCCCATAATAGCTTGTGGCTGCACATGGAAGTTTCTAGCATGAATAATCTTATGATCCCTTTGAGCCTGGGTGGCGGACCTTAGGATGATCACACGGGTACTTCGGGATATCCTAGGACAACACTGGATTATCCAAGTGCCCACAAGCAATCCACCCAGATGTGTATTAAAGTTGCCACCTTAAGTTGACCATTAATTAACAAATCACATCTGTCATGGATCTCTCAAACCAAACCACGTAGCATGGCAATATAAGCGTACGTAGAAGTAACTCCCAAGGGTTGGATAATAAACAGGGCAATAGGTTCTACCTCATCAACTACTTCCCAATACCCACAAGTTAAACACTTCCTAACCATGCAATGTTTGAGGATTGGAACTAATGCATAAAAACTGGGTATGAAAGAAGTATGATCGATGTGTTACTTGCCTTGCTGACAATCCGCAAAACCTAGTGACTCGTAGTAGCACGCTTCGCACTCCGGGAATTCTATCGCGAACAAGCAATAGCATACATAAGCAATCAAGCAATGAAGCACGGGTAAAACTCAAATAAGAAGATCTAAGCGGAAAGTTCAGATGAAGAACTCCGGTTTGCAAAAAGAATCAAATCAAACGGAGCAACGAAACTCAAACTACAAAAGAAACAAGATCCGATTACTAATCTGGACTAAAGTCAAATTTACTGTATCAAAATCTTTTTCAAGTTGGTTAAACAGAAAGAGAACTTCGAGACGAAGATCTAGGCGCTTGAATCGCCTGATTCCGATAAACGAGCCAAAAGATAAACTAAAACGAAAATCAGGGCAGAAATCACGATAAAAAATAATCGTGGAAAACCATGTAAAAAGAAAAACTGATGAACAGGCTAACGAACAAAGGTTCGCTGTCTGTGACTAACGGATGAACGACGTTCGTTAAAAACGAACGTATGGACGAACGAACATCCGCTATTTAGCTAAACCGTGGAAAACCGAACAAAAACCGATCTAAAGAAGAAAAACTGAAACTTAGGGTTTTCAAAAAAAACCGAGCGGCTTTCTATCGAAAACCGGCGGCTACCTCGGTGTTCAGGACGGCGACGGCGGCTACTCCAGCGGTGGCGGGCGACTCGGCGGCTGGGCTCCGGCGGCGACGGGCGATGGCGGGTGGCGGCGGCGGCGACGGCAGCGATGGCGGCGGCAGCGGCGGTGATGAAGTCATGTACCTAGGGTAGGGTCATGAACCTGTCTAAGACACCTCCCAAGGACATCTCTAGAAGAAATTACCTTCAATCGACCAGAAGGGTTCCACTCGACCAACTGGAAGACACTCGACCATGAAGCCAAACCACTGACCGCCAGAGATCTAAAGCCGATCTGCACGCAAAGCGGTCGGTCATTAAGTAGCTTTATGGTCATCATAGCACTTTATGTGGGCGTTACAAGAACCCCTACCTTAATGTACCTTTAACCTGCATAACCGAGGGTCGAGGGTCAGCGAACTCTATATAAGCCACCCCTCCTCGGTGCCAAGGGTTCGCACCTTTGTAACTCATACACGCATAATCCATCGACCGCCTCCGGCTCCGAGACGTAGGGCTATTACTTCCTCTGAGAAGGGCCTGAACTCGTAAAACTCGTGTGTATACAACTACTCCATAGCTAGGATCTTGCCTCTCCATACCTACCCCCCATTCTACTGTCAGGCTTAGAACCACGACAGTTGGCGCCCACCGTGGGGCTGGCGTCTTAGCGACTTGTTGGAGAAGTTGCATTTTTTCCGATCTCATTCATCATGGTTTCAGGCGTAGTTTTGGTTGGGGGCCGCGAGATTTGTCTCGGTGCGCTCACGTTCATCGCCGACGACTCCGCTTGGTTGCAGGAGGCTCCACTCGACGTTGACGCACTCCCCGTCCGCGGGGCGATGCACTTTCGCGCGTGCGTCCGCGGCGTCCTCCTACGGCAGCCGACGACCCAGTATCGGTCGGCTCTTGTGCCGTCCTCCCTCCCGGTCTCGCGCCAGCGCAAGCGCTCCGGTCGATCGAGACTTCAGCGGTGGGTGAGGCATGCGGTGGCCCGCCAGTCGGCCACTCCCCAAGTCGCGGCAATCGAGCCCGACGAATCTCTCTACGGCCTGTTCGATCTATCGACTGGCTCCGCAGAGATCTGATCCGAAAAGCGACGATGGCGACCAATGGCGGAGGTTCTGATGGTCGACGGACCATGCAGTCCTCCTGGTTTCCCCCGAATCGACGGAGGCGTTGGCGGAGGCGAGCCGACGCAGGCTCACGAAGAGTACCAACCCGAGCCCCTCACTTCGTTGCAGAGGGAGGAGCTCCGCCGCCGGAACATGGATGCGCTTCACACTCCTATCATTGGAGAAACCCCCGAGGCCCGTGCCTTAGAAGATGCGCGTTTGGCCAACTTGGCTGGCCGCACTCGACTGGAAAATCTCCAGCAAGTGCTCGATGAACGAGCGCAACAACGGGTCCCGTCGTCCAGTCGACGTCAACTCTTTCCACAACCAACTCAGGTATACCGAACTCCCATTCAGAATCTAGCAGCTGTAGCCCGTATAGCAGATTCCATTCAGCCTTCCCAGTCAGAGGCTGGCAGGGGCTTACTCCAGATCAGATATTTGCTCCGGGCAGCAGGAGATCAGAATTCAGCTGTATCACAGTCGCGAAATAGGATTCACAGCAGATCCGTCGCTGCGAATACAGTCCAGTTGGCACATAGCCCAAGATCGCCCCCGAGGCGTGAGGGACATGGAGGCCGGAGTGATTAGTATGAGGACCGATTCAATCGTGATGATCGACATCGAGTGCCCGCTCCTCCCCCAAGGGGTGGGTCATATGCACCTCGACAGCAAGATGACAGACGCCAGCACAGTGTTGGGCGGAGGATTCCAGTCGACCCCAGGGAACCAGGCTTTGATGCAAGATCCGTCATCGTTCAAGGTCTAGTCGACAGGAACAGAGCTAACCATGAAGGTCACGACAGAAACGCGCCCATCAGCGGCCGAGTACACGTCTCAGGACCAGAGTGTTTTAGCAGAGCCATCAGAGCCGCGGTGATTCCTCCCAACTTCAAAGTTGGCGATCGAGTCGAGAAGTTCACGGTGAGTCTAAGCGGATACTTGGCTTGAGGACTACCGAGTGGCTGTTCAGATAGGCGACGGCAACGATGAAGTGGCCATGAAACACCTGCCACTTATGTTGGAGGGATCGGCCAGAGCATGGCTGAATCAGTTAGCACCCAGCAGCATTTACACTTGGGAAGATCTTGCCCGAGTGTTTGTCACGACATTTGAAGGAACTTTCAAGCGACCAGCAGGGTTGCCAGAGTTGCAGTCGTGTGTGCAGAAGTCGAATGAAACTCTGAGGGATTACATCCAGAGATGAATCACTTTGCACCACACAGTAGAGAATGTATCTGATCATCAGGCAGTCTGTGCCTTCAAGGAAGGAGTCAATAACAGAGAGTTGAGTCTGAAATTCGGTCGGACAGGAGACATGACCCTGAGTCGAATGATGGAGATTGCCACCAAGTACGCCAATGGTGAAGAAGAGGATCGTCTCTGGAGTGGCAAGTACAAGTCAGCCGCTAATGAAACCGGTGGAGGGAACTCCAGTCGAAAACAGAAGCGGAAAGCCGAGCCAGCTGCTCCTGGAGAAGCCTTGGCTGTGACCCCAGGAAAGTTCAAGGGGAAACCCAAGGGTCCGTGGAACCCCAAGAAAGTGAAAGACCAAGATGGAAATGATGTGTTGGACTTGCCATGTCACATTCACACGAAGAAAGATGAAGAGGGTAAACTTATTTACCCAAAGCATACCACTCGATAGTGCCGGCTCTTGATTCAGCAGTTCCAAGGGAAGCAGCCCAAGGACAAGGAAAAGGAATCAGACAAAGTTGAGGACAAGGAAGATAGTGACGGTGGGTACCCTCAGGTCAATTCCACTCTGATGATTTTTGCTGACGTTGAAAGCAAAAGTAGATTGAAAGTTATCAACCGCGAAGTGAATATGGTCGCTCCAGCGACACCCAGTTACCTGTAATGGTCGCAGACTGCCATCACGTTCGACCAGTCTGATCACCCAACACACATAGCTACCCCTGGGAGGCAAGCGTTGGTGGTCGACCCAGTCGTCGAGGGCACTCGACTAACTAAGGTTTTAATGGATGGTGGAAGTGGTCTGAACATTTTGTATGCAGAGACGTTGAAAGGGATGGGCATTCCGATGTCCAGACTCAACACCAGCAACATGAGCTTCCATGGAGTCATTCCTGGAAAGAAGGCTGAGTCACTCGGCCAAATTGCTCTCGATGTGGTTTTTGGTGACTACAAGAATTTTCGTAAGGAAAAGTTGACCTTTGAGGTCGTGGATTTCCAGAGCGCTTATCACGCTATCCCGGGGAGGCCAGCATATGCGCGTTTCATGGCTCGACCATGTTATGTGTACCTCAAGCTAAAGATGCCAGGTCCCAAAGGTGTGATCACTGTCACTGGCAATCGGAAAAAGGCAGAAGAGTGTTTTCAGAAAGGCTCTAAGATCGCTGATGCTCAGATGGCAGTGGTCGAGCTGCAAGAGTACCAGAAAACTGCAGACCCGAGTGATTTGTTGCGAGCCAAGAAGCCCGCCACGGAGTCAGCATTTCAGTCGTCCGGGGAAACGAAACTGATTCATATTCATCCGACTGATCCCAATGCTGCTCCGACTCACATCTCAACAACACTCGACTCCAAATAGGAAGAAGCGCTCATCCAGTTCCTCCGTGAGAACTAGGACATCTTTGCATGGAAGCCTGCTAACATGCCAGGTGTTCCCAGGGGACTGGCTGAGCATCGTCTGCGAGTCGACTCAAAAGTCAAACCTGTCAAAGAACATCTTCGACGGTCCGCCGTCCAGAAGAGAAAGGCCATAGGCGAGGAGGTGGCTCGGCTCTTAGCAGCAGAGTTTATCCGTGAGATTTACCACTCCGAGTGGCTCGCCAACGTTGTCATGGTCCCTAAGAAGGACAATTCACTGCGCATGTGCATCGACTTCAAACATATCAATCGGGCCTGCCCGAAAGATCATTTTCCTCTCCCCCGCATCGACCAAATAGTCGCCTCTCATCGCGGGATGTGGCGGTTGTCTTTCTTAGACGCATATTGCGGGTACCATCAGATCCGTCAGATGGACCCGACGAGATCAAACCAACTTTCATCACTCCATTCGGTGCTTCGTTTATGTCACCATGCCATTCGCCTCAAGAATGCCGGAGCCACGCTCATGAGGATGATTCGAAGTGTTTACTCACTCAAATCACCGAATGTGGAAGCATACATGGATGACATTGTGGTCAAGTCACGGAAAGGTTCCGACCTGTTGACCGACCTTGGTGAAACATTTGCCAATCTCGGAGGTATGATATCAAGCTTAATCCATCAAAGTGCACATTCGGAGTTCCCGGCGGAAAGTTACTCGGTTTTCGTTTACGAACGAGGAATCGGCTAACCCAAAAAAGTTGGCACTATACTCCAATGAAACGCATACATGCGTGTGCACGATGTCCGAAGCTTCTTGGATGCTTGGCGCTTTATGTCGATTCATCTCTCGCCTCGGTGAAAAGGCATTGCCTCTTTACCGATGATGAAGAAGTCGACAAGTTCGAGTGGACTCCTGAAGCTGATGCAACGCTTGCGAGCTCAAAGCTCGCTCTCCACCCAGCCGGTGCTTGCTGCCCCAATCAGCAAGGAGCCGTTGTTGCTTTACATTGCAGCCACATGACAAGTCGTCGAGACAAGATTTACGGTCGAAAGGGAAGAGGAAGGAAAGGCCTTCAAAGTTCAGCGCCCAGTATATTATCTTTCTGAAGTATTAACCCCGTCAAAGCAAAGATACCCTCATTATGAGAAGCTTGTCTATGGGATTTATATGACCGCGAAGAAGGTTTCTCATTACTTCTCTGATCATTCCATTACAGTCGTCAGCGACGCCCCATTATCAGAGATTTTGCACAACAGAGACGCAACTGGTCGAGTGGCGAAATGGGCGATTGAACTTCTTCCCCTTGATATCAAGTTTGAGGCAAAGAAAGCCATCAAGTCCCAAGCAATAGCAGACTTCATCGCCGAGTGGATTGAACAACAGTTACCGACTCAAGTTCGCTCCCACTTGGGAAGGTCCCTTCATCGTCACCAGAGTTCGCCACAATGGAGCTTACCATCTTTACAACGTCGAACGCCAGATCGATGAGCCTCGAGCCTGGAATGCGGAGCTGCTCCGCCCCTTTTACACTTAAGAACTCACTCGGGTGAGATGTAATAAAAGTACCTCTGTAGTTTGTTTATCAAAGACAAGAATGTTATAATTTTCCCAGTGATTGTTATTACTTTTTTCGTTTACATAAGAAATTTCCCCCAGTGGGTGGCTTATCCGCGAACCTGTTTCGCCTAAGTTTGTAAAAAAAAATCCCTGCCGAGTGGAGAGCCAGCCTCCCACTCGGGGGCTTAGCTGCGAATCCGTTTCGCCTAAGTATCTGAAAAATCCTACCGAGTGAGGAGCCCGCCTCCCACTCGGGGGCTTAGCTGCAGTCCAAGTACTCGCCTAAGTATTTGAAAATCCTACCGAGTGAGGAGCCAGCCTCCCACTCGGGGGCTTAGCTGCAGTCCAAGTACTCGCCTAAGTATTTGAAAATCCTACCGAGTGAGGATCCAGCCTCCCACTCGGGGGCTTAGCTGCAGTCCAAGTACTCGCCTAAGTATTTAATACAATGTGCACTTTGCAAGGACGACGAGGTACATGTCGACTGTTGCCTTCCCCTTCAAAGCTATGACACAAAAATCCTCCTTGAAGCTTAGCTGCAGTCCAGTACTCGCCTAAGTTTGAAAAATCCTACCGAGTGGAGAGCAAACCTCCCACTCGGGGGCTTAGCTGCAGTCAAGACTACTAAGTTTGAAAAATCCCACCGAGTGGAGACCAAACCTCCCACTCGGGGCTTAGCTGCAGTCCAAGACTACGCCTAAGTTTGAAAAATCCTACCGAGTGGAGAGCAAACCTCCCACTGGGGCTTAGCTGCAGTCCAAGATAGCCTAAGTTTGAAAAATCCTACCGAGTGGAGAGCAAACCTCCCACTGGGGCTTAGCTGCAGTCCAAGATCGCCTAAGTTCGAAAAATCCTACCGAGTAGAGAGCAAACCTCCCACTCGGGGCTTAGCTACAGATCCAAGACTCGCCTAAGCACGAATCCATCCCGATCCGCAAGGACGACGAGGTGCAGGTCGACTGTTACCTTCTCCTTCGGAGCTGCGCCACAAGTACAACGTGCGCTTCATCCCGATCCGCAAGGACGACGAGGTGCAGGTCGACTGTTACCTTCTCCTTCGGAGCTGCGCTACAAGTACAACGTGCGCTTCATCCCGATCCGCAAGGACGACGAGGTGCAGGTCGACTGCTGCCCTCTCCTTCGGAGCTGCACCACAAGTACAACATGCGCTTCATCCCGATCCGCAAGGACGATGAGGTGCAAGTCGACTGCTGCCTTCTCCTTCGGATCTGCGCCACAAGTACAACGTGCGCTTCATCCCGATCCGCAAGGACGACGAGGTGCAGGTCGACTGCTGCCTTCTCCTTCGGAGCTGCACCACAAGTACAACGAGCGCTCCATCCCGATCCGCAAGGACGACGAGGTGCAGGTCGACTGTTGCCTTCTCCTTCGGAGCTACACCACAAGTACAACGTGCGCTCCATCCCGATCCGCAAGGACGACGAGGTACAGGTCGACTGTTTCCTTCTCCTGCGCCTGCAAGAGCAAAAAAGTGTAGGTCGACTGGATCCACCACAGAGCTGCATCATTGAAGCATAATCCGAGTGAAGAGCAAAGTTCACTAGAAGGCAAACAAAAGCATATTTCGATGATAAGTAAAGTTCGGATAGCATCCTAAGGATGCAGAAGTACCCAGGCCTCAAGCCTGTTAAAGTTTATTGGTTACAGGATCACTCGGCATTCCAAGGAAAATTTAAGACGAATCATAGAAGTTTTTTACTCCTCAGGCGGAGGACTGGAAGGCGCGACGAACTGGTCCAGGTCAATCCCATTAGCGATTCGGGTGGCAGCACCAATGAAGGTCTCCATGAAAGATCGGAAGTCGTACTTCTTGGTATTGGCAACTTTGATGGACGCCAACCTTTCCTCTCGCGCCTCCTTGCAATGAACGCGACCAGGACGAGCGACATCAGCACCGCATCCGCGAAGACTTCTTCCATTCCTGCACTCGACTTGAATATCATTCATCGAGTCATTAAAGACTCGAGGTCATTTTGAAGTGTTTCGCCGGCGAGTGTTGAGTCGATCCACGACACCGCAACCTTCAACGGCGAGGTAGTCCACCACAAGAAGAACGCGAGATTCCAATGAACACGCTCATAGCAGCTTCTTCTTTCACGGGGGAGTTAATGGGGTCCAGACTTGTCTCCACTCGACTAGTCTCCTCCTCGAAATTCTGGCAGAATTCTGCAAATATGACTCGAGTTCAAGCTAATGGTTCTATGATGAGTCGATGATGACAAGTCAGTCGGATAAGAGGAATTACCTTCAAGCATGAGGAATAGCTTCTTGGCGAGCCCTCCCAGATAAGCCTCTAGATCATTCATCTTCCCCACTAGCTCACCAGCCTTGTCGCTCAGAGCTATCTTGTCGTTCTTCAGTCGGCTAACCTCCTTGTTAGCCGCATCAAGAGTAGCTTTCAGATTGGTGTTCTCTTCTTCAGGTTTTCCGACTGAAGACAGCTTCTCTTCCGCGAGCTTGGTCTTGTTCAAAGCCGTTTGTTGCGCCTCGGCAAGGTCATGATCCTTCTTCTTCAGAGCCCCCTCCATTTTGTCTGCAAAAAACAAAGAGGTCGAATTAGGAAGGGACGAAAAACAAAAAGCAGTCGTCAAGATCTCACCACCATACCTTTTGCTTCGTCTCTCGCATCGCAAGTTCTCCTGTGCAAGGTTCAAGTCAAGGTTGAGCTGGATCTGTTTGTTCTCCAATTCAGTGTATCGAGCCACAAGCTCGCAAGATTTCTGCAAAGAATTAGTCGACAGACGTCACAGATGGGTTACTTTTGAGTGACCAAGAAAAATTACTGCGTTTCTAAGACTACAGCCGAATCAAAATATTCGACAGTAGTCTCGGGACTACACCGGTGGGTGCACTTAGCGTGCCCCACCGATCCTACTAACTTCGGTTCGATCGATCGACCGAAAGAAAAAAAAAGAAAGGAGTTCTTCAGACTACGGTCGACTGCCAACAGTCCACCATAGTCTCGGGGACTACACCCAGTGGGTGCACTCAGCGTGCCCCCACCGGTTTCAAGATTCCACTCGACATGGTCTGACCAGACCGAGTGAAGAAGTTATCAAAGAGATACAAAGTACAAAGACTACGGTCGACTACCAGCAGTCCACCATAGCCTCGGGGACTACACCCAGTGGGTGCACTCCGCGTGCCCCCACCGGTTCGAAAATTCACTCGACACACCCAGTGGTTGTACAGATACGAAGGTCTTCAGAAAGAAGAGTTTTTCAGGTAGCATATCCTAACGAAACAAGTGGTGATCAACTAACTCGGGCGTTGCTCAAGAGCTGAACTGGCATCATAGGCCGCTTGGCTGGCTTCCCAGACCACCTTCATTTGCTCCATCATGAGCCCCGCTTGGCGTATAGCCTCCTTAGCAGCACCCACTTGGTCCTCCAGGACTTGGTGCGTGGCGAAAAGGGAAGGCGGATCAGCAGTCGAGTTTGAAGGCCGGATACACATCAGCGGCACAACGAAAGACACGAAGTCCGAGTGGTGTTACCACCCTCATGAACCAGCGCCTCGAGCATCGATGCAACTCGAGCGATCCCCGCCAAAGAGTGCCTTCTTAGTCCTCCTCCGCCTCAACGGCGCCTCATCATCATCATCAGGGAGATCAATGACATGAGGAGGGACTACAAGAAAGATTCAAAGTTAAAAACGGAAATCCAATCGACCAAAAGCAAAATTGCAGCGATCGTACCAAGGTTAGAGGTAGCAGATCTTCCATCTCCCGGTCTTCGTTCTGATCGAGGTCTCGGAGGTGGCAGACCGCAGATTTCAGAAATCAGTTGATCACCAACAAGTCGACCAAAAGTATGATTCGCGCTAAACAAAAAGCTCAAGTTCTGCTTGTGCGGAAATAGTGGGGATAACCATCTTCATCTTGGGCAAAACCTTTGTCGGCTTCGACGGCGTCGCTCGAGGTTGCTTCGGCGCTTTTTCAGTCGGCGCCAGAGAGGACGCCTGGGGCGTTTAAATCGCCCGACAGGCGCGATAGCCTTGCCGCGCTCGACCACAGGGTCATGGGTGAGCTTGGACCGCCTTTCCGTGCGAGGAGGGTCGACTTCTTCCTCCTCTTCCTCCTCCTCCTCTTCATCGGAATTTTCGTCATCTTCATCTCCCCCACCGTCAGACTGCCATTCCTCCTAGCTTTCACCTCCGCTCCCTTCTTCCTCCTCAACTGGTTCCTGCGCCCCGTTGGGCATCGAGTACATCTCAGTGGTGACCTAGAAGAAGACAAACAAGATGAAAGTCAGTCGACCGATTTAAGCAAACAAGATGGAGTAAGCAGAGTCAGGGTCAAGGATACGGGATTGAACCTTGTCTGGCTCGTACGATTGGTCGAGTGGAGGGATTCTCCTAGCTCCTCGGGGGTTATCTTTGTTCCAAGTGATGGCGGTCATCCATCTCTCCAGCGTGGCATCCTCGACCTCCTCCGGGTGGACCCGAGTGGTGTCTTCAGTGCCAGAATACATCCACATCGGATGGTCTCGATACTGTAGTGGCTGGATGCGCCGTCGAAGAAAAACCTCTAGAAGATCCATACTAGTCACCCCGTCACGGATGAGCTGGACTACTTGCTCGACCAAAACCTTGACCAGAGCCTTCTCCTCCGGGATCACCTTCAGTGAGGACGGCTTGCTCACTCGATCCATGGAGAAAGGAGGGAGTCCAGTCGACTGCCCCGGCGTCAGCTGGTCTAGGCAGTAGAACCAGGTCGACTGCCACCCTCGAACCGACTCAGGAAGGATCATGGCTGGAAAATAGCTCTTACCTCTCATTTGGACCCCAAGAGCCCCACACATCTGAATCACTTGGGTTCTCTCGTCACTCGGATTGGCCTTTTTCACCATCTGGGAGCGACAGGTGAAGATGTGTTTGAAGAGGCCCCAATCCGGCCGACAACCCAGAAAATTCTCACACAAAGACACGAAAGCG
Organism: Aegilops longissima; assembly: GCA_021605205.1. Taxonomy (NCBI): domain Eukaryota; kingdom Viridiplantae; phylum Streptophyta; class Magnoliopsida; order Poales; family Poaceae; genus Aegilops; species Aegilops longissima. The sequence continues at coordinate 450,792,664 of CM038678.1, forward strand.
GCGAGATACACGATAGAGTTGGGTGTGAAGTGGTGGAGTTGTGCCCCAAAAAAGTTCAGAAATCCTCGAAAGAAAGGATGAGGCGGCAAAGAAAACCCTCGGTCGACGTGAGTGGCTAAGAGGACGCACTCACCCTCCTGAGGCTGCGGCTGCCACTCCATCCCTGGAAGCCTCGCTGATCCATGATGGATCAGTCCCTCATTGGCCAGGTCATCAAGATCTTTTTGGCGGATGGTCGAGCGAATCCAATCGCCCTGGATCCAGCCCTGCGGCAAACCAGCCCGCGACGAGGATCCGCCCCGACTGGTCACCCGCCCCTTCGCCTTCGCCGTCGCCTTCTTCGCCCGTTCCAAAGCCGCCGTCTTTTCTTTCACCATTGCCGCCGGCGGAATGCGCGTGGAGCAGCGGTTCGGAGATGGAGGCAGGCTCGGCGGATGAATCTGAGGAAGAAAGGAGAAAAGGGGAACGCACTGTTCAAAAAACCGCAGTCCTGGACCTTATATGGGGTTGCTTCCGAGTGATCGATGGTAGGCCCAGCGATCTGTCAAATCCATAGCGATCGCCGCGCGATCGTGGCGAAAAAAGGTGGCGCAGATCGAGGCGCCCTTGCCTTATCCCGTCCGATTACTGCGGCTCTCTCTTCGTCCCGCTCATTTCCCGAAGATTCAAATCCCGCCAAATCCGCACGCCGCAGAGCAAATCGTGAGACAAAAGATTTCCTCCGTCCTATCATTCGGAAATCACCAAGTACGGAAAACGCACTCGACGGATACAAAGAATGGATCAAGGCGACTGAAAAATAAGTTGATGTCGTCACTTAAGTCCATTTGATCCAAGACAAGACACTATTGCAGCACAAGAATGAGTCGGGAGTATGTTCGACTCCTTCCCCACTCAAACCTCGATCCATTCGGGGGCTAATGATGAAGTCATGTACCTAGGGTAGGGTCATGAACCTGTCTAAGACACCCTCCCCAAGGACATCTCTAGAAGAAATTACCTTTCAGTCGACCAGGAAGGGTTCCACTCGACCAACTGGAAGACACTCGACCATGAAGCCAAACCACTCGACCGCCAGGAGATCTAAAGCCAGTCTACACGCAAACGGTCGGTCATTAAGTAACTTTATGGTCATCATAGCACTTTATGTGGGCGTACCAAGAACCCCTACCTTAATGTACCTTTAACCCCAAGATAACCGAGGGCGGAGGGTCAGCGAACTCTATATAAGCCACCCTCCTCGGTGCCAAGGGTTCGCACCTTTGTAACTCATACACGATAATCCAATGACCGCCTCCGGGCCCGAGACGAGGGCTATTACTTCCTCCGAGAAGGGCCTGAACTCGTAAAACTCGTGCGTATACAACTACTCCATAGCTAGGATCTTGCCTCTCCATACCTACCCCCCATTCTACTGTCAAGCTTAGAACCACAACAACAACGGCGACGGGACGGCGAGGCGGCGGTGGCAGGGTGCGGGGCTGGGGCTGGCTAGGGTTTGGGCGGCTCGGGCCCTCGCCTCTTAAAGGGCCGGCCGGGTTGGTGTCCCAGGCGGACACGGCCCGGTAGGTCGGTGGGATTTAAAAAAAATATTCTGACGCGCAGAAAAACGATTAAAAGAAATACTAAACGGACTCCAAAACTCCTGAAATAAATTTCCCCCATCCTCTAAAAGTATAGCGGACAAAGAGAACATTTATTTGGGCCTCTAATGAAATTTTGAAAAATGCATATTTTTCCTAATTCAAATAAAATAGCGATAAAAACCAAATAAAATGTAATAATTGATTTTAATATTTTTCCTCCAATATTTCCTTTATTTTGGAGAAGTCATATTATCTCCTCTCATATTTTTAGTATGAAATATTTTCAGAGAGAAAAATAATTAAAACCAAAGTGATCCTTGTTTTGATATTTGAGAAAGAATTCAAATATGAGAACTAGGAAATCCCCAACTCTCTCCGAGGGTCGTTGAGTTGCTTAGAATTTCGAGGATCGCGAAACGAAATGCAATAAAATATGATATGCATGAATGACCTATGTATAACATTCCAAATTGAAATTTTGGGATGTTACAAACCTACCCCCCTTAAGATGAATCTCGCCCTCGAGATTCGGGTTGGCTAGAAAATAGGTGTGGGTGGTCTTTGCGTAGATCATCCTCTCTTTCCCAGGTGGCTTCATCCTCGGTATGGTGGCTCCACTGAACTTTGCAAAACTTGATAACTTTGCTGCGAGTAACCCGGCTGGCAAATTCGAGAATCCTGTCTGGTTTCTCCTCATATGTCAAATCACTGTCTAACTGAATTGCTTCCAGGGGCACTGTATCTCTTAGAGGAATATCGGCCATCTCCACATGGCACTTCTTCAACTGAGAAACGTGAAACACATCATGAACTCCCAATAGTCCTTCGGGTAACTCGAATTTGTAGGCAACCTCTCCCATACGTTCCAAAACTCGGTATGGTCCTACAAATCTCGGGGCTAACTTTCCTTTAACTCCAAAACGCTTAACTCCTCGCAAAGGTGACACTCGTAGATATGCTCTGTCTCTGATTTCATAGGCTACATCCTTACGTTTTGAATCGGCACAACTCTTCTGCCTGGACTGAGCTACCTTCAGCCTATCTCGAATCAGCTTAACCTTCTCTTCTGACTCTTTAATCAAATCCGGTCCAAACAACTGGCGGTCTCCAACTTCATCCCACATCAACGGGGTTCTGCACCTCCTTCCATACAGGGCTTCGAAAGGTGCCATCTTCAAACTGGCCTGGTAGCTGTTGTTATATGAGAACTCCGCATAGGGTAAATTGTCATCCCAACTAGATCCATAATCCAGCGCGCAAGCTCTCAACATGTCCTCTAGAATCTGATTGACTCTCTCAGTCTGTCCATCTGTCTGTGGATGAAAAGCTGTACTGAACTCTAGCCTAGTTCCCAAAGTCTGGTGCAACTGATGCCAAAAATTTGAAGTAAACTGTGTTCCTCTATCTGATACGATGGTCCTCTCAACTCCATGCAGACATACGATCTTGGTCATGTATATCTTGGCCAACTTTGCACTTGTATAGGTGGTTTTCACTGGGATAAAGTGAGCTACTTTGGTCAAGCGATCCACTACTATCCAGATAGAATCATATCCCGATCGGGTCTTGGGTAATCCGGTAATCAAATCCATGCCAAGCTTATCCCACTTCCATTCGGGTATCGGCATAGGCTGCAGTAATCCTGCTGGCTTCTGATGTTCTGCCTTCACTCTCTAACATACATCACATACAGCTACATACTCGGCAATATCCTTCTTCATGCCAGTCCACCAGAAACGTTCCTTCAAATCCAAATACATCTTAGTGTTTCCAGGGTGTATCGAGTATGGTGAGTCATGAGCTTCCTGTAGTATCAACTTCCCGATCTCTGCGTTTTTGGGCACATAAATGCGGTCCTCAAACCACAAGGTGTCGTGCTCATCCTCACGAAAACCTTTGGCCTTTCCTTTTCTCATTCTCTCCTTTATCTCAGCAATTTCCTTGTCATTCTTCTGAGCTTCACGAATCTTTCCCAATAATGTAGACTGAACTTCCATCGCTGCAACAAAACCTCTAGGAACAATCTCCAAACGAAGTTCCCTAAGATCCTCGGCTAACTCCTTGGGAATCCCTCCCATTAAGAGAGTATTGACATAACTTTTCTGGCTCAAAGCGTCTGCTACGACATTGGCCTTTCCTGGGTGATAATGCAGCTTCATGTCATAATCCTTTATAAGCTCCAACCATCTCCTCTTTCTGAGGTTGAGCTCCTTCTGGGTGAATATGTACTTCAAACTCTTATGATCCGTGTACACATCGCAACGGTTTCCAATAAGAAAATGTCTCCAGGTCTTAACCGCATGCACTACTACTGCTAACTCCAAGTCATGCATGGCATAATTCAACTCATGCGGTCGAAGTTGTTGTGAGGCATATGAAACAACTCTTCCGTCTTGGATAAATGCCCCTCCAAGTCCTAAGCGAGATGCGTCGCAATACACTTGGAAATCCTTGCGTATATCCGGCAGAATCAGCACTGGGGCTGTAGTCAGACATTTCTTCAACTCCTGGAAACTGGCCTCACATTCTTCTGTCCATTTGAACTTAGTGTCCTTCTTCAACAACTCCGTCATGGTCTTCGCAACTTCAGAGAAATTCTCAATAAATCTCCGATAGTATCCCGCAAGTCCAAGAAAACTGCGGATCTCTCCAACTGAAGTGGGTGCCAACCACTCCGTGACGGACTGAACCTTGGTAGGATCCACTGCTATACCCTCTCCTGATATAACATGTCCAAGAAATCCAACTTCCTTCAACCAAAACTTGCATTTTCTGAACTTGGCATACAACTGATGTTCTCTGAGTTTTTCGAGAACTAATCGCAAATGCTCCTTGTGTTCCTCTTCATTCTTCGAGTATACTAAAATATCATCAATGAACACCACGACAAATTTATCCAAGAGCTCCATGAACACCTTGTTCATCATACTCATGAAATAGGCAGGGGCATTGGTCAATCCAAATGACATAACCGTATACTCATATAGCCCGTACCTTGTGGTGAAAGCTGTCTTAGGTATATCCTTTTCTCGAATCTTCAGCTGGTGATATCCTGATTGCAGGTCGATCTTCGAGAACACTTTAGCTCCTTGTAACTGGTCAAACAAATCATTGATCATCGGCAGTGGGTACTTGTTCTTGATCATCACTTCATTCAACGCACGATAATCAACCACCATTCTCAATGATCCATCCTTCTTCTCAACTAAGAGTACTGGGGCTCCCCATGGTGATGAACTCCGTCGGATGTAACCTTTCTCCAATAATTCCTTAATCTGTTTCTTGATCTCCTCCAGATCATTCGCGGGCATCCGGTATGGTCTCTTTGATATAGCCCCGGTGCCTGGCAACAGCTCTATCAAAAACTCGATGTCTCGATCTGGCGGCATGCCTGGTAACTCCTCTGGAAATACATCTGGGTAATCCTTCACAACAGACACTTCCTCCTGAACAACTCCCGTGAGAGAATTTACTTGGGTTCTCCTTGGCGCATGCCTGGATACGTACTTGATCCTTTTTCCCTCCGGGGTGGTAAGCAGAGTTGACTTACTGGAGCAATCGATGTTTCCTCCATACATCGACAGCCAATCCATTCCTAGTAACACATCCAATCCTTGCGACTCCAGAATTATCAAGTCAGAGGGGAAAACATGACTACCTATGGTTAATGGCATCTGAAAACATCCACTGCTTGCCATATGCTCGGCTCCAGGTGAGGTTACTAGCATAGGGGTGTCCTAAGAACTTTAGTGGGCAACTTATACTTATCCACAAATACCCTTGATATGTATGAATGCAATGCACCAGTATCAGAAAGAACGATTGCAGTAAACAACTTAACTAAAAACTTACCGATAACTGCATCTGGTTGCTCTTCAACCTCCTCCATGTTCACGTGGTTCACTTGTCCTTTGTTAAATGGATTGGGCTTCTTCCCAGAGCTCCCATTACCATTTCCGTTCTTCACTTCAGGGCACTCAGTGGCATAGTGTCCAACCTTCCCACACTTGAAACAAGTAATGTGACTTAGGTCCCTCTTGGTGGGTGTGGCTGGATTGGAGCGGTTCTGATTGCTGCTTGCTCCATTCCCATTCCCATTCTTTGGGCCATTATGATTATGAGAACTTCCTCCATTGTGAGTGTGGCCTCCATGGTTATGGGTAAGCCCTCCCGAGTTTGGGGTAAAGCGAGGCTTCTGCTGAGCTCCTGAATTGTACTTCCCTTGTCCATATTTCCTCTTGCTGCTCTCTATCTGCTGTTGCTTCCCTTCGATCATGAGAGCTTTATCTACCAACTCCTGGTAGTTGTTAAATGTTGCCACCATTAACTGCATACTCATCTCATCATTCAGCCCTTCCATAAACTTCTCCTACTTCGCGGCATCAGTGGCCACATCATCTGGGGCATAGCGGGATAACTTGCTAAACTCATCCACGTACTGCCCCACAGAACGGTTCCCTTGGTGTAAGTTGCGAAACTCACGCTTCTTCATGCTCATAGCTCCAGTTGAGACGTGGGCTGTGCGGAATGCTTGCTGAAACTAATCCCATGTGATATTGTCTATAGGAAAAGTGCTTGTGTAATTCACCCACCATGAGGTTGCTGGTCCATCCAATTGGTGTGCGGCAAAATGCACCTTCTCAGCATCTGTGCAACCTGCGGTGGTCAACTCCCTTCCAATCCTGCGCAGCCAGTCATCCGCAACTATTGGCTCGGTGCTACTGGAAAACACCAGAGGCTGCAACCTCAGAAAACGGGCTAAGTTGTCACCTGGAGGTGGTGGTGGCGGGTTGTTGTTGTTGTTGTTGTTGTTGTTGTTGTTGTTGTGGTTGCCTTGGTTCTGAACTAACAACTGCATCAAGGCTTTCTGCTACTGGATCAACTGAGTGAGCTCCGGTGGGAAGACAAATCCGGTATCACGTCTTAGAGGCATCTGATGGGTTTAGAGGGAAGAGATTAGAATAGAATGAGGTCTAGTGAGAAAGCACTACCCATATGCACATGAGACAAACACAATCATACCATATCACTCAATCAATCAAGCATGGGCATACAATCGGTCTAACTATCGTACAGTGCTCAGACTATACTATATACATGGGGGAAAACTACTTGGTCATCTGGTAGTCTACTAGAAATTTTGATCGGTGGAAAACTCCATAATATCTACTCCAGCTTCATCTTCATAGTCATCATCACTGCTGTCGGGGTTGGAGTCGGTGTCGTCGATGATGATGTAGTCTTCAGAACCTATCTCCTTGGGTTCGTCGCCATCTCTTCCTGGTGCGGGGTCTCCCATGAACACTCTGATCTTCTTTATCAGGTCGTCATTCTTCTCCAATAGTATTGTTATTTCCTCCTCATATCCGTCGCGCGTAGACTTGAGTTCCTCTTCTAGCTCTATGTTCCTGGTCATCGCCTTCTTCAAATCTATCATGTTGGCACACATCTGGTTCTCCTGGCGTCGAATGTGCTGGTTTAACTCCTGGATGAAAGCTGCAATAGACCTGTCCTTCCTGGTACTGACCATCTCCCATTTCTCATCTCGGCGCCCACATATCTGGTAGATAGTGTCCTTCAGTTCCTGTTTGTAGACTTCTCCAATACGTCCTATAGCAATGTGGGCTGCCATACTCTTGCCTAGACTCCAGGTTGGTGCATCAAAGGAAAACTCTATGGGCTCAGTGACTGGTGTGAATGTCCTTCCTGGAACTAGAACTCGAATCATCCAGCGCTCCTCTTCTGGTAAAGTGGAGGTGTAGGTCCCGATGAAGCTTGGTATTCCAATGTTCAGGTACCTAGTAACTTCCTTCAAGTGTCGTCCAAAAAGGTGTGTCTTCATCCGGTTGTGCAAACTTGTTCCTCGAGTCCACCATCCTAAAGAGTAGAAAATGGAGAGGAGTCAGAAATGAGTAGAGAAGAGTGGCCTATGGCTTATCTTAGTGGTCCTGTCCTACATTCGGCGTGTGCTCTGATACCATCTTGTAGCAACCCGACCTTAGACGGTCAAGTCTATGTGCTTCAGTGTCATCCCTGGATCGGTAATGCTGACACACACAGTACTCGAAGGATTTATAACAGAGTAGCAATCACACACTTATTACATCGAATGTCTCCAAAAGAGAACTTATTACAATAAATATGGCTTAAGGCCATCTAAATAAGATAACAGCGGAAGGCTTGGAAGATAAATTGAGTCCATCAACTCTAACGGCATAGCTGAGTGCACGACAACGGCCTAGCAAACCTTACTCCTCGTCTGAAAAGTCTGCAACATGATACGTTGCAGCCCGAAAACGGGCCAGCACATGGAATATGCTGGCAATGTAACACAGTAGAGTAATGAACAGATAAATGCTATCACTACATGCATACATGGCTGGTGGAGGCTGTATGGTTAATATGTTTTGCGAAAAGCAAGTTTTTTCCTACAACAAAGGAATATATTTTATTTAACTATCATGGTAGTTGAAACATCATTGAGAAGGTTCCTCCAACTCAATCCCAATTAAAAGTAATTATCAACCCAACAAAATTAATTTAGAGTGATGAGATCCATATGATAATCCAAGAACCAGATACTCAAGATGTCCATAATCGGGGACACGGCTAACCATGATTAGTTTTACACTCTGCAGAGGTTTGCACACTTTTCCCCACAAGACTCGATCTCCTCTGTTGGATTTCTCGCACTACATGGTGTTTGAGAAACGGATGACCGAGACACAGTCTTTCAAAAACATTTACTCTAACCTCGGGTGGACAGTTACACCTACTTTCCCTCTACATCTGCTAGCCCACCACTGGAAGAGGTCATGCAACATACTCAACTATGCTAGAGCCCATAATATCTCGTGGCTGCATACGGAAGTTTCTACCATGAATAATCCTATGATCCCTTTGAGCCTGGGTGGCGGACTTAGGATGATCACATGGGTACTCCGAGATATCCTAGGACAACACTGGATTCTCCAGGTGCCCACAAGCAATCCACCCAGATGTGTATTAAAGTTGCCACCTTAAGTTAACCATTAATTAACAACTCACATCTGTCATGGATCTCTTAAACCAAACCACGTAGCATGGCAATATAAGCGTACGTAGAAGTAACTCCCAAGGGTTGGATAATAAACAGGGCAATAGGTTCTACCTCATCAACTACTTCCCAAAACCCACAAGTAAAACACTTCCTAACCATGCAATGTTTGAGTATTGTAACTAATGCATAAAAACTGGGTATGAAAGAAGTATGATCAATGTGTTACTTCCTTGCTGACGATCCGCAAAACCTAGTGACTCGTAGCAGCACGCTTCGCACTCCGGGAATTCTATCGTGAACAAAAAATAGCATACATAAGCAATCAAGCAATAAAGCATGGGTAAAACTCAAATAAGAAGATCTAACTGGAAAGTTCAGATGAAGAACTCTGGTTTGCAAAAAGAATCAAATCAACCGGAGCAACGAAACTCAAACTACGAAAGAAACAAGATCCGATTACTAATCTGGACTAAAGTCAAATTTTACTGTATCAAAATCTTGTTCAAGTTTGTTAAACAGAAAGAGAACTTTGAGAAGAAGATCTAGGCGCTTGAATCGTCTGATTCCGATAAACGATCGAAAAGATAAACTAAAACGAAAATCAGGGCAGAAATCACGATCGAAAATAATCGCGGAAAACCCTGGAAAAAGAAAAACTGACGAACAGGCTAACGAACAAAGTTTGTTGTCTGTGACTAATGGATGAACGGCGTTCGTTAAAAATGAACGTACAGACGAACGAACGTCCGCTATTTAGCTAAACCGCGGAAAACCGAACAAAAACTGATCTAAAGAAGAAAAACCGAAACTTAGGGTTTTCAAAAAAACCGAGCGGCTTTCTATTGTAAACCGGCGGCTACCTCGGTGTTCGGGACGGTGACGGCGGCTACTCCGGTGGCGGCGGGTAACTCCGGCGGACGGCGATGGCGGCGGCGGCGGCGGCAAGAAGCGGCAAGGCGGCGGGATGGTGGCGTCCGGCGGCGGCGGCAACGGGTTGCGGGGCTGGGGCTGGCTAGGGTTTGGGCGGCTCGGGCCCTCGCCTCTTAAAGGGTCGGCCGGGTCGGTGACCAGGCGGACACGACCCGGTAGGTCGGTGGGATTTAAAAAAAAAATTCCGACGCGTAGAAAAACGATTAAAAGAAATACTAAACGGACTCCAAAAATCCTGAAATAAATTTTCCCCGTCCTCTAAAAATATAGCGGACAAAGAGAACATTTATTTGGGCCTCTAATGCAATTTTGAAAAACGCATATTTTTCCTAATTCAAATAAAATAGCGATAAAAACAAAATAAAATGTAATAATTGATTTTAATATTTTTCCTCCAATATTTCCTTTATTTTGGAGAAGTCATATTATCTCCTCTCATATTTTTAGTATGAAATATTTTCAGAGAGAAAAATAATTAAAACCAAAGTGATCCTTGTTTCGATATTTGAGAAAGAGTTCTAATATGAGAACTAGGAAATCCCCAACTCTCTCCGAGGGTCCTTGAGTTCCTTAGAATTTTGAGGATCACGAAATGAAATGCAATAAAATATGATATGCATGAATGACCCATATATAGCATTCCAAATTGAAAATTTGGGATGTTACACATATGATGTAACTCTTTTTGCGGTGTGTTTGTTGGGATTGGATGAACTTTGAGTTTATGATCAGATCTATCTTTTTATCCATGAAAGTTATTTGAGTTTCTTTGATATCTTATATGCATGATTGCTTATAGCCTCGTATTTATTCTCCGATATTTGGGTTTTGTTTGGCCAACTTGATCTATTTATCTTGCAATGGGAAGACGTGCTTTGTAGTGGGTTCGATCTTACGGTTCTTGATCCCAGTGACAGAAGGGGAATCGACGCGTATGTATTGTTGCTACTAAGGATAAAACGATGGGGTCTATTTCTACATAAATAGATCTTGTCTACATCATGTCATCGTTCCTATTGCATTACTCCGTTTCTCCATGAACTTAATACACTAGATGCATGCTGGATAGCGGTCGATGTGTGGAGTAATAGTAGTATATGCAGGCAGGGGTCAGTGTACTAATCTTGGACGTGATGCCTATATAATGATCATTGCCTGGATATCGTCATGATAATTTGAAGTTCTATCAATTGCCCAACAGTAATTTGTTTACCCACCGTTTGCTATTTTTCTCGAGAGAAAACACTAGTGAAACCTACGGCCCCCAGGTCTCTTTCTCATATTATTTGCCTTCGCGATCTATTTTCCTTTGCTTTTATTTTCAGATCTATTAAACCAAAAATACAAAAATACCTTGCTGCAATTTATTCTTATTTATTTTATTTGGCGTTCGATCTATCAATCTACTACAATTTATTCACGTCCATTTTTGCCAACTTCTGGCGCCGTTACCCGAAAGGGATTGACAACCCCTTTAATACGTCGGGTTGCGAGTATTTGTTATTTGTGTGCAGGTGCCGTTTACGTATTGTTGCTTGGTTCTCCTATTGGTTCAATAACCTTGGTTTCATCACTCAGGGAAATACCTACAGTCGTTGTGCTGCATCATCCCTTCCTCTTTGGGGAAATACTGACGTAGCTTCAAGCCGCATCAGGATGTCCTAAGGTTTATCAATCCATGGGAGGCGTAGGATGAAGATGGTCTCTCTCAAACAACCCTGCAACCAAATAACAAAGAGTCTCTTGTGTCCCCAACACACCCAATACAATGGTAAGTTGTATAGATGCACTAGTTCGGCGAAGAGATGGTGATAAAAGCGTAATATGGATAGTAGATATAGGTTTTTGTAATCTGAAAATATAAAAACAGAAAGGTAACTAGTAACAGAAGTGAGCGAAAACGGTATTGCAATGCTTGAAAACAAGCCTACGGTTCATACTTTCACTAGTGAAAGTTCTCTCAACAATGTTAACATAATTACATCATATGGCAATCCCTCAACGTGCGACAAAAGTCACTCCAAAGTTCCTATGGCGGAGAACATAAGATGAAATTGCTTGTAGGGTACGAAACCACCTCAAAGTTATTCTTTACGATCAATCCATTGAGCTATTCCTATAAGTGTCACAAACAGCCCTAGAGTTCATAGTAAAATAACACCATGTGACACACATCAATCAACCCTAATGTCACCTAGATACTGCAATGTCACCACAAGTATCCGTGGGTCAATTATGCAATATGAATCAAATAACTTCAGATTCATAATATTCAATCCAACATGAAGAACCTAAAAGAGTGCCCCAAGATTCCCACCGGAGAAACAAGGATGAAAATGTGCATCAACCCCTATGCATAGATTACCGCAATGTCACCTCGGGAATCCGCAAGTTGAGTGCCAAAACATACATCAAGTGAATCAATATAATACCCCATTGTCACCACGGGTATCCCATGCAAGACATACATCAAGTGTTCTCAAATCCATAATAGTATTCAATCCGATAATAGTGAAACCACAAAGGTAAAACTCAATTCATCATTAGAAGGTAGAGGGGAAGAAACACCATATGATCCAACTATAGTAATAAAGCTCGCGGTACATCAAGATCGTGCCATATCAAGAGACAGAGAGAGAGAGAGAGAGAGATCAAACACATAGCCACTGATACATACCCTCAGCCCCGAGGGTGAACTACTCCCTCCTCGTCATGGAGACCACCGGGATGATGAATATGGCCACCGGTGATGGTTTCCCCCTTCGGCAGGGTGCCGGAACGGGCTCCCGATTGGTTTTTCGAGGCTACAGGGGCTTGCGGCGACGGAACTCCCGATCTAGGTTTCTTTCTGGGGGTTTATGGATTTATAGGATTTTTTGCGTCGGTTTCACGTCAGGAGGGTCCACGGGGCAGCGACAAGGTAGGGGGCGCGCCCTCCACCCTTGTCGTTGCCTCAGGACTCTTCTGGCCCAACTCTCTTGCTTCGGGGGCTTTTGGTCCATAAAAAATCACCGTAAATTTTCACCTCATTTGGACTCCATTTGATATTCCTTTTCTGTAAAACTCAAATATAGGAAAAAACGAAAACTGGCACTGGGCTCTAGGTTAATAGGTTAGTCCCAAAAATAATATAAAATGGCATATAAATGCATAACAAACATCCAAAACAGATAATATAATAGCATGGAACAATAAAAAATTATAGATACATTGGAGACGTATCATGCCGCACCCAAGTCCTCTCAACTTGGTGGCACCCTCTATGGCGCGCCGTGCCCCTTAATCTTGACGGTCGTCAGCTATCTCTCTTTAATGATTTTGAACTCCTCCCACCAGGGCTCCGTTCAAAGCCTCTACATCCCGTCATGCTACCTGAGCAAGCATAGCATGCCCTGCATGGTGGATGCCTGGCTGATATCCCATGAATTCACAGAACTACAGCTGCTTGAGTTATACTATTCCCTAGGAAATCACCTACCAGATACCGAACGCCATGTACTTGTGCCCTCAGCACCGATGTCCATCTCGCAGTTTTCCTCCTCTCTCCACACCGCCACCTTTGCGTTGTGCTACCTACCAAACAATCTGGTACTAAACCTTCAACTCACATTTCTCAAAAAACTTTTACTTGTGTGGGTTCATATATCGAAGGCCTCATTGCACAACATCATCCACTCCAGTTGCCCTGCCCTGGAGTGCTTGGTGCTTGTTTTCACAGTTAGAATCGGTTGTCTCCAAATAAAGTCACCTAACCTTGTAAGAATTGGAATTTCTTTTGACGTAAGGCAGCTCATCATCGAAGATGCCGCTTCACTTCAAAGATTGATCCCTGATTCTAGTTATTCACCATCGCAAATAATTGTCGTCTCTGCGCCTAAACTGGAGACCTTGGGTGCAATACATGATCTCTGTGGTTATTTCAAGATGGTGTTTGGCTCCACGGTTCTTTAGGTACTGTATATTATCATCTACACTTATAATCATAAGCTGCATTTTAAATTTCTGCGCATAAGTTCTATATCATCTTGGAGTACACATTTTGTACTAATATTATGTTCTATGCTCAATGAAGAGTTTGTCCATGGATAGCCTATCAATAGTGCTCGATTCTGTCAAGATCTTATATATCCAAATGAATAGTTTTGATCTGAACAAGATTATTGGCTTGCTGCAATGCTTTCAATGTCTGGAGAAGTTGTACATAAAGGTGATAATTTCACGCACATTGGAATCCTACATATAGTGTACTAGAATCAACCGTTCAGCCATTGCTCTTTCGACACTCTTTTTTTAGACCTTCACTATGTCTATTTAGGCAACATGACGGGGTAAGAAAGTTATAACCAATTGGTGGATTCATAAGCACCGAGATTTTCTCACTTCTCATGACATTCGGTTGAAGACAATAATGCTGGAATGATATGTACCCAACCATGCAAACACTAGATTTGTCACATTCTTCCTGCTGAATGCGAGGTTACTATTGTCCATCAGGCTTAAGTTTATGAGCAGCATGGTGTCGACGGATGGGTATGTCGAAGAGCAAAAAAAAGGAGTTTCAGGTGGACAAAAGGGCTTCTGAATGCGATGGGCTTCTATTTACAACATCTTGTGGTCATAATCCAGTAAATTTTACGACCCAGGATGTTCATTCTATGGACCTGACCAATCCATTTGACTGTGACTGCCAAAAAAAGTGTTGGAGTTAGATGTTGTTACCCTTTTCGATCCGGGTCTTGTCTAAACCCGATGAACAATTAACCCTCGTGCTTTTGTATAGTTTGTAAGTTGGAGTTAGATGTTGTTGCCCTTTTCAACTCTGTCGTGACTATCATATTTTCTTTGAAACAAGGCAAATGGCTTGCCATTTGTTTAATTAAGAGAGAAATATTGCAAAAAATCCCAACCAAGGGAAATAACATCACTCTCGCCTGCTGCTTTAGCTCACTGTGCGTTACAGAAACCAAGTGATTAGCCCCCACCAGCACCCACAAACTTATTTGGAACTGTTGGGGAACGCAATAATTTCAAAAAAATTCCTATGCACACGCAAGATCTATCATGGTGATGCATAGCAACGAGAGGGGAGAGTGTAGTCCACGTACCCTCGTAGATCGTAAGTGGAAGCGTTATGACAACGCGGTTGATGTAGTCGTACGTCTTCATGATCCAACCGATCCTAGTACCGAAAGTACGGCACCTCCGCGATCTGCACACGTTCAGCTCGGTGACGTCCCATGAACTCTCAGTCCAGCTAAGTGTCAAGGGAGATCTTCGCCAGCATGACGGCGTGATGACAGTGATGATGAAGCTACCAGCGCAGGGCTTTGCCTAAGCACTACGATGATATGACCGAGGTGGATTATGGTGGAGGGGGCACCGCACACGGCTAAGACAGTGATCAACTTGTGTGTCTATGGGGTGCCCCCCTCCCCCGTATATAAAGGAGTGGAGGAGGGGCACCGCACAGACTTAACCATCTTTGATTAACGAGCTAGTCAAGTAGAGGCATACTAGTGACACTCTGTTTGTCTATGTATTCACACATGTACTAAGTTTCCAGTTAATACAATTCTAGCATGAATAATAACATTTATCATGATATAAGGAAATATAAATAACAACTTTATTATTGCCTCTAGGGCATATTTCCTTCAGTCTCCCACTTGCACTAGAGTCAATAATCTAGATTACAATGTAATGATTCTAACACCCATGGAGTCTTGGTGTTAATCATGTTTTGCTCGTGAGAGAGGCTTAGTCAACGGGTCTGCAACATTCAGATCCGTATGTATCTTGCAAATCTCTATGTCTCCCTCCTTGACTTGATCGCGGATGGAATTGAAGCGTCTCTTGATGTGTTTGGTTCTCTTGTGAAATCTGGATTCCTTCGCCAAGGCTATTGCTCCAGTATTGTGACAAAAGATTTTCATTGGACCCGATGCACTAGGTATTAAACCTAGATCGGATATGAACTCCTTCATCCAGACTCCTTCATTTGCTTCTTCCGAAGCATCTATGTACTCCGCTTCACATGTAGATCCCGCCACGACGCTCTGCTTGGAACTGCACCAACTGACAACTCCACCATTCAATAAAAATATGTATCCGGTTGGTGACTTAGAGTCATCCGATCAGTGTCAAAGCTTGCATCAATATAACCATTTACGACGAGCTCTTTGTCACCTCCATAAACGAGAAACATATCCTTAGTCCTTTTCAGGTATTTCAGAATATTCTTGACCGCTGTCCAGTGATCCACTCCTGGATTACTTTGGTACCTCCCTGCTAAACTAATAGCAAGGCACACATCAGGTCTGGTACACAACATTGCATACATGATAGAACCTATGGCTGAAGCATAGGGAATGACTTTCATTTTCTCTCTATCTTCTGCAGTGGTCGGGCATTGAGTCTGACTCAACTTCACACCTTGTAACACAGGCAAGAGCCCTTTCTTTGCTTGATCCATTTTGAACTTCCTCAAAACTATGTCAAGGTATGTCCTTTGTGAAAGTCCAATTAAGCGTCTTGATCTATCTCTATAGATCTTGATGCCCAATATATAAGCAGCTTCACCGAGGTCTTTCATTGAAAAATTCTTATTCAAGTATCCTTTTATGCTATTAAGAAATTTAGTATCATTTCCGATCAACAATATGTCATCCACATATAATATCAGAAATGCTACAGAGCTCCCACTCACTTTCTTGTAAATACAGGCTTCTCCAAAAGTCTGTATAAATCCATATGCTTTGGTCACACTATCAAAGCGTATATTCCAACTCCGAGAGGCTTGCACCAGTCCATAAATGGATCGCTAGAGCTTGCACACTTTGTTAGCACCTTTTGGATCGAGAAAACCTTCTGGTTGCATCATACAACTCTTCTTTAAGATATCCATTAAGGAATGCAGTTTTGACATCCATTTGCCAAATTTCATAATCATAAAAAGCGGCAATTGCTAACATGATTCGGACGGACTTAAGCATCGCTATGGGTGAGAAGGTCTCATCGTAGTCAACTCCTTGAACTTGTCGAAAACCATTCGCAACAAGTCGAGCTTTGTAGATAGTAACATTACCGTCAGCGTCAGTCTTCTTCTCGAAGATCCATTTATTTTCTATGGCTTGCCGATCATCAGGCAAGTCAACCAAAGTCCATACTTTGTTCTCATACATGGATCCCATCTTAGATTTCATGGTCTCAAGCCATTTTGCGGAATCTGGGCTCATCATCGCTTCCTCATAGTTCGTAGGTTAGTCATGGTCAAGTAACATGACTTCCAGAACAGGATTACCTTATCACTCTGGTGCGGATCTTACTCTGGTTAACCTACGAGGTTCGATAGTAACTTGATCAGAAGTTTCATGATCATCATCATTAGCTTCCTCACTTACTAGTGTAGGAATCACTAGAACTGATTTCTGTGATGAACTACTTTCCAATAAGGGAGCAGGTACTGTTACCTCATCAAGTCCTACTTTCCTCCCACTCACTTCTTTCGAGAGAAACTCCTTCTCTAGAAAGGATCCATTTTTAGCAACGAATATCTTGCCTTCGGATCTGTGATAGAAGGTGTACCCAACAGTCTCCTTTGGGTATCCTATGAAGACACATTTCTCTGATTTGGGTTTGAGCTTATCAGGTTGAAGCTTTTTCACATAAGCATCACAACCCCAAACTTTAAGAAACGATAACTTGGGTTTCTTGCCAAACAACAGTTCATAAGGTATCGTCTCAACGGATTTAGATGGTGCCCTATTTAACGTGAATGCAGCCGTCTCTAAAGTATAACCCCAAAACGATAACGGTAAATCAGTGAGAGACATCATAGATCGCCCCATAGCTAGTAAAGTACGATTACGACGTTCGGACACACCATTATGCTGTGGTGTTCCAGGTGGCGTGAGTTGCGAAACTATTCCGCATTGTTTCAAATGAAGACCAAACACGTAACTCAAATATTCTCCTCCACGATCAGATCGTAGAAACTTTATTTTCTTGTTACGATGATTTTCCACTTCACTCTGAAATTCTTTGAACTTTTCAAATGTTTCAGACTTATGTTTCATCAAGTAGATATACCCATATCTGCTCAAATCATCTGTGAAGGTAAGAAAATAACAATACCCGCCGCGAGCATCAACACTCATCGGACCGCATACATCAGTATGTATTATTTCCAACAAGTTTGTTGCTCGCTCCATTGTTCCGGAGAACGGTTTCTTAGTCATCTTGCCCATGAGGCATGGTTCGCAAGCATCAAGTGATTCCAAAAGCCCATCAGCATGGAGTTTCTTCATGCGCTTTATACCAATATGACCTAAATGGCTGTAACATCCCAAAATTCTAAATTTTGGAATGTTATAATAAATAAATAGTTTTGATTGATTGATTGTTTGTTGTGTGATTTATTGTGTGAAATTGAGTGAAATTTGAAACTTTCTGAAAGTTGAATGAGAGGGAATGAAATGACTTTCCCAAACTTCCACCTTGCATTTATGATCTCCATGAATTCAAATTCTTTTCATCACAAAACCCTGGAGAGAAGATGACATGACTTCTTCCATTTATTTAAATGACAAGGGTGTTGAAAATATTTGAATTTCATTTGGAAAATATTTCCAATTCTGAAACTTTATGCAACTCAATGATTTTCACGAGAGAAGATAAAATGACTTCTTCAAATTAAATGAAATATGAGTTGGGAGTTTTAAAAGAATTAAATTCAAAGTTCTTTTGAATTTATTTCCAATTGGAGTTATTTGAGTTTTATTCAAATTATTTTCTCCAAAAAAATATATATAGAAAATAGGGTAACATGATTACCTACATCAGAAAATTGGAGAGAAATTAATTTGAAGTCATTTTGGTATTTAAAAATGATTTTTATTGGATTTTATTGGACCGGTAGCACTGTGTGAATTATTAAAATTTGTGTGTATTTTATATGAAGCTAAAATAGTGTTCATGTTGTAGAAAATCTTTTTCTGAAAATTTTGATATATTATATGCCTATATAAAATTTTTATTTATTTCTGTTTTGTTGTCTCTGTCAAAAAAAAAAATTGCTGCGCCCCGCCGGGCCAAGGGCCAAGGCCCAAGGCCAAGCCAGCGGCCGGCCGGCCAAGGCGATCCACCGCACGCACCTAGGGAGCCAGGGAGCCAAGGTTTCCTATTCTTTTACAAATCCTAGTAGGATTTGATCCCGTTTCGTTATTCCGTTTATTCCAGTTTGTTTCTAGATCTTTTCCCTTTTGTTTCCTAATCCTAGTCTATTTCTTGTCCCCTACCCAAGCAAAGCCCTCCCCTCCCCACTATAAATACCCAAGCACCCCCCCCCCTCCAACACATCAAACCAACACCTCTCATCTCCTCTCCTCTCCTCTCCGCTCCTCTCCGCAGCAGCAGCAGTGCAACACCACCGCCGCCGCCAAGTGCCGCCGCCGCGCCCTCGACCTCTCCTGAGGTTTATATGATCTCCTCTCCACCGTCCCGTGATCTCCTTTCCTCTAGGAGCAACCGCAACATCAGATCCGATCTTCTTCCCCAACTCCGATGACTACTCCGGTGAGATCCACGAAATCCTGTAATTCATTTTTTTCAAAAATAGCAATCTTAGAAAATTCATATCTTTTAGAGTTTTAGTATTTTTGAGTGATTCCAATTGCTATGTGTCACAAATTTGCTGAAGTTTCTGTTAGTGTCTCTGGATTTCAAATTTGAGTAGTTTAAATTTGAATTTGATAAATTTTGTTCAGATTAGTATTTTGGCCATAACTTGAGTTTAAAATAGGTTTTAATTAATTCTTTTGCTCCTGGTCTCTAGGACCTTTGTTTATCCAGTAGTATTTAGTATTTTATTTATAGGTTAATTTAAATTAGGTTTTAGCAAAACAGTATTGTTTTATTATTAGTTCTGTTTTAGCTTTTTCTTTATTGTTTTATTAGTTTTAAATTATTTCTTTTGTCACTTTTGACAAAATTAGTTGTGTTCTGTTAGACAACAGGAGAAAATTTATTTTTATTTTAAAAATTATTTTCCTTAGTTTTGTATGAAACCTTCTATAGGTCATAGTTAGAGTTTTATTAAAGCTTTTATTTGTTTCTTTTTGCAAATAAAATTTTATGGAAAAAATACTTTCTGTTAAATTAGTTATTTTACATTTTATTTTCTGTTAATTTATTAGTTTAGTATTTTAATTGTTGTTAAGTTTTTACTTATGACAAAACTATATTAGATGTTTGTAGCAAAGTCATAGATCTTCGTTAGTAGTTTTTCTTTGTAATTTTATTTGAAGTTTCTTTTGATTTTGTTTGAGTTTTATTATCGATTTTCCTTGCTGTTTTGATTGTTATTTGAGTGCTAAAATTTTTTGCTAGGATGTTTGCTTATGTGAATGCTATGTTTGACTATATAGATTTTCAACGGAGTGACGATTAGTTCTACCAAGTCATTTTCTCGACAGCGTTGTTATCTTCATCAAGTATTACCGCAAGTTCACTTTGACCATGCTTTCATACCTATGTTTTATTGCATTTAGTGGCATCTTTGCAACAACCCTCCAATAGTGATATTGAATCCTTGTAGTTGAGTAGTATGCATGAGGTAGGAACCCATCACCTGTTACCAAGCCGGGGCGTTATTTATTTTAATGCTACGCTATTGTAGCGGGGTTGGTATGAGTGCTCGGGAGTGGTGTGAGAATGGAGGATCTCGTCAATGACGACAACTCCATGATGGAATCTGCAAGGACTGCATCTTCAAGGCCTCAAGACTTCAAGACTCGAGACAAGAATTCAATACACACTACTAGGTGAAGGATGGTTGACGGGCACCCTGGAGAAACCAGTGGTTGGCCGGGATGCATGGAGAAGCGCCATGACATCTTGCGGAAAGCTTCACCCAGACTCAAAGAGACGGAAGAATACTTCATGCCGGAAGCTTACATGCAACCGCAAGTCACTATGGGCTCGGCTTGGTTGACCTTAGTTGTGACTCTGCTGGGGCGGTGCTAGCAGATGTAGAACTACGGTAGGATTGGATGAGCACCGGACGGTGGTCGAGGAACTCTTGGAAGACCATGTTTGATCGTCTTGTTCTCAAACACCACAAGTGCGAGAACGTAAAGAGGATCGAATCTTGCGGGTAAAGTGTACAAACCTCTGCAGAGGGTTTAAACCTAATCGATTAGCCGTGTCCCGATTCTGGACAATTTGAGCATCTGGACTTGGATCTATCTGGAACTCTCAACACGGATTGATAACTTAATTGTGGGCAACTTATGATGATTTTGGGCTATGAGACATCGGTTGGCGGAACCATGTCATGATAGAAAACTCCATAGTACAGACTTCATTTATTCCTTTGATGTAGGGAAAATAAAACCAGCTTTTACGCAAAAACCCGGACCACGAGCCACAAAGCCATATTGCATATAGTATAGTTTTATCATCTGTTCTTTTATTGTGATCTTGCCAAGTACATTCAATGTCTTGACCTACACGGCTGCAACGTATCATGTTGCGGATACTTTCTTCCGACGAGTAAGAATACGTGCAGGTTACGGTCTACACTCAACTTTGCCGATGGCGTTGATGGGACTCCACACCGATTACTTGTTTCATTGAGACTATTGAGGTATATATCAGTTTTACGTTATTTATACATGTGATTGCACTTTGATATATACATTGATGTCTTGTGTGTGCCGACATACTTGATCGAGGATGGCACGGATACACGAGAGGCTTGACCGTCTCGAGGTCGGGTCGCTCTGAATATGGTATCGAGCACATGTTGACTGTAGGGCGTGACCCTAGAAATCGGAAAGCCCTTGGACAGGAAATTTCTAAAACTTTATTTTCAAAAGACTCTTACTTCTCATCTTTTCAGATTTTATCAAATAGACACTCTCACCTCAAATAGTTAGAATATACACCTTTCCTTTTGACCACACGGAAGATCAATGAAGTCACTCCAAGAATTAAAGATATCGGACAACGATGGCCATTTCAGAGTAAAGAGGATTTCACCATGCGTTGGAAGAATTGCAGCTGCAACAATTGAAGACTCAAAGACTTGAAGAATTTGAAGTTCTGAAGAATTATTTGACCTTTAGAGACCAAACCCTGTTATACACCTCGTTAGATCGATGATTTGTGAGTTGTCATTTGTTTGATGTTTTCCGACAGCCCCAAAATAAAACCTGTTTCTTCAAAACTATTGTTTGTATTGCGTGTATTCTTCCCCACCTCTCTCATATCGCATCCCAAAACTTTTGGACCCCATAGATGATGAATGAAGTTGGTCTGCTATTCTCTGGACCGATGACTCAGTTGGAGGCAGAGCTATGGATTCAAAACATGGAGGATCAATTTAGAAAAAAATTGATTCCAAGGAAGTATGAGGTTCAATACGCTCTCCAGTACTTTGAAGGAAGTGCTGCAACATGGTGGCAGATGCATCAAGCTATACAGGGATGGAATCGAGCAAAGACTTGGAAAGAATTCAAGAAGACTCTGACAAGATCTCGTCTTATCCGGAAGCAACATGATACACCAAGAAATAAACCTTGTGCCTGCAAGATTTGCGGAGAAATAGGACACACCCAGGGGGAACACAAGGATGGATGCCCTCATTGTGAGGAGAAACACCCAGCTGAGGAATGCCCAACTAGTAAGGTGACTTGTTTCTTGTGTGAAGGAACCACCCACTTCCCGACTCAGTGTTACATTTACCCCATGGTGCAACAAACTATTCAGAAGCAGGAAGAAGGAATGAAAGAAGCCCTCAAGGAAGGTCTAGAAGAACCTGTGATGAAGGAATGTGTTGAAGACCCTGATGGAGAAGGCCTCAACATATTTTACTCCAATGCCTGCTATTCATGTGGAGAAGAAGGACATTTTCACAGATTGCACCAAGGAAAGATAAGAGTATCGGGATACTTCCGGCGGAAGCAATAGAGTTTGATCCACAGGAATAAAAGGTTTGATCGAACGAAGAAACCGTGAAGAGAAAACAAAGACACCCTCGAACAACCCAATTTCTGCAAGGAGGGACAAGAGTCATATTACCTGTTTTGAATGTAAGGGCGTCGGGCGTTATGCCAATGATTGTCTCGAAAGGAAGCAAGGAACTCAAGGAGCAGGCACCATCTCCAAGAAGCCCAAAGACTTATCGAAAGTTATGTGTTTTCATTGCAAGGAAGCAGGACATTATGCTACTAAATGTCCCGACAAGATGAAAGCTGGAGTTGAGTAGTTGGAATTTTGATATTGGAAACAAGAGTAGTAGAAAACAATTTCATTTTCATGAGTTCGATGAGTTGAGTTATGTAATGAGTGCTCAGAGATTGTAATGAATTCGTGAAATCAATAAAGTTAATGTGTCATGATTTCATATGGATTGTTTTTTTTGAGTTGTTACTCTGTGAACAAAGATTTTGACCATTTTCGAGGATATGAGAAATATGGTCTATGGATGGATCTGTGAATTTCATTTTTTAAGGGTGATAGTACCCTATGAAGAACACTAGACCAATGGAAATGGAAATGTGTCCCACAGGTTGGAGTTTGGAAAAAAAATGAGTTGGAGTTTTATCTTTGATATGATGGTATGAAGAAATGAAATGTTATTGGATTTAAAGTGGTGTAATGTTGGAAATTGGAGCAATTGTAACTCCAAGGATGAGTTAAACTTGTACAAGAGTTGAAGTGAGCCATAACCCACAGGCCCAGGAGTTAATAAGAAGCAGGCACACTCTTCTTTGAGGAACATGTTTGGAAGAAAACTCGAGTTTAATCATCCGACATTTTTAGGAGGATACAAAACCGAGGATTGTGAAGAACGATAGATGTTTTGTTCAGCTTGCGAAACCATGGATTTATTCGAACTCAGTTCGTCAACAAGAGAAATTCGCAATGCTTGTGAGTATGCCCAAGTGTTAGAATACGTGATTCGATGTCTGCATATGTAGTAATGGTTCAAGTACGGGATGGATTGGCCCCCATACCGGAGACTTCTATCATGAACTATCATATGTTGATGGAAAATCGAGAGCCTTGAAAACCTTAGAAGAGTGTCGACCGTCAAGCCATAAAACCATAGAATGGTAGGACGATGGAACCCTTTACAGCAACCGCTTGCCAATCGTAGGTTATACGATGAGATTTAAACTAGGCCCATTTCCTGCAGGAGAAACCATTAATTGTTGACCACCACGAGAATATTGAATAGTTGATTAGGGTTGGCGACAGACCTGTCAGCTTAGAAGACCCGGTCTCGGAAGGAACTCGCCATGAATGAAAGGACTCCGAGATTGGAGGAAAAGGTTATACCCCTACCGAAAGAGCCTCAGTGAAAGAGTTATCCCGGAGCGACACTGTCAACCCAAAGGGATGGAGTACCTGAGTTCCGTTGGAACCATAACCCTGCTTTTAAGTGTGGTAGCACACTAGACCATTCCGATCGACGGATTTGCTGGAAGACCCCCAAACCCTAACCTTTTCTTGGTGCCTCTTCGAATCTCGAGGACGAGATTCATTTTAGGTGTGGTAGGTTTGTAACATCCCAAAATTCTAAATTTTGGAATGTTATAATAAATAAATAGTTTTGATTGATTGATTGTTTGTTGTGTGATTTATTGTGTGAAATTGAGTGAAATTTGAAACTTTCTGAAAGTTGAATGAGAGGGAATGAAATGACTTTCCCAAACTTCCACCTTGCATTTATGATCTCCATGAATTCAAATTCTTTTCATCACAAAACCCTGGAGAGAAGATGACATGACTTCTTCCATTTATTTAAATGACAAGGGTGTTGAAAATATTTGAATTTCATTTGGAAAATATTTCCAATTCTGAAACTTTATGCAACTCAATGATTTTCACGAGAGAAGATAAAATGACTTCTTCAAATTAAATGAAATATGAGTTGGGAGTTTTAAAAGAATTAAATTCAAAGTTCTTTTGAATTTATTTCCAATTGGAGTTATTTGAGTTCTATTCAAATTATTTTCTCCAAAAACAAAATATATAGAAAATAGGGTAACATGATTCCCTACATCAGAAAATTGGAGAGAAATTAATTTGAAGTCATTTTGGTATTTGAAAAATGATTTTTATTGGATTTTATTGGACCGTAGCACTGTGTGAATTATTAAAATTTGTGTGTATTTTATTTGAAGCTAAAATAGTGTTCATGTTGTAGAAAATCTTTTCTGAAAATTTTGATATATTATATGCCTATATAAAATTTTTATTTATTTCTGTTTTGTTGTCTCTGTCAAAAAAAATTGTTTACTTCGCCCTTGGTTCAGGGCCAAGGCCCAAGGCCAAGCCAGCGGCCGGCCGCCAAGGCGATCCACCGCACGCACCTAGGGAGCCAGGGAGCCAAGGTTTCCTATTCTTTTACAAATCCTAGTAGGATTTGATCCCGTTTCGTTATTCCGTTTATTCCGATTTGTTTCTAGATCTTTTCCCTTTATTTTCCTAATCCTAGTCTATTTCTTGTCCCCTACCCAAGCAAAGCCCTCCCCTCCCCACTATAAATACCCAAGCACCCCCCCCCCCTCCAACACATCAAACCAACACCTCTCCTCTCCTCTCCTCTCCTCTCCGCTCCTCTCCGCAGCAGCAGTACACACCACCGCCGCCGCCAAGTGCCGCCGCGCCTCGACCTCTCCTGAGGTTTATATGATCTCCTCTCCACCATCCCGTGATCTCCTTTCCTCTAGGAGCAACCGCAACATCGGATCCGATCTTCTTCCCCAACTCCGACGACTACTCGGTGAGATCCACGAAATCCGTAATTCATTTTTTGAAAAAATAGCAATCTTAGAAAATTCATATCTTTTAGAGTTTTAGTATTTTGAGTGATTCCAATTGCTATGTGTCACAAATTTGCTGAAGTTTCTGTTAGTGTCTCTGGATTTCAAATTTGAGTAGTTTAAATTTGAATTTGATAAATTTTGTTCAGATTAGTATTTTGGCCATAACTTGAGTTTAAAATAGGTTTTAATTAATTCTTTTGCTCCTGGTCTCTAGGACCTTTGTTTATCCAGTAGTATTTAGTATTTTATTTATAGGTTAATTTAAATTAGGTTTTAGCAAAACAGTACTGTTTTATTATTAGTTCTGTTTTAGCTTTTTCTTTATTGTTTTTATTAGTTTTAAATTATTTCTTTTTGTCACTTTTGACAAAATTAGTTGTGTTTCTGTTAGACAACAGGAGAAAATTTATTTTATTTTAAAAAATTATTTTCCTTAGTTTTGTATGAAACCTTCTATAGGTCATAGTTAGTGTTTTATAAAAGCTTTTTATTTGTTTCTTTTTGCAAATAAAATTTTATGGAAAAAATACTTTCTGTTAAATTAGTTATTTTACATTTTATTATCTGTTAATTTATTAGTTTAGTATTTTAATTGTTGTTAAGTTTTTACTTACAGCAAAACTATATTAGATGTTTGTAGCAAAGTCATAGATCTTCGTTAGTAGTTTTTCTTTGTAGTTTTATTTGAAGTTTCTTTTTGATTTTGTTTGAGTTTTATTATCGATTTTCCTTGCTGTTTTGATTGTTATTTGAGTGCTAAAATTGTTTGCTAGGATGTTTGCTTATGTGAATGCTATGTTTGACTATATAGATTTTCAGCGGAGTGACGATTAGTTCTACCAAGTCATTTTCGACAACGTTGTTATCTTCATCAAGTATTACCGAGCAAGTTCACTTTGACCATGCTTTCATACCTATGTTTTATTGCATTTAGTGGCATCTTTGCAACAACCCTCCAGTAGTGATATTGAATCCTTGTAGTTGAGTAGTATGCATGAGGTAGGAACCCATCACCTGTTACCAAGCCGGGACGTTATTTATTTTAATGCTACACTATTGTAGACGGGGTTGGTATGAGTGCTCGGAGTGGTGTGAGAATGGAGGATCTCGTCAATGGCGACAACTCCATGATGGAATCTGCAAGGACTGCATCTTCAAGGCCTCAAGACTTCAAGACTCGAGACAAGAATTCAATACACACTCTTGGGTGAAGGATGGTTGTGGGCACCTGGAGAAACCGGTGGTTGGCGGGATGCATGGAGAAGCGCCATGACATCTTGCAAAAGCTTCACCCAGACTCAAAGAGACGGAAGAATACTTCATGCCGGAAGCTTACTGTGCAACCGCAAGTCACTATGGGCTCTGGCTTGGTTGACCTTAGTTGTGACTCTGGCTGGGGCGGTGCTAGCAGATGTAGAACTACGGTAGGATTGGATGAGCACGGACGGTGGTCGAGGAACTCTTGGAAGACCATGTTTGATCGTCTTGTTCTCAAACACCACGAAGTGCGAGAGCGTAAAAGAGGATCGAATCTTGCGGGTAAAGTGTACAAACCTCTGCAGAGGGTTTAAACCTAATCGATTAGCCGTGTCCCGATTACGGACAATTTGAGCATCTGGACTTGGATCTATCTCGAAGCTCTCAACACGGATTGATAACTTAATTGTGGGCAACTTATGATGATTTTGGGCTATGAGACATCGGTTGGCGGAACCATGTCATGATAGAAAACTCCATAGTACAGACTTCATTTATTCCTTTGATGTAGGGAAAATAAAACCAGCTTTTACATAAAACCCCGGACACGAGCCACAAAGCCATATTGCATATAGTATAGTTTTATCATTTGTTCTTTTATTGTGATCTTGCGGTACATTCAATGTCTTGACCTACACGGCTGCAACATATCATGTTGCGATACTTTCTTCCGACGAGTAAGAATACGTGCAGGGTTACGGTCTACACTCAACTTGCCGATGGCGTTGATGGGACTCCACACCGATTACTTGTTTCCGCTAAGACTATTGAGGTATATATCAGTTTCGTTATTTATACATGTGATTGCACTTTGATATATACATTGATGTCTTGTGTGTGCCGACATCTTGATCCGGGATGGCACGGATACACAGAGGCTTGACCGTCTGAGGTCGGGTCGCTACAATGGTAGTGCCACAAATAAGTTGCATTGTCATTATTAAACTTATATCTTTTGCCTTCAATACTATGAACATGTGTATCACTACTATCAAGATTTAGTAAAAATTGACCACTCATCAAGGATGCATGACCATAAAAGATATTACTCATATAAATAGAACAACCATTATTCTTTGATTTAAATGAATAACCGTCTCGCATCAAACAAGATCCAGATATAATATTCATGCTCAACGCTGGCACCAAATAACAATTACTTAGGTCTAAAACTAACCTCGAAGGTAGATGTAGAGGTAGCGTGCCGACGGTGATCACGTCAACTTTGGAGCCATTTCCCATGCGCATTGTCACCTTGTCCTTAGCCAATCTTCGCTTAATCCGTAGCCCCTGTTTTGAGTTGCAAATATTAGCAACAGAACTAGTATCAAATACCCAGGCGCTACTGCGAGCATTAGTAAGGTACACATCAATAAAATGTATATCAAACATACCTTTCACTTTGCCATCCTTCTTCTCCGCCAAATACTTGGGGCAGTTCCGCTTCCAGTGACCAGTCCCTTTGCAGTAGAAGCACTCAGTCTCAGGCTTAGGTCCAGACATGGGCTTCTTCACTTGAGCAGCAACTTGCTTGATGTTCTTCTTGAAGTTCCCCTTCTTCCCTTTACCCTTTTTCTTGAAATTGGTGGTCTTGTTGACCATGAACACTTGATGCTCCTTCTTAATTTCTACCTCCGCAACCTTTAGCATTGCGAAGAGCTCGGGAATTGTCTTATCCATCCCTTGCATATTATAATTCATCACAAAGCTCTTGTATCTTGGTGGCAGTGATTGAAGAACTCTGTCAATGACACTATCATCAGGAAGATTAACTCCCAGTTGATTCAAGTGGTTGTGGTTCCCAGACATTTTGAGTATATGTTCACTGACAGAACTATTCTCCTCCGTTTTGCAGCTGTAGAACTTATTGGAGACTTCGTATCTCTCAATCCAGGCATTTGCTTGAAATATTAACTTCAACTCCTGGAACATCTCATGTGCTCCATGACGTTCAAAACATTGTTGAAGTCCCGGTTCTAAGCCGTAAAGCATGGCACACTGAACTATCGAGTAGTCATCAGCTTTGCTCTGCCAGACGTTCATAACATCTGGCGTTGCTCCTGCAGCAGGTCTGTCACCTAGCGGTGCTTCCAGGATGTAATTATTCTATGCAGCAACGAGGATAATCCTCAAGTTACGGACCCAGTCCGTGTAGTTGCTACCATCATCTTTCAACTTAGCTTTCTCTAGGAACGCATTAAAATTCAACGGAGCAACAGCACGTGCCATCTATCTACAAAAACATAGACATGCAAAACACTATCAGGTACTAAGTTCATGATAAATTAAAGTTCAATTAATCATATTACTTAAGAAATCCCACTTAGATAGACATCCCTCTAATCATCTAAGTGATCACGTGATCCATATCAACTAAAACCATGTCCGATCATCACGTGAGATGGAGTAGTTTTCAATGGTGAACATCACTATGTTGATCATATCTACTATATGATTCACGCTCGACCTTTCGGTCTCAGTGTTTCGAGGCCATATCTGCATATGCTAGGCTCGTCAAGTTTAACCCGAGTATTCTGCATGTGCAAAACTGTCTTGCACCCGTTGTATGTGAACGTAGAGCTTATCACACTCGATCATCACGTGGTGTCTCGCACGACGATTAGTAACGGTGCATGCATACTCGGGAGAACACTTATACCTTGAAATTTAGTGAGGGATCATCTTATAATGCTACCGTCGAACTAAGAAAAATAAGATGCATAAAGGATAAACATCACATGCAATCAATATAAGTGATATGATATGGCCATCATCATCTTGTGCCTTTGATCTCCATCTCCAAACATGATCACAATCATCATCGGCTTGACACCTTGATCTCCATCGAAGCATCGTTGTCGTCTCGCCAACTATTGCTACTACGACTATCGCTACCGCTTAGTGATAAAGTAAAGCAATTACATGGTGATTGCATTTCATACAATAAAGCGACAACCATATGGCTCCTGCCAGTTGCTGATAACTCTGTTACAAAACATGATCATCTCATACAATAAAATTTAGCATCATGTCTTGACCATATCACATCACAACATGCCCTGCAAAAACAGGTTAGACGTCCTCTACTTTGTTGTTGCAAGTTTTACATGGCTGCTACGGGCTAAGCAAGAACCGTTCTTACCTACGCATCAAAAACCATAACGATTTTCCGTCAAGTGTGTTGTTTTAACCTTCAACAAGGACCAGGCGTAGTCACACTAGATTCAACTAAAGTTGGAGAAACTGACACCCACTAGTCACCTGTGTGCGAAGCACGTCGGTAGAACCAGTCTTGCATAAGCGTACGTGTAATGTCGGTCTGAGCCGCTTCATCCAACAATACCGCTGAATCAAAGTATGACATGCTGGTAAGCAGTATGACTATTATCGCCCACAAGTTGTTGTGTTCTACTCATGCATATAACATCTATGCATAGACCTGGCTCGGATGCCACTGTTGGGGAACGCAATAATTTCAAAAAAAAATCCTACGCACATGCAAGATCTATCATGGTGATGCATAGCAATGAGAGGGGAGAGTGTAGTCCACGTACCCTCATACACCATAAGCGGAAGCGCTATGGCAACACGGTTGATGTAGTCGTACGTCTTCACGATCCGACCGACACTACAAAAAAAGACACATCCATGACATTTTGGGCCGAACGAAATTTTTTTATGTCATACTTATGACACTTCTATGACGATAATTGTGACAAAACCCGGTATCATCATAGATGTGGTGGGGTCCTACTTCTATGACAAAAAAACATGACAGAAAATGGGTTTTTCGTCCTGGGCGGGCTGGAGACGCAGATGCATGACATTCTTTGGGCCATCCATGACGGAAAAAACCATGG
This sequence comes from Aegilops longissima, assembly GCA_021605205.1. Taxonomy (NCBI): domain Eukaryota; kingdom Viridiplantae; phylum Streptophyta; class Magnoliopsida; order Poales; family Poaceae; genus Aegilops; species Aegilops longissima. The sequence continues at coordinate 450,823,172 of CM038678.1, forward strand.
TAGAAGCGAGGGCGAGGAAAATATCGGGGTGTTCCCGGTTAGGGTGGGTGGTCGGGGCCGAGAGATGCATGTTTCTCTCGTACACGCACGCGCGTGGATGCGAGGCGTTGGGCTCTAACTGAACCCGACCGAGGCGTTGGGCTTTAACTGAACCCGAGTGATTGCACTGTAGGCTACGCGTTACTGAACCCGAGCGATCGATCGATGGCTGTTAACTGAACCCGATCGAGCGATTCCTCCACTACTGCTGCTAACTGAAGCCGATCAATGCTGCCTCTGGATGAACAGTGAGCGTTGCTAGGGGGTTTGGATGAACAGTTCCCGATGGGGGTGGATGAACAGGACCCCCATGGTGTTGCCTCTGGATGAACAGGACCCCGATCGATCGAGCCGGTTGGGGCTGGATGAACAGGACCCCGTGGAGGGCAAGATGAACAGGACCACCCCGTGGAGCGCAGGATGAACAGTAGACGGTGGAGGGATGGATGAACAGTGCCCATGGAGGGGTGGTTGAACAAGAGCCCGTGGAGAGGGCTGGTTGAACAGTAGCCGGTGGAGTAACGCGCGTTGGAGGCTGGATGAACGGGAGCCTGTGGATGAACAGTCGCAGGTGGAGGCTGGAGGAGGCCGACGGTGGATGAACAGTAGCCCATGGAAGCTGAAGGGGGTTGACGGTGGAGATGAACAATACCCGTGGAGTCCTGTTTTGCGGTACGCCACACCCCTCCCGATGAACAGGACGCCTGTTTCGACCGTAGCGCTCCAACACAAGTCCGTTTCCTCCGTTTTGCAATACGCCACACCCCTCCCGATCAACAGGACCCCCATTTCGACCGTAGGAGGTCCGTTTCCTTCGTTTTGCGGTACGCCAGACCCCTCCCGATGAACATGATCCCATTTCGACCGTGGCCGGTCGAACACAAGGCCGTTTCCTCCGTTCTGCGGTACGCCAGGCCTTGTTTCCATTGGTTGTTCCGTCCAAGCCCTCCCGATGGACACGACGACGCATTCTGTTCCGACCCAGCCGGTTGGCTCCCCCAACACGACGACGCAGTTTCTCTGTTCCGACCCAGCCATGTACACGAGCCCTGGCCGTACGTATGCGCGAGTAGGCGTTCAAGACCCTGCCCGTATGTACGTATGTGGCCGTATTTTCTTTCTTGCACACTTGCCGTTGTACGTACGTGTACATGTTACGTGCGCGTCTCTACTACCACACGTGTGCGCCTCTACATCGACCAGTATGTACATACACGTTCGCGACCAGAATGACAATGCTACGTACGCTTCGACCAGGTGGGTTCCGACTGTCAGGCACTTCCTTGCCTGCGAAGATGTAGCTGGTGGGTCCCAGCAGTCAGGGGGTGAATCGTTTTTTTTTTCGTATGCACTTCCTTGCGTGCAAAGATGTAGTTGGTGGGTCCCAGCAGTTAGGGGGAAACGTTTTTTTTTGCAAAATACGGTGGCCCGTCCGGTGGGTCCCCGCTGTCAGGTGGAGGAATAATTATTTTGCGTGTAATATGAAGGCACTTCCTTGCTGCGGCCGTGGACCCAGCTGTCAGCCTCTCCATGTACAGTCCACGTCCGATGGAAGCCGTTCCTTGACCACATTGACCACGCCGCGCCGAGAGCACCAGGGCGGTGGAATACGGCGAGGCCTAGGAAGGGGACGACGCGGAGCCGGGGAAGACGCGGCCGTGGATGCCCACCCGTAGAGGAGTATGAGGGTTCACTGGTTCGCTGCAGTGTGAGGCTGCCGTCGCTGCAGAATAACAGGGGGTGTGGGTGAGTAGAGGGATGGCCTGGCCAGCGGTGGGAGAAGTAGGGGGCGGTGAGGCCTCCGCCGCATCACAGTCAGCCACGGGAGGCAGGAGCACGAGGCACGACCGACGCTGGTTTGGGCGGTTGGAGCAAGAAGACCGAGGTTGAAGAAGCACTATGGCCGTTGGATGGACATCGTACGGTCACTAGAGCTAGAGTCGTGCATATTGACTAAGTTGACAAAGCCCTCCTTCCCCGTCAACTTATTAGGCCCACAAGTCAGCCTGCCACTATACTAGGTCCCAGCTAGCAGGGGGAGTATTCATTTTTTTGTGCGTAATAAGGAGGCACTTCCTTGCGTGCGAAAATATAGCTGGTGGGTCCAAGTCATCGGTGATGGTAACGTTTTTAAGTGAAATCTGAGGCCCTTCGGTGGGTCCTGGTGTCGGTGGAGGAATCATTATTTTGCGCGTAATAAGGAGGCATTTCCTTGCGTGCGGTCGTGGACCCATTTGTCAGCCTCTCCACGTACAGTCCACTTCAGATGCATGTCGGTCGTTGACCACGTTGACCAGGCCGCACCGAGAGCACCAGGGCGGTGGACGACGGCGAGGCCTAGGAAGGAACGACACGGAGGCAGGGAAGACTCGGTAGTTGTTTCCCACGCGGAGTGGAGTACGACTGTACGAGGGTTTACTGGTTCGTCTATCGTCGCCGGAGAATAACAGCAGGTGTGGTTGAGTAGAGGGATGGCTAGGCCAGTGATGGGAGTACGGTGGGGCGGTGAGGCCTGCGCGGCAGCACAACCAGCCGCGGGAAGGAGGGAGCAGGTAGTCCCGCCGGCGCTTGTTTGAGTGGCTAGACTAGGAAGAGCAGAGATTGAAGAAGCACGACGGCCGTTGATGGACATCCAACAGTCACTGCTTGTGCGTCAACCTTTTTTTAGGTAAGCCTCAAATCTGTGGAAAACAGCATACAGCCCATCCGCCATTATTTCTAATAATTTATAGCCCATTTGCTAATTCTTAACGTTTTTTTGGAGTCCATATTCTTTTTGTTAGCATTACAACCCATATTGTGGCCACGGTTGAAAAATTATACGAAATTTTGCATATTTCGGTGCGGTCCGAACTGTTTTTAATCCTGAAATTTCGAGTCACATTCAAACTGATTTTAAAATAAATGTATATCAATATAAAATCCAACAAATCTCGAAATGAAAAAAAGAAATTTGAAACTAATTACCGGTTTGATGTGTTTTAAAAATGTACATCCCATTTCTCATTACCGAATGAAGCTCTCCTCGTCTTGAAAGATTTGCAGCCCAACAGGCCTGGCAAAGCGACTTACTTGGCAAATCACAAAAAACTGGGTTGTGGCCGTGGACCCAGTTGTCAGCCTCTCCACGTACAGTACCCTTCCGATGGAAGTCGGTCGCTGACCACATTGACCACGCCGGGCCAAGAGCACCAAGGTAGTGGACGACGGTGCTACGTCTTGAGCTTGCGTTGGTTTTCCCCGAAGAGGAGAGGATGATGCAACAAAGTAGCATAAGTATTTCCCTCAGTTTTTGAGAACCAAAGTATCAATCCAGTAGGAGGCCACGCGCAAGTCCCTCGTACCTACACAAAACAAATAGCTCAACGCAACCAACACGATTAGGGGTTGTCAATCCCTTCACGGTCACTTACGAGAGTGAGATCTGATAGAGATGATAGATAATATTTTTGGTATTTTTGGTATAAAGATGCAAAGTAAAATAAAAAGCAAAGTAAAAAAGCAAAGCAATAATAAAGTGACGGAAGATTAATATGATAGAGAATATATCCGGGGGCCATAGATTTCACTAGTGGCTTCTCTCAAGAGCATAAGTATTTTACGATGGGTGAACGAATTACTGTTGAGCAATTGATAGAATTGAGCATAGTTATGAGAGTATCTAGGTATGATCATGTATATAGGCATCACGTCCGAGACAAGTAGACCGACTCCTGCCTGCATCTACTACTATTACTCCATTCATCGACTGCTATCCAGCATGCATCTAGAGTATTAAGTTAATGAAAACAGAGTAATGCCTTAAGCAAGATGACGTGATGTAGAGGGATAAATTCATGCAATATGATAAAAAAAACCATCTTGTTATCCTCGATGGCAACAATACAATATGTGCCTTGTTGCCCCTTCTGTCACTGGGAAAGGACACCGCAAGATTGAACCCAAAGCTAAGCACTTCTCCCATTGCAAGAACTACCAATCTAGTTTGCCAAACCAAACGGATAATTCGAAGAGACTTGCAAAGATAACCAATAATACATAAAAGAATTCAGAGAAGATTCAAATATTGCTCATAGATAGTCTTGATCATAAACCCACAATTCATCAATCTCAATAAACACACCGCAAAAAGAAGATTACATTGAATAGATCTCCACGATAGAGGGGGAGAACATTGTATTGTGATCCAAAAAGAGATAAGAAGCCCTCTAGCTACTAACTATAGACCCGAAGGTCTGAAGTAAACTACTCACACTTCATCGGAGAGGCTATGATGATGTAGAAGCCCTCCATGGAGGATTCCTCTTCTGGCGGAGCTCCGGAACAGGCCCCAAGATGGGATCTCGTGGACAGAAAGTTGCGGCGGTGGAATTAGGTTTTTGGCTCCGTATCTAATCGTTTGGGGGTACGTAGGTATATATAGGAGGAAGTAGTATGTCGGTGGAGCAACAGGGGGCCCACGAGGGTGGAGGGCGCGCCTGGGGGGGGGGGGGAGGGCGTGCCCCTACCTCGTGCCTTCCTTGTTGGTTGCGTGATATAGGGTCTAAGTCTCCTGGATCATGTTCGGTGAGAAAATCACGTTCCCGAAGGTTTCATTCCTTTTGGACTCCGTTTGATATTCCGTTTCTTCGAAACACTGAAATAGGCAAAAACAACAAATCTGGGCTGGGCCTCCGGTTAATAGGTTAGTCCCAAAAGTAATATAAAAGTGTAAAATAAAGCCCAATATGGTCCAAAACAATAGATAATATAGCATGGAGCAATAAAAAATTATAGATACGTTGGAGACGTATCAGGCATCCCCAAGCTTAATTCCTGCTCGTCCTCGAGTAGGTAAATGATAAAAAAGAATTTTTGATGCCGAGTGCTACTTGGCATAATTTCAATCTAATTCTTCTTAATTGTGGTATGAATATTCAGATTCGGAAGATTCAAGACAAAAGTTTAATATTGACATAAAAATAATAATACTTCAAGCATACTAACAGAGCAATAATGTCTTCTCAAAATAACATGGCCAAAGAAAGTTATCCCTACAAAATCATATAGTCTGGCTATGCTCTATCTTCACCACACAAAGTATTTAAATCATGCACAACCCCGATGACAAGCCAAGCAATTGTTTCATACTTTTGCATTCTCAAAACTTTTTCAATCTTCACGCAATACATGAGCATGATCCATGGATATAGCTCTATATGTGGAATAGGATGGTGGTTGTGGAGAAGACAAAAAGGGAGAAGATAGTCTCACATCAACTAGGCGTATCAACGGGCTATGGAGATGCCCATTAATAGATATCAATGTGAGTGAGTAGGGATTGCCATGCAACGGATGCACTAGAGCTATAAGTATATGAAAGCTCAACAAAAGAAACTAAGTGGGTGTGCATCCAACTCGCTTGCTCACGAAGACCTAGGGCAATTTGAGGAAGCCCATCATTGGAATATACAAGCCAAATTCTATAATGAAAAATTCCCACTAGTATATGAAAGTGACAAAATGAGAGACTCTCTATTATGAAGATCATGGTGCTACTTTGAAGCACAAGTGTGGTAAAAGGATAGTAACATTGTCCCTTCTCTCTTTTTCTCTCATTTTTTTATTTGTTTGGGCCTTTTCTCTTTTTTTATGGCCTATTTTCTCCCCTTTTTTTATTTTTCGTCCGGAGTCTCATCCGGACTTGTGGGGGAATCATAGTCTCCATCATCCTTTCCTCACTTGGGACAATGCTCTAAAAATGATGATCATCACACTTTTATTTACTTACAACTCAACAATTACAACTCGATACTTAGAACAAAATATGACTCCATGTGTATGCCTCCGGCGGTGTATCGGGATATGCAATGATTCATGAGTGACATGTATGAAAGAATTATGAATGGTGGCTTTGCCACAAATACGATGTCAACTACATGATCATGCTAAGCAATATGACAATGATGGAACGTGTCATAATAAATGGAACGGTGGAAAGTTGCATGGCAATATATCTCGGAATGGCTATGGAAATGCCATAATAGGTAGGTATGGTGGCTGTTTTGAGGAAGGTATATGGTGGGTATATGATATCGGCAAAAAGTGCGCGGTATTAGATAGGCTAGCAATGGTGGAAGGGTGAGAAAAGTGCGTATAATCCATGGACTCAACATTAGTCATAAAGAACTCATATACTTATTGAAAAAATCTACAAGTTATCAAAGCAAAGTATTAGGCGCATGCTCCTAGGGGGATAGATTGGTAGGAAAATACCATCGCTCGTCCCCGACCGCCACTCATAAGGAAGACAATCAATAAATAAATCATGCTCCGACTTCATCACATAACGTGTCACCATACGTGCATGCTACGGGAATCACAAACTTTAACACAAGTATTTCTTAAATTCACAACTACTCAACTAGCATGACTCTGATATTATTACCTCCATATCTCAAAACAATCATCAAGCATCAAACTTTTCTTAGTATTCAACGCACTTAAAAGAAAGTTTTACAAATCTTGAATACCAGGCATATTATTATTATAAGAAAATTACCATGCTATTTAAGACTCTAAAAATAATCTAAGTGAATCATGAGAGATCAATAGTTTCTTTAAAACAAATCCACCACCGTGCTCTAAAAGATATAAGTGAAGCACTAGAGCAAAACTATATAGCTCAAAAGATATAAGTGAAGCACATAGAGTATTCTATCAAATTCCAACTCATGTATGGCTCTCTCAAAAGGTGTGTACAGCAAGGATGATTGTGGTAACTAAAAAGCAAAGAATCAAATCATACAAGACGCTCCAAGCAAAACACATATTATGTGGTGAATAAAAATATAGCTCCAAGTAAAGTTACCGATGGAAGTGGACGAAAGAGGGGATGCCTTCCGGGGGCATCCCCAAGCTTCAAATTTTTGGTGTCCTTGGATTATCTTGGGGGTGCCATTGGCATCCCCAAGCTTAGGCTCTTGCCACTCCTTGTTCCATAATGCATCAAAAAATTTCACCCAAAACTTGAAAACTTCACAACACAAAACTCAACAGAAATCTCATGAGCTCCGTTAGCGAAAGAAAACAAAAGACAACTTCAAGGTATTGTAATGAACTCATTCTTTATTTATATTGGTGTTAAACCTACTGTATTCCAACTTCTCTATGGATTATAAACTATTTTACTAGCCATAGATTCATCAAAATAAGCAAACAACACACTAAAAACAGAATCTGTCAAAAACAGAACAGTCTGTAGTAATCTGAAACTAACACAAACTTATGGAACTCCAAAATTTCAGAAAAAATTGGAAGACCTAGGAAAATTGTTTATTGATCATCAGCAATTTGAATCACTATTTTATCACGTTCTGGTGATTTTTAACAATTGTTTTCGTGAACCGAAAGTTTCTGGAAATTACAGCAAGATCAAATAACTATTATCCAAGAAGATCCTATAGGTTTAACTTGGCACAAACACTAATAAAAACATAAAACCACATCTAAGCAGAAGGTAGATGGATTATTTATTCCTAAACAGAAACAAAAACAAAATACTAAAAATAAAATTGGGTTGCCTCCCAACAAGCGCTATCGTTTAACGCCCCTAGCTAGTCATAAAAGCAAGGATAGATCTAGGTATTGCCATCTTTGGTAGGGAATCCATAAGTGGCTCGCATAATATATTCATATGGTAATTTTATTTTCTTTCTAGGGAAGTGTTCCATGCCTTTCCTTAACGGAAATTGGAATCTAATATTCCCTTCCTTCATATCAATGATTGCACCAATCGTTCTAAGGAAAGGTCTACCAAGAATAATAGGACATGAAGGATTGCAATCTATATCAAGAACGATAAAATCTACGGGCACATAATTCCTATTTGCAACAATAAGAACATCATTAATTCTTCCCATAGGTTTCTTAATAGTGGAATCCGCAAGGTGCAAGTTTAGAGGGCAATCATCAAAATCGCAGAAATCTATTAAATCACACAAAGTTTTGGGAATAGTGGAAACACTAGCACCCAAATCACATAAAGCATAAAATTCATGATACTTAATCTTAATTTTAATTGTTGGTTCCCACTCATCATAAAGTTTTCTAGGGATAGAGACTTCCAACTCAAGTTTTTCCTCATAAGATTGCATCAAGGCATCAACAATATGTTTGGTAAACGCTTTATTTTGACTATAAGCATGAGGAGAATTTAGCACGGATTGTAACAAGGAAATACAATCAATTAAAGAGCAACTTTCATAATTAAATTCCTTGAAATCCAAAATAGTGGGTTTAGCAACATCTAGGGTTTTACTTTCTTCAATCCCACTTTTATCAATTTTAGCATCAAGATCTAAAAACTCTGAATTTTTAGAACACCCTCTAGGTAAAGGTGGATCATATTCAGTCTCATCATTATCAAGATTCATATTGCAAAACAAAGATTTGATAGGGGACACATCAATAACTTTTAGATCATCATCTTTATTTTCATGGAAATTGGAAGAACACGCTTTAATAAAGGCATCTTTCGTAGCACGCATCCTAGCGGTTCTTTCCTTGCACTCATCAATGGAAATTCTCATGGCTTTGAAAGACTCATTGATATCATGCTTAGGAGGGATATATCTAAGCTTTAAAGAATCAACATCAAGAGAAATTCTATCAACGTTCCTATCCAATTCATCAACTTTAAGCAATTTTTCCTCAAGCAAAGCATAAAATTTCTTTTGCGAATTCATAAACTATTTAACACTAGTCTCAAATTCAGAGGGCATCTTATTAAAATTTCCATAAGAGTTGTTATAGGAATTTCCATAATTATTAGAAGGATTACTAGGATAAGGCCGAGGATTAAAGTTCCCTCTATACGCGTTGTTACCAAAATTATTCCTACCAACAAAATTCACATCCATAGATTCATTATTATTCTCAATCAAAGTAGACAAAGGCATACCATTAGGATCAGAAGAAACACTCTTAGTAGCAAATAATTTCATAAGTTCATCCATCTTTCCACTCAAAACATTTATCTCTTCTATCGCATGCACTTTTTTATTAGTAGATCTTTCAGTGTGCCATTAAGAATAATTAACCATAATATTATCTAGGAGTTTAGTAGAGTCTCCTAAAGTGATTTCCATAAAAGTGCATCCCGCGGCCGAATCTAAAAGGTTTCTAGAAGAAAAATTCAATCCGGCATAAAAGTTCTGTATAATCATCCACAAATTCAAACCATGAGTAGGGCAATTACGTATCATTAATTTCATCCTCTCCCAAGCTTGTGCAACATGTTCATGATCAAGTTGCTTAAAGTTCATAATATCGTTTCTAAGAGAGATGATCTTAGCGGGAGGAAAATACTTAGAGATAAAAGCATCTTTGCACTTGTTCCAAGAATCAATACTATTTTTAGGCAAAGACGAAAACCAAGCTTTAGCATGATCTCTAAGCGAAAAAGGAAATATCTTCAATTTAACAACATCATTGTCAACATCCCTCTTCTTTTGCATATCACATAAATCAACGAAGCTATTTATAATGAGTAGCGGCATCTTCACTAGGAAGGTCGGCTGTCGGTGTCAAAACCGGCGGATCTCGGGTAGGGGGTCCCGAACTGTGCGTCTAGGCGGATGGTAACAGGAGACAAGGGACACGATGTTTTTACCCAGGTTCGGGCCCTCTTGATGGAGGTAAAACCCTACTCTTGCTTGATTAATATTGATGATATGGGTAGTACAAGAGTAGATCTACCACGAGATCAGAGAGGCTAAACCCTAGAAGCTAGCCTATGATATGATTGTTGTTCGTCCTACGGACTAAAAAACCCTCCGGTTTATATAGACACCGGAGAGGGTTAGGGTTACACAGAGTCGCTTACAATGGAAGGAGATCTACATATCCGTATCGCCAAGCTTGCCTTCCACGCCAAGGAAAGTCCCATCCGGACACGGGACGAAGTCTTCAATCTTGTATCTTCATAGTCCGGGAGTCCGACCAAAGGTCATAGTTCGGCCATCCGGACACCCCGTAATCCAGGACTCCCTCAGTAGCCCATGAACCAGGCTTCAATGATGACGAGTCCGGCGCGCAGTTTGTCTTCGGCATTGCAAGGCGGGTTCCTCCTCCGAATACTTCATAGAAGATTTTGAACACAAGGATAGTGTCCGGATCTGCAAAATAATTTCCACATACCACCGTAGAGAGAACAATATTCACACAAATCTAATCTGCTAACGTATTTCGCAGCATGTCATCACACCACGGCCAAGCCTTTATTCGAATCGTTTTTACTGTCCCACCTCAGCGCATTTAGCGAGGCGGTTTCCTTGGCACGTCTTGTTAAAGCAGAGATCGTGTCCCCTTATTCCGGGATTCTCATCAATAAGGATGTGGGTAACCCAACCGTGCCATTAATTTACGGTGCTTCAGAGATAAGCGAGTTTTATCAAAGTGGGTGGGGCGCATAGTTTCGTCCGCCCATATAAGGGATAAGGATCCACCTTTTCCATCTCGCCTTCTTCCTCCTTTGCTTATCCATTTCGCAAGACTTTCGAGCTCCAGCGCCCAAGTCCGCACATCCCACCTCAACCTTCTCCAGCCATGTCCGGAGCGGGAGGTAAGTGGATGGTTTCCTCCGTCACGGAGGGACACATCAAGAAGCTGAGGAAGGCCGGATACTTGTCTAATGACATTGCGCACCGGCTTCCCGAAAGGGCAGCTCATCCCCACCCCGGGCCCCATGAGAGGTGGTGTTTCTCACCCACTTCCTCCATGGGCTAGGTTTCCCACTTCACCCATTTGTCCGGGGACTCATGTTCTACTACGGCCTGGATTTCCACGATCTGGCCCCAAACTTCATCCTCAATATCTCGACGTTTATCGTTGTGTGCGAGGCCTTCCTCTGCATCCATCCCCACTTCGGTTTATGGCTGAAGACCTTTAGTGTCAAGCCGAAGGTAGTGGGCGTCCAACAAGCGGAGTGCGGAGGCGCCATGGTGGGCAAGATGCCCAACGTTACATGGCTCGAGGGCTCCTTCATGGAGACCATAAAGGGGTGGCAATCGGGGTGGTTCTACATCACCGAGCCGCGTGACCCTGAATGGGCAGCGGCCCCCGAATTTCGATCTTGAAAGTGCGTTATATCGACTAGAGGGGGGGTGAATAGGCGATTTTTATGAATTTTACAAATTCTTCACTGAGGAATTTGCTGGTGAGGAAATTCCTTAGCGAAGAAATACATGCAGCGGAATAAGTACTCAGAAGTAAGCATAGCAGATTACAAGCATAGTCATCATGATGAAATGAAGTCAATCACAGAGTACAGAAAGCGTAATCACAGGATAACACAAGATGAAGACAAACAGACTGAAGAAATTGAACTGAGGAAATTGAGAAAGTCTTGATCAAAGTCTTCAAACACGATATGAACAAACACTCAACACAATAATGAGGAAATGAAAGGGTTGAGGAAATAGAACCAGATTAGGTTGGTGAAGACAATGATTTGGTAGACCAGTTCCAACTGCTGTCTCGGTTATACGTCTGGTTGGAGCGGCCGAGTATTTAAACTCGAGGACACGCAGTCCCGGACACCCGATCATCGAAAGCACGCAGCTCAGACACCAAGTCCTCACCGTATTCTCCTTGAACTAAGGTCACAGCACCTCGTCCAATCACTCGTGGTAAGTCTTGAGCGACTTCCAAACCTTCACATACTTGGTCACTCGGCGATCCACAATTCCTCTTGGATGCTCTAGACCTTGGCGCCTAACCGTCTGGAAGAAGCACAGTCTTCAAAGGTAAAAGCGTCGGATCCACGCTGGATCAATTTCTTCATGATGCTCAATCACTTTGGGTTTGTTGGGGTTTGGTTTTGGGTTTTCCTCACTTTTGGGTTTTCCTCACTTGATGATTTTCGCTCAAAGTCCTCGGAGGATGGGTTGCTCTCAAATGACAAGTGTCAAGTTCTCTCGGAGCAGCCAACCAACTAGTGGTTGTAGGGGCGGCTATTTATAGCCTAGGGAGCAGCCCGACATGATAAGACATAAATGCCCTTCAATGATATGACCGTTAGGTGGATAAGATATTTTGGGGACAGCCACAAGCACAAAGAACGGTCGGAAATTTGAATATCAAATTCCTCGGGGCTATCATGTTCCTCATTGTGTAGGCAATTCAGACTGGCGAATTCCTAACTCCTCGCCGAACAAATTCCTCGGGACTGGAAGAGCTTCGTCTCATCCTTTGAAGAAATGACTGAATCTGTATGAGATTTCAAAAGCTTCACTCAAGGGATTGGTAGGTGTAGGATTTTGAGTTGAGCATCAAATGGAAATTTTTCCTTAGTATTTCCTCGACCCCTTTAACAATGACGGTGTTTCCTATGACTCAAGAAAGAGAAATGAAACTACGAAAACAAAAGTCTTCACGCTTCATGTTCCTCAGCGAATACCAAGTCTTGAGGATCACACCAATTTCTTCACTTTCAAAGTCTTGAAAAGTCTTGAAATATCAAATTCTTGATTGAAGAACTTCATTTTAGGGTCGACTTTTCTTTGTAAATATCAAACTCCTCATAGACTTATAGGCCTGTGTACACTCACAAGCGCATTAGTTACTTAACCTATAAGTCTTCAATACACCAAAATCACTAAGGGCACTAGATGCACTTACAATCTCCCCTTTTGGTGATTGATGACAACATAGGTTAAGTTTTCAACGGGATAAATATATGAAGTGTAAACACGATAATGAGGATTTTGATTGCAAGATATAGAAGAACTCCCCACAAGGTGTGCATAGTGAGGAATTTGCTTTTGAGGCAATGCACATTTGAAGAATTGAATCATGGAGATCTCCCCTATATCTTGTAATTCATACACATTTGTCATATAATATGAGGAATTTGAAATGCATGATGAAATATGGTGCTTGATGATATGCGAGCATGCAAAATAATGCATAAAGAGTATCGAGCCCAATGCGTATGAGGAATTTGAAACTTTTCATGAGTATCGATCCCAAATCGATTTGAAGATTTTCAACGAGCTCATGAGGATCGAGCATAACAAATATCGAGCATATCAACACTCATGTAATCGAGCATAGAGCAAAAGCATAATGCATCAAAAGTATCAAAGCACCATCGGGTTTAAGATTACAACTCGATCCAATAAAAGGTTTCGGAACGAGAGTTGTAACTTAATAAAATATTATATATAGACAAAAGCGAGACCCGCTTGAAGACTAACTCAAATTTCTCCCCTTTGTCATCGAATGACCAAAAGGATCGGCGAGGACTAACGCTCTTGAAGAATTTCAAGTTGAAGACGGGCGCCAACATTGTCGGGTTGTTCGTTGAAGTAGGACCAGCAGCGATGTCTTCCAAATCTTCATTTTCATCGATGTCGCGAGATGAAGAATAGGAGCTGGCCACCAAGGAAGGAACTTTGACTTTCTTGAATTTCTTCGAGGAGGTGCAGACCACCAAATTCTTCCTTGAGTCCCATTGATTGCAGTTCTTCTTCATTGTAGACATGTGAAAGAACAGCCCAGGTGCGCTTGAAGGTTTCATGAAGATAATAGTGGTTTTTCTTCACTGCATTGTGAGTTGAGGTCAGGTTGTAAAGAAGAGTGCCAAACTGACGTTTGACCCACTTGTGATTGCGATCAACCTTCTGATGAAGACTGAGGAGTAACTCACGATCAGTCATCACCCTGGGTGCATTAGCTTGAGGACTATGCTTAACTGAGGTATTTGTTCTTTGAGTCATGTGTGGCGAGTCATCATTGGTGGAGTAGGATGTCTGCTTTGCTAAACTGTCCATCCAATGGACGTGTGCCTTCATCTATCACAGCAGTAGCCTTTCCTTTTCATCACCGAGGTAATTGGCCGTTTGAGGACTTCAATCGGGGCGGTAGCTGCAGTGGTTCAAAGTGTCGACCTTGTAATTCAAAGAAGATCTTGACCGATGAATCTCATAATCCAAGGCGCATAAGGCTTCACTCAAAAGGTGACATGGCAATGTTAGCGAGTCCTCATGAAGAAATCATGGAAATTGACGGGAACGCCATGGATGATGTTGAACAGCATATTCTTCATGATGCCAACGACTTCTTCATCATTCGAGTCGTGGCCCTTGATAGGACTCATAGTCTTCGTCAAAATTCGATAGACTGTTCGAGGCACATATAATAATTCCTTGACGAGGAATTTGGTCCTTGGAGCTTGCCTTGGTTTCAAAGGCTTCATCAGCACTTGCATATAGTGATTTGAAAGTTCCTTTTCTTCATAGATGCGACGTGCACCATCAAGCGGAGGACTGAGTGGTAGGGCACGAAGCAATTCACTTCTTTGGAGCCTTGTAGTGAGTATTTTCGTCATCCAATCCAAGACCCATGAAGTTACATCTTCAGCGTCTCCGTGATGTGCGGGTTGCATAGAATCAAGAATTAGCTCTTCATTCCAATCACAAATATCGGTCAGAAGTTTAGAAGACCTGCATCGTGAAGAACACTTAGGACGGGCTCAAAGCACAGCAAATGACTCCATATCCACATGAGGAATATGAGCATGATCAAGATTTTGTCCTTGTTGAAAAGCACCGAGGAATAGAAGTTGGCTTGACCGGCAGTCGAAGCGCCTCTTCCTAATTCGAGCAGAATCATAAGGATTATATTCAATGAAGAACACGTGCTCGGCAAAGAAATCTTCAGCCTTGAACTTTTGCTTGGTTGAGAACGGATTCTTACGCTTTGGCGGAGGGTGTCGATAAGTTGCATCACCACCTCGGGAATCGTAAGTTCAGGTTCTTGACTTGAGGAATTTCTTGGTCCTCAACTTGCGCATCTGAGGATTTTCAGCAGCAGCAGAGAGTTTCATCAAGACTAGTGGCTGGAATTTCTTCATGCACGTAACTCGTGGGTTGATTTTCTTGATGTCTATTTGGACAAATGCATGCGGGGAGTGAGGAACTTGTTGAAGCGGGTGAAGAGAGGAGTATTGGGATGCTGACTTTCCCAAAAGTCATCATTGATCACTGGAGTGGTACATCCAATATCCACATCTTCATTTTCAATTTCCTCGATACCAGCTTGAGGAATTTCATGGTCCGATGAGGAATGACTGGGGTTGAAGGGATTGCTTCCACTTCAATTTCTTCATCAATTTTCTCCGACGAAGCGAGATTGATGTTCTTCATCGATCCGTTGGGATTTCATATTCTTCTCCAAAAGGAACTACTTCCTTTGATGGTATGGAGGAAATTGGAATAGCATCAATTGGGTTTTCAACGGAGCTGGTCATTGGCTTCATTTTCTTCGTGTCAAGAATCGACGCAGGTGATGCTTTCCTTTTCTTCATAGCAGCTCGTTCGCAGCCTTGGTTTTCTTCACATCGAAGCGGATGGAAGAATTGGAGTTGGAATTGGCGCAGGAGGAGCCGAGGAATTTGGTGCAGTTTCTTGAGAGCAAGCGATGCAGTTCCCTTGTCTTGAGCAATTTCTTGGTAGAATCGATGCAGTTGCCCTAACTTGAGCAGTTTTTCAATGGCTGGAATTTCTTCATCAGCCCTCGAATCAGCATTTTTCTTCGAGAGGCTGAACCGATGCTTCAGCTGAGGATTTTCATGTTGCACAGTGCAGCAACACTTGTGATTTTCTTCGTCGGATCGATTTAATCTGGTCTTGACTACTTGCCAATCAGCATAGTATGTGTCAAGTTCTTGCTGAGGTTCTGAATGTCAGTTTGGATTTGAAGGAGTTCCTCGGTGTCATCTTGACAACATTTTCTTGAGAACCTCTCCTTCCTATATTGAGCCTTCTTGATTTCCCTCGCCTTCTCAAACTTCCATTTTCTTCAGCGATGAAGTGAGTCAACGCATGACTTTGACCAGGTGTCAAAGGAAGATGAGGCGAGGGGTATTGGGATCATTGTGCGAGTCAATGAAGTCGAGGACTTTCTTGGATCCAAAGGCGATGGCACAGATGTACCCTTGGCTCTAGCGGCTCTAACTTGGCGGTCTCGATGATTTCTTCAAGTTCTTCATCGATGCCTCATCATCGATGGCACGTGGACTACAAGCTGTTTCTTCCTTGGGCTAGGCCGAGGACCACGTCCAATGTTGCTTTTGTCTTCAGCAGAGTCGGGCGGATGAAGAATTGAGGGCAGCCGAGGAACTTGCGAGAGATGCCTCGAGGCAATTGAAAACCAGCAGTCCTTTGACAAGTAGCTAGATGCACAGAACTGAAGGTTTGGACGGAGCAGTTGAGGACTTTGATGGAACGATGGCAGGTGTGAGGAATTTGTCTTGAGGAATTTGCTGGAGGGAGCTGGCGATGAACTTGGCCGTGAGGGCGAATGATGAAGCACTTGGCTTATTAGCAGACTTCTTTTGCATTGATTTCCTCGGTTTGACCGAGACCTCGATGCAGCAGCAATGCGCAAATCCTCATTGAATTTCTTCACCGCTTCATTTGCTTGCTTAGCCAATTTTGCTTGGCGTTTAGCCCACTCATCGGAAAGTCCTCACCGCGTTTGGCGCTAGTGGGATCAGCTATTTGGCCTGGTGCCAAAGGAGCTCTTGGGCATGGAGGATTTAACGCTAATTTCTTCATGTACTTAGGTGTTACATATCGGTATTCCTTCCATTCCCATGCCCATCTCCGTTCAATCTTCTCGTATCGCACCTTGCGTTGATTTTTGCTTTCCTCATCGGTGTGCAATAGTCAGCATATATTTCCTCGTGGATTTGAATGCTGTCATGACCTCGTGTTTCTTTCCTCCCTTCTGCGGCTTCTTACCATCTGCCATTTTCTTGAGTTGAGGAAATTGAACAATTGAGTTCTCTCAAGAAGTGTGCAGTTTTTCTTCGAGGAACGCTGCAAATGAGTTAAGTTGATGAGAACCTAGGGATTCAGCGGTGACATTTGTACTGTGAACAGAGTATAGGTGCGAGGAATTTGAAGAGGTCATATGCGTTCTCGGAGGTTTTTCAAAAGAATAAGTTTGAGGATTTTGACCAGATGAGCCTTGAAGAATTTCAATAAGCCTTCTTTGTCTTAGGTTCGAGTTGTATAGATCAAGATCCACACAATTGAGGAATCTTGAAGAAAATCATTGCTTAGAGAAATGAGTCAAGAGATTTGAGGTGTTCATATGTATGAAGATTTGGAGAATAAACACCTTTGAAGAATTTGAAGAAAATTTGAGAATCAAATCGAGTAGTAAAAGTAACTTTTAATTTACCCGAAGTGAAGAACACGACGAACTGAGATGAACAGTTGGGAAGTTCGTCCGTTCAGATCTTCTCCGCCCTAACTTGGCAGAGGAAATCAGCTACGGCGACGGCGGAGTGAAGATATTCCACGGTCGGCGCGAGTACGTCGGCGAAGAGGTCAAGGCAGTGAAGCTTTTCCTCACCGGCGACGATGGAGTAGCGGCGGCGCTAGGGTTTTGAGGAGCTCGAGCGGGAGAGAGAGGTCGAGCGAAGTAAAAGAGTGAGGAAGGGAGAGAGGGGTATTTATAGCCACGGTGAAAACGGATCGTCCGAAGATTTAGGACGAACGTGCCCCTGACCGCTTCCCTTCTCACGACATGTGTCACACACGTCTTCGTGTAGTGGAGATCGTAAAGCGATCGTGGGTGAATATAATAATGCATCGTGGGATGCGGAGCGGTTTGAGCGGTAAAATCGAAGTTTGGATAAGATTCGTTTTAAAAGTTCCGTTCGCAATTTCTTCACCTATCAAGGACACAAAGGAAGAATTTGAACGAGTTTCAAAGTAGAACGCACATGAAGAATTTGTGAATGGATTGGGTTGAGTATAGCATAGAGGGGGAAGGGTCCGATCACATTCACTTAGCAGAAAAAGCGACTTGAAGAAATAACCATAAGTGAATGCTGTAGAGGACATAAATCCATATATATATATAGCCAATGAAGAAAGACGACGGAAACAGTGAAGATTTGCAAAGTTGAAGAATTTGAGAAACTGAAGAATTTGAAAAACTGAAGAATTTCAAAACTGAAAAAAAACTCAAATTGAAGATTTTCAACTTTGGTGGTGGCGTGACCCACCGTATAAGAATGATGATTTCAGACACCGCGTACAATTGTCGTAGGGTTCTGAGAGTCAATTTCTTCATTAATTTCTTCACACTTAGAGTGTTATTCTTCATTGATTGAAGAAAAACGTTTCTTCATGTGTTGCACATCTAAGTCATCAATTTTGCATAAGTGTTAGAATGTGTCCTTTTCAAAGAACATTCAAGATTCTAAGATATTTAGCTCACACCGCAACTTGCTAAATCTCTTCTCATCCAAGGGCTTAGTGAAGATATCAGCTAGCTGTTCTTGATCTTCACGTGCTCGATGGAGATGTCGCCCTTCAACACATGATCACGAAGAAAATGATGACGAATTTGAATGTGCTTTGTCTTGAGTGCTGAACTGGTTGTGAGCAATCTTGATGGCACTCTCATTGTCACAAGAGAGAGGCACATTCTTCACGTTGATGCCGTAGTCCTTGAGGGTTTGTTTCATCCATAGTAATTGAGCACAACACGAGCCAGCAGCAATGTATTCAGCTTCCGCAGGGGACGGTGATACGCAGTTCTGCTTTCTTCGAGGACCAACGCACCAAAGATCGTCCGAGGAAATGACAAGTACCAGATGTTGACTTGCGGTCCACACGATCACCAGCATAGTCGAGTCGAATATCCAATGAGATCAAAAGTAGATCCCTTGGGGTACCATAATCCTAGTGTTGGTGTGTGAGCTAGATATCAAGAATATGCTTCACAGCCTTATGGTGTGATTCCTTCGTGTAGCTTGAAATCGGGCACACATGCAAACACTAAGCATTATATCTGGCCTAGATGCACATAAGTACAATAAAGAACCAATCATGGAGCGGTATACCTTGTGATCAAGTCAATACCATTTTCATCGATGCATAGATGGCCATTTGTGGGCATAGGAATTTTGACGCCTTTGCAATCTTGCATGCCGAATTTCTTGAGGACATCTTTGAGGTATTTCTCTGAGATATGAATATGCCATTGTGTTGTTGATTTAATTTGAAGACCTAAGAAGAATTTCAACTCTCCCATCATAGACATTTGATATTCTTCACTCATCATATAGGCAAATTCATCACTATAACGTTGGTCAAGACAGCCAAAGATAATATCATCAACATATATTTGGCACACAAACAGTTCACCATCATAAGATTTAGTAAAGAGAGTAGGGTCAAGTGAACGGGTGTGAAGCCATTCTTCACGAAGAATTCCTTCAATGTATCATACCACGCCTGAGGGGCTTGCTTGAGGCCATAGAGGGCCTTATTTAGTCTGAAGACTTTGTCAAGATTCTTTGGATCTTCAAAACCCTGGGGTTGAGCAACATATACTTCTTCCTCAAGCTTACCATTGAGGAATGCACTTTTCACATCCATTTGATATAAAGTGATATTGTGATGGTTAGCATAGGCGAGTAATATGCGAATAGACTCAAGTCTAGCAACAGTGCAAAAGTTTCATCGAAATCAATTCCTTCAACTGCGTGTAGCCTTGAGCTACTAGTCGTGCCTTATTCCTCACCACAAGACCATTTTCATCTTGTTTGTTGCGGTAGATCCACTTTGTGCCAATGATATTATGCTTGCGAGGATCTGGACGTTTGACCAGTTCCCAGACGTTGTTGAGCTCGAATCGATGTAATTCTTCTTGCATGGCCTGAATCCACTCCGGCTCGAAATGCTTCATCTACCTTAGTGGGCTCTGTGATAGAGACAAAAGCATAGTGCCCACAAAAGTTAGATAAGTGTGAAGCTTTTGAGCGAGTGAGAGGACTGGCACTTCAATGTCATCGATGATCTTGTCAACTTGCACTTCTTTTGCAACGCGAGGATGAGCAGGTTGTCTTGAGGAATTTGATCATTTTCCTCAAAGCACCATTTTCTTCACATTATCTTCAGTGCACCAGCCGACGTTCTTCGCGTCTGAAATGAATTCTTCAGCAGTTTCTTGATAGGAATGACATCCTCGGTTGCCTTGAACCTGATAGAATCCTCGGTGCTGGTTAAATCTAACACGGAAGGTAGGTGCTCTCTTTGCGAGCCATTAGTTTCATCGAACCGCACATCTACAGTGTCAACAATCTTGTGAAGTGCGATGTTGAAGACTCTGTAGGTGTGCGAGTCCTTTCCGTAACCAAGCATAAAACCCTCATGTGCTTTCGGTGCAAATTTAGAGGTGTGGTGAGGATCTCTAATCCAGCATTTAGCACCGAAGACTTTGAAATAACTTACATTGGGTTTCTTGTCTGTAAGGAGTTCATAGGCAGTCTTTTTGAAGAATTTGTGAAGATATACTCTGTTGATGATGTGGCACGCAGTGTCAATTGCTTCAATCCAGAAACGACTAGGCGTTTTGTATTCATCAAGCATAGTGCGAGCCATCTCAACAAGAGTTCTGTTCTTGCGCTCCACGACGCCATTTTGCTGAGGAGTATAGGGAGCAGATAACTCATGAGTAATACCAAGTTCATCAAGATAATCATCAAGACCGGAATTCTTGAACTCAGTTCCATTGTCACTCCTGATGTGCTTGATCTTCACACCAAAGTTGGTTGAATCCCTCGAGGAAAATCATTTGAAGATTTCCTGCACTTGATTTTTGTAAGTAACAATGTGTACCCAAGTGTAACGAGAGTAATCATCAACAATAACAAAGCCATATAGTGATGCTTCATTAACGACAATTGAGTAATGATTGGGACCAAAGAGGTCCATGTGAAGCAATTCAAGGGACGAGTAGTGGTCATGATAGTCTTCACTGGATGCTTGGCCTTGGTCATTTTCCCGCTTCACAGCACCGCATAAGTGATCCTTGAGGAATTTGACATTTTCAATGCCAATGACATGCTTCTTCTTCGCATGGCGTGTGCAAATTCCTCATGCCTGCGTGACCAAGTCGTCGATGCCATAGCCAGCCTTCGAAGCTTTTGCAAGTAGACACACGGCTGGTTGTGGTCCCGTGGAAAAATCAACAATATACAAGTCTCCTCTCCTAAAGCCTTGAAGACTTTGGAATTGTCACTTCCATAATCACAACACAACGATACTTGCCAAAGATAACAACCATATCAAGATCACAAAGCATTGAGACCGACATGAGGTTATATCCTAAAGACTCAACAAGCATGACTTTGTCCATGTGCATGTCCTTAGAGATAGCAACCTTACCAAGTCCCAATACGACTTTTGCCTTTGTCAAAAAGATGATATGCTTCAGATGTGACGGTGATAAGGGATCATCCATCAATAGATTCTTGTCACCAGTCATGTGATTTGTACATCCACTATCGAGAACCCACTCGGTGGCTTTGGGTTGATCATCCTGCAGATGAATTAGTACAACTTACGATCTCATATACTTCATCGGTGAAGAATATGATATCAAGTTCATCGATGAATTTCATCGGTCGGATTTAGATAAGCAAGATGAGGACGTGTGAAATGAAAGTTCATTTCATCATGATTAGCTGCGTCCTTTCGAGCAATTTTGTCGGGCCCCAAAAAATTCTTGAGACGTTAATGCACGTCCGGAGACCTGACCCTGCAGAAGAGATTAGTTCTTTTCTTCACCACCCACATCTCAAGGGGTGGCAAAGAGTTCATCATTCTGAGCACCATATGAAAATGGTGGCATAGAGGCCAAACCATTTCGTTTCACATAAGAGGAGTTAGGGTAAGCATATGAATAAGCGGAGAAATTCTTGAGGACTTATGAACATATTGGTTTGAAGAATAATGCATATTCATAGCCCTTAGCTCTACCTGCGAAATGAGTTGTTAGCACGATGATAATCATATGAGGACTTTGATCCTTTTGAGGAATTTGATCCACGTGAGGAATTTGGTCCGTATGAGGACTTGGATCCATATGAAGAATTTTGTCCATATGAAGAATTTGATCTGGGGTTCCTTTTCTTCACGGTGGTGTCATGAGGACATTCACCAAGACTCTCAAGACATTTCTTGGGAACCCAGATTTTCTTCATAGGGGGGCCGTTCCTGCAGTTAGTGCCAACATATCTAGCAAATACTTCACCATTCTGATTTTTGAACAGTTTATAGTTTGAGTCAAATGACTCATCATCGAATGAGGAAATTCACATGTAAAGCCAGAAAAAGGTGGATGGATCAACTGGAGGTCCCTTTGCAGCAACCCATGAGGTTTTGGGATACTGCTCAGGCTTCCATTACGTTCCATCAGCATTGAGTTTCCTCTCAAAGGCAATACCCTCTTTCCTAGGGTTTCTGTTGAGGATCTGCTTTTTAAGCACATCACAAAGAGTCTGATGCCCTTTGAGGCTTTTGTACATGCCTGTCATGTACAATTCCTTCATCTGCATCGTCGATAATACTAGCAATGTCCTCGGATGAGGAATTAGTGATAGTAGAGGCAGGTGAAGAATTTGTAACAGTTGAAGCATTTGAACATCCAGTGAAGAATTAGCGATTCACGTTCAATGCATTTTAAGCATGGAGGAACAAATTCTTCTTGAGAAGCGCTGATTTGTTGAGCAAGTAATGAATCGCGCTCGTTACAAGATCTTCATAACTCGCTCTTAGCTTCTCAAGATCTTGCTTTCTTTGAAGAAATTCATAAGAAAGTTTCTCATGATCGATAAGAGAGTGTTATGATGACCTTGAAGGCTGTCAAGCCTAGATGAACTTTCTCAAGATTTTCGATTAGGGCTTGAGTGCGATCCATTTCTTCACCCAACATATCATCACTCTTATCTAGCATGTTTTGAACCTTTTCAAAAGCCCTTTGTTGTTTTATAGCAATCTTAGCAAGTTTAGAGTAGCTGGGCTTAAGATCCTCATCAGATTCATTTTCACTGGATTCAGAGGAGGTGAAATTGAGTACCTTGGCACCTTTTGCCATGAAGCAATAGGTGGGAGCGTAGTCATCATTTTCCTCATCAGGTTTGTCGGAGGTCGCTTTCTTCAGCGTTGAAGATGGACTTGCTAACATAGGCAGTAGCAAGAGCCAGACTAGCCACACCAGATTCGGATTCTTGAGACTCCTCCTCTTCCTCATTTTCCTCAGATTCAGCTTCAGAGTCCATTTCCTTGCCAATGAATGCCCGAGCCTTTTGGAGCTGCTCTTCTTGTGAGAAGAAGGCTTTGAGGATTTTGATGATGAAGATTTGGATGATTTCTTCTTCTTCTTCACGTCATCAGAACTGTAATCCTTGTGTTTCTTCTTTCTTAATTCCTTTTCCCATCGAGGACAATCTTGGATATAGTGACCAGGTTTCTTGCATTTGTGGCAAAGTCTTCGCTTATAGTCACTAGATGAGGAATCACCGCTTCTTGAGGATTTTCCAAAACGACCACGCCTTGTGAATTTCTGGAATTTCTTCACGGCAATGCTAGCTCCTGGCCAAATTCTTGAGATCTCCAAGGCTACTACCAGATTCTTCACTCTCGATTCAGATTCAGCCTTGGCCTTGAGGCACGTGTTTTCCATAGCCGAACCATAGAGATCTCTCTTTTGACAAGTGGAACTCGTGAGTATTTAGCCTTCGAGGATATCAGCAGGATCAAGAGACTTGTAGTCAGCTCGTTCTTGTATCATCGGTGCGAGTGTCAAATGAGGAATCAAGCGATCTTAGCAATTTCTTCACCACCTCATGGTCGGTGATGTCGGTGGCACCAGTGCTTGAAGCTCATTTGAGATGTCGGTGAGGCGATCGAAGGTTTGTTGAACATTTTCGTTGTCGAGTCTTTTGAAGCGGTTGAAGAGATTCGAAGAACATCAACTCGAGAGTCACGCTGAGTTGAAACACCTTCATTTACTTTGGACAGCCTGTCCCAAATGAGTTTGATGATTCCAAAGCACTCACTCTTCCATATTGGCCTTTGCTCGATGGCCACATATGATATTCTTCGCTTGAGAATCGAGTTGCTTGAATCTCTTCACATCAAGATCATTCGAGAGGGTGTGACTGAGAAACACCTTTTGTCACAACATACCGAGATCGTTGTCAATTGCTTCAAGATGCATTCGCATTTTGTTCTTCGATGAGGGTAGTCCGTCCCATCAAGGTAGGACACCTGCTAAGACCTTGATCATACTGCGGTCGACATAACTAAAACTCCGTGGTTAAACCAAAATCACACGAACAAGGGAGTACCTTGCTCGATACCAATTGAAAGTCGTTATATCGACTAGAGGGGGTGAATAGGCGATTTTATGAATTTTACAAATTCTTCACCGAGGAATTTGCTGGTGAGGAAATTCCTTAGCGAAGAAATACATGCAGCGAAATAAGTACTCGAAGTAAGCATAGCAGATTACAAGCATAGTCATCATGATGAAATGAAGACAATCACAGTCTGAAAGCGTAATCACAGGATAACACAAGATGAAGACAAACAGTGAAGAAATTGAACTGAGGAAATTGAGAAAGTCTTGATCAAAGTCTTCAAACACAGATATGAACAAACACTCAACACAATAATGAGGAAATGAAAGGGTTGAGGAAATAGAACCAGTTAGGTTGGTGAAGACAATGATTTGGTAGACCAGTTCAACTGCTGTCTCGGTTATGCGTCTGTTGGAGCGGCCGAGTATTTAAACTCGAGGACACGCAGTCCGGACACCCAATCACTAAGCACGCAGCTCAGACACCAAGTCCTCACCGTATTCTCCTTGAACTAAGGTCACGCAGACTCGTCCAATCACTCGTGGTAAGTCTTGAGCGACTTCCAAACCTTCACATACTTGGTCACTCGGCGATCCACAATTCCTCTTGGATGCTCTAGACCTTGACGCCTAACCGTCTGGAAGAAGCACAGTCTTCAAAGGTAAAAGCGTCGGATCCACGCTGGATCAATTTCTTCAATGATGCTCAATCACTTTGGGTTTGTTGGGGTTTGGTTTTGGGTTTTTCCTCACTTTTGGGTTTTCCTCACTTGATGATTTTCGCTCAAAGTCCTCGGAGGATGGGTTGCTCTCAAATGACAAGTGTCAAGTTCTCTCGAGCAGCCAACCAACTAGTGGTTGTAGGGGCGGCTATTTATAGCCTAGGAGCAGCCCGACATGATAAGACATAAATGCCCTTCAATGATATGACCGTTAGGTGGATAAGATATTTTGGGACAGCCATGCCAAGAAGACAAGAACGGTCGGAAATTTGAATATCAAATTCCTCGGGGCTATCATGTTCCTCATCAGTGTAGGCAATTCGACCGGCGAATTCCTAACTCCTCGATCGAACAAATTCCTCGGTGACGGAAGAGCTTCGTCTCATCACATCAAGAAATTGATTGAACTGTATGAGATTTCAAAAGCTTCACTCGAAGGGATTGGTAGGTGTAGGATTTTGAGTTGAGCATCAAATGGAAATTTTTCCTTAGTATTTCCTCGACCCCTTTAACAATGACGGTGTTTCCTATGACTCAAGAAAGAGAAAATGAAACTACGAAAACAAAATTCTTCACGCTTCATGTTCCTCAAGCGAATACCAAGTCTTCAGGATCACACCAATTTCTTCACTTTCAAAGTCTTCAGAAAGTCTTCAGAATATCAAATTCTTCAGTTGAAGAACTTCATTTTTAGGGGTCGACTTTTACTGTAAATATCAAACTCCTCATAGACTTATAGGCCTGTGTACACTCACAAACGCATTAGGTACTTAACCTATAAGTCTTCAATACACCAAAATAACTAAGGGGCACTAGATGCACAGATCTGGCTTCCCTA
This sequence comes from Aegilops longissima, assembly GCA_021605205.1. Classification (NCBI taxonomy): domain Eukaryota; kingdom Viridiplantae; phylum Streptophyta; class Magnoliopsida; order Poales; family Poaceae; genus Aegilops; species Aegilops longissima. Next base: position 450,848,984 of record CM038678.1, read on the forward strand.
CACGGCTCACCTCCTGGAAAGAGACGGGCTTGTCGTGGGGTAATTCGGAGGAGCTGTCCGGACTCCAAACCTGCGTCCAAAACCTGGTGAGCAAGAAGCTCAAACTCGTCAATGTAGTCCAGGTCATGCTCATCCGCCGGATCCTCCCGTGCCAACAACGAGCTTTCAGCTTGTGGGAGTTTGATCCGGCACAGCACCAAACCCTGAGCAGGCTCTTCGATACTACGTACGAAGATGCCTGGAAGGTGTTGTTCAAGGGTTACGAGGCTCCCGCATCTGCTACCGAGGATCGCGGATTCAGTGCGCAGCATCAAGCCAACGCGGTAAGTTATTTTGCGCTTTACGGGACACTTGTTTTCATAGTTTGACTCTATGCGGGATCTAAACTCCCTTACCTTTGACAGGATTGGCAGAGGACGTCCGGGCAGATTGACTGTCCGGCCCTTTGCCGAAGACCCAGCGGATGCCCGCTTGACGGGGCTGTTGGTTCCAGCACCTTACGTGGTGCCGGAGAAGAAGGCCACGGGAACTCGAAGGAGTTCCTGGCGCCAGGTGGTGTCATCGTCCGATGACTCTAAGGTGGACTCCTCCCGTGAAGACGAGGAGGAGGAAAGAGAGGTCTCTCCCCCAGCTGGGGGAGAGAAGAAAAGGAAGGCCGCCCCAACTGGGGGGGCGGAGGGTCCAAGAAGGGAAGGACCCTTCCTCCGGACTACTCCACCAACGCCGCCGACGACGAAGAGGAGTGGCCATCCAGGGCCAAGCCCCTGGCGAAATCGTAAGTTTCCGGATACAAGAATAACTCATGGCGTTCCTTTGTTGCACAGTACCTTCTAACGTCGGATATAATCATGCAGTCTGCCCAAGGCCGGGCTCGACGCTTCGTCGAGCGGTTCCCTGGGTTCGTCGGATGTGAACATCACTTCACTTCCGACCGCCTCCTCTCCTCACGCCGCGGATGACGCCGAGGTGGCATCCCAAAAGGGGCCAAGCCAGGAGGAGATGGTCCTGGAGGCGCCGCAAGGCGACCTCCCGGACTCCAGGCGAAAAGGGGATAAAACCCCTAAGGGTTCTAAGTCCGGCCCTAGGCCGGACACCACACCGGAACCTTCAACGGTTCCGGCATCCGGCAGGCGGCCCCCTACTAAGAAGGGCAAGCCTACGATGGCGGTGACCTCCGTCCAACCGGAGGCACCGGATAATCTGCTGGAGGTGCTTAACGGCGCCTCCATTGACGAGGAGCACCGCACTATTATGAGTGCGGTGATCCGTAAAAATTCAGTCCGCCAAGAGCGGGCTGACTGAAGCTCGTGCCACCTCCTAACAGGCTTTGAGGTACGATTAAGATATGTAAAAATATTACCGATAGACAAGAGCCTCGATGCTCGGTTTGGTGTTCGAAAGAAAAGCCGAACGAGGATCAAAAGATATACGCAGGAGTCTAACATAAGTGTGTCAATATGGGAATGCAGGCTGTCTTTGCTGACCTCTGCCAGACCGATCATGGAGGTCAATGTATTGAAGCAGAGCCTCGAGCGGTCCGAGGACGAGCTCGGCCTTGCCAAGAAGCATCTCGAGGACAAGGAAGGTAAGTAATACCTTATGTAAGTATATATAAAAAAGATGTGGTTGCAAAAAAATGACAGGATCAACGTGGGTATGCAGGGGCCATGAACGAGGTGGCGACCCTGAAGGAAGCGATGTCCAAGGCCGAAAACAATGCGGCCGTGGAGCGCACCGAGCGAGAGAAGCAGGAGGTGCGGGTGGCGGCGGTGCAGCAAGAGCTCCAGGCCTCGTGGAAAACACGAGAGTTTGGGCGTGACTCAAGACCGAGTCCGAAGTCGCCTCGGCGCTTGAGAGCGCCAAATCTGCCAAGGCGAAGCCCAAAAAGCCCTCCAGAAATTGAGGCGATGAAGAAGATAGCGGCGGGTAAGGCATTCTTTATGCAAAGCAAGCACGCGAAAGTGAATTACTTGTTACTTACCCGAGTCCGAGCTCTCCAGAGCATTCGCAGATCTTCCCAGTGTGTCTAACGCAGCCGCATTCTACCGAGCCGAGGAGGAATCTCGACGGAGAAGGTGTTCTGTCTCAAGATCTCGAGGCGGACACCAGTGCCCTTGAGCGACCAGCTGAAGCAGCTGGTCGAGCTCCATACGGTGGCCGAACAGGCCATGAAGGGTCTCGCAGTCCGGCTGTGGCCTGGGGAAGCCATGCCTAGAAGCTACTTCGGGCTGGTAAGGCGGCTGGTGGATGCCTGTCCAAGGCTTGAAGTCATCAAGCACTCCGTATTCATCAAAGGTGCCCATATGGCCCTTGCCCGTGCTAAAGTGCACTGGGGCAAGATGGACGCTGAGAAGCTTGTGACGGACGGACCACCGCCGGGCAACGAGCATCGCAAGCCAGAGATGTATTATGAGGGCGTCCTGAAGGGTGCCCGCCGTATAGCGGATGAGTGCTCCAAAGATGTAATTTTTGAGTAAACTCGCATTTGTAATCCTGTACGATAAAAACTTGTTCCATATGCGCTAAGCAACGCTTTTGAATTTAAAATATTACCTTCTGTGCGGCCGTTTATCAAAATTGAGAGATGGCGAGTCTTCGACTTCTGCCCCCATGCCACCAGTGCTGGGGTGTTCGAGATAAACTTGAGCGCTCTTTTTCCCATTATTGGGTCCTTCGAGGGAGGCGCTCAACACAACGAACAAGGCAATCGGACTATAATGCTTGAATACTCTCACTTAGCCATAGAATTCTATAATTTTAAATTTCGGCGAAGCCCCTAGTATTCGGAAGACCGAGTTCAGGGCTCTATCCACGCCTAGGCCGGACAAAGCCGACTCCTCGCTCTAAGCGGCATAAGTCTTTAGGGACTCGAAAACCTCTCGAACAGCGACCAGCTCTCGCCCTATCATGACGGTTAGTTTTAGCTTTCTCCACTGAGGTGCTCAGCCCGGCTCAACCGGGGCACAATCGCAGTGGTTCTCCTAGTGCTACCTTAGCCGATATAACGGAACGTAAGGTACCAAAACATGGGAGCCGGGCAAACCCAACTATTGACCCAAGACATGATTCGGAGCCGATGCATATAATGATATAAGTTCGGGCTGCCGCACTCATGAGAGTGTTCGGACTTCTCACACCATATTCAAAAGCGTAAGCCCTGGTGTATTGGCCGTACCAAAGCGTACGGTTGCATAATGTCATAACTGAACATATTTTTATATATAAAAAAGGTAATGCAATAATAGACAAAAGCTATCATTGTTTATTCGAAAAGTCTGCGTTAAAAGCAGAACGATACAAATAGTGCGATAAGCAAGAGATGGGACTATTTAACATGTCCCCTCCGAGGGGCGAAGCTGCGGGATTATATGTGAAACAAGTATACCGCTCGTTATAGAGACCACCGGACACTCGACGAGCTTTCTGCCTCCCTGGCTGTTGCATCGTGTGTTCGGCGATTATGCTGCCGGACAGGCCTTCCGGAAAGTGGAGTCCTGAAAGTAAGAAAGAAGAAAAAGGAAAAAAAAGAATGACAAAATCGGGAGCCCCTTGTGCGGTTGAGCCGTATTTTGGGCATGCCGTGGTCGTGCCCCTCCCCCTATGCCCATGGTATTTCCAGAGCGTAGTTATGTACGCGCAACACTGGTTTCGCAATTTCGCGAGGGCTGGGGTTAGGGCCGCATTGCTACGCGTGCTCGGAACATGCTAGGCGGTCTTGTTGTAGGTTACTCGGGGCGCGCTTGACGGTGTCCGGACATTTAATGGCCGGACTGGAGAATTGCCTTGACAGGCTGCTTTGTACTTCCGCCGCGAGGGCCGCCGTATGCTCCTCCGTCCGGAGAGAGCGTTCGGTGTTTCCATTGACCGTAATGATTCCTCGAGGGCCTGGCATCTTGAGCTTGCGGTATGTGGTCTTGACCTTTGCATTGAACTTTGCAAATGTGGTTCGTCCGAGCGAGGCGTGATAGCCATCATGAACGGGACTATGTCGAAGATTAACTCCTCGCTCGAAATTATCCGGGATCCGAAGACCACCTCAAGTGTAACTGAGCCTGTCTAGTTGGCCTCTACACTGGTATGACGCCTTTAAAGGTCGTCTTTGTGGGTTTAACCTTGAGGGATCTATGCCCATTTTTCAGACCGTATCCTAATAAAGCAGGTTCAGTTGCCGTCGCCATCCATAAGGACTCTAGTGAGGTGAAATCCGTCAAAGATTGGGTCTAAAACCAATGCGCGAATCCGCCATGGCGGATGCTAGTGGGTGGTCCTTCGATCAAAAGTGATCGGGCAGGAGGACCATGGGTTGAACTTTGGGGCGACTGGCTCCAATGCATATACGTCCCTGAGTGCATGCTTCCGCTCCCTTATGGGTATGTGGGTTGCGTATATCATGTTCACCGTCCACACTTGTGGGGAGAAACCCTTCTGTCCCCTATTGTTCGGCGGCCGGGGCTCCTCCTCGTCATCGCTATGCAGCCCCTTGTCATTGTTTTTGGCGTTTAACTTGCCTGCCTGCTTGAACACCCAACAATCCCTGTTGGTGTGGTTGGCTGATTTTTCGGGGGTGCCGTGTATCTGGCACGAGCGATCGAGTATTCGGTCCAAATTGGACGAGCCCGGAGTATTTCTTTTGAATGGCTTTTTCCGCTGACCGGGTTTAGAGCCTCTGAATCAGGCATTAACTGCCGTATCCTCAGCATTGTCGCCGTTAATGCGGCGCTTTTGCTTGTTGCGACGCGACCTGCGCATGTTGTCCTTGGTATCCGAATTACCAGGGATCTTGGTCATGTTATTACTACGAGCTAGCCAGCTGTCTTCTCCCGCGCAAAAGCGGGTCATGAGTGTCGTGAGGGCTGCCATGGATTTTGGATTTTCTTGTCCTAGGTGTCGGGCAAGCCACTCGTCACGGATGTTATGCTTGAAGGCTGCAAGGGCCTCTGCGTTCGGACAGTCAACTATTTGATTTTTCTTCGTTAGGAACCGTGTCCAGAATTGCCTGGCCAATTCCTTTGGCTGCTGGATTATGTGGCTTAGGTCATCGATGTCTGGTGGTCGCACATAGGTGCCCTAGAAGTTGTCGAGGAATGTGGCTTCCAGGTCCTCCCAACAACCAATTGATTATACTGGCAAGCTGTTAAGCCAATGCCGAGCTGGTCCTTTAAGCTTGAGTGGGAGGTATTTGATGGCGTGTAGATCATCACCACGGGCCATGTGGATATGAAGGAGATAGTCCTCGATCCATACTGCAGGGTCTGTTGTGCCATCGTATGATTCGTTGTTTACGGGTTTGAAACCCTCGGGGATTTGATGATCCATTACTTCATCTGTGAAGCATAGTGGGTGTGCGGCGCCTCAGATGGGCTATATCACGGCGTAGCTCAAATGAGCTTTGTTCATGTGTTCGCCCGGCGGATTTACTATATCCGACATGACGGTTATCGCCACGTGTAATCGTAGGCGCCAGGCGATCCATAGATCGATCTTGTTTGCCTTGCCCTGTCCTCCAATATATCTCGCAGTCCGCACATTTCCCGTGCCTTGGTATTCTTTGAGCGGCGCCGAGTGCGGCTTGAGTGGAGGGCCCAGAGGCTCTCTGTCATGACACGCAGGTGGCCGATCGGCCGTATCATGCGCTGGTGATGTAGGTCTAGGTGCTTCCTCCTCTAATCAAGGTAGCGGCCTGCGTTTTGGGTAGCTCTTGGAGGGGCGTTTGAGTTCGTACTCTTCGGCCGCAAGGACATCAGTCCATCTGTCGGCTAGCAAGTCTTGGTCAGCTCTAAGTTGTTGCTGTTTTTTCTTGAGGCTGCTCGCCGTGGCCATGAGCCTGCATTTGAAACGCTCTTGTTCGATGGGATCCTCAGGCACGACAAATTCGTCATCGTCGAGGCTTGCCTCGTCTTCGAAGGGAGGCATGTAATTATCGTCCTCTACCTCTCTTTCTATCGCTCTCTCATGAGGGCTGGCTTCTCCATCCTCCTGTGCTGAATCCTGCTGGAGGGGGTTGTCATCGGCACTGTCCGGGGTGTTATTGTCTCTGGTGCCGGAATCGCTGTTTTTGCTGTGGCGGGATTTAGAGCGGCGCCGCTGACGCCGGCGCTTAGGCTGTTTCTTGGAGGGGTCATCCTCCGTTGTTCCGTCACCGTTCCCTTCTTTTGGGGTGTCCACCATGTATATGTCATATGACGAGGTGGCCTTCCAGTGCCCTGTAGGCGCTGGTTCTTGTTCGTCTCCTGCATCATCGTCCATACCGTCAATGTCTTCAGAGTCGAAGTCGATCATGTCGGTTAAATCATCGACAGTGGCTATGAAGTTGGTGGTGGGTGGGCTTTGAATTTCTTCGTCGTCCGCATCCCAACCTTGCCGACCATAGTCCGGCCAGGGCTCTCCTTATAAAGAGAGAGACTTTAGTGAATTCAGAATATCGCCAAAGGGCGTCTTTGAAAGATGTCCGCGGCGATGAACCCCATGATCGGCGCCCAATCGGATTCGATTGGCGGGCGCGAAGGTTCGAGTCCGGAAAGGAGTCCGCACCTTGAGTCACGAAGCGCCGCAAAGGGCGGTATGGTGTTCGCTCGATCGCCGTAAGATTGCAGCCCCGAGGCGGTGTCCAGCCACCCATCCTCGACATGCGCGATCGGCTCGGGCTAAGGGTCGGAGCGACACCGTGCGACCTCCAGACACTGTTGGCAGAGCTAGATCGTGCCCATCGTATGCGGTCTTGGCGCTTGGTTGTGGCTCGACCCGTCGAAGATCAAGTCTTCGCGGACGCCGGCCGTAGTTCAAACTTCCAAATCTGACCGATGGCGGGCGAAGCTTTCAATCTGCTCCAGATGGCCAAGCGAATTGGCCCGCAGTGCAAAGCCGCCGAATACGAAGATCTGTCCGGGAGAAAAGTCTCACCTTGGACCGCATCGTTGTTGATGATCGATGGAGCCATCGGGCCTAAAGGTGACGACCAGTGGAACTCTCAATGAAAGCACCAATGTCGGTGTCAAAACCGCGGATCTCGGTAGGGGATCCGGGCTGTGCGTCTAGGCGGATGGTAACAGGAGACAAGGGACACGATGTTTTACCTGTGTTCGGGCCCTCTCGATGGAGGTAAAACCCTACTCCTGCTTGATTAATATTGATGATATGGGTAGTACAAGAGTAGATCTACCACGAGATCGAGAGGCTAAACCCTAGAAGCTAGCCTATGGTATGATTGTTGTTCGTCCTATGGACTAAAACCCTCCGGTTTATATAGACACCGAGAGGGTTAGGGTTACAGAGTCGGTTACAATGGAAGGAGATCTACATATCCAGACGCCAAGCTTGCCTTCCACGCCAAGGAAAGTCCCATCCGGACACGGGACGAAGTCTTCAATCTTGTATCTTCATAGTCCGGGAGTCCGACCAAAGGTCATAGTCCGGCCATCCGGACGCCCCCTAATCCAGGACTCCCTCACCGGTGAATTGATCTTTCATAACAAGATTCAATAAAGCAGTATTGATTTCACATGATTCAGTATTGGCAAGAGGAGCAATTGGAGTGCTAAGGAAATCATTATTGTTGGTATTGGTAAAGTCACACAATTTGGTATTATCTTGAGCCATCGTGACAAGCAAGCAAACTAACACACGAGCAAACAAAAAGCAAACGCAAAGAAAGGCAAACGGAAAAGAGAGGGCGAATAAAACGGCAAGGGTGAAGTGGGGGAGAGGAAAACGAGAGGCAAATGGCAAATAATGTAATGCGAGAGATAAAGGATTGTGATGGATACTTGGTATGTTGACTTTTGCGTAGATTCCCCGGCAACGGCGCCATAAATCCTTCTTGCTACGTCTTGAGCTTGCGTTGGTTTTCGCCAAAGAGGAGAGGATGACGCAGCAAAGTAGCGTAAGTATTTCCATCAGTTTTTGAGAACCAAAGTATCAATCCAGTAGGAGGCCATGCGCAAGTCCCTCGTACCTACACAAAACAAATAGCTCAACGCAACCAACGTGATTAGGGGTTGTCAATCCCTTCACGGTCACTTACGAGAGTGAGATCTGATAGAGATGATAGATAATATTTTTGGTATTTTTGGTATAAAGATGCAAAGCAAAATAAAAAGCAAAGTAAAAATCAAAGCAATAATAAAGTGACGGAAGATTAATATGATAGAGAATAGACCCGGGGGCCATAGATTTCACTAGTGGCTTCTCTCAAGAGCATAAGTATTTTATGGAGGGTGAACGAATTACTGTTGAGCAATTGACAGAATTGAGCATAGTTATGAGAGTATCTAGGTATGATCATGTATATAGGCATCACGTACGAGACTAGTAGACCGACTCATGCCTGCATCTACTACTATTACTCCACTCATCGACCGCTATCCAGCATGCATCTAGAGTATTAAATTAATGAAAACAGAGTAACGCCTTAAGCAAGATGACATGATGTAGAGGGATAAATTCGTGCAATATGATAAAAAACAACCATCTTGTTATCCTCGATGGCAACAATACAATACGTACCTTGCTGCCCCTTCTGTCACTGGGAAAGGACACCGCAAAATTGAACCCAAAGCTAAGCATTTCTCCCATTGCAAGAACTACCAATCTAGTTGGCCAAACCAAACGGATAATTCAAAGAGACTTGCAAAGATAACCAATCATACATAAAAGAATTCAGAGAAGATTCAAATATTGCTCATAGATAGTCTTGATCATAAACCCACAATTCATCGATCTCAACAAACACACCGCAAAAAGAAGATTACACCGAATAGATATCCACGAGAGAGGGGGAGAACATTGTATTGAGATCCAAAAAGAGAGAAGAAGCCATCTAGCTACTAACTATAGACCCGAAGGTCTGAAGTAAACTACTGACACTTCATCAGAGAGGCTATGATGATGTAGAAGCCCTCCATGGTGGAATCCCCTTCCGGTGGAGCTCCGGAACAGGCCCCAAGATGGGATCTCGTGGATACAGAAAGTTGCGGCGGTGCAATTAGGTTTTTGGCTCCGTATCTGATCGTTCAGGGGTACGTAGGTATATATAGGAGGAAGTAGTATGTCGGTGGAGCAACAGGGGGGCCATGAGGGTGGAGGGCGCGCCTGGGGGGGAGGGCGCGCCCCCTACCTCGTGCCTTCCCTGTTGGATGCTTGACATAGGGTCCAAGTCTCCTGGATCATGTTCGGTGAGAAAATCAAGTTCCCGAAGGTTTCATTCCGTTTGGACTCCGTTTGATATTCTGTTTCTTCGAAACACTGAAATAGGCAAAAAACAGCAAATCTAGGCTGGGCCTCCGGTTAATAGGTTAGTCCCAAAAGTAATATAAAAGTGTAAAATAAAGCCCAATATGGTCCAAAACAATAGATAATATAGCATGGAGCAATAAAAAATTATAGATTCATTGGAGACGTATCAGACGGCGAGGCCTAGGAAGGGGACGACGCGGAGCTGGGGAAGACGCGACAGTGGATGCCCACGCGGAGAGGAGTACGAGGGTTCACTGGTCCGGCTGCGGTGTGAGGCTGCCATCGCCCTTGAGAATAACAGGGGTGTGGGTGAGTGGAGGATGGCCTTGCCAGCGGTGGGAGTAGTATGGGGCGGTGAGGCCTCCAAGTAGCACAGCCGCCACGGGAGGCAGGAGCAGGAGGCCCGACCGCGCGCTTGCTGTCTTGGTGGAGCAAGAAAACCAGAGGTTGAAGAAGCACTAAGGCCGTTGGATGGACATCGTACGGTCACTGGAGCTAGAATCGTTCATATTGACTAAGTTGACAAAGCCCTCCGTCCCCATTAACTTAGTAGGCCCACAAGTCAACCTCCCACTATGGTGGGTCCCAGCTGGCTGGGGGTATTCATTTTTTGTTCGCAATAAGGAGGCACTTCCTTGCGTGCGAAGATATAGTTGGTGGGTCCGACCTGTCAGCGGAGGGAACGTTTTTTTTCACGAAATACAGAGGCCCTTTCGGTGGGTCCTAGATGTCAAGTGGAGGAATCATTATTTTGTGCATAATAAGGAGGCATTTCCTTGTGTGCGGCCGTGGACCCATCTGTCAGCCTCTCCACGTATAGTCCACTTCCGATGGATGTCGTTTGTTGACCACATTGACCACACCGCGCCGAGAGCACCAGGGCGGTGGACGACGGCAAGGCTTGCGAAGGGAACGACACGGAGCCGGGGAAGACACGGCAGTGGCTGCCCACGTGGTGGAGAGTACGAGGTTGACTGGTTTGGCTGCCGTCGCCGGAAAATAACAGGAGGTGTGGATGAGTAGAGGGATAGACAGGCCAGGGATGCGAGTATATGATGGGGCCGTGAGGCCTGCCCGGCAGCAAAGCCGGCCACGGGTGGCGGGAGTAGGCGGTTCCGACGGCGCTGGTTTGGGCGGCTGGGGCAGGAAGATCAGAGACTGAAGAAGCATGATTGCCATTAGATTGACATCTAACGGTCTAACGCTGGTAGAGTCGATTGTTGACTAAGTTTCTTTTTTGATAAACCTTGTGTACGCATGAACTTAGTAGGCCCACAAGTCAGCCTCCAAATCTGTGGCAGACAACATAGAGCCCATTTGCTATTTTTTTAATAATTTGCAACCCATTTGCTAATTCTTAAGTAATTTATTACAGCCCATTTTCTGCCCAGGACCACGGTCAAAAAGTTCAACCTTATTTTGCATATTTCAGTGGAGTACGAACTTTTGTAATCCCGAAATGATAATTTTTTTAAGAACTTATTGATTTGCCAAAAAAAACATTTTGTTTTTGTAAGCAAATAAGACATGGGACAATTGAGTTGGTTTAAGGGAAAACTAGTGGTAAAAAATCAGTGCTGGGAGGGAAAACAACAGCAAAAATAAGGATGTGAATATGAAAAGTGAATTTTATGTATTTTCAATATAATGATACGTGTATATGAACTAGTAAAACTATAGGTAGAGATTAGAAAACGGATGTAGGACATGCGTTTCAAGAGGAAAATAGAACTGGGCTGTGTGTTTTGTCACGGCAGATGTCCTCATGAAAGGACTTAGTCGTGGAGCCATCGCTACGGGTTAGCTTGAAGGGGTTAAAGCGGACACAAGGACACAAGAGAGTTTATACTAGTTCGGCCCCTTCGATGAAGGTAAAAGCCCACGTCTAGTTGTGATGGAATTGATGGGGGGGGGGGGGTTCGATGACTAGGGAGCAAACAAGCTTCACCTAAGTCTCGAGTTGTTGTCTGTTGTCCCTAAACCGCCGCCAGGTCGTCCCCTTATATATATGGGTGACACCCGTCGGTTTGCAGAGTCCCGAGACCGGCTCATAGACGTGTCCGGTTCGGCCTCTAGTATTTCTAACTTACAGCACAAGTTACATACTAATGTCGGTTCACGGCTACAAGCCTTAAACCGGTTCTGGGCCTTGGGCCCTTATAGAATATCCTCACGGGCTTCAAGCATACTTGACTACTGATGAAGTTAACGACCTCTCTGGCGGTTTACGCCCGAGTAATATCTAACATTAGGCCCCATTGATTTGAACAGGTTCATGTCAATCCTTAGTAAAAACTTCGTCTTCAACATCTTCTTGGTTGAACCGCCGTGACGTCATCTTCTCAGATTGTGGTGATCCGGCATGACGTCATCTGTCATAAAGAACTGTATATAACATCTTTTCATTAATGAGTCTGCAACAATCGAGGCAACAACTCCGCTTCCAAACTTGCGGCCCCTTGATTTTCGCGCCTGACACACATATACCTTGCCTTTATAAATAGACCGAAGGGTCATTTATTTTTTCCCTTCGTGCCCCTCTGCTTCGTCTTCCTCGCGCCGCCCAGCTTTGGAGCTCCACCGCCGCCGTCAACTTCTGCACCAACCTTCGCTGCTGCATCACCCTGAACGTACCAGAGCATCGCGGCGACCTTCCGCTTCTTCCTCATCCCCGGTAAGTCTTCTATCCTTTCACCATAGATATGTTCTAGGGTTTCCATGTTCTTCGGTGCTCATCGCTTGCTTCTTGCTCATATGATAAATTTTAGTTAAGTCTGCGAATCCTTGTTCTGCATAGCGGTAGTTTTTTAGCATCCGCTGTCACCTATGCATCTCAAAGTTATAGATCTCCCTGCGTCCTTGCTCATTGATTTGGTACCGCTCCGTTTTGGACCTTGAATATTTATTTCTTTTCTGAATATGCTCCAGATCCAAAAATGTGACAAGCTTTTGTGAAACCTGTTTTCGCACATCCACTCTTGATTCATCAATGTTTCAGACCTGGCGGTTTAACTTTGTAGAGAAATTGACAACTCGGCATATACCATTAGTCCCCTTGTTGAACCGCCAAGGTTTTTCGCTTATGTATTGCCACCTTGCAGAACTCCGGTTTATAAGCAACTTCTTCCGGTTTAACAATGAATGTATCAATATATAGCCTTCCAACATACTCTTGAACCGGTATTACTGCTTTGCAGATTGCATCATGGGCAAGCAAGTGTACGAATGTAATCGGGTCCCTTCTCGAGGATCAAACTCAAGCTGGATAACTTAGTCCGCACCGGCGCTTTTAGGCAAAAAAAAGATGTCATTCATTTGGAGGGTCCTCGGCCGGAGAGTTCTCGAAACCCAAGGATGGAGAAGTTGTTGTTTTGCTGATCATTTAGCCCGGGGCTTCAGTCCACCCGGTTCAAAGTTTTATCGGGATGTCTTGGCCAACTTCCAACTGCGTCCACAAGACATTGGCCCCAACTCCATAACCAATATCTATCACTTTCAAGTGCTCTGTGAGGTGTTTTTTCAAGAGGAGCCCACAGTTGAATTGTTCCGAGATTGCTTCCATCTAAACCGCCGCACTGAATTTTCTGAAGGTCCCAACACTGAGTTGGGTGGTGTGGCGATTCAGAAGCAGAAAGAGGACACTTACCCTCATGCCAAACTGCACAACCATCCCAAAGAGTGGAATTCAACATGGTTTTATCAAGAAAGATACCTCCCCGAGGGAGAAAATCCTTTACGGGTTACCGTCCGGCGGCTAAGCAACACACATCCCCTCCCTCACAGACCGATGCTAAGGAGAGAAGCAAATCGCCCTCAACTATCCAAGCTCCGGGCCTTCATGGCCAGCGGGTTGACAGGAGTTGATCTTGCTCGCTTCTGGATATCTTGGAGTATATCGCCCCTAAGCTGCGCTCCGATTTGATGTGCAAATACACGTAAGATGTGAAAGACCCTCTCGGCATATTGAGATCCAAATGACAGACGATGAAATTCTTGAGGCTGTTAAGAGGATGTTAAGCGAACCGGAAGCTGCTTGCGCCAAACCGCCTAGCTCCTTTTACGCCATTAACAAACCGCCACCGTAAGACTCATATCTTATGCCTTTATAAAATCTGACTATGTTTAAGTACTCTTTGTTGATATTAACATCTTTCAAACAGGGTGATGATCCATTTTGGAGCAGGAAGACTCCACAAGAGAAACCGGTGGCAATAACCCGGCCCAAGACCAAAGTTGTGAAGAAACCAGCAAATAGAAAGAAAACCACTGCCTCCTCCTATCCACCAGCTGACGATGATGTGGGTAATCCGGATCTTGTGGTAGAACTTGACTCACTTGGTCTATTTTTTACACGCCTTATTGATAATGATTATTGCCAGGATGATGCTGAAGCTAGTCATGTTGATGTTGTAGAGGTAATCGCTCTTTCTTCCGATTCAAACCCTTTACCTTCAGTAAAAATCCGTCGGGCAAACCGGAAAGTTAAATTTTCTCATCCTCTTGCTTACTTGGATCGAAACTTTCTTATGAAGACACAACAGCATGAAGCTTGTCGCGCAACCCGGCACAGCGGCCAGGTAGTCACCTCCATCGGTTTACAGAATAGTCCGGTTCGGAAACGCCGTTCAGAGGTCTCTAACTGTTTCGTCAATGCTTATCCTAAAGCGGGTTGCATTCGTCAACCTCTTAACCCATCTGACTCCGATTATCAGGTGACTTCTCATTCTTCCTCTGGCGAGTCGACAGGCACCCAACTCCCACCACTCAAGACAGTGCTTGGGTGAGCCATATTCCTGATAATGCTGTTTGGTATACTACTTTCAATGTGCATTGGACTTGATCCGTCTTTTTCCTTTCAGGGCCAAGCCTAGGCCAAGCAAGAAAGCTCGCCTAGACAAAGCGGTAGAAGACGATGTTCCTGAACCGACCCAAATACCAAATCCAGAGGAACACATTCAGGATGATATGCTGACCGACCCACCATTGCAAGATCATGATGTTACTGTTGAAGAGGCACATGTTGATACCACCGGCCCTTCAAATCAACCCACGAGTCTTGCTCAAACTGACAAGACAGGGAGTCCACCACAGCTTACGGATAAACTGGCGACTCCAGTGCGAACCGGCGAAGCCAAGGATGACGATGTTGTTAATACTGGCTTTGGCCATTCCGAGCCAGGTAATCCTGTCGCCTTGTCCAAGCACACTGCAAAGGATGAATTTACTGTGTTTGGTAAAGGCAAGTGGAATGCCGATTTGGAAACTTATGCCGCTTTAAATCCCCAAGGTCTTCATTCCGGTTATCTAAACCGGTTATATACCAGCCATGATTATGAAGCCGGTCTGGTAAATATGATGAAGGACAAATATGAGGTAAATTCCATGACTCTCTGCTTGTGTATTTTCAATCTGTCAGCTCTAATAGCCCCCAAGTGACAGTTTTAAGATGTGAACTTAAACCGGGACTTCCCAATATAATTCTGAGCAAAGCTGTACTTTTGGGAAAGTAGCCGCCAAGGGTCAGTTCAACCTAATGTAGTTAAACCGGGACTTTTATAAGAAATCCAATATCCCTCAAGGATAGAGCAAATAAGCATTAGCCCCCAATTACCAAACTGAATATTTGTATTGAGCTTGGGACTTGATATAGAAATTATAGGATGAACAACAAATATGCATTAGCCCCCAAGTACCAAAGGCATAGCTTGTTATGGGGTTGGTACTTCAAGTCTGCACTTTAATCTTTACCAAATGATTTTCTGTATGTAGGCTGATCTGAACAAGCAAGAAAAACAAATCGCTGATCTCCAAGAAAACATGAAATCCCAGCAAGCTGAAACCTCGAAAGCAAAGAATGAATTAACCAACGCTTTAAGTGTCATGGAAAAGCTTAAGGAAGGCTTCAACAAGGAGCGGGCGGATTGGGCCACTGAAAAGGCCGCTTTAACTCAATGGGAAGAGAATGCTGAGGCTGCACTCAAACAGGTGGTTGACGAACTGACCAGTGTAAAGCGGCAAGTGCATGCCATGACCGCCGCTGTGTTTGTTAAGTCTTTTTGATTTCTGACGTAATCAATCCTTCTCATGTAATTGCCGGTTTATTGACCCTTTGAATGATACAGGGACACGTATTGGCCACTTGGGATCAGACATGCGGAAGAAATTGAAAGCCTCTTATACATTGATAGAGCAACTCTATACTGGTGCGCAGCGGATCATCAGCACCGCTTCTCATAACAATCCGGCACCGACCTTGATCCAGGACACCCTTAAAAGGTTGTCAATGCTTCCTGCCCGGTTTGAAGAATTAAAGAAATCTGCTGCTAGAACCGGTGCCATAAACGCCTTAATCCGGGCCAAAGCGTAGGTGCCGGATTTTGATCATGTTGAAGCGGCGCAGGGCTTCCCAAGCTTGAAGGAAGACGGGAAGAATTTAGCGAAGATGATCTCCGAACGATAAACCGGGAAGTGCGCCCTTTGGCTTGCCAATTGGTTGAAGAGGCAAATCTGTCTCACTATCAAGCCCAATATGATGGAGAAAATAAACGAGTGCCTGCACCAATTCCTGAAGCGGAGAACCTTATACCGCCAATCCATAAGCATACTTACGCTCCTGATATTGAACCGTCGTTGCTGATCAATGATGAAGCCGTATTCCAAGCATTAATGGGAATCGACTGGACAACTGTTGATTTCCAGCCGCTAGGTAGGGAATCAGAAGTTGAAGCGGCGCAGGATGACCCGCAACCATCAGGCCAAGCTGGTGATCAAGCACAAACCGGAGGCCGGTTTACATTATTGCTTCCTTACATTATGCCAAAAACAATTATCCTATCTGGGCACTATGTTGCCTTGTAATAGACTAGTTGCCACACTTTGTGTTGATATGCCTTCGTGCATATCTATTGCAATTTATGTTTTTGTTGAATCATCAACCTTAAACTGTTGTCTGCAGCAAAAAGCTTAAAACGCCATTGTGGTTGTATCACCAGGCGGGTCATCATATCCATGTATATGAAATTAAAGATAATAATTTAGATTAAACATATCATTAAATATGGGAATATATGATACCTGCCATCGTAGGGCATGAAGTTGGCTGTGCCAATCTTGAAGCGGAGTTGTAAGAAACCCGCTCTGCTGAAGGAGAAAACAGCTCCTGTGTATATAGGGTCGGTTTACCAGGTAAACTATTCCGGGTTAAGATAAACACCGGTGTTACTCCATAATAGGATGTTTATCAAAATCAAACCGCAAAAGTGTCTCGAATGAAAAACAAACCGTGTCCCGTCAACCGACAAATAATCGGTTTAATAATTGTCGGTTTAAGAACACAACAAGAGAAATATGCAAAAGACAAACAAATGTCAAGCAAAGACAAACACAAAATCTTTTCGCGAAGAGGCTGTTTGAGCCGATCAAGTGGCATTACCATGGTCGACACCGACCAAACCCCCAATAGGCGAAGCTATGGTTCATGTCAGCCAGGTCCCCAAATGATGCAAAGGCATTACGCCGATCAAGAGGTGTAGCGATGGTTCGGTTCACCAAAGCCCCAAGTGATTACGTGGCCTTAGGACGATCAAGAGGCGTGGTCGGTTCAGACGTGACCAAGTCCCCAAGTGATCTCGTGGCTTTCGCCTATCAAAAGGTGTTGCATTGGTTCGACACGACCAAGCCCCCAAGTGACATGATATAAAGCTTTGTTAAAAGCTAACTCAAGGGGTAAACCGAGACCGCTTTAAGACAAAACTCCGTGTAACCACTCATGATGTAAAATAACAGAGACCCCGCTTTAGCTAAGGCTCCGGTTTATTGTATTGATCATAATATATACATTTTCATAATATGTACATAAGTAGAGCCTATGGCTCAAGTATAGTAGGGCGAAGATGAGCTATGTTCCACGGCTGTTGGTCTCCTCCTCGATGTACGTGAGTCTTTATGCTCTCGAATATCAATCGATAGTACGACCCACAGCAGATTCTTGTTGACCACAAAGGTCCCTCCCAAGGTGGGGATAGCTTGTGCATATCGTCTGGTCTTGGATGAGTCGGAGCACCAAATCTCCTTCTTGAAAGGTTCGGTTCTAACTCGGCGATTGATAGCGATTTAAGATCCTGCCGGTAGATCGCCGAACGGGCAGCTGCAATGTCACGCTCCTCATCCAACGGGTCCAAAGCGTCTTGCCGTGCTACCTCGTTATCCGCTTCAACATAAGCTTCTACACGAGGTGAATCATGATGGATATCACTGGGGAGAACCGCCTCCGCTCCGTAGACCATGAAGAACGGTGTGTATCCTGTCGATCTGTTGGGTGTAGTATTGATGCTCCATAATACAGATGGTAAATCCTCAACCCAACAACCCGGCGTCCGCTGCAAAGGAACCATAAGTCGGGGTTTGATGCCTCGTGAGATCTCTTGGTTAGCTCTCTCTGCCTGGCCATTGGACTGTGGGTGAGCCATTGATGAAACGTCAAGCCGGATGTGCTCACGTTCACAGAACTCCTTCATAGCACCCTTAGATAGATTGGTACCATTATCAGTAATGATGCTGTGTGGGAAGCCAAACCGAAAAATCACCTTTTTAATGAATTGAACCGCCGTGGCTGCATCACACTTGCTGACGGGCTCCGCTTCCACCCACTTTGTAAATTTGTCAACCGCCACCAAGAGGTGGGTCTTCTTGTCCTTGGACCGTTTGAAAGGCCCAACCATATCCAGCCCCCAAGTCGCAAACGACCAAGTAATTGGAATCATCCTCAATTCTTGAGCCGGTACATGAGCGCGTCTTGAGAACTTATGACAGCCGTCACATTGCCTAACCAGGTCCTCCGCATCAGCATGAGCAGTTAACCAATAAAAACCGTGACGAAACGCCTTAGCCACCAGAGATTGTGAACCGGCGTGGTGACCACAATCTCCTTCATGGATTTCGCGCAAGATCTCACAACCTTCCTCTGGCGACACACAATGTTGAAACGCTCCTGACACACTACAATGATGCAACTCACCATTGACAATAGTCATAGACTTGGATCGCCGGATTATCTGTCTGGCCAGCGTCTCATCCTCTGGTAACTCGCCCCGGTTCATGTACGCAAGATAAGGAACCTTCCAATCCGGAATGACATGCAGAGCCGCCACCAACTGAGCCTCCGAATCAGGAATAGCCAAATCCTCTTCGCCAGGGAGCTAGACCGACGGGTTATGCAGGACATCTAAGAAGACATTGCACGGGCCCAGTTTACGCTGAGAGCCCAGCCATCTTAAAGCGTCCGCCGCTTCGTTCTTCCGTCTGTCCACATGATCCACCTGATATCCCTTGAAGTGGTCTGCAATGATATCCACCTCACGACAGTATGCTGCCATGAGCGGGTCCTTAGAATCCCAAGTACCAGACACTTGTTGGGCCACCAGGTCCGAGTCACCGAAGCACTTGACTCGGCTGAGATTCATCTCCTTAGCCATCCGGAGACCATGGAGTAAAGTTTCATACTCAGCTGCATTGTTAGTACAAGGGAACATTAAGCGGAGAACATAACAGAACTTATCACCTCGTGGGGAAGTTAATACGACTCCAGCCCCCGAGCCCTCCAATTGCCTAGACCCATCAAAATGAATAGTCCAATAGGTGTGATCCGGTTTTCTTGGTGCTTGTAGCTCCGTCCCAATCATTGATGAAATCCACAAGTGCTTGAGACTTGATCGCCGCTCGAGGCACGTATTTCAAACCGTATGCCCAAGCTCTATAGCCCACTTGGCAATCCGCCAGATTGCCTCCTGTTTTGAATTATATCTCCCAAAGGAGCAGAGCTGACCACTGTGATGGGATGTCCCTGGAATTATTGCTTAAGCTTCTGGCTTGCCATGAAAACTCCATACACCAGCTTCTGCCAATGCGGGTATCTTTGCTTGGACTCAATAAGCACCTCGCTGATATAGTAAACCGGACACTGAACCGGATACTCCTTGCCCACCTCCTTGCGCTCTACCACAATAGCTACGCTGACTGCACGAGCATTAGCTGCCACATATAGTAGCAACGGTTCTTTGTCAATCGGAGCAGCAAGAACAGGCGGATTGGCTAGCTGCCGCTTTAAGTCCTCCAATGCTTTATCATCGGCCGGACTCCAGACAAAGGGATCCACTTTTTTCAGCATCTGATACAAAGGTATCGCCTTCTCACCGAGGCGGCTGATAAACCGGCTTAACGCGGCAATCCGGCCTGCCAAGCGCTGGACATCATTGATACATTTCGGTTTAGCCAGAGAGGTGATAGCTATGATCTTCTCCGGATTAGCCTCAATTCCCCTGTTGGACACCAGAAAACCCAATAACTTGCCTGCCGGTACACCAAAAACACACTTGGCCGGGTTGAGCATCATCTTGTATGTCCGCAGGTTATCAAAGGTTTCCTTCAAATCATCAACCAGAGACTCCTTTTCCCTTGACTTAACCACAATATCATCCACATAGGCATGTACATTACGGTCGATCTGCTTATGAAGGCAATTTTGTACACACCGTTGATAAGTTGCCTGAGCACTCTTGAGCCCAAAGGGCATAGATACATAGCAGAAGGCTCCAAAGGGAGTTATGAACGCCGGCTTCTCCTGGTCCTTAACTGCCATCTTGATCTGATGATAACCAGAATATGCATCCAGAAAACTCAAACGCTCACAACCCGCAGTAGCATCAATAATCTGATCGATGCGGGAGGGCAAAGGATCTCGCCGGACAAGCCTTATTAAGATCTGTAATCCACACACATGCGCCAGGTGCCGTTCTTCATAAGGACCAGCACCGGATTAGCCAGCCATTCAGATGGAACACTTCAACAATAAAGCCAGCCGCTAAGAGCCTGGTGTAACGCCCCGGATACAACTTTCTTTATCGGTAACTCCAACTCTTGCCTTTTCTG
Organism: Aegilops longissima; assembly: GCA_021605205.1. NCBI lineage: Eukaryota > Viridiplantae > Streptophyta > Magnoliopsida > Poales > Poaceae > Aegilops > Aegilops longissima. The sequence continues at coordinate 450,869,141 of CM038678.1, forward strand.
GAGATGCGATATGATATTTTCTCGGTGGTTGGGTTTTTTGTCTTTTGTTTTGCATTTTGTTCATGTCATGCATTTCATCATCGCATCATTTGCATTGCGTCGGCACTCGTTGCTGTCATTGTTTTTAAAACTTGCATCTGTTCATAGTTGCCGCGTTCCCCCCTTGCCTTCGTTGACCGATCCGAGTCGAACCGGGTTTTCAATTCCCTCTTGTCGGACCTTTGACCCTCTCTGCACGGCCAGCCCCGACCACCCCCGTATGCGTCAAAAACCTGTCCGGAAGCTGACCCGCCCAGTCTTTACCGTTGAATTCAGATCATCCCCAAACATCTATAAAACATCTCCGTTTTCTTATTTGTACGCCCTAACCCTTTTATTCCGTGCCGTCCGACACGATCGGAGGGACCGGATAGCCCTAAGCCTAGTCTACCTGCCATATATATACCAATCAAACCCTAGTCCAATCCATCCATCCCGTCTCCGCCGCCAGCCGACCAACCCCTCCTTCCTCGGGATCTTCCCAGATCCATCTCGCAGCCACCCATAGGCCAACGGTCTCCCCTCGATCCCCATTCCACCAGTCTCCTCCTCGATCCAAAACCCCACCAACCAGAGCCCTCCCATGGCTCCCCTCGACTCCTCCCTCCTCCTGGCCGACGAGCCAGCCCGCAGCCAAGATCGAGCCCCTCGCGGAGCTGCACCCACGCCACCGCCGGGCGACCACCTCCATCAGGCCGCACCCGCACCCCTCGTTGCTTCTCCTTCTCCTGCTCCATCTGGTTCCCTCTCACCTGATCTCTCTGCTCAGGCAACAGGAGCCCCGAGGAGTTTGCGCCGGTCATCCTCGCCTCCCGCGCCCGGACGTCGTTGTCCTCGAGCTCCTCGACCCGTACCACCCCTCTCCTCCCTGCCTTCCCGCATCGCTTCGTTGACTGCTCCAGTAGCGACGCCGCCATCTTCTTCCCAGAGGGCCTCGACGAGAGCCTCGCCTGCACCCCTCTGTCTCGTCGGCTGGATCCGGCCGCCCGGATCCTCCCCGCGCTCGCAAGTCCCGCGCCCGGCTTCGTCTGAAGCCGCTGCACCAAGCCCCTGCCTCCTTCGCCTCCTCATCTGCGTCCTCGTCAGAACCGACGAATGCCCCTCTCCGCCGGTTTCCTCGTCACAAAACAGAGCCCCGGCGACCCTCCGGTGAGCCGTCGCCCGGATCCACCCCGTGCCGTCCTCTTTTCCTTCCTAGGCTCCTCCCCTGCCTCTCATCCCTCTCCTTGTTCTCTATAGCAGCTCCAGGGAGCCGCTCGAGCTTTGCCGCGTCGCCGCTCCTTCGATCCGACGAGGACCGGCCGTCTCAAGCTCGTATCCGCCGGCTTCGTCCTTGCTGGTCTTCCCCGCCTCAAGCTGCGTCGCCCGTGCCGAGTCCAGCGCCAAGCCGCCGCCGTTGCCTCTGTTCCCGCCGCTGCACTCTGCTGCAACGAAGGCCACTCGATCCGGTCCCCGTTGATCATGAAGTCGGCTGAGTCACAACCACGCAGCCCAGCTCCCTTCGCCATGAGGCCGGCCAGACGCCCCTTCCAGCCTCCTGCTTCCCCTCTCCACCGACTGGGCCTGGCCCATGGGTGAGCTCCCCACAGCCCCTCCTGTTCAGCCCAGCAGTGCACCAGATTCATCCTAGTGCATGTTTTTTCCTGCCTGATTTGTCTAATTATCCTGTGATTTACTGTTTCTGAAAAAAACCCTTAATGTTCATGCATCAATAATTAATTAACCATGCATCGGATTAAAACAAATTATGTATGTAAAGTGCTTAGAATTTCATCTAGTTTCATAATATGTCATTTTCATCCCATGTTAAAATGTTTAAAATGCTGTTTGATTAAATTTGCTCAAATGCCATGTTAAAATGCTTTATTTCATAACTAAATAACCGTAGCTCGGAATTAAATATTCTTTATATGTAAATGGGGTGGAAAAATGCCTAGTTTAACATGGTGGACTTTATTTTCCTGTTTAACAACTCTAAAATATGTTTTAGGGCAGAACAGTACCGAATCCAAAATAAGCATATGGGGATTTTCCGAAATTGTTGTTTGTTGTTCCGGCCTCATTTAAACTTGCCTAAATAGATAGTTTACTTATGCTTCACCTCTTGCCATGTTTAAAAACATTTAATATTGTTGGGTACATAAACGGGAGAGAACTAAATAAATGAATGTGGTGTTTCGTCAATATGCAACTCGTTGCATATTGAGCTCCACTTAACTTGTAGTATTGTTTGTTGCATATTACCATGCCATGCCTCATTAAACCGGACATGCATCATACTTGATTGTGCATCATGCCATGTTTATGATTGTGTGCTTACTATGTTGTTTGTTTCTTTCCGGTGTTGCTTCTCGGTTCCGGTAATGTTACGATTGAGAGGATTCGTTCGACTACTTCCGTTCATCTTCTTCGTGGACTCGTTCTTCTTCCTAGCGGGATTTCAGGCAAGATGACCGCTACCCTGGATCTCACTACTATCATTGCTATGCTAGTTCGTTCTTTCGCTATGCTGCGCTACCTATCACTTGCTGCTCAAGCCTCTCAAATTGCCATGTCAGCCTCTAACCTTTTGCACCCTTCCTAGCAAACCGTTGTTTGGCTATGTTACCGCTTTGCTCAGCCCCTCTTATAGCGTTGTTAGTTGCAGGTGAAGATGAAGTTTGTTCCTTGTTGGAACATGGAGATGTTGTTCCTTGTTGGAACATGTTTACTTGTTGGGATATCACAATATATCTTATTTAATTAATGCATCTATATACTTGGTAAAGGGTGGAAGGCTCGGCCTTATGCCTGGTGTTTTGTTCCACTCTTGCCGCCCTAGTTTCCGTCATATCGGTATTATGTTCCCGGATTTTGCGTCCCTAACGCGGTCGGGTGATTTATGGGACCCCTTGACAGATTCGCTTTGAATAAGACTTTTCCAAAAAGGCCCAACATTAGTTTTACCATTTGCCTCACCACCACCTACTTTTCCCTTGGGAGTCGCTCTCTCGAGGTCATCTTTATTTAGCCCCCCGGCGGTGCTTCTCTAAGTCTTGGTTCGAACCGAAACTACTGCATGGGCCACCTTGAGGCAACCCGAGGATTGGTTTTACTCAGAGCTAGTCTCATCCGTGTTGCCACGAGAACGAGATATGTGCAGCTCCTATCGGGATTGTCGGCGCATCGGGTGGCTTTGCTGGTCTTGTTTTATTATCGTTGAAATGTCTTGTAGCCGGGATTCCGAGACTGATCGGGTCTTCCCGGGGAGAAGGAATATCCTTCGTTGATCGCGAGAGCTTATCATGGGCTAAGTTGGGACACCCCTACAGGGTTTGAACTTTCGAAAGCCGTGCCCGCGGTTATGTGGCAGATGGGAATTTGTTAATATCCGGTTGTAGTAAACTTGAAGCAAACTCTTCTAAAATACACCAACCGTGTGCATAACCGTGAGTGTCTCTTTTCGGGGTTGATCGAGAGGAGAACACGGTTTCTGTGTTATGTTTGACGTAAGTAGGAGTTCAGGATCACTTCTTGATCATTACTAGTTGACGACCGTTCCTTTGTTTCTCTTCTCGCTCTCATTTGCGTATGTTAGCCACCATATATGCTTAGCAGCTGCTGCAACCTCACCACTTTACCCCTTCCTTTCCCATTAAGCTTTGCTAGTCTTGATACCCATGGTAATGGGATTGCTGAGTCCTCGTGGCTCACAGATTACTACAACAACAGTTGCGGTACAGATTATGCGATGATCATGACGAGAGTGATGTTTGCTTGTTTTGGAGTTCTTCTTCCGCTTCTTCTTGATCGGGGATAGGTTCCGGTCGGCAGCCTGGGCTAGCAGTGGTGGATGTCGTTTGAGTTTACATTTATGTTTCATCCGTAGTCGGATGTTGATCTTGTATATGATGTTGATGTATTCTTGTGGCATTTGTGCCTTATGTATGTATCCCCATCTATTATGTAATGTTGATGTAATGATATCCACCTTGCAAAAGCGTTTCAATATGCGGGTCTATCCTTGGTGGGACCTTCGAGTTCCATTTGGATAGGGTCGCATATTGGGCGTGACAAGTTGGTATCAGAGCCTCGACCGACCTTAGGAGCCCCCTTGTTTGTTGGCCGTTGTTGAGTCTAGAAAAAAAGTTTTGAGTCTTAGGATTATATATATCGGAGAGTAGGATTCTTTTTACTCCTCAGTCCCTTCGTCACTCTGGTGAGGCCTCCTGCCGTAGATGTTTTGTCTTTCCTCTCCTCAAATTTCACGAATTTTTTTTAGGATCACGCTGGTATCTTGGGATCGTTCCGATAGTCTTGTGACGAGAACATTGTTCTTGGTGCCTCCCGACATTTAGGGTTGTGGCAGTGTCCCGGGAGTTGAGCTCCGAGGTGTTGTCGTCACAATTTTATCGTTGCAGCTCGAATACCCGAGCTTTGCCGACATCGAAAATCTCTTTTGTACAGTTGTTGGTGAGATAACCCGATAACCCAATCTTTGGCGAGCTCGAGTATTGCCATGACTTCGTATAACGGATGCTTTTCAAGGCGAGGTACACGATTTCGGAGTTTTCTTGGTTATGTGTTGAAGGATGGATACAATTGGATCTAGGTATTGTTAGTTTGGGTGATATATTTTGTGTCCCCTGATCCCCAACACCAGATTGCATAACCGAAAGTTTCGGAGTTTATAGGTGGGAATTCAAGTAGCTCCTAGAATATCTTTTTCGACAGGATGCATGATATGAGATTGGGTGAATCTCTATCATATGTATTTGTTCCGGCTTATTCTGCAAGCCAAATCCTTTGTTTTGTTTTATTTGTGGTATTCGAGTTGCTTCGAAGTCAAATGTTGAATCCATACCTTTCCTTAAACGGTGTTCTCATATTTCTATGTGAATACTAATCCTTCTTGATCATCGAGGTCGTCATGTTAATTCTTTTCCAACCGGCGTGCTTCTCTTTAAGTGGATCCGATCATTTCAACATCCGCAAGATAAATTCTAAGTTTTTCTCAATGGTGTCCGTTTCATCCGTCCCCAAGTTGCCTTTGTTTTCCCGCCCTCCCACCCATTTTCTTCAAGGACTTATATATTTTAATCAAGTATCCATTTATTCATGTGAAGCCTCTTCACTCTTTTCAATCAATGTTCTTATCCGGTGATTTCCCATGAAGATGTTCAACAGTTTCAAGTTCATCATCCTTGATTGTTGTTTCTTCTCCGGCGGATCTAATTTCAAGCTTTCGGTATTCATCATATTCCTTTCCTCGTTTCTAATGCTTTCTCATGCCGATGCACCTCTTAATCATTCACTTCGTCCTATTAATTTTTCTAGAGTGCTGAAGATATCTCACAAGACTTGTGTTTTCCATTCTCAATCCATTCAAGATATTTCGAGGATGTTTTCCCATTCAAGCCATTTAATTCTACCGGTGCAATCTTTATTTCAAGCAATCCTTCAACGATGTTTCTTTTGAGTGGTCCCTAACCCACAGGTCTTTTCCCAGGATCTTACCTGACTCCTCTAATTTATCCCGGAGCTATTCCCAAATTCTTTTCGAAGCTTGACGTAAGAATGGGTTATCATCAGTCATATGTCTTTCTCCAAGATCTTTCAAATTCTTTTCATCGTTGGTTCAACCTTTCCAATTTTCATCCCGGAGTATCTCAACAATTCATGGTGGTTTCTCATCGTCTTTCTCAACATTCTAAGACCGAAGAAGAGTTTCTCTTAAATCTTGCTCCATTCACTTCAAGATTCATGGTTCTAGCTTGATGCCATCCTCATAATTGTTTTCGATTGTGGGAATTCTTTTCACCTATCCGGAGCATTTCATGAATTGCTTCCATTTTTTCCTCCGTAGGCCATCATGTCATAATTCTTCATTCTCAGCGTGTAGCTATCGTTCTCCATATTTTATCGGTGAATCGTTCAAATACCCTCTAATCAGTTCATGATCTCTTCGTTCTCATGTATCTAAATCCTCTCAAGTATCTTCGTTTTCTTTTTCTCCAATTCTTCCCGATGAATTGTGCCTTGGCTATGTTCATTTGCAATTCTTACGGTGGTTCGTTCAAGAGTTCTCTTTTCTTGATTATCATATCAATTCATTCATTGTTTCCAAATCCAACTGGTGGTTCCATCAATACCTTCTCAAGTTTACGCTATATCTCTCGTAATCCTTTCTACGGGAATAAGTAGTATGCCAAATCCGTTGCTTGTCATCAATTTAAATTGGTGAAGGATACGCATAACATAATTCTTGTTCTTGTGTCATCCAAGTGATTAATCCTTTCCTTCAGAGTTTGTTCATGAGGAATAAATTATCGGTTCTAAGATGTTCATCTTTTCTTTCCGGAGTTTCAAGTTCTCTCGGTTATATAATCGCGAAGCTCCATCTAAATCATCGCAAGGCTTCACCTTGTGTTTTCAACTTATCTTTCTTTTTATCATCCTTCCATTACCGGAGTTCTTCATGGAAGCTCTACATGGTGGTTCGTCAAGGATTCTTTTCATTCTTCAATTGTTCTTCAAGATTTCTCTTGAAGTTATGATCCGCCAAGCTATACTCTAAAATAAACATGGTGTTCAACACATGTTTTGTTTTGAGGAGCTCAAGTATTCTTCATCTTGCATTCCGAAGTGCAATTCTTTCTACCTTATCTTTTGAGATGGTCTTATGTCATCCTTGGCAATTTCTCCTCCTGCTTCATGATTCACTTGTTGTCAAGAATGAGGTATTTTAAATCCATCATTTTCTCTCCGTTCAAGAGATCTTTTCAACCAATCAATCTTTTTGTTGGAGTTATATTGGGTTATATTTCACCTACAGCCTTCCCTAAGGAATGTAGCTATTTGTGGTTCTTATCAATGATCCAATTTTCTCCTTCTCATCTCGGTGAAGAAGTTTCTCTTATCTTCATTGATCTCAACCAATCAATTGTTTCTGTTAGTGGCGGGTTGTCACCTCATCATTTTGAGATGTTTGCCATAAGCCCATAACAAGCTTGTGCTTTTCGTTGTTGATTTTCCAACAACTCCGTTCAATTCTTCTTTGCAAGGATGCTTTCCAAGCTCATTTGTGGAAGAAGTTGGCATTTTCTTCTCCATTCTTTTATTTCAATGATCTAACTTCAATTCTTTCGTTATGGAGGCATTGTGATGTTGTGCTCTTCACCCATCACCTCGTTTTGTGAGGATCGTGTTCTTTTCTTGCTTATCCATTTAACCGGAGTGTTGTGTCATCTCTGCAAGTTCTTTTCATCTTATCAAGTTTTCCTTCTTCTTTCAGTCGGAGTGCTGCCCAAATTATATCAATCTTATTCCTTCTCTATCTAGTTTTAACCGGAGTGGTTTCAATATCTATCTTATCACTAAACCTCTTGGTTCTCGTCGTATCCCTTGTTCCTCTTTTCCAACGGAGTGTTTTAATTTTGCTCATCTTCGTTGTTTTCTTTCTTTCATTTTGCTCAATATCTTAAGGTTCATGGTTTCACTCGTTTGTCGAAGAAGCAACTTAGGTTTACCTCTTATCTTCCTCTTTCTTTTCCCTCCGGTGCCATCCTAGATCTCGGGACGAGATCCTCTCGTAGTGGTGGAGTGTTGTAACGCCCCGGATACAACTTTCTTTATCGGTAACTCCAACTCTTGCCTTTTCCGGAGATGCGATATGATATTTTCTCCGTGGTTGGGTTTTTTGTCTTTTGTTTTGCATTTTGTTCATGTCATGCATTTCATCATCGCATCATTTGCATTGCATCGGCACTCGTTGCTGTCATTGTTTTTAAAACTTGCATATGTTCGTAGTTGCCGCGTTCCCCCCTTGCCTTCGTTGACCGATCCGAGTCGAACCGGGTTTTCAATTCCCTCTTGTCGGACCTTTGACCCTCTCTGCATGGCCAGCCCCGACCACCCCCCTCCTCGTGCGCGTCCGAAACCTGCCCGGAAGCTGACCCGCTCAGTCTTTACCGTTGAATTCAGATCATCCCCAAACATCTATAAAACATCTCCGTTTTCTTATTTGTACGTCCTAACCCTTTTATTCCGTGCCGTCCGATTACGATCGGAGGGACCGGATAGCCCTAAGCCTAGTCTACCTGCCATATATATACCAATCAAACCCTAGTCCAATCCATCCATCCCGTCTCCGCCGCCAGCCGACCAACCCCCTCCTTCCTCGGGATCTTCCCAGATCCATCTCGCAGCCACCCACAGGCCAACGGTCTCCCCTCGATCCCCATTCCACCAGTCTCCTCCTCGATCCAAAACCCCACCAACCAGAGCCCTCCCATGGCTCCCCTCGACTCCTCCTCCTCCCGCCGACGAGCCAGCCGCAGCCAAGATCGAGCCCCTCGCCGGAGCTGCACCCACGTCACCGCCGGCGACCACCTCCATCAGGCCAGACCCCGCACCCCTCGTTGCTTCTCCTTCTCCCGTTCCATCTGGTTCCCTCTCTCACCTGCTCTCTCTGTTCGTGCAACAGGGAGCCCCCGAGGAGTTTGCGCCGGTCATCCTCGCCTCCCGCGCCCGGACGTTGTTGTCCTCGAGCTCCTCGACCCGTACCACCCCTCTCCTCCCTGCCTTCCCGCATCGCTTCGTTGACCGCTCCAGCAGCGACGCCGCCATCTTCTTCCCAGAGGGCCTCGACGAGAGCCTCGCCTGCGCCCCTCTGTCTCGTCGGCTGGATCCGGCAGCCCGGATCCTCCCCGCGCTTGCAAGTCCCGCGCCCGGCTTCGTCTGAAGCCGCTGCACCAAGCCCCTGCCTCCTTCGCTTCCTCATCTGCGTCCTCGTCAGAACCGATGAATGCCCCTCTCCGCCGGTTTCCTCGTCGTAAAACGGAGCCTCGGCGACCCTCCGGTGAGCCGTCGCCCGGATCCACCCCGTGCCGTCCTCTTTTCCTTCCTAGGCTCCTCCCCTGCCTCTCATCCCTCTCCTTGTTCTCTGTAGCAGCTTCAGTGAGCCGCTCGAGCTTTGCCGCGTCGCCGCTCCTTCGATCCTACGAGGACCGGCCGTCTCAAGCTCGTATCCGCCGGCTTCGTCCTGTTCTGAGTCTTCCCCGCCTCAAGCTGCGTCGCCCGTGCCGAGTCCAGCGCCAAGCTGCCGCCGTTGCCTCTGTTTCCCGCCCACAGACTCTCTGCTGCGGCGGCCACTCGATCCGTCCTCGTTGACGCGGCGTCGGTGGGTCACAACCGCAAGCAGCTCAGCTCCTTCGCCCGCGAGGCCCAGCTCCGCGCGCCCCCTTCCAGCCTCCTGCTTCCCCTCTCCACCGACTGGGCTTGGCCCATGGGTGAGCTCCCCACAGCCCCTCCTGTTCAGCCCAAAGAAGGCACCAGATTCAGCCCAAGCATGTTTTTTCCTGCCACGTGATTTGTCTAATTATCCTGTGATTTATCGTTTTCTGAAAAACCCTTAATGTTCATGCATCAATAATTAATTAACCATGCATCGGATTAAAACAAATTATATATGTAAAGTGCTTAGAATTTCATCTAGTTTCATAATATGTCATTTTCATCCCATGTTAAAATGTTTAAAATGCTGTTTGATTAAATTTGCTCAAATGCCATGTTAAAATGCTTTATTTCATAACTAAATAACCGTAGGTCGGAATTAAATGTTCTTTATATGTAAATGGGGTGGAAAAATGCCTAGTTTAACATGGTGGACTTTATTTTCCTGTTTAAAAACTCTAAAATATGTTTTAGGGCAGAACAGTACCGAATCCAAAATATGCATATGGGGATTTTCCGGAATTGTTGTTTGTTGTTCTGGTCTCATTTAAACTTGCCTAAATAGATAGTTTACTTATGCTTCACCTCTTGCCATGTTTAACAACATTTAATATTGTTGGGTACATAAACGGGAGAGAACTAAATAAATGAATGTGGTGTTTCGTTAATATGCAACTCGTTGCATATTGAGCTCCACTTAACTTGTAGTATTGTTTGTTGCATATTACCATGCCATGCCTCATTAAACCGGACATGCATCATGCCATGTTTATGATTGTGTATTTACTATGTTGTTTGTTTCTTTCCGGTGTTGCTTCTCGGTTCCGGTAATGGTGCGATTGAGAGGATTCGTTCGACTACTTCCGTTCGTCTTCTTCGTGGACTCGTTATTCTTCCTAGCGGGATTTCAGGCAAGATGACCGCTACCCTGGATCTCACTACTATCATTGCTATGCTAGTTGCTTCGTTCTTTCGCTATGCTGCGCTAACTATCACTTGCTGCTCAAGCCTCCCAAATTGCCATGTCAGCCTCTAACCTTTTGCACCCTTCCTAGCAAACCGTTGTTTGGCTATGTCACCGCTTTGCTCAGCCCCTCTTATAGCGTTGTTAGTTGCAGGTGAAGATGAAGTTTGTTCCTTGTTGGAACATGGAGATGTTGTTCCTTGTTGGAACATGTTTACTTGTTGGGATATCACAATATATCTTATTTAATTAATGCATCTATATACTTGGTAAAGGGTGGAAGGCTCGGCCTTATGCAGTGTTTTGTTCCACTCTTGCCGCCTAGTTTCCGTCATATTGGTATTATGTTCCCGGATTTTGCGTCCCTAACGCGGTCGGGTGATTTATGGGACCCCTTGACAGTTCGCTTTGAATAAGACTTTTCCAAAGAAGGCCCAACATTGGTTTTACCATTTGCCTCACCACCACCTACTTTTCCCTTGGGAGTCGCTCTCTCGAGGTCATCTTTATTTAGCCCCCCGGCGGTGCTTCTCTAAGTGCTGGTTCGAACCGAGCTGCTGCAGGTCCACCTTGAGGCAACCCGAGGATTGGTTTTACTCGTAGCTAGTCTCATCCGGTGTTGCCCTGAGAACGAGATATGTGCAGCTCCTATCGGGATTGTCGGCGCATCGGGTGGCTTTGCTGGTCTTGTTTTATTCTTGTCGAAATGTCTTGTAGCCGGATTCCGAGACTGATTGGGTCTTCCCGGGAGAAGGAATATCCTTCGTTGATCGCGAGAGCTTATCATGGGCTAAGTTGGGACACCCTGCAGGTTTGAACTTTCAAAGCCGTGCCTGCGGTTATGTGGCGATGGGAATTTGTTAATATCCGGTTGTAGTAAACTTGAAGCAAACTCTTCTAAAATACACCAACCGTGTGCGTAACCGTGAGTGTCTCTTTTCGGGGTTGATCGAGAGGAGAACACGGTTTCTGTGTTATGTTTGACGTAAGTAGGAGTTCAGGATCACTTCTTGATCATTACTAGTTGACGACCGTTCCTTTGTTTCTCTTCTCGCTCTCATTTGCGTATGTTAGCCACCATATATGCTTAGTCGCTGCTGCAACCTCACCACTTTACCCCTTCCTTTCCCATTAAGCTTTGCTAGTCTTGATACCCATGGTAATGGGATTGCTGAGTCCTCGTGGCTCACAGATTACTACAACAACAGTTGCAGGTACAGATTATGCGATGATCATGACGCGAGAGTGATGTTTGCTTGTTTTGGAGTTCTTCTTCTGCTTCTTCTTCGATCAGGGGATAGGTTCCAGGTCGGCAGCCTGGGCTAGCAGGGTGGATGTCGTTTGAGTTTCTGTTTATGTTTCATCCGTAGTCGGATGTTGATCTTGTATATGATGTTGATGTATTCTTGTGGCATTTGTGCCTTATGTATGTATCCCCATCTATTATGTAATGTTGATGTAATGATATCCACCTTGCAAAAGCGTTTCAATATGCGGGTCTATCCTTGGTGGGACCTTCGAGTTCCTTTTGGATAGGGTCGCATATTAGGCGTGACACCTGGCCACCTCCTCTCCAATAGCTTTGCGCCTTTCCTCGTTGAACCGGCGGAGAAACTGCTTCACCGGTTTGTACTTAGGATCAACATTAAGAGTGTGCTCAGTGAGTTCCCTCGATACACCTGGCATGTCGGAAGGCTTCCATGCAAAAATGTCCCGGTTCTCACGGATGAACTCGATGAGCGTGCTTTCCTATTTCGGATCCAAGTTGGTGCTGATACTAAACTGCTTGGACGAATCGCCAGGTACATAGTCAACAAGCTTAGTCTCAGCTGCCGATTTGAACTTTAAAGCCGGATCATGCTCTATGGTTGGCTTATTTAACGGAGTCATGTCCGCCGGATCAACATTATCCTTGTAGTACTTCAACTCTTCCGTGGCACAAACCGACTCTGCATAGGCCGCGTCACCTTCTTCACACTCCAAGGCAATCTTGCGAGTTCCATGAACGGTTATGGTCCCCTTGTGACCCGGCATCTTGAGCTGCAGATAAATATAACAGGGCCATGCCATAAACTTGGCATAAGCCGGCTGCCCAAACAAAGCGTGGTACGGGCTCCGAATCTTAACCACCTCAAAAACCAATGTTTCTGACCTGGAATCATGATCATCTCCAAAGGCCACCTCCAGAGCTATCTTGCCAACGGGATATGCTGACTTACCAGGTACCACACCATGGAATACCGTATTGGACGGTTTAAGATTCTTGTCTGTTAGCCCCATGCGACGGAAGGTCTCATAGTACAAGATATTAATGCTGCTTCCTCCATCCATGAGCACTTTAGTGAACTTATAACCTCCCACCTGAGGTGCCACCACCAACGCTAGCTGACCCGGATTGTCAACCCGGGGAGGGTGATCCTCTCTAATCCATATGATTGGCTGTTCTGACCAGCGTAAATAACGAGGCACGGCCGGTTCAACAGAATTCACCGCTCGCTTGTGAAGCTTCTGGTCTCGTTTATCCAAGCTAGTGGTGAATACATGATATTGCCCACTATTTAGCTGTTTTGGATTGCTACGATAACCCGACTGCTGCTGCTGGTTGTAACCACCCTGGCTACTCTGATTGTTTTGATTGTTATGTCCACCCTGATCTCCATTGAAGCCTGAAGCGGCATTTCCTCCACCGTGACCCGACCCATGGAATCCGGATCCTGAGCCACCACCAGATCCGTGATCATACCGGAAAGCATTAGAATTTTTGAACTCCTGCATAATATAGCAATCCTTCCAAAGGTGGGTGGCTGGCGCCTCCTTCGTCCCGTGCTTTGGACAGGGCTGGTTTAATAGATAAGTCAGGCGGTCCGGGTTGGGGTTTGGAGCTCCACCGCGATTCGGCGGTTTACCCTTCCGTCGCTGGCCCCTGTCCTGTGCGCTAGTATTAGCCACAAAGTCCATGCTGCCATCCGCTTTACGCTTGCCTCCGTTACCATGACCTGACGTGTTGTATTGCTGCCCGTTAGAGTTGCCGTTCTTCTTTCCCTTCCCTGTCTTGTCATCATCAGACTCGGGATCCTTGGTACTAACAGAATCAGCATACTTCACTAACACAGTCATGAGGGTCCCCATATCGTTACAATGGCGCTTCATCTGTCCCAATTTCAACTTCAGAGGTTTAAACCGGCAGTTGCTTTCTAAAGTTATAACCGCGGAGTCGGCGTTGATACGGTCTGATGGGGGCAAAATTTCCGAAACTCGGTGTACCCAGCGGGTTGTTGACTCTCCTTCCTCCTGGACACAGGCCGCTAAGTGCACTATCGACATGGGCTACTTACATGTATCCTTGAAATTCTGGATAAACCGGCTCAATCGGGCCCATGAACTGATAAATTGGCTGGTAAGCTCTTTAACCAAATACGGGTTGTCCTTGAGCATCATGGTGAAATACTTTGCACATGCCGCTTCATCTCGTCAAGCATCTCCATGGCCATCTCATAGCTCTCTATCCATGTTTCGAGACAAATCGGTGTGTAATTTGGCACCTTGCGCTGGCCCTTGAAATCCTTGGGCAAGCGCACATTTCAGAAAGCGGGACAAGACAAGGCACTCCCAAATAACTAGAAATGACTCCTGGCTCGATCGAGGTGGTTGGGCTAACCGCGAAGGTGACGAGCCTCTGCTGCGCCTAACTCGGCGTCCTCGCTACAAGGGCTGGGCGGTCCACCACTTCCCGAGCATCACCGCGAGTTATGGCCACGGGCGCTTCACGGTTCCGTGCATTACTGGATACGGCCGGTTCATCCATCCGCCTGCTGTAACTCCGGCTCGGACGGGGGGTGGAATGAATTCAGTCACGGCTATATGAATATGCTTCCTGCTGAACCAAGGCTGTTCGAAGAAGTTCCTTAACCCGGTGCGTCTCCACCGCTTGCGGAGAATGACCTTCAATCGGGATGGCCTTCAGCCGTGAAACGGCAGCGATAAGATTGTCCATTGGATTGGAATAATGACCTGGAGGTGTCTGGACAGGCTGAGGTACGATATTATTCTGTCGAGGCGGCTCCATTAGGCTAGGCTGAACCAGCGCACCCGGCCCAGGTGCCCCCGCCTGGTTTAGCCACGGCGGGTTACTAGTCCCTGCTCCTGGGGTATTAAAGAGGTTTCTGGCATCGAAAATTGTCGGCAGGCGAGACCGATGCTTCCTTTTCAAGACTTCATGCGACACGTTCTGGTCCAGCATAAGCCTATAGGCCTGCGCATCCAAAGCGGCCCGCTCTGCGGCCATCCTGTTGTTGTCAGCCGCTAGGCCAGCCTTGGCCTGAGTGATCTGTTCCCTCACCTTTGCGATCTCCATGTTGTGGGCATCCTGATCCGCCGGGTTAGCCTCTGCCATAAGCACAGCCAACGCATCAAACAGATCAGATAAAACTTGAGCCGGCGGGCGCACAGAGCCTCCTGCCCCGGCCGCTGCTGATCTGGAGAACATTGCTGCTACATTCGAAGAGTGGACCGCCGCCTGCGTACCGGCCATGAATATTCCAACCCGGTTGGGCAGATCAGAGGGATCCAGAATACTTTCACCATCGGAGCAGCCCCCAATACGGCCGTCTTGCAGTTGATACAATGATTCGGTTTCTCCAGTTGATGACTCGTCGCCGGAATAAACGACGGTCTCGCTACCAGATGCCGATCCATCTTCATATTCTCCTCCGTGGATGACTCCCACGAAGGCACGCTTCACGACCGGTTTAACCTGGGCAGATCTCGCACGCTGAGCCGTTTCGATGAGGTTGGTTCAGATGTCCGGCTCAGGGCCCGGTTCACTGATCTTGCCGATGAAGACGTGTATGCCACCAAAGGGGACCCGGTACCCGTACTCAATCGAGCCGGCCTTGGGGCCCCAGCCTGAATCGTTGATATAGAGCTTGCTGCGACGACTCTTAGTCATCCGGCCCACAGTGTAACCCTTGAGTCCTTCGAAGTTGCCCTCCAAGAACTTGAAACCATCGTGTGATAGCCCCACAGTGGGCGCCAACTGTCGTGGTTTTGTCACGGCAGATGTCCTCATGAAAGGACTTAGTCGTGGAGCCATCGCTACGGGTTAGCTTGAAGGGGTTAAAGCGGACACAAGGACGCAAGAGAGTTTATACTAGTTCGCCCTTCGATGAAGGTAAAAGCCTACGTCTAGTTGTGATGGAATTGATGGGGGTTTCGATGACTAGGAGCAAACAAGCTTCGCCTAAGTCTCGAGTTGTTGTCTGTTGTCCCTAAACGCCGCCGCGTCGTCCCTTATATACATGGGTGGCGACGCGTCCGGTTTGCAGAGTCCCGAGACCGGCTCATAGACGTGTCTGGTTCGGCCTCTAGTATTTCTAACTTACAACACAAGTTACATACTAATGCCGGTTCACGGCTACAAGCCTTAAACCGGTTCTGGGCCTTGGGCCCTTATAGAATATCCTCACGGGCTTCAAGCATACTTGACTACTGATGAAGTTAACCCGGCCTCTCCTGGCCGGTTTACGCCCAGTAGTAATATCCCTAATAGAGCCCGTGCAACAACCACACAAGTTGCACGTACACATAACACATTTACTAGTATTAAATTCTAAAGGACAAATGCCAGTATGCCACACAAGTTCATCTCCAATTCATGTGATAAATTTGTGCACGACTAGTCTACATATATTCATAGTGCTACCGTTCACAATTTACCGTACTCCACTTACACGTTATAGATGGGCTACATGTCCTCCTCCAGGTTCCAGTCCCAGGTGTTCTTCATGGATGGCACGAACCATAGCGGTGGGCAACGGGAATCATTGTCGCAGCTTTCTAGTCCGGTTCCGCACGATGGAGACTCAACCAAGCTGAAGCGGCATAAATCAGGGATAGCGTGTCCCAGCATGTCATTCATCCGGCGGTGCGCACTGAAGACACAACCATGCTTCATGAACGACAGGCCTTCCGTGTCGTGCACGGAAGGTGGCATCTGCTTCACAATGGGGTATATGTCCCCAATGAAAAGCTAGTACTCTCCAAGAGTGTTCCTTGGCACCCACATAGCATCACGGGGGTCGAACTCGACGCCGTTCATCTGGTACACGCGGCATCTCAGATCTGGACACATGGTGACGTACATAGTCAAGGTCCATGCATAATAATGTTGTGCTCAAATATGACGGTCAGTAATACTGTGCAGCAAATAGTACTACTCTAGTATAGAGGAAGTAAAATAACCGGCTTATTATATATAGCGACTCTTGGCTACATGGATGAGATAGTAAGACATGGAAAAAATGGTGGCAGCTAGTGGGTTCAAGTCTTCAAGGGCCTAGCTAGCTATACGCGTCCTCCAAGGTAAAAAGTACTCCTACTAGTACTAGTAAGTAGTACAACAACAAAAGAGAAGGCGAGAGGGTTACAAAATATAATACTAAATGGAATACCTAGGTAGATGGTGACGGTCCGATCGTGGTAGATTGTGTGACCATGTTGCGCATCAGTGGTACCATGGGTAATGAGTGCTAAGATAGTTGATCCCAACATGCCAAAGTCAGCTACAAGGTTCCAGGTTTGACCGAATCGCGGATGCAAATGCACATCCAGGATCGGCGATCTTATTTTGATGGGAGATGACTGGTCCCTGCAAAATAATGGAGTACCGTTAGGGATGCAAATGATGGTTTGTGCATTCGTTTGTAATCTCCCGTACCGTAGGATGGCAACCAGATGAAACAAGTCCCCTGGCTTGTCACTGCGAAGATGCGGCCTGGATGGAACACGACGTCTTCGAACGTGTAGGGGTACAAATCTGCTGCGGCCAACATGCGCCAGCCTCTGCCCTGTCTGCCGTTACTGCCTCTTGTATTGATGGCAATCCTTATGTCGAACACTGCGATGAGATAGTAATCGTTGTAGGCGCGTTGCTTTGTTGGCGGGTCCGCACTTGCTATCTTCTTCAATCTCACGTTGGCATCATCATACATATTCAAGCCCCGCCAGTCCGGAAGGACAATCCCAATGGTGGAGAAGGGGTCTACGGGAACGGCCGCACTATTGTGGATGTTGTGCAAAATGATGGTGGTATCCGGCCGGAGGTCTGCAAGCCAATCTTTGTAGGCACCGACCCAGACCTATATATAAGACGGTGAGCAGCGGAGAAACTACGGGATGGAAAAGGAATAACTAAGTACTACATGATCAAACTCCATGACTGACCTGCTCATGGGACAACATCCGACTACCTCTCAATGTCGGCAACTCTAGCGGAGTCAACGTGCAACCATGGCCAGGGAGCGGTGGACTGTTCTCCCATAGAACAACCTTCTCCTCAAGGACGCATGGAAGACCAACAAGCATGGCCTTTTCCCAAGCCTGTTTAAGCACCATCTTGAAAAAGTTGGTGCAGGAAGCACCGAGTCTTGCAGCGGTGAGGACGTCGGAGCGGCGTGCGATTTCTCCCAGAGGATCGTCGTCCAAGGTCTCCCAGCCCCGACGAGGAGGAGAACCGCCTGGCGAATCCATGGGAGCAGCGACGAACTGCCTTCTCTTCGGGGGGAGGGGAACTGGCGAGGAGGAGATAAGAGTGTAGTAACCGCAGGGCCTTGTCCCTTCCAACTGTAGCGAAGGGGTGAGGCTATTATTTACTACTAGTACTAGCATTATGGGACGTTATGGGATTGCATTATACTATAAATAATAGCACTAGTAAGAAATTTTTGGCACTAGCTAGTAGTTTTTGGCGTGGATTAAGAAATTTTGGGTATGTTTTTGCTAATTTTTGTACACGCCAACTAGTGTCAAAAACGTCTTACATTATGTGATGGAGGATGCGTTGCTCGTCTTGTGCGATACTAGTACTACTTTCTCAACTAGTAGTGCGAGGGTACTACTAGTGCTATGTACTGTACTTCTAGTATAGTGCGCCAGTTTTGAACTCTTGAATCTTAGGGCCAAGGAGCTACAGTTGGAAGTGGAGGGTACTACTATTCTCTAGAACCATCATTGTACTATCAATGCAGGGAAAGTACACCTGCGTAGTGGCCTAGTGGGTACTCTCGGTGCTCTATTCAGCCGCTCCTCTCACGTAGCTGGCCTACTCAGCCGCTCCTCTCACGCACACACTAGCATCCTGTTTATCAGCGACGGTTACTGCGGGGGCAGAACATTTGAGTTATTTGATACAGCGAGACTAGGCTTTTCGCTTCCATTTGTGGAGGTGTAATGGATTTCGTGAACTTTGTTAATAGTTCCTTCTTTATGAATGAGATGAAGCAAAGCTTTTTCCTCCGTTTCAAAAAACACGTCAAGAGGAATTTCTTTTATAGTAGAGCCGATAATGGAGTGAAGTCCATGCGTGCAACGCCACAAGCTACAGAGTAGTAGTAGAGCACTTTAAGTATAGAGCCATATTGCAGAGTTCCCAATGCCCCGCCAGGCTTTTCCGGCTCCTTGGGCTTAATTGGGAGGCGCTAGTTTAAATATGCTACTAGCTGATGAGGAAGCTGCAAGCGAGGTGTGGTTAGGGCGAGCATGCGAGCCACGAGATGCTGGGAAGGAAAACCCGTTCACGTGGCTAGGCTATCCAGTGCACCCAGATTGTGGTGCCGCACGTCCATTTGACTTCAAAACTCAAACTACCCGTGTAAAATATTGGCTTGCAGCGAAGTTACTATTTAAAAAAAAGGCCGCCATGCGTTCGGCCGGGATCGAACCCACAAAACGAGGTATACACTCCCACAACCACTAGTAGTACTCGTTGGAGTACAACGCAACCTAGAATCGCCTTTTGTCGCTAGTAGTACATTGTTCCTTACAAGAAACCCCTAATAATGCAAGAAACCACTAATAATGCCAAGAAACTACTACCACTTGCATACGTGGCAGACTTGACATAAGACTACCTTATCAACCATTGTACATGCTCTTACCAACCAGCCCTACCAAGAAACGACTACTCTACAAAGTGCCGTTATAGGCACGTTTCAACCCATGGCCCTGTTTGGATACATTTGTTGTCAATCTAACCCTGCCATCCAAACACCACTTTGGTTAGAGTTAGTTCAGGGTTAGAATCTAACCTCTGACCTAGAGTATCCAAACAGGGCCCATGTCGCCCATTAAGTCAACGCCTTCTATTCGACCGGGCGTTATGACTTGTGGGACCTACATGTTAGTCTACACAAAAATTCCCCGAGTGACCTCCTACCTTCGACCCGTCCACCTAGTCATCCCCGGCCATGGGACGCAGCTACCGCCGCCAGCAGAAGGCGAGGTCAAAACCGCCGGCAGTGCGGAGCCCATCTTGCGGCACCCTGGATGCCAGCTCCGTCCGACGCTCGCGGCCGCTAGCTAGCCAAGATAGCTCCGTCCAGCTGCTTGTCTGCAAGGTTTGCTAGCTAGATTGGCACGGCGGCGCGGCGGCTTGCTCGCGCGCTCCGCGCTAAGGCCAGCCATCTGGCTCGAGCGAAGGCCAGCGCGGCGGCTTTCTCGCTCGTGAGTCACGCTCGGGCCAGCCTGCCAACTCGTGCGGAGGCCAGCGCGGCGTCCGGCCCGTCCGGTGGAGCGGCGACCAACTCGCTCATCACCGGCGCCACCGACGAACACGCATCAGTACTGTTTGAAGTAATGTTTAGGAAAAATAATGATTTGAGGGGGAATAACAGGATAGAAGGTCAGATGTGGGTCCCTCGTGTCAACGGTCAATCAAAATGTGTTGGTTTAAGCTGCCTCGTCAGCACAGACGTGTGGGCCAACCCTGTCATAAATGGGTTTATACTAACCTAATCGATAGGTAGTAGTTTTTGGCGTGGATTTAGAAATTTTGGGTATGTTTTTGCTATTTTTTGTACAATAGATTCTTCCTAGGGCTGGTTGAAAGTGGTAGTTTTTTGTTAAATACTCTACATATTGTAAGTAGGAGTGAAAGTTAAGCTTTGCAACCCAATAAGCAAGGCTAGTTACATAGTACATATGTGTACATGATTGAAAGTAAATATCAACCATGAATGACTAATATCTTGATGGAAAACTCGAAACTATGGAATATTAGGGGAAAATTTTTGCATGGTTGGAAATACTAGCAATGTTCATGTGCGTTGCAACGAATCATAATTAGAATAATACTTATTCACAAACTTGATACAAAACACTCTAATTTTGATATACATATATCACTAGAGATATATTATGTTTCAATTAGAATATATTCCTTGGGCTGTTTTGGTGAGGTCAGGGAGGGATGTGGTTGGTTTTAAGATACTAATTATGGGTTTTTCTGCAAATTGGTAGACAAGTGGGATGTTTGTGAGAAAAGGCAACAACTTACCTCACAGTCGTTAGATGTAGATCTAATGGTCACAAATGACGTATGGCAGACACACCATCATCACCAACTTAGTCTTCTATAGGAGTACTAGCAAGATCCGTGCATTGCACGGAACATCAAGATGCATTTTTTTATATAAAAACACTCGTTGTGATTGACCCATGCGGGAGTAATCCCATGTGTAAAAACTAACGATATCTCGAGAAATAGGAGATAAGGTGAAGAGGAGTGGGGCGTGGTGGTGATTGGTGGTCGGACTGAGCGGAGGCATGGGGATTGACGACGCCGGTAGTGGCCACCAAGCCAGTTTGTTCCAGAGGCTTCCTTTCTTAATTTCTCAACAATGAGGTTGTTGGAGATAAGGATGAACGAGGGAAGGCCTTCTCTGCAAATGTGGAGAGGGGTGCGGGTATCTTTTAGTTTAATTTCCATCAGTCAGATATAGATCAGACGGTCTATATTGCAAGATGGCACGCGTACCATCATCACCAACTCGGTTTTTTATAAGAGAAGAAATATAAGTATGGAGATACAAACATATTATCGATACTTGTTTCCATAAACTAGCATCTACATTCTATTCAACGCCTCAGCATGTGAGGCCTTAGCACAATGACTTCTCGACTGTGTAAAACAAATGTTTTCCCATCGCCGATAAGGAGGGGGTGACGGCGGCGCGCTTTTTGGCTTGCTCTAGTCCTAGTAGTCATACTAGGTGGTCTAAGCACGTGTAGATTTACGTGTAGATTTATTCTTTTTCACGTCTCGTGTTCGCCGTACTGCCATGACTGTTGATGAATAGACGGTAAGTTATTCACGGGGAAACCCTTGTTGAGCGTGTTTGCGAGAGAGAGAGAGAGAGAGAGAGAGAGAGAGAGAGAGAGAGAGAGAGCGTGTGTGATATGTCTAGAGACTGAGGCAATGATAACAGATTCTTTGTGTCTATGTGTGTGGAGGATAGAGAGAGACATGTACATGGGGCTTTGTGTTGTGTAACATGGAGACACATACATAATTAGAGAGTGAGTGTGCGAGATACACATGCGGACATGGGGAGAGATGAGGATCCAGCTTAATGGGTGTTTGTGCGTGTCAGTGTGTGTTTGTGTGCGCGTTTGTGTGTGAGAGGGAGTGTGTGTATGTGGAGTAGAGAGACCACTAATGATGTAAACCTAGTATAAGGGAAGGGGAATGGTGTGACATGTGTAGTAGCGGGATAGCATGGGTGCGGGCGGGGGGAGTAGACTATTTGGAAGAGACATCGATTGTGTGTGGGAGAGGGGTGTGAGAGCGAGAGAGAGAGAGAGAGAGAGAGAGAGAGAGAGAGAGAGAGAGAGAGAGAGAGAGAGAGAGAGAGAGAGAGAGAGAGGAAGAGAGGGGGCGTTTGTGTCCATAAATGGTGTATAGATAGGGAGACAATGTTGATGTTGTTTGAAATTGGCCTATGTACAGAGACACAAGGGAAGCGAGTCATCGTGTGTGTGATAGGGACTTCATGAGAGATCTAGAATAGATGGTGTAGAGAACAATGTGCGAGATCGAGAACGATGATACATTAGGGAGCTATGGAAAGAGTCACGACATATATGTATCTGAGGAGGAGCTGGGGGGTCCGCATGTGGGAGAGATAGAAAGAGGAGAGTGGTGCACAAGGAGACAAAGTGTTCTTGTTTTGCAGTGGGGTGGTGTGTGAGGTGAGTGTGCGAGAACCACATAACTAGGGAGATAGACGTTTGGGCCGACGTTTTGTGTGTATGGGAAAGATACACTCTACATAGTGCGTGTGCTTGGGAAAGAGAGATGCCGGGAGACCTAGCTAGAGACTGGGGGAAGAGATGTGTGCATGCCCAAGAGACAAAGTGATAGAGACCTACATTGGGGTCCGGACTTTAGAAGAGAGAGGGGTGTTAATGTGCTCGTGTGTTGGTGTTTGGGGGAGAGAACGACTTCTCTGTGTGTGGGGGGGTGGGCGACGAGGGGGGGGGTTGGCTTCAGATAAAGAGTGAGGTGTCTATATTTGAGGGACTTTAGCGTAATTGAGATATACATGGTCAATAGTGTGTGCACTCAAGGTTGATCAATTTGTTTCACAGTTTGGACTATGAGATAACGACAATTTTAAACATGCGTGATATACTTTGATGTACCAGAATTACAAACCTAAGATTGAAATTTTGGAATTCGACTCCATCATTAGCTTTCGTAATTCATTTAAACGGAGGTAAATTTTTAAGCCGGGATTTCATGATTTCAAATTCATATATCAAACTGAGAGATATACACATACGGGCGTGTTCAAACTTTATAATCATCCACTTTATTCATACACATACACATTTTTGCTTTTGTCATCATATTTAGGATACACACATTTGGAATTTCATTTGAATTGGACCATATGATGGTATTTGCTTGTAGTAGCTCAATGATCCATATTTGAATTGAATGGACAATCTAAGTTTCGAGTTGGAAACATTTATTTTCAAAACTTGCACTTTTTTGCGTGCAAAACAAATAAATTCTTGGCCATGATATCATAGTCGACCGTACAAGAGCAGAATATAATTTCAGGCGCCAAAAGCTTTCAAACTTCCCGCTCACATCGAAATATCTCGTGCCCGAAAGTTTAGCCCTGCGATATTCCTGTCTTACCCCTGCCACATGAACGAAAAAGGGCTGCTTTGGTAACTCCATTTGCCCCCTCTTTGCCCCCAACATTCCTCCCTAGAGCCCCTCCCCTTCCCCTCCCTGATCCCCCCCAACCACGGCAAGCCGCCAAATATAGTCCTCCACCGCAGCGGTGGACCTCACACCCCGATGGATCTACCTTCCGCACCTTGGAACCCCCAACTGCCAACTCACCACTTCATCGGAGCCGCTTCAGCGTCTGGCTTGTACACCGCTCCAGATCTCCTTGACCGCCATCATGGTCCACCGCACCGGATCTGCTTAAACGGCGCCCTCGTCCACCACAGTGTAGGCCCTTCACTGACTCCCTCGTCCGTCCCTTCGCTGGCCCTTCATACAAGCCCTCGTCCGCTGCAACAGATCCGCCTCACCGAAAGCACTGTACAACACGCCCGCCGAAGCCTTCGTCCACTGCACCGGACCCGCTCCACGGATGCCATATTCAACTCCACCGGCCCTGCTTTACCGATGCCACAGCCTCATCAGGTTATTTCGATCTGTACTCCTTCGGTTGTTCTCTTTATCGCGCAACTGTTCACTTACCACAGATGAGCTTTCTTGTATGTCGACAGGCGCCGCAACCGTAGCACTGGAGCCGCTTCAGCAACAGCGACAGCCGACACAAACTCAATCGCAACACGAGCACCATAGATGATCCTTAGCTAGCAAGTATGCCAACGATACCCATACGCCGCCGAGAATCAGGTACTATTATCCAACGGCCGGCGCCTACGTTCACTTTCTTAGCATAAGCACCGCACCTTTGAATTTCTTCAGGGCATCATTCAGTTTTTCATGAGACGCGTTATTCTGCTTGCACCTGTAGGGCCATACTTATGGCAGTGAACATGTTACATGTGCTAAATTACATACCAATGCACATATAGTTAATATGCTTTAGTTTTGTCCTAACTATTACTGTACTTCCTAGATATCACTGCCTACTATTTAATTCTTGCATGCTATATTTATGATAATGGTGTTGTTCTGATGCCACCTGTTGGTTCCATCAGACTGCTTCATGTTCTCTATGCTTAATTACACATCAGCAAACTAGCATGTGGTTCCACTGGTTTTTGTTTGTTTTACCCTACATTTTCTGATGCTAGCTATTACATCACTGCTACGAGCCTCTGTTCATTAATTTTTTGTGTGTTCTTAATCTTCCCAAGTTGCATGACTAATTTGATGCTTCTATTAATAATGGAGCTGCCAACCCCATCAAGCAAAATATTTGTTCTTTTGGGGCTGGCACCTTGAACAAGCATAAAAATAGAGGGAAGCAGATATATTGTCGTGTATGCACACACCCTTCTTTCATTAGTTTAGATGAACCATTGATGATCAATTCGAACCAGTGCATGCAATTAAAATTAATTTTACCTAAATAGAGGGTGCAGAATAAACTACAACAACTCTAGTTGCAACCACGGGATGTTGACGATATCTTCAAAGAACATTGCAACAGCAGCGAGGCTTCACAGCAACATATGGTAAGCCAGTGTGTTTTAGTACATGTGAAATGTAATGCGTGTGGGCTGCTTTCTTGGCTTGTGGCCTCAACCTGTAATCCTACAGAATAACAAATAGTTCAGTTATGCCGCTTTGTTGTATTGCTTGATTCAATGCTTGTTTGTTACTTGTTACGCTATACCCGAGTTGGCTAATATGTCGCGATTACTCGCTATACTATCATAAAGAAATGCATCCTTAGTTCATTTGAGTCCTTAACTTTTCCTCTGAACTTCATCACAAGACTGTCTTCGTAGTTTATATGAGGCCACACTGTTAAGTGCTTTCTCAGATTATTTCAACTGCTTAGATGCCTTGGCAACTTAAATATAGCGATGGTACACTCCCTTTCAACTAGGGATGTCAACTGGGTCCCGGTTAATCCCGATTAAAGTCCACTAGTGGTATGATAGTTCAAAAGAGTTTTTGTTTTTGAGGAAAATGAACCAGGAGCTAGCAAAACTAACTAGATGGGACTGGCGGATGTCGTTTATTTGCCACTTACATCCCTAGTTTCATCTTACCATTTTAATTTCTTTTCGGCTGATGCTGCTTCGAACCATTTAAATATAGCTTGCCATGCTCGGCAATAATTAGTATGTCATTTACCATGTAAGCTTACTGCCTGGATCATGCGATAACTATCTCTTACTTATGCCCAGCGGAAACATTTTAGGATGTCGTTCACACTAGGACACAATGTACAACCCCATAATTTATTTGTGGAAGCAGTGCGCCATCCATGTTACCAGATGGTAGCAGTTCAGAGGCAACACCGCTGGAGAGCAGTCTGAGCACATATATTATAGTTCTTGAGGCTCTACTAGAGGCCGAAAGAGATGGTTTGGCGGCCTGAATGAGGTAATCTCGATCTTGAAGCTGGAAATTATGCAATTAGATGCACGCATTATGCAAGCAACCCAAGAATTGGAGGAAGTAAGAATGTTGCACTTGAAGACGAAGGAGGTCCTACTGCTTCTGCTATCTGAAGCCGAGGGTAATCCCAGTTCTTCTTTAGATAGCAGTTGAAATTGTCATTAGATTATTGTACTTGCATGTTGTGTCATGTCTCTCAATGGATTATGTTGTAAGACCCCCTATGTTGTCCATGTGTTGTAATGATCCGAATTTTTTAGGCGAGGTAATCCTTAGTACTTGTATGATTGACATAAGGTGAACTGTTTTTCGTGTGAGCATATTGTATTGGATGAAGTAACTGTTTGACTCAAAGTGTATCCAACCTACTGAATTCGAAGATCACGACATTTCTAAATCATAATCATATATAAAGGTGGAATAAATCTTTGTTGTGGTTTTGAAGAAATAAATAACAAAATGTAGAATTATCTGTGGATATTCATAATCGAATAAAAATTGGATTTGGATTTAGTTGTCAGGTCCCAGGGCAAACATGAATGCTAATTCTCCCAAGTTTTGAACGAAGCGGCTAAACACCCACAATCATTTGTGGGCTGCCCGAAGCAAGTGTTTGCGAGATGGAAATTACTGTCTACCCCTGACACTTGACATCCTTATCGACCGGATTTACACTGTTGTCGATAGGGGTAGACTAGTAACTTCAATCAGACATGACACGACGGCCTCTGAGCCCATTCAGACACGGTGGGCGCCAAACATGGGCGGCAAAACACATTTGATTCAAGCTCGTACGAAAGACATGTGTCTCTCCCTCCATTTCCCCATTCATCCATGGTGGGCAGCAAAACAAACTCTCCTTGTCCGAAATCGATGTAGGCTAATATTTTAAATAGGGGCAGATGTGTAACTTCCCTCAGACATGACACAACCGCCCTACATGTCAGCCCCGTTCATACACCGTGGGCACCAACCATGGGCAGCAAAACACCCTCTCCTCACCAGAAATCGTTACCGGCAAATATTTGGGATATGTAAGATTACCGTCCTATCCCCAACCGACATGATGTCCGAAATTTTAAACGGGGGATAAAACTTTGCCACATTTCAGACAAGAGCGTCCCAAAGTTTGAGATCCCCCCTCCCCCTCCATTTCCCCATTCATACACCGTCAGTGCCACGACAACCTCCCCACTGCGGCCAGCCTCCTCCGTCCGCCACCCCATCCTCCACCTTGTCGGAGCCGCTACCCCTACCCCGTCGTCCACTGCAAGAGATGGACGTCTCTCATCCACGGCGCCGGACCAGGATCCTTTCATCGTGTCTTCTCGCTTCATCGGCGCCGTCATCCACTTTGCCGTTGCCGCTCTTACGACTGCATCATCCACGGCAACATGATTTATCCCCCAACCCGGCCGTCTGCCATCTAAAGTCTTCTTCCCCGCCGCCGACAGCAATCACACCCGCAGCACCCTCAACATATCAACAGGGGCCTAAAGGGCGTCGCAAGAGAGGTGGTACTCTTCCATATGTGCTTAAGTTATTGATCTCACCTAGAAAATAGATCTTAAATTGTTTACTGTACTTTTCTTGTCCGTACCAAATCGTAGTGGCTAGTTGAATGCAAACATTGGTTGCGAAGTAGCTTTGTTCGGTCTGCACCTTCAGATCCGCCATGTCACGGTCACTATACTCATAAAGCTTATGGTTTCCCCCCTTTATATTATCTACCATCATCATAGGTGCTTCACCGCTTCGTGTCGTGCTAGCACTGCTCCTCAAGACCTCAACCCATCAAGCGAAACAACATGCCACTCATAATTCCAAAGCTTACGTGTTGAAATACGAATCTGATATGATGCTCATATTACTAAAACAGAGACGTTTAATTGGTCACCTAATGTTCCTATATTCATTTCGAAAAGCATGTGCTCCACCCACTGGTCCAGCTAGTTCCACTTTCCTGATTTTACTCTTGATGCTTAGGGTTTTCCCCTTTTATCTACTCTATTATGATCTGCGTAGGTGCTTTCTGTCATACTAGCATTACTCCACCCTTCAAGCTAAACAACACAACACTCAAAATTCCAAATCTTAGTTGTTCAAATATGATTGTGATATGATACTGATATTAGTTAACAGACACATTTAATTGGTTAGCTAAAGGTCCCACTTGAGTTTCCAAATGCATGTCCCGACATATAGAGAGACAACAGAATTGCATTTCTTTGTCACTTGTTGACTGTACTTTCTTGTCCATACCAAATCTTAGTTGTTATTTCAAAGCAAATATCGGTTGCTAACTACCCTTTGCGCGGTTTGCAACTTCAGATCTGCCATCCCACTACCACGGTCAACAACTCATCATGCTTACGGTTTCCCCATTTTATGATGACCACGATCAGCCTACGTGGTTCGTGTCATAATAGCACTGCTCCACCCATCGAGCTAAACAAGCTTAGTTTTACAAATTCAAATATGATATTATGCTGATATTAGTAAAACTGAGAGGTGTTTAATTGATCAGCTAAATGTTCCTACTTTAGTTTCGAAATGCATGTGAGCCACATATGGAGAGACTGGAAGGAATAGTATTTCTCTGTGCGCTCTGGTTCATCATGGGTGGCCAACTGACATTGTATAGAAAGACTTGTAATATCTTCAATCTTCTTGCTCTTCTTCTCTTCTTTAAGATGATCCTCTTCTCTTGTGGTCGACTGGTCAAGTCGAGTTATTCTCCCTTAATATATTTTGAATCTGTCAGGTCAGGTCGACTTCTTCTTTTTTATTATATGTTGAAGCTGTCATCTGCGAAGTATCATCACTTCTGGAGCTCTCATATTTTGAGTAGTAGGCCACATTATATTAATGCTCACACCAAATTACAGCATGAATGACACCTCTTAGAAGAATTGCAGAGATAGCACAAAGGGGTTTACAGGGAGGAATGAAGTATTGGATTAGAATCACTTCTGCATTACAAAGATAATCTCACTTGTTTTTATGTTTTCATGCATGTCAGGTATTGAACATTATCAAAATGAATATGAGAATGGGCGCACGAGAGGAATATTGCGGAACAATCCACTTGCTAACAAACTTGGCATGGTGGAGGATGATGGCCTATCTTATTCACCCATCAAGGTGCATTCTCTAACTTGGCAAGGTTGTATTGGTCGCACATATTTTGCATCTAACCTCTTGCATTACTTCTACTTTGTTACACCATCTGCTTAGTTGAAGCATCATATATGAGTATATGCCATACCTATCCATTTTCTATACCTATTCCATGTGTCGTCATACTATGTTTTTCCAGTCAAATGTTGTTCTTTCGGAATAGATGTCCAAAAGTAAGAGGGTGATTGCAGATCCTCAAGGAGTACAAAATAGGTATTTGGAAAAGGTAGTGATACCTGTTAAATCAAATAGATCAGCAGCCACAGAAAACACAAGCCCAACTGTAACAGACTTTACCCCTACTCCAGTGGCCAAACCCCTATTAGAACTGCTGACAGCCCAGCGTCAGGTACTGTCTATGATATCAATTCAAAATTTGAACTCCTAAATTTATACATGTGCCTTACCTTCTCTCTTGTATGAAAACTAATTTCAGATGAATCTCCTTGCTCAAAGGATCATAGGATCTCACGGCAATACTGGGCTCGGCATTGCTCTTGTCGGTACCTCTTGCCCTTTGTCAGCACACTTACACTCATTGCTGTTTGATTATGTAGCATCACTGTAAATGTTCACTTCTTTATCCTCCCTTTGCTTGAAATTATAAGATCTATATTTACTCTTAGATAAATGTAGAACTAACACAATGGTTATGAAGTTTTGGATTGCTCATGTAAGTACCTGTTGTCATGTACTCCCTCTGTATCAAATTAATTGTTGATCAATTGGATGTATTTAGAACTTAATAGTGCTAGATACATCCATTTGAGCGACAACTAATAACGGACGGTGGTGGTATTACTGTACATGCATCGCGAGATAGTTGATTGTCTAGCATTACTCTGCATCTTATCTGCCCTGCCCTCCACTTTCTCCAAATTATCATATCTACATTTACTCTTACCAAAATGTTGAATAAAGCAAATGCCACTGCACACGTTGATGTCTGCATTCCTCTTGTTAGTACCTTTTTCCTTGTAACGATGTACTTAATTAATTTATATTTGATTATGTATCATCGGTCTGCACCTGAGCTTCATTATCCTCCATTTCTTCCAATATTATTTGATCTATATTTACTCTTTGCAAAATGTAGAATAATGGCAATGCTTATAAAGAATTTTCTTTGGGGAATTTATTGAATTATCTTTCCATCAACATGGAGAAGGGCTTTGTCCAGCCCGTGTTAACATGTAATGTAAGTTCATCCTTCTCAAGCCTTCAAACTTTGTTCTAGTATAGATTTGGATAGGCATCATTTCCTCCACTGCTGTTTACATCTGATTGGATGTTTGCAACAACTACCAGTTTTAAATTAGTGTTGTAAAAACATGTTCCTTATGTAGAACAGATCCATTTATTTGCTTATATAATTGTGAAACTTGTTACGTGTCTCCTTGTTTCTCTTTCAGAGTCGTATCTCTAATGCCAGGCAGAACTTTAGGAAAGATAATGAGCCAAACCATCTTGAGGACAGCGAGATGACCCCAAGGTCCTGTCTTGATGAAGACAGTGAGTTGAAGCCACTCACCAGTAGGTGTGAGACAACCTCTGTGCAGTCGCTGCCTCAATCAGTTCGACTTCTTCAGTCTCAACTTAAAGCGGAAAGGCTTGCTTCAGCTTAGCTCCGACTTGAAGTCAAAGATGTAATGAAGATGTCAGGGGACTGCCTTGCACACTATGGTGCCATACAACTAGGGATGAAGCATCTATCGTTGACACAACTGAGGTATCATCAGCTTGTTCGGCTGCTTGCGGGTCCCGAGCTTGCCAGGTCTAGTGCCTTCTGAAGTGCTCTCAGTTTTGTATATTCTTTTGTCGGCGCATTTATATGCACTGGTGGCGACCTTTGATGCCCAGTGTATGTAATTCACGGTCATGTTGCGCTTTATTATCACCGGTAGCGAACTTTGATTCCCAGTGGATGTAATATGCCGTAATTTCTTTGTTGTATAGTCTAGATTTATTCTTTGGTCGGTATGCTGTAATTTAGGCTAGAAGGTTCAGTGCATCTCAGTGTTATCGGTCTTCAGGCCGGCTCGTTACTCATATGAGCCAAAATGTGGGCCTATAATCATCTTGGGCCATTAGCAAGTCTAAACCTATAGTAGTTTCCCGCCTTTAACAGCCATGGGCTACATATTTACTGTAGTGACACTAGGTTCCTACGGGCCGTAGAAACAATGGGCCTTCTACGGTCCGTAGAAACAATGGGCCTTCTACGCGCCGTGTCATCAATGGGCCTTGGACGGGCCGTATGATCGATTGGCCAAACATGGGCCAAAAACAGACCACATTATGGTCTAAAAGGGCTAGAGTTGGAGTCGTCCGTTCATGGGCCGACCATAATGGGCCGTCATTAATAGGTCGTATTTGATGATGCTATGAAAATGGCCCAACGTATTAACGGGCCACAAACGGGCCGACTGTAACCACGGGCTGAATTTGGCCCACAAGAAAAATGGCGATGAACGGGTAAGTAACGAATGCCGGAAATGAGCCCAAGAATAAATGGGCCCTGAGAAGGCCGAAAGATAACATGGGCTGCAAACGGCCCAATGGATTAATGGGCCGTTAATGGGTATAAAGTGATGCACTGTTCATTACGGGCCAGTTTCACCACGGGTCGTTAATGGGCCAAGAGTTACAAAGGGCCTCATATGGGCCAAAAGACGTCATGGGCCATACATGGGCCAGAACTTAAAATGGGCTAGAATCATATTGGATGGCCCAAATGACGATACTGGGCCTAATTCGGATAGGTCGTAATGGGCCCTGGGTTAGCGGGCTGTAAATGGGCTATATGCGAACAGGCCATTAACAGGCTTTCCGTGGGCCGGCCCGCCACCTTTTAACCAAGTAAAACGGGCCGGCCTTTTCACAGGAATGGGCCTCTGTTCGGCCGTGCCACGTGTCGACATATCATAGGCACCTTCGGTCCAATGAGTGGATGACATCTGTCCTAACGGTGAGCCGACACGTGTTTCCTCCAGCCAATGATGATTTTACACGTGGAAAATCCCCATTGGTCGGGGTTGTTAGCGGGTTATCAGATCCAAAACCGGACCCGGTAGCTTAACAGCGTTCCGTTACGGTGGATGCCACGTGTCGGTCACCTTTGATGAAAGCACTTCTGTGACACGTGATTTATCGTCATGGAAGTGGACACCTCCGTGATGATAATTTTGGTAATGTCATGGAACACTTCTACGACAGAACAGGTATGACTATCTTGATTTTGTCATAAAATTGTCATGGATGTACATGCATGACAAAAAAACACGACCTACTGTGACAAACACGTATCATCACAGAAGTGTATTTTTTTCTAGTGCGATCCTAGTACCGAAAGTACGACACCCTCTGCGATCTGCACACGTTCAGCTCGGTGATGTCCCACGAACTCTCGATACAGCTGAGTGTCAAGGGAGAGCTTCGTCAGCACGACGGCATGATGACGGTGATGATGAAGCTACCGGCGCAAGGCTTCGCCTAAGCACTACGACGATATGACGGAGGTGGATTATGGTGGAGGGGGGCACCGCACATGGCTAAGACAATGATCAACTTGTGTGACTATGGGGTGCCCCCCTCCACCGTATATAAAGGAGTGGAGGGGGGAGGGCCGGCCCTCTCTATGGCGCGCCCTAGGGGAGTCCTACTCCCACCGGGAGTAGGATTCCCTCCCCCCTCCAAGTAGGAGTAGGAGAGGAAGGAAGGAGGAGAGAGGGAGGAAGGAAAGGGGGGCCGACCCCCCTCCCAATTCGGATTGGGCTTGGGGGGCGCCCCCTCCTAGGCCGCCTCCTCCTCTCTCCCAATAAGGCCGATTAAGGCCCATGTACTCCCCGGGAGGTTCCAGTAACCCCCCCCCCCCCCGGTACTCGGTAAATGCCCGAACTCACCTGGAACCATTCTGATGTCCAAACATAGGCTTCCAATATATCGATCTTTATGTCTCGACCATTTCGAGACTCCTCGTCATTCCCGTTATCACATCCGGGACTCCGAACAACCTTCGGTTCATCAAAACACATAAACTCATAATACCGATTGTCACCGAACGTTAAGCGTGCGGACCCTACGGGTTCGAGAACTATGTAGACATGACCGAGACTCATCTCTGGTCAATAACCAATAGCAGAACCTAGATGCTCATATCGGTTCCTACATATTCTACGAAGATCTTTATCGGTCAAACCGCACAACAACATACGTTAGTTCCCTTTGTCATCAGTATGTTACTTGCCCGAGATTCGATCGTCGGTATCTCAATACCTAGTTCAATCTCGTTACCGGCAAGTCTCTTTAGTCATTCTGTAATGCATCATCCCGCAACTAACTCATTAGTCACAATGCTTGCAAGGCTTATAGTGATGTGCATTACCGAGAGGGCCTAGAGATACCTCTCCGATACTCAGAGTGACAAATCCTAATCTTGATCTATGCCAACTCAACAAACACCATCGGAGACACCTGTAGAGCATCTTTATAATCACCCAGTTACGTTGTGATGTTTGATAGCACACTAAGTGTTCCTCTAGTATTCGGGAGTTGCATAATCTCATAGTCATAGGAACATGTATAAGTTATGAAGAAAGCAATAGCAACAAACTAAACGATCATCCTGCTAAGCTAACGGATGGGTCAAGTCAATCACACCATTCTCTAATGATGTGATCCCGTTTATCAAATGACAACTCTTTGTCCATGGTTAGGAAACTTAACCATCTTTGATTAACGAGCTATTCAAGTAGAGGCATACTAGTGACACTCTATTTGTCTATGTATTCACACATGTACTAAGTTTCCGGTTAATACAATTCTAGCATGAATAATAAACATTTATCATGATATAGGGAAATATAAATAACAAATTTATTATTGCCTCTAGGGCATATTTCCTTCAGGAACTAGCACACCAAATGGGATGTAAAATTTCATAAGAAAGGTTGCATGACCATGACAGATTTGGATTCTGACATTTGGGACCCACGAGGAATAAGCCTATCCAAGGTGGTGTCGACTTAATTACTAGTTGACAAATGATTCTGCCTACCAGCCGTTGGATTGACATCCAACATCTTCGTGTATCTTCTATCTCTTGTTTTCTTCCTCCATCCGCCCAAACCAAACCACCCCGTCGGTTCCGCCTGCTTCCGCCTCCCACGGCTGGCTATGCCTCCGCCGCCCTACCGTACCCTCAAATGTTGGCTATTCCCTCCCTCTATTCCCCCACACGTCCTGTTATTCTCCGGCGACGTCATCCCCAACACGCACCCACACCCGAACCAGTCAACCCTCGTACTCCCCTCCGCCTGCGACTAGACTGGCGCATCTTCCATGGCTCCTGTTCATTCTGTCCGAGGCCTCGCCGTCATCCTCCACCTTGGTTCGCTTGCCTCGCGCGGTGCGCCGCCGTTCGGCGTTGTCAATGTGGTCAACAACCAAGAGGAATAATGAGATGACTATACGTGGAGAGGATGACAGTTTTTTTTAACTGTCACCGGGGGGGAGACTCCCCACCTGAATATATTTGAAAAGTATTTTATTACAACTAGACAAGGCGAGAGGTAAAATAGTCCCGCCACGGGCCGGCGTGAACTTTGTCCTCCACCTTCTTAAGGCGATGAGACCACAATGTGATCCGCGATGATGCCCCTAGTAACATCATGGTGTGAGACATCTAGATCCCTAAAAGTTTTAGCATTGCGAGCATCCCAAATTTTCCAAATGATAATAAGAAGAATGAGAGGCCACACTGACTCGGGGAGACCCAGGTGCCCATGGGAGACCCAAACATGTGCAAAGGGGGCAAAGCAAGGGTGTAGATCAATGGCATCCCAAATGGCACGAGTTGCCGGACAGTGGAAGAAGAGATGTTCCCGGTCTTCGGACGCAGAAGCGCATCGGGGGCAAGCGGCAGAGTCGATGATGGACTTGCGGTGCAAGTTTGCCTGGGTGTTGAGACGGTCGAGGTAGAAAAACCAGCCAAACACCCTCACTCGACTGGGGACACGCGAGTCCCAGATATGAGCAAGAGTAGGTCGGCCAGTTGAGAAGCCATCGCGTCATAGGCGCCCTTGGTGGTGAAGGCGGCACCATTAAGTAGGGTCCTGGCGTCGGGGCACCCGACAGACTGACATCCTGTAACAGTAATCTCAAGGAAGCAAGTTCATTGGAAGCAGTTAAGGTTAGCCGGCTACGCAAGCCCAGATCATTGCCATCCATCATTATAGTGGCTACGAATGCATTTGGCTTTGTATGGTGTGAAAAAAACGGTAGGAAAGCAATGCACAGAGGTTCAGGGAGAACCCAACGATCTAACCAGAAGAAGGTGGATAAACCTTCCCCAATGGTCACACACGATATCTCACGGAGAGAACTGAGGTGTCTGAAAATGGCACGACCAAGGAAGGAAGCATTTTTGCCAAGTCCTATATGCATTGGAGAATGGTTGAGGAGCCAATCCTTCCAAGGAAAAAGAGGGGAATGCAAGAATTTGAATGAAAATTTCAACATAAGGCAAAAGTTTTGTGCTCACAAGTTTTTGACCCCAAGACCACCAGCAAGCTTTGGCATACAAACTCGGTCCCATGCGACCAGACACTTAGCCCCAGAGAAGGAGTCATTGTTAGGCCAGAAAAAAAATCCTCCTACGCTCGTCTATCTCCTCAAGGACACTGACGAGCAGGGAGAAACACATCATAAAGTAGGTCGGCAGACTATCCAGGACGGCCGAGAAAAGGACAAGATAACCTCCTCGAGACAGCAGGAAAGCATGCCATCTGGCTAGGTAGATATCTTAGTGGTCTATAGTTGTCTGAAAAGCTGACGATTGGAGTTTATGGGGGGAGAGGGGGAGGCCGAGGTATTTTTGGGGGAAATCCACAATTTCGGTGCCGAGCATGTTTGCCATTTGAGAGGCAAGGTCAGAGTCGACATTAATGGGGACTACCGTGGTTTTTTGGAAATTGATCGAGAGGCCAGTGGCAAGCGAGAAGTCATCAAGGATGCATTTAAGGTGAGCTACTGCATTCGTTTCAACTTTGATAATAATTAACGTGTCGTCTGCATATTGCAGAACAAGGCAGGGCATGGAGGTTGTGACAGGGTGTGCAATGAGGTGGTTATCACGAGTATCAATAATCATTCGTTGGAGAACGTTCGCAAAGATGATAAATAGAAAGGGGGAGAGAGGGTCGCCCTGTCGTAAGCCATTTTTACATTAGATCCAAGGTCCTGGAGAGCCATTTAGAAGGATTGCGGTCTTCCCTGATTGGAGCAGGGTGTCAATCCAGAGAATCCATTTTTCCGAGAAGCCTCTGACCCAGATAGTAGAGAGGAGAGAGGGCCAGTTAACCGAGTCGAAAGCTTTCGAGAAATCAAGCTTAATCACAAGTGTGGGCGCTTTGGTTCTAGCACATACGTTGAGAACATCTGCGGCGTATAGAAAGTTTTCCGAGATTGTCCTCCCAGAAAGGAAACCTGTTTGATCAGGGTGGACAAGCAGTGGGATAACAGGTTTGAGGTGGTTTGTGAAAAGCTTGGCGAGTGCTTTAACCGGGCAATTTTGAAGCAAAATAGGGCGGAAAGAGTCAGGAGAAGGGCGGGCATCCCCTTTTGTAAGGAGAAAAATGTAAGCTTGGTTAATACATGAGATATCAGCGGAGTGATTGTAGAAGCTGGTGAATAGATCATTCACTTTCTGCTTAAGGATCGGCCAAAATTTCCGGTAGAAACCCGGCCCAAAGCCGTCAGGACCAGGGCTAACCATGAGGTTCATGTCTGGAAAGGCTTCATAAACTTCCTGTCCCTAGAAAGGGGAGTCTATGTGAAGTAGTTGTGGTGTTTGTGAGGGGTAGAGGTTTTGTAGTTAGAAGTTCCAGGTTGGAGCTGAAGATACTCCGAGAATGGAGGAAAAGAAAGAGGAGAGGATTTCCACTTTTGATTCGTGTGAGTTGAATTCTTGGTTATCATGCAATATCATGGGGATTTTGGTATGATAATGTATGTGAGAGGCAGAGGCGTGTAAAAATCTGGAGTTCTCGTCCCCATCGATAGCCGATTTAATTTTTGATCTAAGCCGCCAATAAATAATTTTTCACGGGTGATGCGGTGTAGAACCTTAATAACTACTCTACGCAGGGCAAGCTCGGGCAGCAAGAGGAAATGAGTCTCTTCAATCCAGTCTAGAAGGTTTATGATAGTTTTGCAGTTCCTCTCCCGCACAGATATCAGAAGATTGACTTTCAGCACGATCGTAGGGCAAAACGACATTTCTTTAACGTGCAGGTTAGGAAAAGGGGGCGTTTGAGAGTAGCGGGGCCACAACCCATGAAGATTGGACACACCTTGACAGGCCGGAGATTGGGCCCAACCTAGTTCAAAACAAAAAAGTGCGGGATGGGGCCCACCAGGGGTCATGGCAGTACGCAAGCAAGTGCCTCGTTATTACAAGCCCAAAAAAGCGTGCTGCGAGAGGATGACAGTAGGGACCCACCAGGGTCATGGCAGTACGCAAGCAAGTGCCTCGTTATTACAAGCCCAAAAAAATGGTTCCTCCTAATGGTTGGACATCTAGGGCCCACGCCATTGTCAACATAGTCAATAAACGAGAGAATTACACAACGAGCGGCTGACACCAGGAACCCAGCAGGTCACGCTATTGTTATTTACTTTTTTGTTTGCGAAACAGGCAGTTGTTATTTACTAGTTTTAGAGACGGATCGGGGTAACAACGGGGCTGTGCGGGGGCATTGGCCCGTCTAGCCAGGGTTTTATTTTATGTTTACCACATCAGCGAAGCACTACAGTCGTAGGATGGATATCGTACGGTCACTGGAGCTAGAATCGTTCATATTGACTAATTTGACAAAGCCCTCCGTCTGCGTCATCTTAGTAGGCCCACAAGTCAGCCTCCAACTATGGTGGGTCCCAGCTAGCAGGGGGAGTATTCATTTTTTGTGCGTAATAAGGAGGCACTTCCTTGCGTGCGAAGATATAGCTGGTGGGTCTGAGCTATCAGCGGGAGGAACGTTTTTAAGTGAATACTGAGGTCCCTTCCGTGGGTCCCATTGTCGGTGGAGGAATCATTATTTTGCACGTAATAAGGAGGCACTTCCTTGCGTGCGGCCGTGGACCCAGCTGTCAGCCTCTCCATGTACAGTCCTCTTTCGATGGATGTCATTCATTGAACACGTTGACCACGCCACGCCGAGAGCACCAGGGCGGTGGACAACGGCGAGGCCTGGTAAGGGAACGACACGGAG
This sequence comes from Aegilops longissima, assembly GCA_021605205.1. NCBI lineage: Eukaryota > Viridiplantae > Streptophyta > Magnoliopsida > Poales > Poaceae > Aegilops > Aegilops longissima. The sequence goes on from CM038678.1 coordinate 450,907,212, forward strand.
CCAGGGAAGACTCAGAAGTTGTTTCCCACATGGAGGGGAATATGAGGGTTTATTGGTTCGTCTGCCATCACCGGAGAATAACAGCAGGTGTGGGTGAGTAGAGGGATGGCCATGCCAGCGATGGGAGTAGGGTGGGGCCGTCTAGCCTGGGCTATGCTGTCGCGCAGGCCTCACCGCCCCACCCTACTCCCATCGCTGGCCTGGCCATCCCTGTACTCACCTAGACCTCCTTTTATTCTTCAGTGACGGCAGCCTCACACTGCAGCCCAACCAGTAAACCCTCGTACTCCCCTCCGCGTGGGAAACAACTGCTGAGTCTTCCCTAGCTCCGGTTCATTCCCTTCCTAGGCCTCAAAGAATTTTAGAAAGAAGTTGAGAATCATCATGGCAAAAAGATAAAGTCTATGATCGGATCATGGAGGGGAATATCTAAGTCATGAGTTTAGCAAACATCTAAGTGATTGTGGAATTGTTTCACAACTTACTCCTCAGTGGAACTCCACAGATAAATGGAGTATCGAAAATACGTAACCAAACTTTGTTAGACATGGTGAGGTGAATGGTGTCTTTACCAATCCACCTTTATCATTATGGGGATATGCACTAGAAACAACAACATATACACTAAACAGAGCACTGTCTAAGTCTATTTGAGATGACACCATATGAGTTATGGAATGGGAAGAAACTCAACTTGTCACATCTCAAGATTTGGGGCTGCGAGACTTATGTAAAACGTTTACAGCCAAATAAGCTTGATCCCAAAGTAGAAAAAATGTTACTTTGTAGGTTATCCCAAAGAAACAAATGGGTATTCTTATACCAAAATTCTAAAGACAAAGTGTTTGTCGCAAAGAATGGACACTTTCTTGAGAAGGAGTTTCTCGCTGAAGAAGTAAGTGGGAGGACAGTACAGCTTGATGAGATTACTGAATCTCCAGAAGTTGAGAGGACTAATGAAATGGAATCTGTTCCAGAAGTTATCCACACAACTGAACCAGAAGTTATCCACAACAACTGAACCAGAAGTTACTACACCAGTTGTAGAAACATCGGTTAAAACTGTAACTGAACCGCGTAGGTCAGGAAGAGTTGTCGAACCTCCTGAATGGTTTCACAATGAAATATTCATCTTGGAAGAAGATGAACCTGCGCACTACAAAGAAGTGATGGCGGCACCCAGCTCAAAAGAATGGCATAAAGCCATGCAATCTGAAATGGAGTCCATGTACGAGAATCAAGTTTGCAACTTGGTTGATCTTCCAGATGGTGTGAAACCCATACAGTGCAAATGGATCTTCAAAAGAAAAACATATGCGGATGGTAACCCTACCATCTATAAAGGAAGGCTAGTAGCAAAAGGGTTTCCGCAAGTTGAGGGAGTTAATTATGATGAAACTTTCTCTCCAGTAGCAATGCTAAAGTATGTACGAATTATGATGGCAATCGCTGCATATTTCGACTATGAGATATGGCAGATGGATGTCAAAACCGCTTTCCTAAATGTATTTCTGAAAGAGGATGTATACATGATACAACCAGACGATTTTGTCGATCCAAAGGATGCCGGAAAGGTGTGCAAGCTTAAAAAATCAGTCTATGGTTTGAAGCAAGCATGAGGGAGCTGTAATCAACGTTTTGATGAAGTGGTAAAAGAGTTTAGCTTCATTAAAAATGATGAAGAAGCTTGTGTATACAAGAAGTTTAGTGGGAGCTCTCTAGCATTTTTAATCTTATATGTGGATGACATATTACTGATTAGAAATGATACAAAGTTTCTTAGCACAATAAAAGACCATTTGAAGAAAGTGTTTTCCATGAAGGATTTAGGCGAAGATGCATATATACTAGGCATAAAGATCTATAGAGATAGATTGAGACGTCTAATTGCACTGAGCCAACGCATGTACATTGACAAGATTTTAAGAGGTTTAAAATGGAGAATGCAAAGAAAGGTTTTCTCCCAATGTCACATGGCACAACACTTAGGAAGAATCAATGTCCGAAGACAGTTGATGAGTGAGTTCAGACGAGTGGAGTCCCATATGTCTCGGCAATTAGATCCATCATGTATGATATGATATGTACTAGACCAGATGTTTCTTATGCACTAAGTGTAGAAGTAGGTACCAAAGTGATCCTGGATTGGCCACTGGGCAACTGTTAAAAATATTCTTAAGTACCTCAGGAGGACAAAGGAGATGCTCCTAGTCTATGGAGGAGATGAAGAACTCGTTGTAAACAGTTACACTGATGCAAGCTTCATGACTGGTATAGATGACTATAAATTCAACCGGGTTATGTTTTCACCCTTAATGGTGGTGCGATGGTTCGGAAGAGTTTCAAGCAAAACATTGTTGTGTATTCGACGACAGAAGAAGAATACATTATGGCTTCAGAAGCTTCGAAGGAGCCATTCAGTCTGGATCAAGAAGTTTCTTGAAGAAGTTGGTGTGGTCCCAAGTGCAGTGAACCCAATGGCAGTCTATTGTGATAATAGTGGTGCCGTTGCTCAAGCAAAGGAACCAAGATCCCACATGAATACCAGACATATCGAGTGCACGTATCACATTATTCAACTGTATGTCGAGAAGGGTTTTAAGGTCCTCAAGGTTCACATGGATTTGAATGTGTCAGACCCGATGACGAAGGCTCTACCACGAGCAAAGCATGAGCAACACCGGATAGGCATAGGTGTTAAAGAGGCAATGTAAACTAGATTATTGACTCCGGTGCAAGGTGACTATTTGAATATGCCCTAGAGGCAATAATATTGTATTATTATATTTCCATTATTCATAATTAAGATTTTATATTTCATGTTATAACTTCTATGATCCTGGAATATGTGATTCAGTGGAAAACTCATATGCACGTGTGAAATGATAAACAATAAACAATAGGTTCCCGGTCTCGCCTCTAAGATTGGCTCAAGTGTTGTTGGTGATCACGTTTTCTGAATCTTAGGATATCATTAAGTGTAATGATAGTCCTAAAACAACACTGAGGGTATGACCTCAAACTTGTCTATTATATTGAATCAACCCAAACTTGTCTATTATACTTTGTGATTATACCATCTAAAATCATTTATTATAACACGGAGTGTTAGCATGTATTTTAGTTCCTCAGACCATGAGAGTGTCTCAGTCACTTCCTAATATACAGTGGGTGTGACGCCCCCGATTAAATCGTACACTAATCATGCACGCAAACGTGTACGATCAAGATCAGGGTCTCACGGGAAGATATCATAACACAACTCTAAAACATAAATAAGTCATACAAGCATCATAATACAATCCAGGAGCCCCGAGGGATCGAATACAAGTGCTCGATCATAGACGAGTCAGCGGAAGCAACAATATCTGAGTACAGACATAAGTTAAACAAGTTGCCATAAGATGGCTGGCACAAACTGGGATACATATCGAAAGAGGCGCAGGCCTCCTGCCTGGGATCCTCCTAAACTACTCCTGGTCGTCGTCAGCGGCCTGCACGTAGTAGTAGGCACCTCCAGAGTAGTAGGAGACGTCCTCAACGGTGGCGTCTGGCTCCTGGACTCCATCGTCTGGTCGCAACAATCGGGTAGAAAGGAAAGGGGGAAAAGAGGGAGAAAAGCAACCGTGAGTACTCATCCAAAGTACTTGCAAGCAAGGATCTACACTACATATGCATGGGTATATGTGTAAAGGGGCCATATCGGTGGACTGAACTGCAGAATGCCAGAATAAGAGGGGGATAGCTAGTCCTGTCGAAGACTACGCTTCTGGCAGCCTCCATCTTGCAGCATGTAGAAGAGAGTAGATGGTAAGTTCACCAAGCATCATAGTATAGCATAATCCTACCCGGCGATCCCCTCCTCGCCGCCCTGTGAGAGAGTGATCACCGGGTTGTATCTGGCACTTGAAAGGGTGTGTTTTATTAAGTATCTGGTTCTAATTGTCATAAGGTCAAGGTACAACTCCGGGTCGTCCTTTTACCGAGGGACGCGGCTATTCGAATAGATAAACTTCCCTGCAGGGGTGCACCACATTACCCAACACGCTCGATCCCATTTTGCTGGACACACTTTCCTGGGTCATGCCCGGCCTCGGAAGATCAACACGTCGCAGCCCCACCTAGGCTCAACAGAGAGGTCAGCACGCCGGTCTAAATCCTATGCGCGCAAGGGTCTGGGCCCGTCGCCCATTGCACACCTGCATGTTGCGTACGTGGCTGGAAGCAGACCTAGCCCCCTTAATACAAGCGCGAGCTTACGGTCCAATCTTGTAGCGCTTCGATCGTGATGTCAAAAGAGCTTGGTGATACCACGGCGCCGAGTGCCCATAATCTGTTCCGCATAGTTGGTTAGTGCGTATAGGCGGTGGCGGACTCAGATCAAATACCAAGATCTCGTTAAGCGTGTTAAGTATCCGCGAACGCCGACCAGGCCAGGCCCACCTCTCTCCTAGGTGGTCTCAACCTGCCTAAACTCGGCCACAAAGTAACAGTCGGGGGCCGTCGAGAACCCAGGCCCACCTCTACCGGGATGGAGCCACCTGCCCCTTCGGCCCCCATCTTCGAACAACATCATAAGTAATGTAATAGTATAAAGTATATAGCATATGCCCGTGATCACCTCCCGAAGTGATCACGACCCAGTAGTATAGCATGGCAGACGGACAAGAGTGTAGGGCCACTGATGGAACACTAGCATCCTATACTAAGCATTAGGATAGCAGGTAAAGGTATCAACAATTGTAGCAACAATGACAGGCTATGCAGCAGAATAGGATTAACCGAAAGCAATAACATTCTACACTACTCTAATGCAAGTAGTAGAGAGAAGGAATAAGCTCAGCCAAGAAGGAGGGGTCGTCAACACCGTAGTCGTACTGGGTAGCAGCGGCGTCAGTCTCGCGGTCTACCGGAGAAGAAGAGGGGGAATAAACAGTAAATATGGAGCAAACAAAGCATCACACAAAATATAACAAGGCAATATGCGATGCTAGGTATGCCCTAACGCGGTATTAGGTGATACCGGCGAAGGGGGGAAACATCCGGGAAAGTATTATTGGTGTTTTGCATTTTCGGACAGACGGACCGGAGGGGGAAAGTTGCGTGTTCACTATGCTAGGGACGTGTGGCGGACAAACGGATTGCGTATTCGGATTCGTCTCGTCGTTCTGGGCAACTTTCATGTACAAAGTTTTTTCATCCGAGTTATGGTTTATTTTATATTAATTTACAAAGTTTTAAATCAGTTTTTGAAATTATTTTAATTCGAAAATATATATTGTGTCAGCATGACGTCAGCGGTCAACTCTGACCGTTGACTGTGTCAACTGACAGGTGGGCCCCAATAGTCATTGAGACAGCTTAACTAAACATAACTAGTTAGTTTTAATTAAGTGATTAGGCTAATTTAACAGACTTAATTAAGTTAATTAATCATTTAGTTGATTATTTATTTATTTATTTATTTTTCTAAATCCTCTTTTCTTTTAATAAAATAGGGATGTGGGCCCCTGTGGTCAGTTTCACAGGGGAGGAAACGGGGCGGGTTAGCGGGCGCCCGGTCAACGGAGCCCCAAGGCGAACCCAGCTGCTAGCTAGCCGCAGGGCGCAAGCAGCGCACGCCTGGAGGCGCAAGGCGAGGGATGGCGAGGCGGGCTGTGACAGCAGCAGTGGAGAGCGGCAAACATCGGGCAATGCGGGTGAGGGCGCAGCCAGCTGAAGGGCGTGTGGTTCGGAGCTCGCGCCAATCGGAGCAGTGGAGTGCGGCTGGGCGAGCCAGCACGGCCAGAAGGTGGCAGCATGCAGCGCAGGGCTGCGATGGCGGGCGTGGCGCGGCTATGCGGTGAGCGCGCGGACGCGGACCGGAGCGCAAGGGAGCGGAGCAGCGGGCGGGCACGGGAGTGGAGCTCCGGACACGGCAACGGCGAGCAAGTGACGGGAGTGGCGAACGCGTGCGATGGGGGCAGCTCGGACACGATGAACCCGAGCAAATGGCCACGAATCGACCAAAAGGAGGGGGTAGGTAGCATCTACACAGCTTCGGGATCTCGACTTCGTCCTCTGTTGGGCTCGTACGTTTCTACGGCGACGACGAGCATCGCAATGGCGACGGCAAACTCGGCCTACAGTGGGGAGGGGTAGCGGCGACGGAGTAGTGCAAGAGATAGAGGCGAAACAGGGAGATGCTCACCCTGGAGCTCAAGATGGCTCGCTGGCGGCTTAGTAGCAGCAGGGAGGTGGATAGGAGCGACGGACGACGGAGGCCGAAGGATGACGACGACTTGATCCCGGTGTTGTGGTGGCTCTGATCTCGAGCGCGTCCACGTAGTTGACGTAGGCGATGAAGGCGGTGCTCCTGGCGCGGTCCCTGGGAGCAAAGAGGGCAGTGGCTACGGCTACTCCGGCGGTGCGTCCATGGCGGTGCGGCTCAGGACGGACGGATCTGAGGGGGGTGGGGGAGGCGGAGATCTGGGAGGAGAGCAGGGGGCGAGTGGGAGAGGGAACCGAGGAGCCGCGGTGCTGGCGGCCTTATCCCTCCGGCGGGGACGGCGAGGTGGTTCGACGGGGACGCGCCCCTGTTCATGGCGCGGTCGTAGGAACAGGGCGCGTGGGAAGAAGGCGACAAGGGGGGACGGGGGAGTGGGCCTGCTCGGTTGGGTCGGTTGGGCTGGCCGGCTGGGCCGCTTGGCCCAGTTGGCCAGGGGGTTCTTTTTCTTTCTCTTCCTATTTTATTTTTGTCTTTACTTTTTTCTATATCTTTCTTTTATTGTTTTATATTTTATTTTAGTTTTGTAAAATACAAAAATGATTCCTAAATTTGTATTACCACTAAACGCACTGCCACAAAAGGTTTACCCCCTTGATAAAATAGTTTAACATTTTATTAATTATAAAAACATTTAAATATTTGTTATTGCTATTGTTTATTCGCCTTAGAGTATTTAAACATTTTATAAGAATTGGGTTTTCTTCACCACAATTACCTATGCATTATTTGGCACAACCCAAACATTTTAGTTTTAAAGTTTGAAAACTTTTTGTTGTTTGCCATATTTTGAACTTGAATTTGAATCGTTTTTGAACTAACGCAAGATTATCAATAGCAATCGGGGTGACGTGGCATCATTAGTAGAGGGTTATTGTAGCTTAATTTATCCGGGTGTCACAATTCTCCTCCACTACAAGAAATCTCGTCCCGAGATTTAAGAGGGGAGTAAGGGGTTAAGTTCTGGTTACGATATTCTAGCGAATCTTCTCGAAGAAGTTAATCCCTTTCGTTGATGGCTTCAATTCTTTATTCCAAGTCATCATGATGAAGTCGACATCCTTTTTTTGGGACTCCATCGTACTTACGAAAGAATAGAGGGTGGGTATTCAGAGAGAACGGACTTCTGCAAGGTTGACTATCTGGTCGATAACATCGGGGAAGGTGGGGAAAAGTACTCTCGAATTGAAACTTAAGAAAATATCAAGAGCAAAGTAAGGACATGGAAAGTTTTGAGCGGGTAGGCAATCGTTCGATGCCTGAAACAGGGCATGAAAGGGGTTCAAAGCAATGGGAATAAGTATTGTGTCTGATATCAGAATTGATGATCTCTCAGACGGTGGCTCGTGAATTACATACGAGGCCACATGCGAGGAAGAACTTCGGGAACAGGGGGTGTCCAGGAGAGTCAGGTTTCGATCCTGTGGAGCTGTGGGTTATGGGCCCACATGCGGGTTAAAAGCAGGGAGGGCGTTGTCATCTTGCATGATCATGAGAGCAAGGCATGTCAGAGAAGAGACTATCAGTTATGTCGGCAACAATATCGGTACCAAGGGCGAGGGACGAAGAGAACCATTTTCCTGCTTGTTAAACGAGGCTGACCAATAGACAAAGTTGTCGTCCATCGGTGGTTACCGAAATGCCATCAACAAATGCAATAGGGTCTTAATGACACGGTTGTACACCAAGATGTTTACATAAGCAGGAGAAAATTACTGCTTAGATCATATAGATCACCAGAAAGGTTAAACAAATCAATGGAAAGGAAAAGGTGACCATCAGATTAAACAGAACAATGGAAAGGTAAATGTGTTTAAACACATGTTTCAGGGATATATCCTTCCCAAGGACAGGCAGAGCATGATATCCATGACGGGATAGAAAGTAGATAACTCTTTAGGTACGGGAGAGAATTTTCATGAAATTACCCATACAGCGGTGTTTGGATAATTGAGCAGGAAACATTAGCATTGGGCTTCAAATGTTCCTGTTGAAAATCGGAGTACCATAGACATGCTTCGAGATAGCATTAACATGGTCAACATGTGAAGATCAGACTTTGGAAACAAAAAGGATCCATCAGGAACAACTTGTACAATAAGTCTTACAATTTCCTCACGGAAGAATGACTAACCTTGCCAAAAAGGAAACTATAACAATAGGTCCTCCGGACAGGTGTGCTAGGCATGACATCACCTTACCGGGTCATATAAAGACCAACGTTATAACTCTTGTAAATATGCCCCAGCCATCATATCTGACCGAGGTTCAGATCTGATTGGTGTCAGGATACCTCAGACTCGGGATCCTGAGATAAAAAGGTGCGACACGAATTGACGAGAAGACATCATAAGATTCTCGGGAAATGAACTATGGAAGCGAGTTCCGAAACAAGAGTTCATCAGTAAACCAAGGTGAGAATGAGGAGGTGGCTGATGGACTCAGCGACAAATCAACGAGATTTCCAAAGGATGGATTTCCACAATTATGTGAACAAGGAGATAACATTTGCCAGGTCAAATGGTATAATGATGTATGCTCGAGGAAAACCTACACAACTAAACATTGGTTGAAAGATGCACCCATAATATGGGCTTAGGTAGCATGGTCAATGTTAGAATGGTGATTCAATAACCAACAGTCTAAGAATGAACTGTCGATCATTAACTTCAAAGCAATAGGGTTGCTAGACGTGCAGAATCCAAACAGCACAGTCCACCTGTTGGTATCCCGGTTAGAATCAACACGGGAACCTGGAAATGAATGGAGATGGAGAGAAGTATTACTATATCAAGAATTCTTAAGAGGTGGAGCAATCCTCACAACATTCTTGATATAGAAGACAGTAATACTACAAGGTAGAACATAACCTAAGCTAGATAGCAAGGAAATCAAGGTACAACACAAAACATGAACAAGTTTGTGTTGGGGGGAAGGCAAGAATGTTGCCGATGATAACACAAATCATCGAGGGGCAAGGATGGTATTTCTCATCATGAATTTGACTGATATTCTGGAAGAGCTCAGAATGTTGATGATGATCACGACACATTTGTCGAGAGATTTCATGAATATGTGACCAATCAGCGACGACATCAGGTCAAAGGAATGATGAAGCGAAGGGTTATTGGAACCATGGGTATGACACAAACTCAGAATCAAGTTTGTGGTTCGAGGTGAAACGATAAGACGAGGAAATCGACGTAAGATTACCTCACCGTCGAAATTTGTGCTCTGGGAAGAAGGACCAGGTAGCACCGTTAAAATTTATCACAATAATGATATAGCCAATTAGGCTAGGAATGACTTGAAGGATTATTAAACTCATAAGCAACGAAAATTACTTGGGGTTATCGAACCGGAATGCGGAATCGGTTCGCATATCAGTGTTCTCAGTTGATGACAACCCAGAACCCGGGGGAAATCTGAAATCGGTGAGAAGCAATACTAGATGAAGACTCATAGGGAGCAACACAGTTCTTTGATATTCTCGAGATACCGGGGGTAATACTCGACGAAAGATCAAAGTAGAGGTTGGACTGGGGTATTTCTCTGTAGAAGACAAGTGCTTAAACTTGCACGAGAAATGGTATTTAAAGGAGAACATGGTCGGAACCACGATTGCAAAAGACCAGATCCTAGATATAAGATGAACTTATACCAAAGGAATAATTAATTTAAGAGAAGCTTTAATGATAAGATCTACATCGTATCCATGGGCATGAACACCAAGTTCAAGGTCGACTCCCACTTCTCCAGTGCATAACCTTTCATTCACTTCTCACTTTCGAAGAAGTTGTAGTGTTGAAATTTTATCTGACAAAATACCAGAAGAATATGACTCGTGAAAACTCTCGGGTTCCCACAGATTAAGGAAGGTATAAGTTCAACCCATCGGGGCATCTTAGGAACATATACCACAAGCTTCGAGAGTAATTATCACCAGCTGGAAGGCAGAGCATGGTTGACCAAATCCGAGAATAGGATTTACCAATGGCATTTTGTATCAGGGAAAGAACGTCTCAAGGTTTTTGTATATGAAGGACTCTGTCAGGTGATATTTCAACAAAGGATCCGACGATCCATAACGGAGCTAATGTGAGCATCGACACACAATCAGATAAAGAAACAATGCAAGGGCATCTGATTATAGAACATCTGAATAATTTGATGCTTAGATAACAAAGGAATTAAGATTTCCAAAACGAAGGATCAGAAGCAGATGCTCTGATTAAGAATGGATAAGTTGAACAGTCTTAGGGGTACAAGCGACGACAATTTGATTGGTCGAGAACCAGCTCATGTTTAAAATGACATCTGAGCCGAAAGGATGAATTCTGTGATCTGATTGAGGATTGTGAGCATTCGCAAAATAATGAATCAAGGGGATTGAAATGATAGTGACAAAGGATGTCAATGGAGATTGCTAGAAATATGGAATTAACCATAGTACCGGAAGGCAAGGAATTCAGGAGCAATAGGCTCCTAAGGATTTTCGGAAAACCGAATAGTATCCTGAAGAATTTAGTGAAACACAAAACAACTAGGAATGAAGAAATCCTCGATAAGGGTGAGAGTTTATGCGTCGGTGTAATCCTGCAGAAAAGAGCTGCAAGGCAGCAAGCACGAAGGATTCTCGGAATAGCGGGAAGTAGTTTAGGGTATCTTGTAGTAACAAGAGTAATCGAGAATGAAGGTTAGGGTGGCAAGTATAAGTAGCTATCCATACGGATGTCTCGGTGGTAGGGTTGCAAACCCGATGAGCACAAGTTCTCGGAAGAACATCAGAGAGTATCTTCAGAACCCAACGGTGCGCCAAGCAATCATCTGGAGTGACGGGCTCTCGGGAGAAAGTAATTACGAGATCCTAGAGTTAGAGTTAGAAAAATCATTTTAACCCGAATAGAAGAGAGATCAGATTCCCAGAGTAAAAATCGAGGAGTAAAAGATCCTAATACTACCCAATGGCGACATGGGCCCATGGACCGCACATCCATGTTAGTAAAACAGTTTTCATCGACTAGACTCGACTTCGGCCAAGGAGTGTGGAAGGGGGATTCCTACAGCGATCGGCTCGATACCAACTTGGACGCCCGATTCAATCGTACACTAATCATGCACGCATAAGCGTAATGATCAAGATCGAGGACTCACGGAAGATATCACAACACAACTCTAAAACATAAATAAGTCATACAAGCATCATAATACAAGCCAGGGGCCCCGAGGGCTCGAATACAAGTGCTCGATCATAGACGAGTGAGCGGAAGCAACAATATCTGAGTATAGACATAAGTTAAACAAATTGCAGGGGTGCACCACATTACCCAACACGCTCGATCCCATTTGGCCAGACACACTTTCCTGGGTCATGCCCGGCCTCGGAAGATCAACACGTCGCAGCCCCACCTAGGCTCAACAGAGAGGTCAGCACACCGGTCTAAATCCTATGCGCGCAGGGGTCTAGGCCCATCGCCCATTGCACACGTGCATGTTGCGTACGCGGCCGGAAGTAGACCTAGCCCCCTTAATACAAGCGCGAGCTTGCGGTCCAATGCGGAGCGCGTCGCTGAGTCGCTGACGTCAAAAAGAGCTTAGGCTGATACCACGACGCCGAGTGCCCATAACTGTTCACGTGTAGTTGGTTAGTGTGTATAGGCTAGTGGCCAGACTCAGATCAAATACCAAGATCTCGTTAAGCGTGTTAAGTATCCGCGAACGCCGACCAGGGCCAGGCCCACCTCTCTCCTAGGTGGTCTCAACCTGCCCTGTCGCTCCGCCACAAAGTAACAGTCGGGGGCCGTCAAGAACCCAGGCCCATCTCTACCGGGATGGAGCCACCTGCCCCTTCAGCCCCCATCTTTGAACAGCAACATAAGTAATGTAACAGTATAAAGTATGTAGCATATGCCCGTGATCACCTCCCGAAGTGATCATGGCCCAGTAGTATAGCATGGCAGACGGACAAGAGTGTAGGGCCACTGATGGAACACTAGCATCCTATACTAAGCATTAGGATAGCAGGTAAAGGTATCAATAATTGTACCAGCAATGACAGGCTATGCAGTAGAATAGGATTAACCGAAATCAATAACATGCTACACTACTCTAATGCAAGAAGTAGAAAGAAGGAATAGGCGATATCTCACTACTGGAATCTGGCACTTTGCCATCTGCCATGGCAGATGGCAAAGGCATGGTCGGCGGATGGCAAAGGCTTTGCCATCTGCCAGCAGATGGCAAACAGTTTGTCCGAAACCCTGCGGTAAAGGCTTCTTTGCCATCTGGCGGGCTGATGGCAAGAGTCAGGGCTTTGCCATCTATTTGGCGGATGGCAAAGCCTCTTAACACCTTTAGAAGGCTAACGGCATACTTTGCCATCTGCCGCCAGATGGCAAAGGTCTGAGGTTCTTTGCCATCTGCCGCCAGAGGGCAAAGGTTGAATGCTTTGCCGTCTGCCACAGATGGCAAAGGCTGAATGCTTTGCCGTCTGCCACAAATGGCAAATAGGTTGCATGCTTTGCCGTCTGCCAGCAGATGGCAAAGAGGTTTGCCATCAGCTGGTAGATGGCAAAGAGCCCAAATAGGCCAGCCCAAATAGGCCTCTTTGCCATCTGCCAGTTGATGGCAAAGTGACTATATTGCCCCATTTAATTTTGTATTTTCTTATATCAATTCATTTTCACAGAAATCAAACACAAATATATTTATATGAACAATATAGCATATTCAACACATATTACCAATAGTCATGAACACATATGTATCCAACACATGTTACCAATAGTAGCAAGTTTCATCCGTACATATACATAGTTTCATCAATATTACAGTTTCATCCATAGGTAGCAAGTTTCACAAGGTCAAAACAAAACTAAATACAAGCACTCCATCAACCCAAGCTTCCGTGATCTTAAGCAAATCTGTAAAATGGGAAAGAAGAAAGTTAGAAGAAGAAGACTAGAAGAAGAAGATTATTATGATGCAACTAAAATGTGAAGATTATTATGATGCAACTTATATCTGTAAAATAGGTCATTTTGGAGCTAAGTATGGTTATTATGTCATTTTTGATCTAGCTAAGCATACTAAGTCATTTTGGTGTAAAACATGCTAAGGTCATTCTAGAGCTAAGTAAGTTTATTATGTCATTTTGGAGCTAGCTAAGCATGTGAAGTCATTTAGGAGCTAAAATATGTCATTTCTTAAGCATATTATGTCATTTTAGAGTTAGCTAAGCATATTAAGTGATTTTGGAGGAAAAGATGCTAAGTATAGGTCATTTTAGAGCTATCCTAGGTTAAATAGGTCATTTTTAAGCTAGCTAAGCATATTAAGTCATTTTGGAGGAAAAATGCTAAGTATAGGTCATTTTAGAGCTATCCTAGGTAAATATGTCATTTTGGAGCTAATTAAGCTTATTATGTCATTTTGGAGCTAGCTAAGCATGTGAAGTCATTTAGGAGCTAAACTATGTCATTTCTTAAGCATATTATGTCATTTTAGAGCTAGTTAAGCATATTAACTAATTTTGGAGGAAAAGATTCTAAGTATAGGTCATTTTGAAGCTAGCTAAGCATATTAAGTCATTTTGGAGGAAAAAATGCTAAGTATATGTCATTTTAGAGCTATCCTAGGTTAAATAGGTCATTTTGGAGCTAATTAAGCTTATTATATAATTTTTGAGCTAGCTAAGCATATTAAGTCATTTTGGAGGAAAAAATGCTAAGTATAGGTCATTTTAGAGCTAGCCTAGGTTGAATAGGTCATTTTGAAGCTAAGTAAGCTTATTATGTCATTTTGGAGCTAGCTAAGCATATGAAGTCATTTAGGACCTAAAATATGTCATTTCTTAAGAATACTATATCATTTTAGAGCTAGCTAAGCATATTAAGTCATTTTGGAGGAAAAGATGCTAAGTATAGGTCATTTTAGAGCTATCCTAGGTTAAATAGGTCATTTTTAAGCTAGCTGAGCATATTAAGTCATTTTGGAGGAAAAATGCTAAGTATAGGTCATTTTAGAGCTATCCTAGGTAAATATGTCATTTTGGAGCTAATTAAGCTTATTATGTCATTTTGGAGCTAGCTAAGCATGTGAAGTCATTTAGGAGCTAAACTATGTCATTTCTTAAGCATATTATGTCATTTTAGAGCTAGTTAAGCATATTAACTAATTTTGGAGGAAAAGATTCTAAGTATAGGTCATTTTGAAGCTAGCTAAGCATATTAAGTCATTTTGGAGGAAAAAATGCTAAGTATAGGTCATTTTAGAGCTAGCCTAGGTTGAATAGGTCATTTTGAAGCTAAGTAAGGTTATTATGTCATTTTGGAGCTAGCTAAGCATATGAAGTCATTTAGGACCTAAAATATGTCATTTCTTAAGCATACTATATCATTTTAGAGCTAGCTAAGCATATTAAGTCATTTTGGAGGAAAAGATGCTAAGTATAGGTCATTTTAGAGCTATCCTAGGTTAAATAGGTCATTTTTAAGCTAGCTGAGCATATTAAGTCATTTTGGAGGAAAAATGCTAAGTATAGGTCATTTCACAGCTATCCTAGGTAAATATGTCATTTTGGAGCTAATTAAGCTTATTATGTCATTTTGGAGCTAGCTAAGCATGTGAAGTCATTTAGGAGCTAAACTATGTCATTTCTTAAACATATTATGTCATTTTAGAGCTAGTTAAGCATATTAACTAATTTTGGAGGAAAAGATTCTAAGTATAGGTCATTTTGAAGCTAGCTAAGCATATTAAGTCATTTTGGAGGAAAAAATGCTAAGTATATGTCATTTTAGAGCTATCCTAGGTTAAATAGGTCATTTAGGAGCTAATTAAGCTTATTATGTAATTTTTGAGCTAGCTAAGCATATTAAGTCATTTTGGAGGAAAAAATGCTAAGTATAGGTCATTTTAGAGCTAGCCTAGGTTGAATAGGTCATTTTGAAGCTAAGTAAGGTTATTATGTCATTTTGGAGCTAGCTAAGCATATGAAGTCATTTAGGACCTAAAATATGTCATTTCTTAAGCATATTATATCATTTTAGAGCTAGCTAAGCATATTAAGTCATTTTGGAGGAAAAGATGCTAAGTATAGGTCATTTTAGAGCTATCCTAGGTTAAATATGACATTTTAAGCTAGCTAAGCATATTAAGTCATTTTGGAGGAAAAATGCTAAGTATAGGTCATTTTAGAGCTATCCTAGGTTAAATATGTCATTTTGGAGCTAATTAAGCTTATTATGTCATTTTGAGCTAGCTAAGCATATTGAGTCATTTTGGAGGAAAAATGCTAAGTATATGATTATGTCGCTAGTATCCATATGGCGAGAGAACCGGGCCGACATGACTAGTCATAGAACCAAGGTGGCACAAACGTACAAGGGACAGGCATACATGACCCAAAGAATGCACGTGTCGGTCATCGTGAGTGCAACCAAGTCGTAGCAAGCTACAAGGACTTGGTGATACACCACGTGACATTTCCCAGTAGGGAGAGACACAGAGCAAAGAAGGACACATGCCGGTCAACCCATGTGTTCCGGAGCAATGGCGAACTACCATGGCTCGATGGAAGCACTAGGAGGCATTTCCCTGTATGGAAGGCTACCAAAGGCACACGACTAGGTGTCGAATCCCACACATACAATGCATTTCAAACATACACACATTATGCACGATATGTGTAGATACAACATGGCATCACAACAAAACTCTATTAAGCAAAACACTTGGGAAACTTACCGTCATCACGGAGGTGTAGGTGTAGGTGTAGGTGTAGGACCGGTCGCGCCAGTGGCAGACGGAGAAGGATCGGTCGTTGCTTGTCGGGAGTTACGCTGCACCAATGATTATTTCCAATGTATCGTTAGCATGATGCAACTCAAATGTGAAGACTAGTAACTAATGACCGTTCAAATGAAACTCACCGTGCCCGCCGGAGCAATGACTGCATCGGCGGAGGGTCTCAGCCGTTTTTCTCGCACATGGACTGCACATTTGGTTTTGACGAGTCAGTCATATTAGTTACTAATGAAAGGAACATTGCGTGCATGATTTAGCTAATATGCGAAGAAACTTACCACGAAGAGCTCGTACATGGCCTGGTTAGCCTAGTCGTTCGGTTCCTCTCCTCCTCCAACAGCCTAGCCGTCCTCTCCTCATTCTCCTGTCCCCTCCGCCGCTTTGTCGGTCCCTCTCCGCCAACTTCCGTCCCTCTCCTCAAAAGCAGCCTGGGTCTTCACTCTCTCTGCCTCAATAGCAGCCTGCAACACCACTCGTTAGCATTCTAATCATCGACGGCCGCAAACACAATGTAATGGAGGAAAGGCTACTGAGTCCATATAACAAACCTGGAATTTGATTTCCACTGGTCGTACACAAGGCGGTATCTCAGGATCAGAGCTGGTCTGGCGCTTCTTGATCTGCGGGAGAGTGCTACTACAACGTATCAGTCCATTACCAATGGCTAACGAGCCATGGGACCTCCCGCCACCAGATATCATCACCATCTCTGGATCAAGAGGCCGGCTCGGGTTAAAGTCCGGCCCTTTCCTCGCCTTCCCCTGCTTAACGTACTGCACCATCTTGTGGTGGGAGGCCTCGTTGCTGAAGTTCTTTGCATTTTCGAGGTCATACTCAGAGAATGCCTTGGCCTTCTTGTACGATGCAATATTGGACATGCCATAGAGGTCGAACAGCTCTGGCACTGGAGCCTTGTTGTGTTTTGACTAAAAGAGAGGAACAGAGTATTAGTTAAGGACTCAAGCTAGCACAAAGAATGAATTTGCATGAATCATGAAGCAAACCACACATACCCAGTTTTTCCCGTACCCATTTAGGTCGACGCTGCCTAGATGGTGTGGCACACCTTTCATTTTGAAACGCTTCTCCTTTGCTATGTTGTGGGCGACGCGCCATTGGGGAGAGCACCACTCATCCACCAACACCTCCCAGCAGTCCATCTTGTCCGCACACCATCTCGGGGGCACCTAAGTTAAGCAAGAGAAATTTGAGCGCTACGCCTACGAATCAAATCAAGGAAACTAAGTACAAGGCCTTAAGAATAGTTAATTACCTTCATGTACTTCTCCTTACTCAGATACTTGTCCCGGCACTTCTCTTTTCTCCTCCTAATAACAGTCTCTGCTAAGTAGTCTCGAACAGCTGCGTCAGGAGCCTCGTCTCAGAAAGTTTCAAGTAGGCGCCTGCACTCGGCGTCGATAACCCGAGCCGCGGCCTCCTCCTGTCCTCAGCACACCTGTAGAAGGTCTGCAATCAAACAAGAAAACACGGATTAGAAGGTCTGCAATCAAACAAGAAAACACATGTAGAAGGTATGCAATCAAAGAAGAAAACACAACGTAAATGGCAAAGGAGAAATTACCCAAAATGTGGCGATCACAATGTCGGCCACCGTGTCGCACTCGACATCGCCGACCCTATGCTCCGGCGGGGCCGGGGCAGCCAAGTAGTGCTCCCAGGTCATTCCTAGCTCGAACCCGGCCCTCACCGGCAACGTGACCCACCCGGGAAGCATCGGCGACAAATCACACCAAGGACAGTGTTGGGCCTGCGGACACCATCTTCGTGTGTCCAAGAACTGCAGATGACAAGGCCAACGATTAGATATTCAAGAAACGTCAAGGCAAAAGGTTAAAAAAAGAGTAAATGCACTTACTTCTCCCCGTTAGGCGCAATCAACCACCTCTGGTCGGGGGTCGCCGGGGTGGGCGGGAGCTTTGTACGACCACGCTGGTAGACTTTGCGCCCCTCAACCCACTCACCCTCGCTATAGCTATCAGGACTGTAGTCTCCACCCTGAACACAACCATGTGCACTCGACTCCGTCCAGTCCTCCCATGGGCTCGGCTCCGACTCAGTGTGACCCGGTCTGAGCTCCGGAGTCTCGTGGGGCGAAGACTCGGCGGCCCGAGGCTCGTCGGCCGTAGGCGCGTCTGCCATAGGCTCGTTGGCCGGAGGCTCGTGGAGTGGAGTCCGAGACGGGTCCACCTCAGATGGCTCGATCTCAGATGGAGCAGCTCTGTGGTCGGGTGACTCAGCTGGGGGTGGCGGCGAGGAAGGCGTAGCAGCCTTCCTACCTCTCCCGACGCCACGTCCACCTCTAGCAGCCTTCTCCTTCTTCTTACCCCCCGAGACCTCTCCCGGCCGAAGAAGAAGCGACCATCGCTGGACTCTGCAAACTGAGATCTAGCGCTCTCCGGAGGCTATGGGGGGGAATGGAACTACCCCTCCCACCACGCGCCGAGGTAGGAGCCCCGGAGCGCTCTCGACCCGCGCCCACCATCTGTCAACACCTGGAATGACAAAGAGTAAACGAAATTAGTACAACATAAAAAATGAATACCTGACATGAATAATAATATGTATATAAATTCATTTTAGAGGAATAAATGCTAAGTATAGCTCATTTTAGAGCTAGCTAGGTTAAAACTTGAACTAATTAATAATATATATGTATATAATAATAATGGAATACCTGACATGAACTATAATATTAATCTTCATCGTCATCATTAATAAATGCATCATCATCATCTATATATGCACGAAGACCGGAACAGAGCAAATGAAGGGGGAGAGGAGGAGATGTCATTTGTGCTCACCAATAAATTCATCAACATCGGAAGCTCTCCGAATGTAATCGGTCAAGTTGAACATCAGACCCTCACAGCGATGAAACAACTGCACATTTAAATCCACCCGATCAACGCAAATATATATGATGTTTTTCATGACAAAATTGGAAAATATATGACCTAACTCATAATTCATAAATAAATAGGAAGTGTCTATTTAGTACTTGATTGTTTTCCAATTCGGTATCATTCACATTTCCTGACAAATAAATAGAGGACACTTGTATGTCCAAAAAAATCCACCCCGGCAAAACACCAACCAAACACCTAGGTAGTTTTGGTAAAACTGAGAAAAATCATGGTTTAAAGAAACTGTAGTATTCATTGTGTACGCATATGAATATAGTGGTTTTCAATTACCATGGTTCTCTAGAAACTTTGTTGCCAAACTAAGCCGATAACAAAGTATTTTCTAAGTATTTTAAGAATACTACAGTTTTTAAGATTACCATAGTTTTATTTACAATGAGGTATTTGGTTGCCTCTAACAATTGTGATTTTAAAACTGCAGTATTTGCTAAACTGTAGTTTTTTCTCTGCATAAAAAAAAGAACCTGAGACCTCTTTTTTAAAAACAGAGGAGCCGAAAAGAAAGGACAGGACGTCGTTATCTTCTTCACTCAATCTAAAACAGAAGCATCGCTCCTACGCCGCCGCCGCCTCCTTTGGAGATATCTCCCTCGGCAGCCATGGGGAAGAAAAGGGACGAGGATGGAGAAACCAAAGGTGAGTAGACTCTACCTGCCCACCGTCGATTCACTCCTCTCGCCCCTCCATGCTGATCGCCGGCCCCTTCCTCTGCATGGCTGTGCCTTTCCTAACTATGCATGTCGCCCAGCTCTGCTCGAACTGTTCGTCTAGACTGCTAGCTGGATCTCTATGCTTGTTAATTCAACTCCGCTCGAGCTGTTCGTCTAGTCTGCTAGCTGGATCTTAATGCTTGTTAATTGAGGACTACTCGAGCTGTTCGTCTAGTCTGCTAGCATTCTTAATTCAGGACTTGTATACATGTCTTTACAATCAGGTAGGTTCACTGTTCGACCTTGTACAGAATATGTTTTTTGCTGGTTGCTGGTTAGCTGAATATTTGCTTTGGATCAGTCCCTTTTTTAACCAACTGATTGGAGATTTACATGCACCTGTATACATAATGAAGACGCATTCGTATTTTGTAAATGCAATGAACAAATTCTTGAACGCAGACTGTTTCTTCTATTAGTATTATGTTGTTCACTGCCATTGTATCTGATAAGTCCAGTCATGAACTTGTATACGCAATGAACAAATGAGATACTACTGGAGATGCAGGCCTAGAGCCTTGAATTCAACCTCCTCCAAAAGTTGGCTTTTAATGCAAATAAGAAACTCCGTCTATGTATATCTTCATCATCAGGTGATTCATAGGAGATGCCGTGCCATGAATGATCTTTTTTGTATACACAAACCACCCATTGGGTTGTCATGCACGCTGATGGTTAGGATATCCAGCTAGCTAAACTGTAGTATCTTGTACCCATTGACAAAAATATTGTGGTTTTTAATACTTCGGTTTTTCTAATATTTTGCTACCAAACATAGCCAACTTTGTTAGCTTAGTATTTTTAAAGTATTTTTCAGATTACCATAGTTTGTTAGGGCTCCCCGTTTGTTAGCTTAGTATTTTTAAAGTATTCTGAGAATGCTGCAGTTTTCAGATTACCATAGTTTTAATTACAACGAGGTGTTTGGCTGCCACTAGAAACTATGTTTTTAATACTGCATTATTTGCAAAACCATGGTATTATCTCTGTATAAAAAAAAGAACCCTGAACCTCTTTTTTATGAGAGCAGCTAACTAGCCATTAGCGGTGCAAGCACACGCCTGCTGGCCGGAGCTGATCAACATGCTCAGCTAGCTAACATACGGGCCATCCCATCAGGAGCCCGGAGGAAGAAACAACCAGCTCATATGTCCCTCTCACTCCTTCCCGCCGGCTAAGCCGAGCTGAGCCACCGTTCCATGCACTCGCAGCCCCACCCCATACTAAAAGTACCAGGTGTAGTTTGTTGTGGTATAGTTTGAACAAGGATACCTGAATCTGAATTGTCGAATACTTCAACAGGTCTGGGGTTCTTTAGAAACTGTAGTTTTCTTGAAACCATGGTTTTTTTGCAGTTTTGGAAACTGTAGTTTTCTTGAAACCATGGTTTTTTTGCTGTTTTGAAAAAAGAGGTTGGCACCTCTTTTTTCATAAACAGAGAAATGTGTATATTACTTGGCTCTCCCCTGCAATTTTGCTTGGTAAAACTACCGTAAAACAGCACCAGCCAAACATATCCATAGTTTCCGAAAACTGAAAAAATGCAGTTTTTAGAAACTGTAGTATTTGTTGTCCACGCATTGCAATACCAAGGTTTTGGAATGCTACAGTATTTTAAAAACTATGCTGCCAAACTAGGCCTACAGTTTTTTAGATTACCATAGTTTTTTTTACAACAAGCTGTTTGGTTGCCACTAAAAACTGTGATTTTAATACTGCGGTATTTACCAAACCAAGGTTTTTTCTCTACATAAAAAAAAGAGACCTCTGGACCTCTTTTTTTAAAACAGAGCAGCTGTAAAAGAAAGAGGGAAGCATGGTTATCTTTTCCCTCACTATTCGCATCAATTCCCCTTCGCTTCCATGCCATCGTTGCCACTGCCATGTTGTTTCTAGAGTTTTATCCCTCAGCAGCAAAATTTTAGTAGGCGTCGCATGGCTCGCCGCTGCTACCTAGAGGCCATGGCATGTTTCTGCATGGGGCTGCAATAGATCGCAGCTTCCTAGATGCATGGTTTTTGTAAAACCATAGTATTCCAAAACCGAGGTATTCCAACGCGCGGGCAATGAATACTTTGGTTTCTTAAAACTGTTGTTTTTCGTAGTTTTGGCAATACTACCGAAGTGTTTGGTCAGCACTGTCTTGTATGACAGATACGCACGGATGACAGCTAAACCTAACTCAGCTACAACTAACGGGCTGCATGAGCGGATTAATCAGCCTGTGCTAACAGCTGCGGACTGCATGCAGCCTCGCCATGCACGATGTCAGCACATCCTCGTCTACCTCCTGCACTTCTACAAAGGATGTGTACACCACGCTCTGGTCAAGTCGAAACTCGGCCGCGCTGTACAGCAATCGATCGTACCCCACTACGCGCACGCAGCACATCTACACGCTTGGAATTTTTTGAGGCCTGATGGATTCGGTCGATCGTGTATGTCTCCAAAAAGACAATCTGGATACTGGTTAGGTACCTCACTCGAAAATATACTGGGTGATATGAAGGCAGTTGGTACAAGATGGACCCGTGAGGAAAAAATAGCAGGGAACAACAATGAGATGCTTGTGTTTCTCAGTTTAGAAAAAAGAGGTATGCACCTCTTTTTCAAATATTGTAGAAAAACCATGGTTTTAGAAATACTCCGGTTTATAAAACTACAATTACACCAAACGCATCAAAGTATTTCAAACCATGGTTTCTAAAAATACCATGGTATTATCTGAAAACTTCAAAAATACTGTGTTGCCAAACGCAGCCTAATGTTACATCACTGTAATACTGTAGTTTTTCAATACTTTTGTTTTTGCAACACCTTGCTATCAAAATCCCCTAGAAATTATAGTCCATATTAGCACAAGAATTGACAAAGAAAAGTACCAGATAATCTGCGTTGGATGGCGCCGTGGCGGGGAGGGCCGCGGGAAGGGGGCGGCGCCGTGGCCTGGCTCGGTGGAGGGGCGGCTGCGGTGGCGGGAGGGCATGAGGCACGCCAAGGTGGCCGGGAGGGCCATGGGGGGGGGCGGTGTCGTGGTTCTAAGTCCGACAGAGAATGGGGGTAGGTGTGGAGAGGCAAGATCCTAGCTATGGAGTAGTTGTATACGCAAGGGATTTACGAGTTCAGGCCCTTCTTGGAGCAAGTAATAGCCCTACGTCTCGGAGCCCGGAGGCGGTCGACTGGATTATATGCATATGTGTTACAGGGGTGTGAACCCTTCTACCTGTGGAGGGGGTGTGTAACATCCCAAATTTTGGAATGTTAATATAATTAATTGAATTGTTTGTTTGTTTGCTTGAGTGAATTAAATTTGAGTGAAATTTGAACCTTTTCAAAAACTTTTGAAAGAGAGGAATAAAATGACTTTCCCTTCTCCGTAAATTCAAATTCATCCTATTAAAATCAATGAGAGAAGATGACATGACTTCTTCAACTATAAAGAATTTGAGCGGAGTTTTGCAATTTAATTCTTTCAAATATTTGCACTTGTTTCTCTATTTTTCTTCCCAGAAATACCCGAAAATAAATTCTTGCAAGCAAGAAAGAGCGGAGGAAAATGACCCTCCAAAATCAGGGGCATTTTGAAAATATTTGAGCCAAGAAAAAACCAATGTTTTTATTTAAAATTATTTGCAAAAAGAAATAAAGCCTTTAGGGATTTTCTGAAAAAACATTTTTTTGGCCGTGGAATAATGCTCAACATCTACATTTTATTTTTCTGATAATTTTAGTATATAAAACTCTTTATTCGAATTGATTTGATTTCCTTTTATTGTTTTAGTTTCCTAATTTTAAAAATAGGAATGGAATCGTTTTATTAGGAAAAACCTGGCCCATTAAGCACTTTCCTATTCTAGCCCAACAAGAGATCATCTCCTTCCTCTGTTTCCTCTCACGTTCTGAAGCTTTCCATGTCCATGGAGACAGAAATCTCCACCTTCCCGATCTCCCTCGTCTTTCCATCCCAGCGCCTCCCGAGACCGCCTATAAACCCCCTCCTCTCCTCGTTCTATTTTTCCCATCACCACGCCTCCCTGCCCGTAGCCTTCTCGCCACCGTCCTCCTTTTCCTGCCTAGAACGCCACCAGAGCTCTCCTGAACCTCCCATCGCCCAGCCACCTCCCAAGCGCCGACCCCTCCTCCGCCACCCCACCTCGCCAAGCGACCTCGCCCCCTCGCCGAGCAGCCCTCCACATCGCCGTCTCCTTCCTGCCATCTCTGCCTCACGTCAGTAACTCCGTTTTTTTTCAGATTTATTTCCGTAACAGATTTAGTTCCGTTCTTGTTTGGCTTATAACTTTTGATCTAGAAGTCCAATGATGCTGATTCTTTTTGTGTTAGATCACAATTTTCTTGTAGTTTCCAAAATATATAATTTGTCTATGTTTGGATTTATAAAAATTGAGTTAGATCAGATTTGAATTAAAGCTTGTTTTGCTTATTCGGGAGTTTAAAATAGATTTTTATTTGATTCTTTTTCTACTGATCACTAGTGATCATATTTACCAGTGGTAAAAACTTCAAAATTGTTTGAGTATTTTAGCTTATTGTTTCATGTAAAACAAATTCTGTTTTAGTTCTATTCAATTATAGCTACTTCTTTTCTATAGTGGTTTTTAAATTATTTTATTTTATATTTCAGAAAGTTTATGTTTGGTTTCTATTAGTTAAACAGTAGGTGTTCAACAAGTTTTTACATTTATTTTTATTTTGTTATCGTGAAATCAATTCAAGTTAAGCTAATAACTTGCAATGGATTTCTTTACTGTTTTAACTCCCAATTGAAAATACTTTCAAAATAGCTTTATGAAAAAATACTTTATTTTTTTCTTTATCTTAACTAAATTTATATTTTATTCTCTGTTATTTTAGTGTTTTATTTTCCGTTAGACAAAACTATTTTTGTGAATGTTGTAGTAGAAGACTCCTAGTTTTATTTGAAGTTCCTTGATTCTTATTCGCTCTCTCTTTTGTTTTGATTGTTAGTGTGAGTGCTTATGTAAATGATATGTTTGTTATATAGATTTTATCGAGAGTGACGAGTAGTCTATCAAGTTATTTCTTGAGAACGATAATTCTTCTTCGTCAACATCACCGAGCAAGTTCACTTTGACCATGTTTTCATACCTATGTTTTATTGCATTTAGTGGCACCTTTGCAACCAACCCTCGATAGTGTTATTGAAATTCTTGTAGTTGAGTAGTATGCATGAGGTAGGAACCCATCACCCTGTTACCAAGCCCGGACGTTATTTTATTCTAATGCTACGCTGTAGTAGACGGGTTTGGTATGAGTGTTCGAGTGGTGTGAAGAAGGAGGACTCTCGTCAATGACGACAACTCCATGATGGAATCTGCAAGGACTGCATCTTCAAGACCTCAAGACTTCAAGACTCGAGACAAGAATTCAATACACACTCTTTGGGTGAAGGATTTGTTGACGGGCACCTGGAGAAACCAGTGGTTGGCGGGATGCATGGAGAAGCGCCATGACATCTTGCGAAAGCTTCACCCAGACTCAAAGAGACGGAAGAATACTTCATGCCCGAAGCTTACCCGCAACCGCAAGTCATTATGGGCTCGCTTGGTTGACCTTAGTTGTGACTCTGGCTGGGGCGGTACTAGCGGATGTAGAACTACGGTAGGATGGGTTGAGTACCGACGGTGGTCGAGGAACTCTTTGGAAGACCATGTTTGGTCATCTTGTTCTCAAACACCACGAAGTGCGAGAACGTAAAGAGAGGGATCGAATCTTGCGGGTAAAGTGTACAAACCTCTGCAGAGGGTTAAAACCTAATCGATTAGCCGTGTCCCGATTACGGACAATTTGAGCATCTGGACTTGGATCTATTTCGAACTCTCAACACCGGATGATAACTTAATTGTGGGCAACTTATGATGATTTTGGGCTATGAGACATCGGTTGGCGGAACCATGTCATGATAGAAAACTCCATAGTACAGACTTCATTTATTCCTTTGATGTAGGGAAAATAAATCAGCTTTACGCAAACAAAACTCGCATACGAGCCATAAAGCCATATTGCATATAGTATAGTTTTATCATCTGTTTTCTCATGTTGTGATCTTGCGGTACATTCAATGTAATTGACCTACACGGCTGCAACGTATCATGTTGCGTATATTTGCTCGACGAGTAAGAGTTACGATCTGAGGTTACGGTCTACACTCAACTTGCCGATGGCGTTGATGGGACTCCACACCCGTTTGATTGTTTCCGCTGAGTATTATGAGGTATATATCATTTCGTTATTCATACATGTGATTGCACTTTGATATATACATTGATGTATGTGTGCCAACATACTTGATCGAGGATGGTACAATAACACGTAGGCTTGACCGTCGAGGTCGGGTCGCTCTGAAATGGTATCGAGCACATGTTGACCGAGGACGTGACCCTAGAAATCGGAAAGCCCTAGGACAGGAAATCTCTAAAACTTTATTTTCAAAAGGATCCTTTACTTCTCGTCTTTTCTGATTTTATCGATAGACCCTCTCACCTCAAATAGTTAGAATATACCCTTATCCTTTGATCACCCGGAGGATCAATCAAGACGCTCCAAGAAGGATTTGATATCGAGAACTGATGACCCTTCAGAGTAAAGAGGATTTCTCCATTAGAATCTACAACAGTTGAAGACTCAAGACTTGAAGGATCTGAAGAATTATTGACCTTTAGAAGACCAAACCCTGCTATACACCTCGTTAGATGCGATGATTTGTGAGTTGTCATTTGTTTGATGTTTTCCGACAGCCCCAAAATAAAACTCGTTTCTTCAAAAACTATTGGTTGTATTGTGTATATCCTCCCCACCTCTCTCATCTCACCCTAAAACCCTTGAACCCGTAGATGATGAATGAAGTTGGACTGATATTCTCGGACGAAGACTCAGCCCGAGGCGAGCTATGGATGCGAACATGGAAAATCACTTGGAGCAATTTGGTTTCAAGGAAGTATGAGGTTCAATATGCTCTTCAATACCTTCTGAAAGTGTTGCAACTTTGGTGGAACATGCACCAAGCCATACAGGATTTAATGGAGCAAGAACTTGGGAGGAATTCAAGAAGACACTGTTGAAATCACGTCTTATCCGGAAGCACAATGATGCACCAAGAAGTAAACCTTGTGCTGCAAGATTTGCGGAGAAATAGGACACACCTGGAGGAACACAAAGATGGATGCCCTCATTGTGAGGAGAAACACCCACCGAGGAATGCCCAACTAGCTGGTGACTTGCTTCTGTGTGAAGGAACCACCCACTACCGGTGCAATGTCACATTTACTCCACGGTGCAACAAACTATTTCAACCGTGAAGATGGAATGAAAGAAGCCCTCAAGGAAGATCTAGAAGAACCAAGATGATGAAAGTGTTGAAGACCTGGATGGAGAAGGTCTCAACAGATTTTACTCAATGCCTGCTATTCATGTGGAGAAGAAGGACATTTTCACAAGATTGCACCAAGGAAAGAAAGGAGTATCCAGGATATTTCCCACAGCAGAAGTGAAGTTTGACCCCGGAGATAGAAACTCTGATCATTACAGAGAAATCCAGAAGAGAAAAGGAAGGCAACCCGAGAGCAACACAATTTTTGCAGAGAAGGACTTGAGTCATATCACCGTTACAGGTGCAAGGATTTAGGTCATTACGCTAGTAAATGCCCGAAAAAGAAACCAAGAATCCAAGGAGCCCGCATAATCACAAAGAAGCCCGAGACATGTCGGAAGTCATTTGTTTTCGCTGCAAGGAGGCAGGACATTATGCTATTAAATGTCCCGACAAGATGAAAGCTGGAGTTGAGTAGTTGGGATTTTGATATGGATAATAAGAGTAGTAGAAAGCAATTTCCTTTTCATGAGCTCAATGAGTTGAGTTATGTAATAGATTTCTCGAGTTTGTAATAGTTCATGACTCAATAAAGTTGTAATGTCACATGCTGAAAAGCTTTAAGGAGTTGTCATATTTTATCTTGGAAATTAATATTCGGATGAACATGGAAGAAAGTGAGTTGTGATGCATAAACAGGAAATTGGAATTGAGTTTGAAGTTTTGTTTGGATGATATGAATGTGTGCCCGGAGATATGTA
The DNA here is from genome assembly GCA_021605205.1 of Aegilops longissima. Lineage (NCBI taxonomy): Eukaryota > Viridiplantae > Streptophyta > Magnoliopsida > Poales > Poaceae > Aegilops > Aegilops longissima. The sequence continues at coordinate 450,935,048 of CM038678.1, forward strand.
CCTCATTCTAAGCACCACTTTTGTTATACAACTGCAGATGACGACCCTTTACTGAGTCTTTCCTTAAAGGTCCGAAACCATCATGACCACGACAAGTGATCATGATTACCGAAGATCTGAAGGACATGATGAAGCATATTCACCTTGAAGGAGATGCAGTCTACAAAGGCTACCCTTTTATGCAAAAGGGAGTGGAACTTTGGTATGTGGAGGTACACCTCCACCGTTTGAAAGGAGTCTGCCCAAAGAGGATGGGGCATTACTTTTTCATCTCACGTGTGCCACAAGCAACTTTCTTCTACGCTGTTCGTGAAGCAGCCATGGAAGCCATACGCGAGATCGGAGAAATACTTGAAGCAAGAATCCGTTATACTCGGGATTACCTAAGCGAAGTGCATGCAGAGATGATGAAGGTGAAGCTCAAGGCCACCACAATGAAAAGAAGATTGAAGATTTCAAGGCACATGTCGCACAATTCGAGTGGGACTGAAGAATCCTCGAGGAGGATAAATAAATAAAGTGGAAGTAATGTCCGACCATACCAAATCATGTGGGTGGCAGCATTTGTAACAAAGTACCTTTTGAAATTTGGATTCACGAAAAATGGTTAAGGATGTAATGAAAGATTGATATGAAAATAATGAGATTTTATGGATAAACTTGTGCATTCTTTTGGTCATAGTACTCTGTAAAGCCACAAGATCAATGAAGAAAGAAATGTGTTATTCATGACGGTCCATAGAAGGAAGCTGAACAAAATAAGTTGGAGTTTTGTTTTGATATGATGGTATGAAGAAACAGAGTACTACTGGATTCAAAGGAGGTGTAACAAGAGAGTTACTCCAAGGATGAGTTAAAGCTGCACTAGTGTTGAAGTGGGCCATAACCCACGTGCCCGGGATTTTGAAAGGAAACGATATAACCTTGATAAAGGAATAAATTGGAGGAATCAGCATCCAATCAGCATACGTTTACGTAGGAGATTACGCAAAAACCTAAGCGTGGTGAAGTAACGATAGATGTTTTGTTTGGCTTGCGAAACCATGGATTTACTCGAACCCAATTCGAGGACGAGAGAAATTCTGCAATGCTTGTGAGTATGCCCAAGTGTTAGAATCGTGATTCACTGCTTACGTATGTGGTAATGATTCAAATGCACGGATGGATTGGCCCCATACCAAGACTTCTATCATGAACTATCATATGTTGATGGAAAATCGAGAGACTTGAAAACCTTTGAAGAGTGTCGACGCTATAAGCCCTAAAACCATAGAATGGTAGGACGATGGAACCCTTTACAGAAAAGCGATGCCAATCGTAGGTTATACGGTGAGGTTCAACCTAGACCGTTTTCTGCAGGAGAAACCATAAATTGTAGACCACCACGAGTATTTGAAAGTTGTCTAGAATGGACACGAGCCTATCGACTAAGAGGATCCATCCGGACAAATTTCAACTTTGATGAACCGACCCAAGCTTTTGAGGAAAACTCTATGCTTCCGATGTAAGAGCTTTAATGAAGGAGCTATTGTAAGATATGTGGAGAGACATACATTGTCAGCCCTCCAGAGGAAATATCTGAGTTTATTGGAACCATGACCTTGTTTTTAAGTGTGGTAGCACCCCGACCTTCGACCAAGACATTTTCTAGAAGACCCCAACCCTAACCTTTTCTTGCTAGCCTCTTGAATCTCGAGGACGAGATTCATTTTAAGTGTGGTAGGTTTGTAACATCCCAAATTTTGGAATGTTAATATAATTAATTGAATTGTTTGTTTTTTGCTTGAGTGAATTAAACTTGAGTGAAATTTGAACCTTTTCAAAAACTTTTGAAAGAGAGGAATAAAATGACTTTCCCTTCTCCGTAAATTCAAATTCATCCTATTAAAATCAATGAGAGAAGATGACATGACTTCTTCAACTATAAAGAATTTGAACGGAGTTTTGCAATTTAATTCTTTCAAATATTTGCACTTGTTTCTCTATTTTTCTTCCCGAGAAATACCCGAAAATAAATTCTTGCAAGCAAGAAAGAGCGGAGGAAAATGACCTCCAAAATCAGGGGCATTTTGAAAATATTTGAGCCAAGAAAAAACCAATGTTTTTATTTAAAATTATTTGCAAAAAGAAATAAAGCCTTTAGGGATTTTCTGAAAAAACATTTTTTTTGGCCGTGGAATAATGCTCAACATCTACATTTTATTTTTCCGATAATTTTAGTATATAAAACTCTTTATTCGAATTGATTTGATTTCCTTTTATTGTTTTAGTTTCCTAATTTTAAAAATAGGAATGGAATCGTTTTATTAGGAAAAACCTGGCCCATTAAGCACTTTCCTATTCTAGCCCAACAAGAGATCATCTCCTTCCTCTGTTTCCTCTCACGTTCTGAAGCTTTCCATGTCCATGGAGACAGAAATCTCCACCTTCCCGATCTCCTCGTCTTTCCGTCCCAGCGCCTCCGAGACCGCCTATAAAACCCCTCCTCTCCTCGTTCCATTTTTCCCATCACCACGCCTCCCCTGCCTGTAGCCTTCTCGCCACCGTCCTCCTTTTCCTGCCTAGAACGCTCACCAGAGCTCTCCTGGAACCTCCCATCGCCCAGCGTCACCTCCCAAGCGCCGACCCTCCTCCGCCACCCCACCCTCGGCGACCTCGCCCCCTCGCCGAGCAGCCCTCCACATCGCCGTCTCCTTCCTGCCATCTCTGCCTCACGTCTGGTAACTCCGTTTTCGTTTTCAGATTTATTTCCGTAACAGATTTAGTTCCGTTCTTGTTTAGCTTATCACTTTTGATCTAGAAGTCCAATGATGCTGATTCTTTTTGCGTTAGATCACAATTTTCTTTTAGTTTCCAAAAATATATAATTTGTCTATGTTTGGATTTATAAAATTGAGTTAGATCAGATTTGAATTAAAGCTTGTTTTGCTTATTCGGGAGTTTAAAATAGATTTTATTTGATTCTTCTTTCTACTGATCACTAGTGATCATATTTACCAGTGGTAAAAACTTCAAAATTGTTTGAGTATTTTAGCTTATTGTTTCATGTAAAACAAATTCTGTTTTAGTTCTATTCAATTATAGCTACTTCTTTTCTATAGTGGTTTTAAATTATTTTATTTTATATTTCAGAAAGTTTATGTTTGGTTTCTATTAGTTAAACAGTAGGTGTTCAACAAGTTTTTACATTTATTTTTATTTTGTTATCGTGAAATCAATTCAAGTTAAGCTAATAACTTGCAATGGATTTCTTTCTGTTTTAACTCCCAATTGAAAATACTTTCAAAATAGCTTTATGAAAAAATACTTTATTTTTTTTTCTTTATCTTAACTAAATTTATATTTTATTCTCTGTTATTTTAGTGTTTTATTTTCCGTTAGACAAAACTATTTTTGTGAATGTTGTAGTAGAAGACTCCTAGTTTTATTTGAAGTTCCTTCGGATTCTTATTCGCTCTCTCTTTTGTTTTGATTGTTAGTGTGAGTGCTTATGTAAATGATATGTTTGTTATATAGATTTTATCGAGAGTGACGAGTAGTCTATCAAGTTATTTCTTGAGAACGATAATTCTTCTTCGTCAACATCACCGAGCAAGTTCACTTTGACCATGTTTTCATACCTATGTTTTATTGCATTTAGTGGCACCTTTGCAACCACCCCTCGAGAGTGTTATTGAAATTCTTGTAGTTGAGTAGTATGCATGAGGTAGGAACCCATCACCCTGTTACCAAGCCGGGACGTTATTTTATTCTAATGCTACGCTGTAGTAGACGGGGTTTGGTATGAGTGTTCGAGAGTGGTGTGAAGAAGGAGGACTCTCGTCAATGACGACAACTCCATGATGGAATCTGCAAGGACTGCATCTTCAAGACCTCAAGACTTCAAGACTCGAGACAAGAATTCAATACACACTCTTTGGGTGAAGGACGGTTGACGGGCACCTGGAGAAACCAGTGGTTGGCGGGATGCATGGAGAAGCGCCATGACATCTTGCGGAAAGCTTCACCCAGACTCAAAGAGACGGAAGAATACTTCATGCCCGAAGCTTACCCGTGCAACCGCAAGTCATTATGGGCTCGCTTGGTTGACCTTAGTTGTGACTCTGGCTGGGGCGGTACTAGCAGATGTAGAACTACGGTAGGATGGGTTGAGTACGGACGGTGGTCGAGGAACTCTTTGGAAGACCATGTTTGGTCATCTTGTTCTCAAACACCACAAGTGCGAGAACGTAAAGAGAGGATCGAATCTTGCGGGTAAAGTGTACAAACCTCTGCAGAGGGTTAAAACCTAATCGATTAGCCGTGTCCCGATTCTGATAATTTGAGCATCTGGACTTGGATCTATTTCGAACTCTCAACACCGGATGATAACTTAATTGTGGGCAACTTATGATGATTTTGGGCTATGAGACATCGGTTGGCGGAACCATGTCATGATAGAAAACTCCATAGTACAGACTTCATTTATTCCTTTGATGTAGGGAAAATAAATCAGCTTTTACGCAAACAAAACTCGATACGAGCCATAAAGCCATATTGCATATAGTATAGTTTTATCACCTGTTTTCTCATGTTGTGATCTTGCGGTACATTCAATGTCTTGACCTACACGGCTGCAACGTATCATGTTGCGATATTTGCTCGACGAGTAAGAGTTACGATCTGAGGTTACGGTCTACACTCAACCTGCCGATGGCGTTGATGGGACTCCACACCCGTTTGATTGTTTCCACTGAGTATTATGAGGTATATATCATTTTACGTTATTCATACATGTGATTGCACTTTGATATATACATTGATGTCTTTGTGCCAAAGATACCGATCCGAGGATGGTACAATAATACGTAGGCTTGACCGTCTCGAGGTCGGGTCGCTCTGGTGGCTTATATAGAGTGCGCCAGACCCCAGCCAGCCCACGTAGTAGAGGGTTTAAGGTGCGTTAAAGCTAGGCGTTATTGGTAACGCCTTACATAAAGTCTCATTAAGGTCATAAAGACCATTTAACTACAGACCGTTTGGACACCGAGTGGCTCCTGGACTCTTGGTGGTCGAGTGGGTCTTCATAGTCGAGTGTCTTTGAATCTGTCGAGTGGAAGCCTACCAGTCGATTGGAAGGCTGCTTCTCTTGTGAGTGTCCTTGTGGAGGGTACCTTTGGGCAGGTCTATGACCCTACCCTGTACATGACTTCATCATTAGCCCCGAATGGATCGAGGTTTGAGTGAGGAAGGAGTTGATAATCTTTCCGACCTGTTCTTCGTGTTGTGAGTCGTATTACTCGGATCAACGACCTTTTAGTGATGGCATCAACTTCTCTTTCGATCGCCTTTGATCCATTCTTCACGTTTGTCGAGTGAACTTTGTGAACTCGAGGATTTTCGAGCAACGGATCTGAGGAAATCTGTTATCGGCGACGAGTTGCTCTGCGGTTAGCGGATTTTGCGGGATCGAATTTTGGGAAGCGCTTGAAGCGAGAAACCGCGCACTTTCGGATGGGATAAGACGATGAAGCCTCGATCCTCGCGCCGCTTTTTTCGCCACGTATCGTCGCGCGCTTTATTATGGGATTGTGACGGGATTGCTCGGGCCTACGGTCAGCCACTGGAGCGACCCCATATAAAGCGTTGGACCGGGCATTTTGAACAGTGCGTCCTCAAACTTCTCCTCTCTCCGCCTCCAAAACTTTCTCGCCGCGCTCTCCGTCTGTCCATCGCTGAAGCTCGGTACTTTTCTCGCCGGCGACCATGGTGAAGGACAAGACCGCAGCCCTGGAACAGGTGAAGAAGGCGGCGGCGAAGGCCAAGGGAGAGCGCGCCCGGTCAGGCGGCTCCTCTTCAAGGGTCCAAGCTGCCGCAGGCTGGGTCCAAGGAGATCGGATCCGCCGACCATCACCGAGAAGGATCTCACCGATCCGCCAACGAAGAATGATCCCCATGGGTCGGCGAGGCTTTCGGACACGGAGTGGCAACCGCAGCTGAAGAGGGTGAGTCGTCCTCCTGGCCACCCACGTAGATAGGGGGTTTTCTCTGCCGCCAAATCCTTTTTTCCGGGGGTTTTTGAACTTTTTTGGAGCGCAACTCCACCATTTCACTCCAAACTCCATTGTGTATCTTGCTGCTTTCATTTTGCTATGCGAGAATTTCTTGGGTTGTCGACCGCACTGGGGTCTCTTCAAGCACATATTCACCTGTCGCTCTCAGACGGTGAAGAAAACGAGCCCGAATGACGAGAGGACCCAAGTAATCCAGATGTGTGGGGGACTCGGGGTCCAAATGAGGGGGAAGAGCGCCTTTCCAACTATGACTCTCCCCGACTCGGTTAGAGGGTGGCAGTCGACCTGGTTTTACTGCCAAGACCAGCCGACGCCGGGGCAGTCGACTGGGCTCCCTCCTTTCTCCATGAGTCGAGTGAACAAGCCATCTTCCCTGAAGGTGTTACCAGAGGAGAAGGCCCAAGTAAAGCTTCTGATGGAGCGTGTAGTCCAGCTTATTCGCGATGGGGTGACCGGCATGGATCTCCTGGAGGTTTTTCTCCGACGGCGTATTCAGCCACTCCAATACCGAGGTCATCCGATATGGATGTACTCCGGTACGGATGATACCACTCGGGTCCATCCAGAGGAGGTTGATGACGCCATACTGGAGAAGTGGATGACTGCCATCACAGGAAATAAAGACAACCCTCACGGAGCTAGGAGGATTCCACCACTCGACCAGAGTTACCAACCAGACAAGGTATCACCACTTATCTCCGACTGTGATTCTGCTGCATTCATTCTGTTTTGATGCCAATTCGTCGACTGACTTTCACCTTGTTTTGTTGTCTTCTAGGTCACCACTGAGATGTACTCGATGCCCAACGGGGCGCAGGAAACAGTCGAAGAAGAAGAAGGAAGTGGAGGTGAGAGTCCGGAGGAATGGGAGTCCAACGGCGAGGAGGATGATGGCTCTGATGATGAGGAGGAGGAGGAGGAAGAGGAGGAAGACGTCGATCCTCCTCGCTCGGAGGGAAGGTCCAAGTTGACGCACGACCCGGCGGCCGGGCGCGGTAAAGCTGTTGTGCCCACCGTCGGTCGGCAAGCGACCTAGGACAACTTCTCCAGCGCCGACCGAGAAACCGCCGAAGCAACCTCGGCGACGTCGTCAAAGCCGGGCGAAGGCCCTGCCCAAGATGCGAATGGTCATCCCCACCATCTCCGGGTAACCAATGTAACCTTGTATTTCCTTATTCAACATGAGTGAACTTTTGGTCGACTTGATGATTGATCACCGATTCTTGAAATCTACTGCGCCGCTACCTCCGAGACTTCAATAGCGGGAAGATCAGAAATGGAGGATCGGTCACCTCAACCTTGGTAAGATCTTTGAGGTTTCGCTTTTAGTCGATCGGACTTCCATGTTTACTTCAATCTTTCTTGTAGTTCCGCCTCATGTCATTGATCTCCCCGATGATGACGAGGAAGCGCCATTGAGGAAGAGGAAGAACAAGAAAGCGCTTCTTGGCAAGGCTGCTCAAGTCGCGGCGATTCTGAGGCGCTGATTTCGAGGAGGCAACCCCACTCGGACTTCGTGTCTTTTTTTGTACCACGACAAGTGCCCGACCCACTTCGTCATTGCTGATCCACCATCTCTCTTTGCTACCCACCACGTCCCGGAAGACCAAGTAAGTGCTGCTAAGGAGGCCATATGCGAGGCAGGGATCATGATGGAGCAGGTGAAAGCGGCTCGAGAGGCTAGTCAGCGCCTATGATGCCGTTCAGCTCTCGAGCAATGTCCAAGTAAGTCGATCGTCGCTTGCTTTGTTAGGATATGCTATGTGAAACTGCTTTCTTCGAGATTTCCATATCTGTACACCCACCGGGTGTGTGTGTCGATTGAACTTTTGTGGGGCACGCTGAGTGCACCCACTGGTGTAGTCCCGAGACTATGGTCATTGCGTGCGATTGGCTATAGTCTTTATGTCTGTGGTCTTCTTCACTCGACCGGGCGGACCAAGTCGAATGGAACCGTAAAACCGGTGGGGGCACGCTGAGTGCACCCACCGGTGTAGTCCCGAGACTATGGTCATCAAGTGCGATTGACTATAGTCTAAAGAGCTATATATATATATTTTTTTTTTACCGCGGCTTACCGCTGACAATTAGCCATGGTTTTAGAATCATAACCTTTTGCCTCTTTTGGTCGACTGGTCGAACCAAATTGGTAAACCAGTGGGGGCACGCTGAGTGCACCCGCTGGGTGTAGTCCCCGAGACTACTGTCGAATGTTTTGATTCGACTGTAGTCTTAGAAATGCTACTATGTTTCCTTAATCACTCGGAAGTGATCTGTCTTTGATGTCTTTCGTTGGTTGACTCTTTGTAGAAATCTTGCGAGCTTGTGGCTCGCTATCTTGAGATTAGAGAAAAGCCGATCCAGCTCAACCTCGATTTGAAGCTTGCTCAGGAGAATTTGCAGAAGGCAAAGGATGAAGCAAAAGGTATGGCTGGTGAGAATTTTTGACGACTGCCTTTGTTTTTCTGCTCGTTCTCAACTCTGTTCTCATTGTTGCTTTGCAGATAAACTGGAAGAGACTTTGAAGAAGAAGGACCTTGACCTTGCAGAGGCACGTATATGGCGGCTTTGGAGAAAACAAAGTTCATTGAAGAGAAGCTTGCCTCGGTCGACAAACTCAAGATGAAAATGCCAAGCTGAAATCCTCTCTTGACGCGGCTAACAAGGAAGTTAGTGATCAAGAATGACAAGATTGTTCTATCGACAAGGTTGGCCAATCGGGGGAAGCGAAACGACCGGAGATTTATCTTGGAGGGCTCGCCAAGAAGCTGTTTCTCATGCTTGAAGGTAGTCTCTTTTATCCGATTGTCTTGCTCTCACCAGCTCATCACATGATCGTTATTTTGAGTCTAAACTGTTTTCAGAATTCTGTCAAAACTTTGAAGAAGAAACCAATCAGTGGAAACCAGCTTGGACCCCATCAACTCTCCCGTGAAGGACGGCTGCTATGAATGTGCTCCGACCGAGTCTCGCGTTGCTAGCGTGGATTATCTTGCTCGATTGAAAGTTGCGATGTCGCGGATCGACTCGACTCTCCGCGAGCGGACTCTTCGAATGATCTTGAATCCCTGATGACTCGACTGAATGAGATTCCAAGTCGAGTGCAAGAATGGAAAAACTCTTCTGTCAGGTGTGGTGTTGATGTTGCTCTATCTCTGGTCCGTGTCCACTGCAAAGAAGCGCAAGAGGACAAGCTGGTGTCTCTCAAGGTTGCCAATACCAGGAAGCACGACTTCAGATCTTTCATGTAGACTTTCATCGCTGCTGCTACTCGTATTGCCAACGGAATCGACCTCGACCAGTTTGTTGCACCTTCCAGTCCTCCGCCGGAGGAGTAAAAAACTTCTAAGTCCCACTTTAAATTTGCCTCGGAATGCCGAGTGGTTTCTGTAACCGATAAACTTTAACAGGCTTAATGCCTGAGCACCTTTGGATCCGTAGGATGTTTATCCGAACTTGATTTTTCCTTTAAAATGCTTTGTTTGCCTTCGAGAGAACTTTATTCCTCATTCGGAAGATATTCCGTTGAAATTCCAATCGACTTGTGCTTCATCTATCCTGCAGGTAGAGGTGGAACATGATGCGACTAACCTTGTCGCCTTACGGATTGGGACGAACCGCACGTTGTGCTTGTGGCAAAGCTCCGAAGGAGGAGGTTGCAGTCGACCTGCACCTCGTCGTCCTTGCGGATTGGGATGGACCGCACGTTGTACTTGTGGCGAAGCTCCAAAGGAGGAGGTAGCAGTCGACCTGCACCTCGTCGTCCTTGCGGATTGGGATGGACCGCACGTTGTACTTGTGGCGAAGCTCCGAAGGAGAAGGTAACAGTCGACCTGCACCTCGTCGTCCTTGTGGATTGGGATGGACCGCACGTTGTACTTGTGGCGAAGCTCCGAAGGAGGAGGCAGCAGTCGACCTGCACCTCGTCGCACGTTGTACTTGTGGCGAATCTCCGAAGGAGAAGGCAGCAGTCGACCTGCACCTCGTCGTCCTTGCGGATTGGGATGAATTCCTTACTTAGGCGAGCACTGGGCTGCAGCTAAGCCCCCGAGTGGGAGGTTTGTTCTCCACTCGGTAGGATTTTTATTACTTAGGCGAGCACTAGGCTGCAGCTAAGCCCCCGAGTGGGAGGTTTGCTCACCACTCAGTAGGATTTCTATCACTTAGGCGAGCACTGGGCTGCAGCTAAGTCCCCGAGTGGGAGGTTTGCTCTCCACTCGGTAGGATTTTTATTACTTAGGCGAGCACTGGGCTGCAGCTAAGCCCCGAGTGGGAGGTTTGCTCTCCACTCGGTAGGATTTTTATTACTTAGGCGAGCACTGGGCTGCAGCTAAGCCCCCGAGTGGGAGGTTTGCTCTCCACTCGGTAGGATTTTTATTACTTAGGCGAGCACTCGGCTGCAGCTAAGCCCCTGAGTGGGAGGTTTGCTCTCCACTCGGTAGGATGTTTATTACTTAGGCGAGCACTGGGCTGCAGCTAAGCCCCCGAGTGGGAGGTTTGCTCTCCACTCGGTAGGATTTTTATTATTTTGGATGCTAAGGCGAATCCTTGGGCTGTGGTAAGCCCCCGAGTGGGAGGCTGGCTCACCACTCGGCAGGATTTAAATACTTAGGCGAGTACTTGGACTGCAGCTAAGCCTCTGAGTGGGAGGCTGGCTCGCCACTCGGTAGGATTTTGATTACTTAGGCGAGTACTTGGACTGCAGCTAAGCCTCCGAGTGGGAGGCTGGCTCGCCACTCGGTAGGATTTTGAATACTTAGGCGAGTACTTGGACTGCAGCTAAGCCTCCGAGTGGGAGGCTGGCTCGCCACTCGGTAGGATTTTGAATACTTAGGCGAGTACTTGGACTGCAGCTAAGCCTCCGAGTGGGAGGCTGGCTCGCCACTCGGTAGGATTTTGAATACTTAGGCGAGTACTTGGACCGCAGCTAAGCCTCTGAGTAGGAGGCTGGCTCGCCACTCGGTAGGATTTTGAATACTTAGGCGAGTACTTGGACTGCAGCTAAGCCTCCGAGTGGGAGGCTGGCTCGCCACTCGGTGGGATTTTGAATACTTAGGCGAAGCGGATTCGTAGCTAAGCCTCCGAGTGAGAGACTAGCTCGCACTCGGAAAGGATTTTTTTTTACAAACTTAGGCGAATCGGATTTGCAGCTAAGCCACCCACTGGGGGAAATTTCAACAAAAAGCAATAACAATCACTGGGAAAATTATACCATTCTTGTTTTAGATAAACAAACTACAAAAGTACTTTTATTACATCTCAACCGAGTGAGTTTTAAGTGTAAAAGGGGCGGAGCAGCTCCGCGTTCCAAGCTCGAGGCTCGTTGATCTGGCGATCAACGTTGTAGAGATGATACGCTCTGTTGTGGAGGACTCTTGTGACGATGAAGGGACCTTCCCAAGTGGGAGCAAGCTTGTGTGGTTTCTGTTGATCCACTCGGAGGACCAAATCTCCCTCTTGGAAGGCTTGACTCTTCACATTTCTGGCATGGAATCGACGCAAGTCTTGCTGATAGATAGTCGAGCGGATCAAGGCCATCTCTCTCTCTCTTCAAGAGGTCGATCGCATCTTGCCGGGCTTGTTACGCTTCTTCTTCGAGTATAGCTCGACTCGAGGCGCATTGTGAAGCAGGTCACCGGTAGAACTGCTTCAGCTCCATAGACCAGAAGAATGGAGTTCTCCCAATGACCGATTAGGAGTGGTCCTCAATCCCGAGAACTGATGGAAGTTCGTCGACCCAAGCTCTGCTGCGTGTTTGAGATCACGCATCGGCCGTGGTTTCAGCCCTTTGAGAATGAGGCCATTTGCACGTTCGCTTGTCCATTCAACCGAGGATGAGCCATCAAGCATAGTCGACCAGCGTGCCTTGAGAGGCGCGAAGGCTTTGAACTTGTCATTATCGAAGTTTGACCCATTGTCGGTGATGATGCTATGCGGAACTCCATATCTGAATATCAACTCTCGATGAAACCGATAGCGATGCATGCATCGAAGTTCTTGATGGGCTTGGCTTCGATCCACTTGGTGAACTTGTCGATCGCTACTAGCAAATGAGTGAAGCCGCTTCGCCAGATTCTCAACGGTCCAATCATGTCCAATCCCCAAACAGCGAAGGGCCAAGCGAGTGGAATGGTCTTCAAGGCTGAGGCTGGCTTGTGCAACATGTTGGAATAGAACTGACATCCTTCACACTTGTCGACTATTTCTTTTGCCATTTCATTTGCTTTCGGCCAGTAAAATCCCGCTCGGTATGCTTTAGCCACAATGGTCCGAGAGGACGCATGATGGCCACAGTCCCCAGTGGATATCCTCAAGAATTATCGACCTTCTTCCGGCGTGATACACTTCGGCCGACTCGATCGCGCTTTCTCGTACAATTGTCCCTTGATCATCAGTAAAGGCCTTGGATCGACGGACGATCTATCGAGCCTCTTCTTCATTCTCTGGGAGCTCTTTCCTTAGGATATACGCGATGTACGACACTGTCCAGTCGGGAGTGATGACCACGACTTCCATAATCAGGTCGACCACGGCCGGGACCTCAACTTCATCGGATCATTGGCACTCTTTTGCTGCGGGGCTTCTTACGTGAAAGGATCCTCCTGCACCGATGGAGCATGAATGTGTTCCAAAAATACATCACTGGAATGGGTTCCCTCTTGGACCCTATCTTCGCCAAATCATCCGCAGACTTGATTTTTCGATCGGGTATATGATGAAGCTCTAACCCTCGAATTTCTTCTCCACTTTCTCCTTTGCATTACAATAACTTTGTCATAGCTGGGCTTCGACATCCCACTCCTTCATCACTTGATTAACAACCAGATCTGAGTCGCCATAGACCATAAGGCGGCGGACGCCGAGTGAAATGGCCATGCACAACCCGTACAGGAGTGCTTCATATTCTGCTTCGTTGTTGGAAGAATCAAAGTGAATCTGGAGAACATACTTGAGCCTATCTCCTCGAGGGGAAACCAATACAACCCCGCACGAACCGTTCAAAGATCTTGGAACCATCGAAAAACATAGTCCAAAGTTCGAGTGAACTTGGGTCGGAAGCTGTTGTTCACCCCACTCGGAGGAAATATGCTATTGCTTGGGACTTGATGGCTTTCTTTGCCTCGAATTTGATATCAAGGGAAGGAGTTCAATCGCCCATTTTGCCACTCGACCGATTGCATCTCTGTTATGAAGAATTTCCGACAAAGGCGTCGGCGACGATCGTAATGGAATGATCGGAGAAATAATGAGCAACCTTCTTCGTGGTCATATAGATCCCATAAACAAGCTTCGATAGTGAGGGTATCTTTGCTTTGACGGGTCAACACTTGAAAAGATAATAAATCTGGCGTTGAACTTTGAAGGCTTTTCCTTCTTCTTCCCTTTCGACCGTAAATGCGGTACTAACGACTTGTCCAAAGGCTGCAATGTAAAGCAGCAAAGGCTCTTTGCTGATTGGAGCAGCAAGCACCGGCTGGTGGAGAGCGAGCTTTGAGCTCGCAAACGCTGCATCAGCTTCTAAAGTCCACTCGAACTTGTCGACTTCTTCATCATCGGTAAAGAGGCAATGCCTTTTCACCGAGGCGAGAGATGAATCGACTTAAAGCGCCAAGCATCCAAGAAGTTTCGGACATCGTGCACATGCATGTGGCGCTTCATTCGAGTATGGTGCCAACTTTTTCGGGTTAGCATCGATTCCTCGCTCGTAAACGAAAACCGAGTAACTTTCCACCAGAACTCCAAATGTACACTTTGATGGGTTAAGCTTGATATCATACCTCCTGAGATTGGCAAATGTTTCAGCAAGGTCAGTCAACAGGTCGGAACCTCTTCGTGACTTGACCACTATATCATCCATGTACGCTTCCACATTCCGACTGATTTGAGTGAGCAAACACTTCTGAATCATCCTCATGAATGTGGCTCCGGCATTCTTGAGACCGAATGGCATGGTGACATAACAGAAGCACATGAATGGAGTGATGAATGTTGTTTTAATCTCATCGGGTCCATACAGACGGATCTGATGGTACCCGGAATAGGCGTCTAGAAAAGACAACCTCTCGCATCCCGCAGTTGAGTCGACTATTTGGTCGATGCGAGGAAGAGGGAAATGATCTTTCGGGAAAGCCCGATTGATATGCTTGAAATCGATGCACATGCGCAACGACTTGTCCTTCTTGGGGACCATGACAACGTTGGCGAGCCACTCGGAGTGGTAGATCTCTCGGATGAACTCTGCTGCTAAGAGCCGAGCCACCTCCTCGCCAATGGCCTTTCTCTTACGACGGCGGACCGCCAAGATACTCTTTAACTGGTTTGAATTTTGGGTCGACTCAGTGGCGATGCTCAGCCATCCCACAGGAACACCGGCATGTCGTGAGCTTCCATGCAAAGATGTCCCAGCCTCACGGAGGAACCGGATGGCGCTTCTTCCTATTTTGAGTCGAGTGTTGTTGAGATGTTGGTCGAACAGCATTGGGATCACGGGTGAATGTGAACCTGTTTGCGTCTCGCCGATCGATCGAAATGCTGAGTCCGTGGCGGACTTCTTAGCTCGCAACAAATCACTCGGATCTGCAGTTTTACGATACTCTGTAGCTCTACCACCGCCAACCGAGCATCGGCGATCTTAGAGCCTTTCTGGAAGCACTCTTCCGCCTTCTTCCGATTGCCGTGATGGTGATCACGCCCTTGGGACCAGGCATCTTCAGTTTAAGATACACGTAACATGGTCGGGCCATGAAACGTGCATAAGCTGGTCTCCCCAGAATAGCGTGATAAGCGCTCTCGAAATCCACGACCTCAAAGGTCAACTTCTCTTTCGGAAATGCTTTGAATCACCAAAACTACATCAAGAGCAATTTGGCGAGTGACTCAGCCTTCTTTCCGTGAATGACTCCGTGGAAGCTCATGTTATCGGTATCGAGTCCGGACATCGGAATGCCCATCCCTTTCAACGCCTCCACGATAATATATTCAAGCCACTACCACCATCCATCGGGACTTTGGTCACCGAGTGCCTTTGACAATTGGGTCGACCACCAATGCTTGCCTCCTGGGTGGCAATGTGCGTCGGGTGATCGACCGTCGAATGTGATGGCGGTGCAGGACCATTTCAGATAATTGGGAGTCGCCGAGCAACCAAGTTTACTTCCGATTGATAACCTTCAATCGACTTTTGCTTTCGTCGGCAAAAAATCATCGTGGTGGAATTGACACGGGATATCCACCATCACTGCTATCTCTCATCCTCAACTTTGTCTGCCTCCTTATCCTTATCCTTGAGTTGTTTCCCTTGGGCTGCTGAATCAAGAGCCGACACTGTCGAGTGGTATGTTTCGGGTAAATGAGTTTACCCTCTTCATCTTATTTGTATGAATATGACATGGCAAATCCAACACATCGTTCCCATCCTGGTCTTTCACCTTTTTGGGGTTCCAAGGACCCTTGGGTTTCCCCTTGAACTTTCCTGGGGTCACTGCCAAGGCCTCTCCGGGAGCCGCTGGCTCGGCTTTGCGCTTCTGCTTCCGACTGGAATTTCCTCCGCTGGTCTCATTGGCGGCCGATTTATATTTACCACTCCGGAGGCGATCCTCTTCTTCACCATTTGCATACTTGGTGGCAATCTCCATCATCCGACTCGTGGTCATATCTCGGTTCGACCAAACTTCAAACTCAATTCTCTTTCTTGACACCTTCCTTGAAGGCACAGATCGCTGGTGATCGATACATTCTCGATTGTGTGGTGCAAAGTAATCCACCTCTGGATATATTCTCTCAAAGTTTCACTCGACTTTTGCACACACGATCGCAACTCATCAAACCTGCTGGTCGTTTGCAAGTTCCTTCAAATGTCTGACAAACACTCGGTCAAGATCTTCCCAAGTGTAAATCTTTGGGTGCTAATCGATTCAACCACGCCTACAGCTGAACCCTCCAACATAAGGGGCAAATGCTTCATGGCTACCTCATCATTGCCACCGCCGATCTGAACCGCCACTCGGTAATCTTCAAGCCAAGTGTCGCTTGGATTCTCCAAAGAACTTGTCGACTCCGATCGCCAACATGAAGTTGGGAGGAATCATCGCGGCTCGATGGCTCTGCTGAAACACTCGGTCCCGAGACATGAACTCTGTTCTTTGGAAGGAACATCTCTATCATGGCCGTCTCGGTGAGCTCTGTTCCTGTCGACCAAACCTTGAACGATAATAGATCTCGCATCAAAGCCTGGTTCCCTGGGGTCGACTGGAACTCTTCGCCCAGCACTGTGTTGGCGTCTGTCGTCCTGCTGCCGAGGAGCGTATGACCCACCCCTTGGGGAGGAGGGCACTCGACGTCGATCGTTGCGATCGAATCGGTGCTCATACTGCCCTGCCCTTGTATTGATCATCACGCCGGCCCCCACGTTCCTCACGCCTCGGGGCGATCTTGGACTATGGGCCGACTAGAATGAATTCGCAGCGACGGATCGGTTGTGAACCCTGTTCATGATCGATACAACGAGTTTTGATCTCCTGCGCCGGAGCAAATCCGATTTGTCTGCAAACCTCTACCCGCCTCGATCGGGAAGGCTGAATTGACTCTGCTATATGGGCGGCAGCTGCTAAATTCTGAATCGGAGTTCGATATACCTGAGTTGGCGGTTGAAAGAGCTGGCGTCGACTGGATTCTGGAACCATTGGTCGCGTACGCTCGTCGAGTACTCGCTGAAGATTCTCGGTCGAGTGCGCTCACCAGTTAATGCGCGCATCCTCCAAGGCGCGAGCCTCGGGGGTTTCTCCAACGATAGGAGTGTGAAGTGCATCCACGTTCCGACGACGAAGCTCCACCCTCTGGAGCGAAGTGAGGGGTTCGGGCAAGTACTCTTCGTGGGCTTGCACCGGATCGCCTCCGCCGCCACCTTCGTTGGTGCGGGTGAATCCAGGGGGACTGCGTGGTCCATCGACCATCAAAACCTCTGCCGCCGGGTCACTGCTATCGCATTCGGACGCAGTCTCTATGGAGCCAGTCGACATGTCGAACAGGCCGTAGAGAGATTCGTCGGGCTCGATCGCCGCGACTTGGGGGATGGCCGACTGGCGGGCCACCGCATGCCTCACCCTCCGCTGAAGCCTCGACCGACCGGAACGCTTGCGCCGGTGGGAGACGGGGAGTGAAGACAGCGCAGGAGCCAACCCATACTGGGTCGACGGTTGCCGCAGGAGGACGCCGCGGACACACGCGCGTAAGTGTGTCGCCCACGGACGGGGAGCGCGTCCACATCGAGTGGAGCCTCCTAAAGCCAAGCGGAGTCGTCGGCGACGAACGTGAGCGCACCGAGATGGATCTCGTGGTCGTCGATCAGAACTCCACCTGAAACCATGATGCCGGAGATCGAAAGAATCCCAACTTCTCCAACAAATCGCTAGAACACCGTGCCCCATGGTGGGCGCCAACTGTCGTGGTTCTAAGTCTGACAATAGAATGGGGGGTAGATGTGGAGAGGCAAGATCCTAGCTATGGAGTAGTTGTATACGCAAGGGATTTACGAGTTCAGGCCCTTCTCGGAGGAAGTAATAGCCCTACGTCTCGGAGCCCGGAGGCGGTCGACTGGATTATATGCGTACCCTTCTACCTGTGGAGGGGGGTGGCTTATATAGAGTGCGCCAGGACCCCAGCCAGCCCACGTAGTAGAGGGGTTAAGGTGCGTTAAAGCTTACTGGTAACGCCTTACATAAAGTGTCATTAAGGTCATAAAGACTATTTAACTACAGACCGTTTGGACACCGAGTGGCTCTTGGACTCTTGGTGGTCGAGTGGGTCTTCATATTCGAGTGTCTTTGAATCATCGAGTGGAAGCCTACCAGTCGACGGAAGGCTGCTTCTCTTGTGAGTGTCCTTGTGGAGGGTACCTTTGGGCAGGTCTATGACCCTACCCTGTACATGACTTCATCAAAGGGCTGCTGACTGGAGCAGTGGAGGGACGGGCGCAGGGCGGGCTCTTGTGGCGAGGAGGGGCGGGGAGGACTGCGGTGGCGGGGAGGCGGGCAGCAGGCGGCGCTTTGGCGGTGGCGGGCGGCAAGTCTGCGCGTCGTCCGTGGTGGGCCTGCGGTGCGGTGGTGGGTGGGGGTTTTTTAGACAACGGTGGTGGGTGGGTGAGGTGGGGAGAGAGAGAGAGAGGGGTGGGGCGGGCTGGGAGAGAGGGGAGGAGAATTTTTTTTAGAAGAAGAGAGGGGAGGAGATAGTCCGACCTCTTTGCCATCGACTAGCGGATGGCAAAGGCATATCTTTGCCATTAGCCAGGTGGTGGCGGATGGCAAAGAGGTGGGCTCTTGGGTCGTTCTGTCGTCGTCATCCATTGGGCCCCACCCACTTCTTTGCCATCCGCCAACAGACGGAAAGATTCTTTGCCATCTGTTGGCGAGATGGCAAAGAGGTGGGTTGACAGCCGTTCTGACCTCGGACCCTACCCACCTCTTTGCCATCTGGCGGCAGATGGCAAAGATTATTTGCCATCCACTAGCAGATGGCAAAGAATTGGTGATGGCAACCATGTTCTTTGCCGTCTGTCAGTTCTTTGCCATCTGTTTTTATAAGCAGATGGCAAGACGTTCTTTGCCATCACCGGCGGATGGCAAAGAGCTAGCCGATGGCAAATTCGATTTCAGAGTGTCTGGTGATCAAGGGGGGCTTGCCTGGAAGCTCAGCCAAGAAGGAGGGGTAGTCAACACCGTAGTCGTACTAGGTAGCAGCGGCGTCAGTCTCGCTGTCTACCGGAGAAGAAGAGGGGGAAGAAACAGTAAATACGGAGCAAACAAAGCATCACACAAAATATAACAAGGCAATACGCGATGCTAGGTATGCCCTACGCGGTATTAGGTGATACCGGCGAAGGGGGGAAACATCCGGGAAAGTAATCTCGGTGTTTTGTGTTTTCGGACAGAAGGATCGGAGGGGGAAAGTTGCGTGTTCACTATGCTAGGGACGTGTGACGGACAAACGGATTGCGTATTCGGATTCGTCTCGTTGTTCTTGGCAACTTTCATGTACAAAGTTTTTTCATCCGAGTTACGGTTTATTTTATATTAATTTACAAAGTTTTAAATCAATTTTTGAGATTATTTTAATTCAAAAATATATATTGTGTCAGCATGACGTCAGCGGTCAACTCTGACCGTTGACTGGGTCAACTGACAGGTGGGCCCCAATAGTCATTGAGACAGCTTAACTAAACACAACTAGTTAGTTTTAATTAAGTGATTAGGCTAATTTAACAGACTTAATTAAGTTAATTAATCATTTAGTTGATTATTTATTTATTTTTCTAAATCCTCTTTTCTTTTAATAAAACAGGGGCGTGGGCCCCTGCGGTCAGTGTCACAGGGGAGGAAACGGGGCGGGTTAGCGGGCGCCCGGTCAACGGAGCCCCGAGGCAAACCCAGCGCGGCTAGCCGGCGCAAGGGCGCGCGTGTTCACGGCGGGGCGGCGGCGCAATGGCGAGGGGAGGCGGGGCTGTGACAGCAGCGGTGGAGAGCGGCAAACGTCGGGCGATGCGGGTGAGAGGCGCAGCCGGCGTGAGCGGCGTGTGGCTCCGGCGGCCTGCGGCCAATCGGAGCAGTGGATTGCGGCTGGGCGAGCCAGCACGGGCAGAAGGTGGCAGCAGGCAGCGCAAGGCTGCGGTGGCGGGCGTGGCGCGGCTATGCGGTGAGCGCGCGGACGCGGACCGGAGCGCAAGGGAGCGGAGCAGCGGGTGGGCACGGGAGCGGAGCTCCGGACGCGGCAACGGCGAGCAAGCGACGGCAGTGGCGAATGCGTGCGATGGGGGCGGCTCGGACACGATGAACCCAAGCAAATGGCCATGAATCGACCAAAAGGAGGGGGTAGGTAGCATCTACACAGCTTCGGGAGCTCGACTTCGTCCTCTGTTGGGCTCATATGTTTCTACGGCGACGACGAGCATCGCAATGGCGACGGTGAACTCGGCCTACAGTGGGGAGGGGTAGCGGCGACGGAGTAGTGCAAGAGATAGAGGCAAAACGGGGAGATGCTCACCCTGGAGCTCAAGATGGCTCGTTGGCGGCTTAGTAGCAGCAGGGAGGTGGATCGGAGCGACGGACGATGGAGGCCGAAGGATGATGACGACTTTATCCCGGTGTTGTGGTGGCTCTGAGCTCGAGCGCGTCCACGTAGTTGACGTAGGCGATGAAGGAGGTGCTCCTGGCACGGTCCCTGGAAGCGGGGAGGGCAATGACTACGGCTACTCCGGCAGCGCGTCCATGGCGGTACGGCTCAGGATGGATGGATCTGAGGGGGTGGGGGAGGCGGAGATCTGGGAGGAGAGCAGGGGGGCGAGTGGGAGAGGGAACCGAGGAGCCACGGCGTTGGCGGCCTTATCCCACCGGCGGGGACGGCGAGGTGGTTCGACGGGGATGCACCCCTGTTCATGGTGCGGTCGGAGGAATAGGGCGCATGGGAAGGAGACAAGGGGGGACGGGGGAGTGGGCCTGCTCGGTTGGGTCGGTTGGGCTGGCCGGCTGGGCCGCTTGGCCCAGTTGGCCAGGGGTTCCTTTTCTTTCTCTTCCTATTTTATTTCTGTCTTTACTTTTTTCTATATCTTTCTTTTACTGTTTTATATTTTACTTTAGTTTTGTAAAATACAAAAAATGATTCCTAAATTTGTATTACCACTAAACGTACTGCCACAAAAGGTTTACCCCCTTGATAAAATAGTTTAACATTTTATTAATTATAAAAACATTTAAATATTTGTTATTGCTACTATTTATTCGCCTTAGAGTATTTAAACATTTTATAAAAAGTGGGTTTTCTTCACCACAATTACCTATGCATTATTTGGCACAACCCAAACATTTTAGTTTTAAAGTTTGAAAACTTTTTTGTTGTTTGCCATATTTTGAACTTGAATTTGAATTGTTTTTTGAACTAACGCAAGATATCAATAGCAATCGGGGTGACGTGGCATCATTAGTAGAGGGTTATTGTAGCTTAATTTATCCGGGCGTCACAGTGGGCTTTGGGGCTCAAACGTCATTTGTAACAAGGTGATCATAACGACAACTTTCAGGCTCACTGGAAAGTTTGACAAGTGATCAGATAGCTCAAGAGTGAGATTTTCTCCTCCGACGATGGAGAGATATTGTTAGGGCCCTCTCGGTGTGATGGCAACCATCATCATCTGGCCAGACATAGTTGATTACGTCACGGGGATGCCGGAACACATTAACAAGAAAGAAGAACAAAACCAGTAATGGGAGCAACGGTATAGTGAGCATGGTGATGACTCGGAAGGATACTGATGCACACAGGGTTTTGTAAAGTATCACGAAGCAAAGGGAACACCGCGTGATAACCAAAGGTTCACTCGAATATCACTCGTGTAATCAGAGGGACCGATATGTGTCCACGGGTCCACTATCGATCATTGAACGAAGGGGGTTTCGTTCATATCTATGATTTACCGAACCTACGGGGTCACAAGCTTAAGGTAATCATGATATGTTGAGTGTTAGTGGTACGGGAGTGATGAGAATATATTTGTGGAATTGATTTAATTATATATAATGCTTTGAAATGTTTAGAATGAATATATATTTTTTATTATCAATGGGTCTTATAAGGCAAGAGGTGGAGAAGGAATTGGGCCATAAGGGCCCAATAGAGGAGACACCCCCTTTCCCCTATGGGGATGCCGAATCCTAGTAGGGGACTCCTCCTTCCCCTTTGTCCGGTGCGAGGGGAGGGGAGTCCTTCCTCCCTTTGCGGCCCCCTCCTCCCATGTAAACCTATATATACTAGAGGATTTCCACCCTATGTAACATAAGTTTTTGAGCCTCCTCTAGGTGATCTAGTTCTAGTTGGTCCTAGTTGACTAATTAGAGCTAGCTTTAGCCACCTCTAATCCTCATAATTAGAAGCCCCGTGTGGTTCTAATCTCCTCCCTCTAATTCTCCAGCGACGATTAGCTCTGGACGGGGAAGCGCTGCCGGATCGTGAAGCCCGTACGCTTGCAACCAAGTAGAGAGGCCGTGCATTCAGTCTTATGTTCGAAGGATCGTTCTTCATGGGATCGTCATCGACGTTAGAGGGAGTCCATGTATGATCTACGCCAACTCGTCTACTTCCGGTGCACTTCCGGAGTCGGTAATGATCGTTGATCCAAACCCTATATGCATCTTCATATTGTTCCTAGGTGATCATAGGGAGAAATTTTGTGTTTGCTACTACGTTTCCCAACACAAATCTCCCTCTAGATCTTGGCGTTTCCGCCATCGCTCTAGGGCCCTTGCCCTCCATGGTCGTCGGCTCCTCCTAGACGGAGGATATCGTCATCCCATTTGGCGACGAGGAGAAGTAGTCGTGCCTCCTCGCGGAGGTGATGAAAACATATGAGGACTACCATCGGAAGATCGACCTCATGATCGAGCAGTCGTTACACTACTGTGGTCCGCTGCCGCCCTTTCCAACGCCAGCTCATGTTAAGGCAGATCCAACATTGTCGCCTCTCCGCCGTGTGAGTACGGAGTAGGTGTCCACCACGCCCAACCGCGGCGTCCAAATCAGGCGCCGCGTGAAGGACGAGTTGGTGTCACCGGTGCACAGAGGTAGGGCTGCATCGACCAACCAGTGTTGCCACCGTGGCGCTTCTGGCTCAGCAAGGTCGTGAATGAGGAGGTGTCGCTGACAATCGTGAAAGTACGTGGGCGCCTGTGCCACTACCTCGATGGCCACAATGGTGGTGACTCCTCATCGTCGCGACACATTGCATCGACTGAGGAGAGGACATCCAGGGAGGTGGCATGCCGCTCGGTGTTCACCAAGTCTGATGACATGCCGGCCTGGGTCCGCGGCGAGCATGCCCGGGCCCGCGACCGGTCGCTGACCACCGCGAAGATGCCCGTGCAGCGGCTGCGCCGCCTCAACGGGAGGTGTGCCAAGATCGGCGAGGAGTTGTCTCTCAATGAGACTGATGTCATAGCCGCCGCTAGCAGGGGCAAGGCCAAGTCTCCCAGGCTAGGATTTGCATTGTTCGCCGCGGCCATCCACGTGGCGCAAGAGGAAGCGAACATGCTCTTCCGTGAGCGCCAGGCGGCGGCTGGGCAGGGCCCCTGCGCCCTTTCGCCACTGGAAGGACCACTACGAGGACGATGACATGGACGTGGACGTAGGTGTTGCCGGCCTGGCCGGCCATACGTACGAGGTTACTGATCGCTACAAGCTAGTTTATGTTTTTTTAAGGTTTTATATAGTTGAACGGACGAAATATCGTTCATTTAAATTGTGTTTGAATGAATTTCGTCTGAATATGTTTGTACTGCTGCCGACATTTACGGCTAGCGTTGTATGGCTGGCTCGTTCGCGAACACGTCCATAGACAATACCGTGTCCGTTTTAGGGGTCCATGTTGGAGATGGCCTTAGATAACATCATCGACATTCCTCTTGTGGTAGCCCGCTGAAGGAGGACTCCAACGCTTCACTTAGGAAGTGTTTGGTTGCTTGCATGGATTTTGCCAGCATTGCATGCTTGCCCCAGTTGGGCTTGGATGAGAAAAAACAGGCAAAAAAATAAATTCGTCATGCTTGGTTTCCCGCATGTATTAGTGACCATTTTAGGGTATGCCGTTTGGTTGCCCGCATTTGTGCTTCAACGGTGAGCAGATGCAAACCACAAACTCACGAATAATTTTTGAAATAATGAATATTTTCTAAAACTTGTGAACATTTTTCGTAAAAATGGAACTATTTTTTGAATTAAAAACATATTCATTTTTCATAAAGTATTTTTTTTAATGTATGTACATTTTTTGAACGCATGACCCGTTCTTAAGCAACGAGCAATTTATGAATTGATGAAAATTTTCGAATTTCGCAATATTTTGGAAATTCACAAACATGTTTTGAACTTGTTGATTTTTTAATTCATGAATATTTTTTGAAATATACCGACATTTTTTGTTTTCTCAAAAAAGCTAGATCGTGATTGTTTTGAGTAAATATTTTTTTTTACAAAATTTCGAACATCTTTTGAAGTTGTGAACATTCTTTAAATTTGCGAATATTGCAAACATTTTGTGAAATTGTGAACATTATCTTCTTGTGATTTTTTAATGCATTTTTTTTTTCAAATTCATCAACATTTTTTGAGTCAACGAACATTTTCCGAATTTGCGAGCCTGTGTACAATTCATGAATGTTTTTTCGAATCGGCGAATATTATTTCCAAAGTCATGAACATTTTTTCATTTTCTGAACATTTGCTTTCAAATTCGTGAACAATTTTTGAATATGCAAATATTTTTCAAAAACACAAACATTATTTAATTTATGAGCATGTTATTATTTCATGAACATGTTGGTTAAAACTCATAATTTCCTATAAATTTGAAACGTTTTAAAATCCTGAATTAATTTCATAAAGAATAAAAAACTGATCGAAAGTACGAAACCAAAAATGGAGGCATCCTGAAACGCACATGAGCCGGCCCAAAAGGGCACATGGACCAGTGCAGACTAATAGTTTGTCGGGTGCTCCTAATTGACGCGAGAGCAATGTGTCACATAAACCGAGGGTGAATCCTATTTGGCGTTGCAGACACCTGTTAATGTGTATTCTGCAAACAGGCGCCTGCTGCGCCCCGAGCTGGGCCGGCCCATATAGTTTGTTTTCCAAACGAAAAAAGGATGAATCCTATTTGGCGCTGCAGGCGCCCGTTAATGTGTCTTCTGCAAACGGGCGCCTGCAGCGCCCCCAGCTGGGCCAGCCCATATAGTTTGTTTGCGGCAGTCACCCATTAATGTTGGTTAACACTCATAATTTCCTATAAATTTGAAACGTTTTAAAATCCTGAATTATTTTCATAAAGAATAAAAAAACCGATAAAAAGTATGAAACCAAAAAAGGAGGCATCCTAAAACGCACATGAGCCGGCCCAAAAGGCCACACGGGCCAGTGCAGACAATAGTTTGTCGGGTGCTCCTAATTGACGCGAGAGCAATGTCTCACATAAAACGAGGGTGAATCCTATTTGGTGTTGTAGGCGCCTGTTAATATGTATTCTGCAGCGCCCCTAGCTGGGCCGTCCCAAATAGTTTGTTTTCCAAACGAAAAAAGGGTGAATCCTATTTGGCGCTGTAGGCGCCCGTTAATGTGTATTCTGCAAACGGGCGCCTGCAGCGCCCCCAGCTGGGTCAGCCCATATAGTTTGTTTGCTCCAGTCACCCATTAATGTGTATTCTGCAAAAGGGCGCCTGCAGCGCCCCGAGCTGGGTCGGCCATGAAGTTTGTTTTCCAAACGTAAAAAAGGGTTAATCCTATTTGGCGCCTATTAATGTGCATTTTGCAAACGGGCGCCTACAGCGCCCTGAGCTGGATCGGCTCATATACTTTATTTTCCAAAGAAAAAAAGGTGCGGGATCCGTGTTTTTGAACCCACAATCACATCGTGGTGAAAGCTTCGTTCCAGCACTACGCTACGCCTCACTAGTTGACTGTTTGTTCTCTATTTCCCTTTTTCTTTAGTTCAGTTTTATTTTTTTTAGTTTTTTCTCATCCTTTTATGTTTCTTCTTTTTGTTTTCTTTAATACGTGATTTTTAAAAATTCATGAACCTTTTTTCTGAATTGATAAATTTTTTCCAAATTCGATGAACTCTTTTCAACTTGGATGAACTTTTTATCAAATTCAATGAACTTTTTTCAAAATCTATCAACTTTTTTTTCAAATTTGATGAACTTTTTTGAAATCTATGAACTTTTTAAAATTTGATGAACTCTTTTTCAAATCCGTTGAACTTTTTGAATTTGACGAACTTTTTCAAAATTCAGTAAAAATATTCCAATTCTATGACCTTTTAAAAATCGATAACCTTTTTCAATTTCATGAAGTTTTTCAATTCATCTACTTTTTAGATACATTCACTTTTTCAAATTCAATGAACTCTTTTCAAATTTGAAAATTTGATGAACTCTTTTCAAATTTGAAGAATCGATGAACTCTTTTCAAATTTGATGAATTATTTTTAAAATTCAAAGAACTTCGTTCTAAATCTATGAACTTTTATTAAAATTTGATGAACTGAACTTTTTTCATCATCTAAGAACTCGTTTGCAAATCCGGTGAACTTTTTTGAAAATTTGATGAATTTTTTTGGATTTGATGAACTTTTTCAAAATGCAGTAACCTTTTTTCAAATTTGATGATTTTTTTTTAAATTCGATGAACTATTTTCAATTTCATGAACTTTTTTCATTTTGTCTACTTTTTTTTAATACATCCAATTTTTTCTAATTCATGTTTTTTCTAAATCATGCTTTTCTAAATAGCCTGGCGACTGTTGTGTTCTTCAGAGGTACGCGCACCAATATTATCACTAAGGCGTTCTGGCACAAATGGTCAGCCGACTGCGAGCTGATCTAAATGGCGCATGTTCGACTCCTCCCAATAGCCAATTTTGGCGTGTTTCAATAGCAACTCTCGCTGAAGGGATCTACAGTAAATGGGCCGGTCTATCAGCGCACCTCTAATATAGTGAGGCGTAGCTAGCCACTGAGGATAGCGCCCTGTTCGCGATGACTACCAGGGCGCATCGTACTTACACCAGACCGTAGACAATGCGTAAATAGCCGGGTTTTCATTGTTTTTTTTAGTTTTTAGTTTCTTTTTTCCTTTTCCTTTGTTTTCATCGGTTTTTATTCTTTTATTTCTCCATTTTCCTTATTTTTCTTTCCTTCTCCATTTCTTCTGTTTTTTTTCTTTTTTCTTTTGTTACTTTTCTTTTTCTTCTCCATTTTTCTAATTCTTCTTACAATTGCTTCTTTGGTTTTATTCTGAATTCATTTCTTTTAGTTGTATTTTTTATTCTATATTTTTCTATATGTCACCAACATTTTTATAATATATGTTTAAATTTTTTCAATAAAATTCTAAAATATTATAATAGATAGTCAACATTTTTCTATACACATTCCTAACAATTTTCAAGTGTCAGATTAACATTTTTAAATACAAGATTTACATTTTCTAAACACATGGTCAATATTTTTCTATACACAATTTTAAAAATTAAAATGCTTTATTAACATTTTTTAATACAAGAGTAATATTTGAACATTTTCTCTTTACATTAAACATTTTAAAATACAATATTAATATTTTTCAAACACATAGTCAAAAAATCTAAAAACATTTTACATTTTCAAATGCTTGATTAATATTTTTGAGATACATGATTAATTTTTCCCATCATTTTATACATCCTCAACTTGTTTCCTATACAAATTAACATTTTTCAAATTCTTGATCAAAATTTGTTTGAAATGTTTGACTTAAATTATTATATACATGATCAAATTCTCCCACCATTTTTAATACATTGTCAGCATTTTTCCTATACATATTTAACATTTTTCAAATGCTTGCGCAATTTTTTCAAATTCTTGATTAACATTTTTACATGCATCAATTTTTTTCATCATTTATAAAATACATGGTCAACATTTTTTACACTTATTTAACATTTTGCAAGTGCTTGATTAACATTTTTAAAACACATGTTCAACATTTTTCCAAATGCTTGATTAATATTTTTAAAATACATGGCCATATTGTTCGATACTCATTTCAATTTTTCTATACATATTTTCGTATACGTGATAAACATTTTCTCTATACAGGTTAATATTTTTCAAATGCATGTTTGACATTATTTTGTGGGCTGCTTATTGCGAGCGCTGGCTTCGTCCCAACGCGAGAACTTCCCTCTGTCTCGCTTACAGCGAGACACATGGCCGCCTGTTGGTGCATCTTCCCGAGCTGGCGCTCACGTAGCCGCTCCCGTGGACCCGCCCAAAAAGTCCTTCATTCGCTCGCGTAATCAGGCAGTCGCTCACTCGGTCCCTCGGTCGGCGGTTGACCGGCAACCATTGACTTCTCAATAAGTATGAAAAAATCAAAATTTTGGAAAAACTCATGATTCAAATATCTTCATGGATTTAAAAAAAACACAAACTTGAAAAATGTCCACAAATTTGAAAAAATGGTTGATTTTGAAAAAAAATCATCAATTTGGAAACAGTTCATCAATTTTGGAAAAAATCACAAATTTATAAAAACTTCATCAAAAAAACATCTCTAATTTTGTTTTTCTTAATAAAAGAAGTTCTTTGATTTGAAGAAATATCATCAAATTTTGCAAAAAAGTTCGTCAAGTTTAAAAAAAAGGGCGTTGAATTTGAACAAACATTTATCATTTTTGAAGTTCATAAATATGAGAAAAGTTCATCTATTTTGAAAAATGTTCACTAATTTGAGTAAAAGTTCATGGATTAAAAAATTGTTCATCAATTTTAAATAAGAAGTTCAATTTGAAAAGAATTTGCTCATTTAAGAAAAAGAAAAAGGGAGAAAGAAAGGAAAAAAAATAAAAACCAAAGAAACACGTCCGAAAAAAATACCACAAACGGAAGAAAGAAATAAAAAGTTAAAAAAGAAAGTGTTTCACAGCAGATAGGATAGCCAACGCTTCTTTTCAAACACAGAGGTTGTGGGTTCGAATCCGGTCGACTTCATCTTTTTGGGAGCTTACGAAAATAACATTTTATATAGGGTGGCCCGAATAAGAGCATCTTGAGTCTTGAGTGTTCGTTAACGAAATGCACGTTAACCGACGCCGCCCAATAGGGTATGTTAACTAAATGCCCGTTAACGGGCGCTGCTGAATACGAAATGCTGAAATCACTAATTAAGAAGCACTCACTCCCACTTCTACAGGTTGTGATAAGTGGGAGTTTTTTTATTTCGTACTCCGTTTATGCAAAACGCTTTATCTCTTTAACCCTGCGTCCAAATCTCGAACTGTTTTCACCATTGGTTCTTCACGTCGATATTTTCAAAACTAGACCTGTATTAGGTTTTGACAAACATTTAAAAAAAAAACGAACGAAAAAATGGAACCGGGAGCACGCTTTTCCCCCTTTTTGAAAAGAGGCACGACTTTGCCTCTCGCGAAGGCAAGTTCGTGCCTCCAGGAAAAGTAAACCTATGCCTCTTGTGGGTGTTATTTTTCCGTTTCCGAGAGGCACGACCATGCCTCTCGCCGAAAAAAAGAAAAACATCTTTTTTTTTTTGTTCCCGAGAGGCACGATCATGCCTCTCACAAAAGAATAAAAACATATTTTTTTCGTTTATGAGAAACATGTACCTCTCGTGAAAGCAAAAAATAATAAAACACATTTTTTTTTCATTTCTGAGAGGCACGGCCGCACCTCTCACAGATGCAAAGCCGTGCCTCTCGCGAAAGTAAAAAAGTGTTTTTTTTCGTTTTCGAGCCTCTCGCGGAAGCAAGAAAAACGTATTTATTCGGGCAAAAAAAATTATTCTTTTGAAGATTGTTTTTCAAAAGCTAAGAAAGATCATGAAAAATCCAAGTAAAAAAAACTAAAAAGCTAAAATGGCGCGCTAAAAAATATAAAAAAAATCAAAATCGGAGGGAGCGTCCAGAGCGCGACATGTGACGCCAGCTGAGAGCGCGCCAAGTGACGCACCCTCAGTCCACCCCAGAAGACCCTTGTGGAGCTCCCGGACGAGTAGTCGTTCGTTAGTTGATCCCAACAAATGCCTAATATGTCGCCCTGGCCGATTTCTATTTTCTTTAGGGACCCGTACTTTTGATTCTCAATAAGAATCGCCTAATGGCAACGGTTTTCTTTTTCGTTTTTTCCTTCTGTTTAATTTTTTTCAGTGCTTTCCTTTGGTTTTCTTTTATTTCTTCTTTTTTCACTCTTTTTTTTGTTTTCTCGTCGTTTTTGGTTTTTCTTCATTGCAGGTTTACGTAGTTCCGGTTTTCTATTAATTTCTTGTTAATTTTTCGTTTATCTCTAGTTTTCCCTTTTCCCCTTCAATTTTCTTTGTTTTTTAATTGGTTATTTTGGTTTTCCTTTCTTTGTTATACTTTGGTTTTTTGTTGTTGTTTCTTTCTTGTTTTTCTTGTCCTTTTTATGCTTCTCTTTTTGTTTTTGTTTTTTCAGACATTTCTTATTTTTCTATTACACAATGTACATTTTTAGAGCACATATGAATAAATTTTTATGATACAGTTTGCACTTTTTTTCAAATGCATGATGTACTTTTTTTCAAATACATGTTTTGACCACTTTGTGAACACACGGTAACATTTTTTCCAAAATACAAGTTGCGCAATTTTTTTAGTGGATACATATATCAATTCTTTTAACACAGTACAAATTGAAGTCGGTCACATACACGAGCATACACTCATCCGTATGACGCACACACGTACACCCTACCCTACGATCATCTCTGAGAGACTAAGCCGATATAGCATCTTGAGGTTTACGAAGTCATCATAGATGTCTCATAGTCGACAGAAATGTCTCCTCCCAAGGAACGGACATCGCCGGAAGTCTAAAATAAATTCAGGAATAATGCGAGTACCAATGTCAAGTCTAGGACTTGAACCCTGGTGGGTTGGGAATATCACTATCATATTAACCATCGATCCATAGGTTGGTTCGCAAACATTTTCTAACCTACGCGAACATTTTCTTACATTCTATATACATTTTTTTAAATGTCACGAACATTTTATGAATCGTCAGGATTTTTCTTGGAAATGTCATGTATCTCTTTTAATAGCATGAAACATATTTAATATAGTATGAATCATTTTTTTACATTGTATACATTTTTATGGACAATGTCAGGAAAACATATTCTAAACTCGTGAAACAATTTTCTAAATGGTATGTACATTTATTGAATGTATGAAACATTTCTTTGAATTATGCGAACATTTTTTATGTTATACAAACAATTATTTAAATGGCACGTACATTTTTTTAAACACGTGACATTTATTGTTGTAACAAACATTTTTTGTACATATGACTAATACTTTTCTTTACACGTTTAACATCTTTCAATGCATGATTTTGTGCCTCTCACGGAAGCTAAACCGTGCCTCTCACGGAAGCAAAATCGTGCCTCTAACTGAAAAAAAAGAAAACAATTTTTTTTCGTTTCCAAGAAAGCAGAAGCAAAACCATGTCTCTCACGAAAGAAAAAAAAGAAAATATGTTTTTTTCGTTTTCGAGAGGCACGGCTGTGCCTCTTGCGGAAACAAAACCGTGCCTCACCGAAGAAAAAAAGAGAACATAATTTTTTTTCCCGTTTCCGAGAGACACGGCTATGCCTCTCACAGAGGAAAACCATGCCTCTCATGGAAGGAAAAAATGTTTTTTCTTCATTTCCAAGTGACCCGGCCTTGACACTCATGAAAAAAAGGAAATGTGTTTCTTCGCGCAAAAATAAACATGAATTATTTTTTTCCAAAAGCTAAGAAAGATCGGTAGAAAACAAAAGTCGAAAAAACAAGAAAAACCGTCTAAACAACCGAAAACGCGTGCGAAAAGATTTTTTTTTAAGAGAGCGCCTAGAGCGCAACACGACGGCGAAGAACGCCAAGTGATGCGCTCTCAGTTCACTCCCAAATGATCGTTGGAAAGCTTTCAAAAAAACGCTCGTCAACTAGTTTTTACGAGAATGCTGTCAGCACAGCTTTTTCATTGAAAATGTGAAGGCTATAGGGAAACATCATACAGAGAAATTACAAGAGCATAAAAAATGGGCCGATCACCATTAACTACCGCTAGCACCATCCCTTAGTCAGGCTCTCTTGGTCTAAACAGCAATAAGCTTGCCCTGCGACGATCGGCGGCGTGCCAAATTCTTGCTTCCTTGATTATCCTTGCCAAAACCGCTGATACAGTGGATGGTTGTTGTTTGAAAATTCTAGCACTGGCGAACTAACTTGTGGTATTCTAAGCCGTCAGGATTCAAGTGTGCTCACATTTATTTCAAGATTTTCGACAATGCGCATTCAATGGGAGGAGATGTTCCCGTCAATGACAAGATGCCTATGATAACTTTGTAAATTTTAAAATGATATGCCGGCTCAGTTTTTTAAGGTGCTCATAAGGTAGAATGTGCATGTGTGCGTTCATAGAGATAAGTGTATGAACGTGTATATAAACCTTCAAAAAAAAAAGTGTATGAACGTGTATATAAACGCTTGTGTCTGTACTGTATTAAAAAAATTCTAGCACTGCGCTCGTTCCATGTGGTCCACCATGGCACATGTCCAGTTCAGTGCGGTTGTAAGTGCGCTCGACCGATTCCATGGCACCTGTATTGATTCCGGATAGGAATTGCCTACACGCGACCACTAGCATATTTTCTTTTGAGAGGGCGACCACTAGCAAGCTGGCTCACTGCGGTTGATCGTTGCCGTTCCTAAGCGGTTGTTGTAAGTGCGCTCAGCACGTTTCTTCGTTTTTTTTGTTTCCTTTCATTTTTTGTCTTTGGTGTTGTTTGTTTTTTCATCGATTTTCTTTGGTTTTTTCTCCGTTTATTTTACTTTGATTTTCTTTGTTGGGTTTTTCGTCTTTTCCTTTTGTTGCTATAGTTTGATTTTCTTTGTTTCTCTTATGATTGTTTATTTTCTTTACTTTTTGTTTTTTATGTCGGGTTCTTTAGCAACTACATTATTTTCAACACATGTCTACTTTTTTTAATACATAATGTACATTTAAAAACACACACAACTGCACCCTTATTTTGGTGTCTTAAACACCGATTAGGAGCTCCATATTGGCTCGTATATTCCCCCTATTGATAGAGGGGAGCCCCCTGTTCACACAAAACAAGCCAACTGATATAGGGCAACCTTTGACTGGGCCGGCCCATATACAGATTCTGTGGCCGACCGGCATAATGTACGAGTCGATTTGTTTTCTACAACTTCCATTTAGGATTTTTTTTGGAGACAATACAGGCGCAGATGCTCATACATACATACATACACTCACCTCTATGGAAACACGTACACATATCCTATCCTTATGAGCATCTTCAAGAGACTGAGCCAACATATCATGTTGAGATTGCTGATGTCGCCAACGTCAACTCCCACTGAACGCACATTGCCGAAAGGTCTAAAATAAATCCAAGATAATGCAAGCACTAATGTCAAGTCTAGGACCTAAACCCTGGTGGGCCAAGACTACCA
Source organism: Aegilops longissima (assembly GCA_021605205.1). Lineage (NCBI taxonomy): Eukaryota > Viridiplantae > Streptophyta > Magnoliopsida > Poales > Poaceae > Aegilops > Aegilops longissima. The sequence continues at coordinate 450,968,186 of CM038678.1, forward strand.
CTGTCATCCTAACCATCAAACCACAGGTTGGTTTCATTTGGGATTTTGCGAAAACACGAAAAAAACATATTTTTAGAAAGTGAGCATCTTTCAAAAATATATTTGAGAAAATAATTGTGAACAATTTTTGAAAAACGAGATCCTTTTTGAAACACAAATATGTTTTGAACAATCACTTCTATAAAAAGCATACATTCTTTTGCGAACACGGACATTTATTTTATTTTATTTAAAAAAGCAAACATTTTTAAGGTTACCACTTTTTTAAATTACCGAACATTTTTTTTGGAAACATGAACATTTTCTAAAATTCAAACATTTTTAAAAATTCCAACAATTTTTGAGATTTCCAAAAACATTTTATATAAACACTTGAATCATAAGGGCTCACTTTAATTTTGACCCTATACCCCATCAGTATTTGTATAGAACTAGACCGGATCTTTCCTGAAATATAGCCTAGGAAGAGGGTCTCATTCTCTAGTTGAACACGGAACATTCCATTGGGTAGGGCTTCATAACTAAACCTTTGAAAGTTACTTTCGCGATCACTTTTTGTAAATTAAAAAATTAAAAGAAAAACAAAAGGAAAAGAAAAAAACAATCAAAATAACCAGTCGAACCATTTCTCAAAACTGGGTCCTTGTAGTACTCCATCAGCTAACTTCCCTTGCCATCCCAGTGGGGTTGAATGAGTCTTTCGGCAAGGCGCCTAGAGCTTTCTAGATGGTTCCTGACTGGTTGTTTCGATTTTTTTTTTATGTTTTTCTTTCTTTTCCTTTCCATCTAGAACCCAAGTTTGGCCAAGAATTTGTGCCGAGCCCAGATATCACAACGGTAACCCAGAATTAACAGCTGGGAAGTCACAAGGATATCATCCAGATTAAGGCCTGCATTTCCTATCCAACGTGAAGAAGCTTTTATGCTACTTCAAATTTCTTGAAGGAAGATAGAGAAGCATAGCGAAGTGCTTCAATACAATGATCATATATCAATACATATGAACCTAGTGTGAGGAACACGCATTTAGTTTGCCTTGCACGCAAGTATAAGAAGATTCCCAGAAGAAACGGAATAAAAATAACACAGGCATGATCTTTAATTTGGCATCGCACAACATATAATAAATGATCAATATCAGGGGACAGTGACAATACCATGATAACGCCAAGCTACCCGGTCAGAAGTCCATGGCTCCATGCTAAGGATCGGTGGCACCATGGCTATCAGGGTATTAGGCAGGCGGCCTAACCACTTGTGGCTTGTCCACCTCATCTTCTTTTTTCTAACAAGTTGTCCACCTCTTCAAGTGGGCAATAGCTACCATAGCATGTCAAAGACGGCATAACATAAACACACTCACAAATAAAATGTAGTTCAAGCTTGCTAAATGATTATCATCGTTGCCCAGAAGAAGAAAGGTTATGGTGATGCCAGCTTGTCAGTAACAAACTTCTGACGCCAATTCAATCAAGGATTAGCATCTCATAACTAGCTCAGTACCAACATCATCAAGGTCCATATAATAAACTAATGCTCAGAAAAGAAGGCCAATATGAAACAAAAGGACAATCATAATTTGCGGAAAATCAGTAATAAAACCATGGGACAAACTATTTTGCACCGTGCAGCTGACGTCAATTTGGACTTCAAACTTCCTAAAAAGGAAAATTTCAAAAAAAAAAATCCCATCGCAGTCCTCTCTGTCTAGAAGCCACCACGACTGACTGAGATAAAAATCATCATAAAGAAAAAAAAAACCTATTTGCATGTTAGACCAAGAAACTGAAGCATGAGTTCAAATTGGACTCTATGAAAGGGCCTTCGCAGCAAGTGGGAAATTAATTAGGACCACATGCATACATACATGATGAAAATAGCAAGCATAAATGGAAGCAGTACCTTCGGCCATACAACTCGCTGAACACCAAGAAAAATGGACACATTCCTCTTCCTTACTGTTGGGGATGCAACTACAGAGTGTGAACATACAGAGGGGCCGGTTTACCCTAAATCCATGATCCGACCCACGGAGGGCCCGAGCCAGAGCGACTTAAAGTCCATTTATGTAAACCGCCTTAGTGTTGTAACTTGTGGTGTAAGACAAGAGAGAAGAGACCGAGCCGGACGCTTGTATGAGCCGGATCGGGACTCTGTAGACCGGCCGGGCGTCCACCCGTGTATATAAGGGGACGACCCGGCGGCGGATTAGGGACAGAGAATTCGAGGCTAAGGAAAAGCTATTGCTCCCTAGTCGCCGAGATCATATCAATCCCATCACAACTGGACGTAGGCTTTTACCTTCATCGAAGGGGCCGAACCAGTATAACTCCCGTGTCTTGTGTCCGCTTTAACCCTCTAGGTTAGCCCGCGATGGCCCTCGACTAAGTCCTTTCACGAGGACATCTGCCGTGACAATTCCACGACATTGGCGCCCACCGTGGGGCTATCGCCTGACGGTTTGATGATCTTAGAGGCAAGTTCGAAGGACTCGAAGGTTATCTTTGTGGGCGGATGACTAAGAGTCGTCGCGCAAGCTTTACATCGACGATGCGGATTTGGGCCCGAGGCGGGTCGATTGAGTCGGATACCGGGTCCCCTTTGGCGGCATACGTGTTCATCGGCAAGATCGGCGAGCGGGGCTGGGCGGACATCTGCACCGACCTCGTCGAGGCGGCTTAGCGGACGAGGAAGAATCCTGCCTCGCTAAACCGGCGGTCGAGCGTGCTTCGTGGGAGTCGTCCACGGAGGCTACGAGGACGGATCGACATCCGTGGCGAAACCGTTGCCTACTCCGGCGACGAGTCGTCGGCCGGAGAAACGGAGTCTCTGTACCGGTGCAAGATGGCGGATCGGGGCTGTTCCGACGGTGAGTATTCGGACCTTTGATCTACCCAGCCGGGTTGGGATCTTCATGGCGATGCTGTGATGGCGCTTCACTCTTCGACCGCGGCGCCCACAGTCGCCGGTTCAACGATGGTGATGGCAGCCGGAAGGAGGCCTGCGGCGCTGCCGCTCGAGTTTTGTCGAGCTTTTCGGCGCATTGGCGAGCTCATGGCGAGGCTAATCCGCGGATCGGGACCTGCACAACGCGGAGATTGCAAAGGTGAGAAGCAGATCACTAAAGCTAAAGCGGACTGGCAGCCGCGGGCGTGAGGATGGCGGCGAGGCGGGCCGCTTTGGATCTGCAGCTTATAGGCTCATCTTTGGATCGAGCGCGTCGCATGAAGTCATGAAAAGGAAGTACCGGTCCGTTTACCTTCGGTTTTCGAGGAAGAGCTTTTCAATACCCCAGGGGCAGGGACCAGTAATCCGCCGCCGGTGGTAAACTGGCCGGAAGCACCTGGGACAGCCGCGCCGGTTCAGCCCCGTGTGATAGATCTGCCTCGCCATCACACCGGCGCGCCCGATGTCTGAACACCTCGGGTCATTACTCCAACCCGATGGATAACCTTGTGGCGGCGGCGGCACGGTTGAGGCGATTCAATTGAAGGTGATTCACCGCAGCGGTAGAGACACGCCGGGTTAAGGAGCTCCTCGGGGCGGCCTGGCTCGGCGGAAGCATATTCATCTGATCGGGACGGATCCACTCCACCCCCGCCCGAGCGGAGTTATAGCCGGCGCGCAGATGAACCGGCCGTATCAAACAGCGCGACACGGTCCGTCTCGAGCAACAACCCGGCAGGTGGCTTCAAGACGCTCAAGTGGTGGTGGACGGGCCAGGCGCGCGAGGAGGCCGAGTTAGCGGCGCAACATGAGGACCATCAGCTCGCGCCGGTTCGTCCAACCATCTTCGAACCGGGGGTCACGTCTGGATCATTGGGGGTGCCTTGTCTCGTCCCCGCTTTACGCAATGTGCGCTTGCCTAAGGACTTCAAAGGACCCCGCAAGGTACCCAATTACACCGCTGATTTGGCTCCAGAAGCGTGGATAGAAAGCTATGAGATGGCCATGGAGATGCTGGATGTGGATGAAGCTGCATGTGCGAAGTACTTCACTATGGTGTTGGAAGGTACGGCCCGGACTTGGTTGAAGAACTTGCCGCCCAACTCGATCAGTTCATGGACCCGATTCGGGACCGGTTCATTCAAAATTTCAAAGACACCGTAAGCAGCCCATGTCGTGGTAGATTTAGCGGCTTGTGTCCAAAGCGGAGGAATCCACAACCCATTGGGTGCGCGCGTTTGAAGTCTTACACTCTTGAGACCGGATCAACCGATTCCGCGATCTTAACCTTGAAGCCAATTGCGGTTTGAACCGTTGAAATTGAAGCTGGGTCGCATGAAGCGTTTTGCAATGACATGGGCACTCTAATGGGCATTTTGGTAAAGTATGCTGATTACGGCGGTACCAAGGATCCCGAGTGCAGGGATGACGAGTAGGGAAGGAAAAGCGAACAGCAATTCCGAAGCCAGCAAGACATCGGTCGAGCAATGGCGGGAACAAGCGCAAAACAAGCGGTAACATGGGCCGTAACAACCAACGCGCAGGACAAGAGTCAGCGGCGCAAGGGTAAGCAATCAAACCGGGGCGGTCACAATCCGGAGCGTTTGAATTACTTGTTGAATCAGCCTTGTCCGAAGCATGGGACGAAGGAGGCACCGGCGAATCACCTCTGGAAGGATTGTTATATTATGCAAGAGTTTAAAAACTCTTTCCGGTATGATCAAGGGCCCGGCGGTTCGAGATCCGCCCGGTTTCTGATGGAGAAATTCGGCCCGGGATTCGGTGGTAATCCGGCGAGCAAGGCAATCGAGCAACGAAACAATCGAGCAATCGAAACCGGGGGTTCTGAACAACAGCGCGATCGGGTTACCAAAGTAATCCAAAGCAGTTAAACAGTGGACAATACCACGTCTTTACCACCAGCTTGGACAGACGGGACCGAAAACTTCAGAAGCGGGCGGTCAGTGTTGTTGAACCGGCTGCGCCGCATTACCTACGCTGGTCAGAGCAGCCTATCGTATGGAGCAGAGAGGACCACCCTCCCCGGGTTTACAATCCGGGTCGATTAATACTGTAGTGGCGCCTCGGTAGGAGGATACAAGTTTACCAAGGTGCTTATGGATGGAGGAAGCAGCATCAACATCACGTACTATGAGACCTTCCGGTATGGGGTTATGAGATAGGCATCTTAGGCCGTCCAAAGCCAATGTTCCACGGTGTGGTGCACAGCAAGTCGGCATACCCGATCGGTAAGATAGCTCTGGAGGTGACCTTTGGGGATGAACATGACTCCAGATCGGAAACATTGACGTTTGAGGTGGTGAAAATTCAAAGTCCTTACCACGCCCTTTTTGGGCGGCCGGCTTATGCTAAATTTATGGCACGCCCCTGTTATGTTTATTTACAGCTGAAAATGCCGGGTCACAAAGGGACGATAACGGTTCATGGTAGCCGCCGGATTGCTTTGGAGTGTGAGGAAGGTGATGCGGCTTATGCAGAGTCGGTTTGTGCCACTGAAGAGCTAAAGTATTATAAAGACAATGTTGATCCGGCGGATATGACCCCTTTGAAGAAGCCAACCACAGAGCACGATCCGGATTTAAAGTTCAAATCGGCAGCTGAGACAAAACTTGTTGATTTTGTGCCCGGCGATTCGTCCAAGCAGTTCACCATCAGTGCCAACTTGGATCCTAAATAGGAAAGCGCGCTCATCGAGTTCATCCGTGAGAATCGGGACATTTTTGCATGGAAGCCTTCGACATGCCGGGTGTCCGAGGGAACTCGTGAGCACACTCTTAATGTTGACCCCAAGTACGCACCGTCGGTTTCTTCGCGGTTCAATGAGGAAAAGCGCAAGGCCATTGGAGAAGAAGTTGCTAGGCTCTTAGCGGCGGGGTTTATTGTTGAAGTCTTTCATCGGTGGCTTGCTAATCCGGTGTTGGTCCTTAAGAAGAATGGCACTTGGCGCATGTGTGGATTACAGATCTTAACAAAGCTTGTCCAGCAGATCCTTCGCCCTCCCCGCATTGACCAGATCATGGATGCTACGGCGGGTTGTGGCGTTTGAGCTTTTTGGATGCGTATTCGGTTATCACCAGATTAAGATGGCGGTTAAGGACCAGGAGAAGACGGCGTTTATCACCCTTTTGGAGCCTTCGCTATGTATCTATGCCTTTTGGGCTCAAGAGCGCCCAAGCAACTTATCGGCGTTGCGTCTGAAATTGTTTGCACGAACAGATCGGCCGTAACGTGCACGCTTATGTGGATGATATCGTGGTGAAATCAAGGCGAAGGAAACGTTGATTGAGGATTTAAAGGAAACTTTTGACAACTTGCGGGTGTACAAGATGATGCTCAACCCGCCAAGTCGTCTTTGGTGTTCCGCGAGCAAGTTGTTGGGTTTCCTTGTGTCCAACAGGGGATTGAGGCTAATCCGGAGAAGATTACAGCTATCACCTCCTTGGCTAAGCCAAAGTGTATCAACGATGTCCAACGTTTGGCAGGCGGATTGCTGCGCTAAGCGGTTTATCGATCGCCTAGGAGAGAAGGCTATTCCTTTGTACCAGATCTTTGAAGAAGACGGATCAATTAAATGCGGAGCTCACCACTGATGAGGCATTGGAGGACTTAAAGCGGCGGTGGCCAACCGCTTGTTCTTGCCGCTCCTATTGACAAGGAGCTCTCTGTTATATGTTCTGCTAATGCCGGGCGGTCGGTGTAGCCATTGTGGTGGGCGCAAGGAGGCGGGGAAGGAGTATCCGGTTCAGCGGCGATTTATTACATCAGCGAGGTTCTCATCGAGTCCAAACAAAGATATCCGCATTGGCGTAAGCTGGTATATGGAGTTTTATGGCAAGCGGAAGCTGAAGATATTCCAAGGCACTCCATCACGGTGGTCGATTCAGCTCCTTTAGGCGATATCATCTGAAACCGGAAGCGGCGGCGGATTGCTAAGTGGGCTATAGAACTTGGGCATACGGTTTAAGGTATGTGCCTCGGACGGCGATAAAGTCTCAAGCACTTGTGGATTTCATTAATGATTGGGCGGAATTGCAAGCACCAAGAAAAGCGGATCATACCTATTGGACCATTCACTTTGATGGGTCCAGTAATTGGAAGGCTCGGGGCTGGAGTCGTATTAACTTCCCCACGAGGTGACAAGTTCTCTCGTTCTTCGCCTAATGTTCCCTGTACTAACAATGCAGCTGAGTATGAAGCTTTGCTCCATGGTCTCTGGATGGCTAAGGAGATGAATCTAAGCGGGTCAAGTGTTTTGGTGACTCGGACTTGGTGGCCCGGCAAGTATCAGTACTTGGGATTCCAAAGATCCACTCATGGCTGCGTCCGTCGGGAGGTGGATATGGTTGCGGGACACTTTAAAGGTTATCGGTGGACCATGTGGATCGCCGGAAGAACGAGGCGGCGGATGCTTTAAGCCGGCTCGGGTCTCAGCGTAAACCGGTCCCGCCCAATGTCTTCCTTGACGTACTGCACAATCCGTCAGTTAAGCTTCCTGATGAAGTCGATTTAGCTATTCCTGATCCGGAGGCTCACTTGGTGGCAGCCTTGCATGTCATTCCGGATTGGACTCTCCCTTATTTGGCGTACATGAACCGGGGCGAATTACCTGAGGACGAGACACTGGCCCGACAGATAGTTCGGAGGTCTAAATCTATGACCATACATAAGGGCGAGTTGCATCGTTGCAGCGTATCCGGGGCGTTTCAGCGTTGTGTGTCCCCTGAGGAAGGCCGTGAGATATTGCGTGAGATCCATGAAGGGGATTGTGGTCATCACGCGGTTCAAAATCCTTGGTGGCCAAAGCGTTTATACGGTTTCTATTGGTTGACCGCCCATCTTGCACGGAAGATCTGGTCGAGCGATGTGATGGTTGCCAAAAGTTCTCGGGACGTGCTCATGTACCGGCCCAAGAATTGAGGATGATTCAATTACTTGGCGTTTGCGACTTGGGGTTGGATATGGTTGGACCTTTCAAAGGTCCAAAGACAAAAAACCCACTGTTGGTGGCGGTTGATAAGTTTACCAAGTGGGTCGAGCGAGCCTGTCGATAAGTGTGATGCGGCCACGGCGGTTCAGTTCATTAAAAGGTGATTTTCGGTTTGGGTTTCCACACAAGTATCATCACGGACAATGGCACCAATTTGTCCAAGGGAGCCATGAAGGAGTTTTGTGGCGAGCACATCCGACAGCGTTTCTTGATGGCCCACCCGCGGTCCAATGGTCAGCGGAACGAGCTAATCAGGAGATCTTGAGGGTATTAAACCCGGCTTATGGTCCCTTTAGTGAGGGCGCCGGGTTGTTGGGTCGAGGAGCTGCCATCGGTGATATGGAGTATCAATACTACACCAAACAGATCCACCGTTACACGCCGTTCTTTATGGTCTATGGGCGGGCGGTCCTTCCTGTGATATCGTCATGACTCGCCCAGCGTGGCGGCTTATGTTGAGGCGATAGTGAGGCAGCCCGGCAGGACGATTTGGATCGGCCGGATGAGGAGCGAGATATGGCGGCTGCTCGTTCGGCGATTTACCGGCAAGATCTTCGTCGGTATCACACCGGCGGGTTAGAACAAGAACCTTCGGGAAGGAGACTTGGTGCTTGGCTCATTCAAGACCGACAGATATGCACAAGCTATCCCCACCTTGGGAAGGGCCTTTTGTGGTTAGTAAGAATCTGTACAACGGGTCATACTATCGATTGATGTTCGAGGCGGAAAGACTCACGCCGCGTCGAAGAGGAGACAACGAGCCGTGGAACATAGCTCATCTTGACCTTATTATACGAGCCATCGGCTCCACTTATGTACATATTAAGACAATGTATATGTTATGAATAAAAGCAATAAACGGATCCTCGGCCAAAGCGGGTATCCGCTTACGATAAAGTCCGGTTTGGGTACATGGAGATGTTGTCGTGAAGCGGCCTCGGTTTAACCCTTGGCCTTGCTTTTCAGAAATTTTTGTCACTTGGGGGCTTGGTGGTGTCCGAACCAATGCAACACCTCTTGGCGGCGACACCACCGGATCATTGGGGACATGGTCACGTCTGAACCATCACGCCTCTTGGTGACCTAAGGCCATAGAATCACTTGGGGCTTTGGTGAACCGAACCATTGCAATGCCACTTGATCGGCATCATGCCACGAGTTCGATTGGGGACTGGCTGACTTGAACCATCGCTACACCTTATAGGGGCTTGGTCTGTCCGACCATGGTAACACCATCGATCCGCTCGAGACAGCCTTTTCTTGCAAAACGATTTTTATCATTGCTTTTGCTTCCATGTGGTCTTTATACCAATCATTTGGCTTTTGTTGGCCTTCTTAAACCGTCAAACCTCTTTAAACCGGATTTAAGTTGTCAGAATTCGGTACATTTTTAATCCGGCGACTTTGTTCCGGTTTGATTTTTCTGTTAACATCCCATCATGGAGTAACAGGGGGCTTATCATGCCCGACGCTGGCAGGTATTTTTATATCATAACATTTGATCATATACATCCCTATTTTCGTATATAAATATATGGGCGTCACAAGCCGGCTGGCGACACAAGCCGCCGTGGCGGGTTAAAGAATTTGTGATTGCAGGCAAATTAAGTTGAGGGTTCATCACTCCACTATATCAGCACCACCATGCAAAAGTTTACAGACTGAGGTTGTAACGGCATTGTTCAAAACAAAGTGCTGACTATACTATTACAACGCCTTTAAAGGCCCGATGTTTCATGTGGTGTTATGCCTTGAAGCTTTGGAAGCGTCGCCCGGCTTGACGGATTACGCTTCTTCGCCGGGTTGACATGAGGTAGAGGGGGCGCCTGGCGTTGGTTCAACTTCTTCTTCTTCCTCACCCAAAGCCCGGAAGTCATTGGTAGACCACTCAATCCGGGTTAAGGCACGAAGACAGCTTCTTCACTTATCAGTTCAGCGGATCAGCGTCGGGGCGTAAGTGTGCTTACGGATTGGAGGAACAAGGCTCGCGCTTCGGGATGACAAACTCCACCCGCTTGTTGTTTGCGTCATAAAAAGCGGTGAACCTCGGGTTGGCTTCACTGCCGATTGACTTCGCCAACGGACGCATTTCCTTGGTTATCCGCTTGAGCGTCGTTATCAAAGGCTTCACCGTTCTCTTGAGCACTGGGAAACCTTTGGCTATGTCGGCCGGATCAAGATCCGCTATCCACGCCTTAAGCGCGAGTCGAGCGATGGGGTGCCAGCCGGGCGCGGATCGCTTCAACTCTTCAAGCTGCCCGGAATCATGGACAGCCGGTCCGGTGTTTCTCTGATCGGGGCGGCGCCGTGTTGTCGTCTGAAGTGGCGCATATGACCGCTGGCGCCGGTATATAGCTGCTCAATCAGGGTGTAAGAAGCCTTGAGCTTCTTCCGCACGTCAGAGCCCAGATGAGCAATACGCTTGCCTGCACCAGGTTCAGACAGCTCAAGTTAAACCGGCGGCAATATTAAAGCAGGTGTATTCAGTGCAAATTTTCTTACCAAAGACGGCAGAGGTCATGGCATGCACTTGGCGCTTGAGTCCGGTAAGCTCTTCAGTCACCGGTTTAAGGGCTGCTTCAGCTTCTTCCGCCCGTTTTTTCAAACCGGCTTTCTCGGTGTCCCATTTGGCCCGCTCGGACGCATGTCCTTCCTTCAGCTGTTCCATAGCGGCCAAGGCAGTCCTCAGTTCATCCTTGGCCTTGGTGGTCTCGGCTTGTTGAGTTTCCAAGCTGGCACGAAGGTCCTTGAGTTGCACGGTTTGCTGGTATATTTCGTTCTGGTAACAAAGGGAGCACGTTAGTTGTTTCATCATAAAGTCCCAAGCTCAATATAAATATTCACCTTGGCACTTGGGGGCTAATGGCTAGTTGATCTCAGTTTGCCACGAGGATACAGAAATTAAGTCCCGGTTTCACTATGCTAAAGTTAAACCGACCCTTGGGGGCTACAATATTGCAGTTCAAAGCATATGTTCTTTATGAAAAGTTAAGTCCCGGGTTAACTATGCTAAAGTTAAACCGACCCTTGGGGGCTACTATACAGCCACAGTACAGGAAAGACATAATTCGTTACCTCAAAGCGGTCCTTCATCCGGTTTACCAAACCAGCTTCAAAATCACGGCTGGTATAGAGCCGGTTCAGAAAACCGGAGTGGAGTTCTTGGGCAGAAAAATTGTCGTAAGCGGACAGATCAGTTTTCCCCTTGTCTTTACCCATGGTGGCAGACTCTCCCTTGGCACTGTGTTTTGTTAAAGCGACCGGCTGGCTAGGGGCAGTATACCCAGTGCCCGTCACAATAACATCATCATTCTTGGCCGGGCTGGCTGGATCGGCGGTCTTCTTTGGGCTTGGTGCCTTCTTGCTCTGGCTCGGCGGTTCAACAATTACAACCCGCTCTGTGGACGGGTTTGGTGGAGCAGGCCGCGAGGTTTCCACTTGGACCTCCGGTTCAACTTCCGCGGATCAGCGATGTCGTCTTTGTACAGCTCGCGAGCTTTCCTTGGCGGCTTCGTGATTTTCGTGTGTTTGTTACGGGTCTTTTCCGATCAACATCGCACTAGGATCAAGGGTTTTCGCTTTCTTACTCAAGCGAGCCTTGGTGCTGCAATATTCAGAATTGGATTAAGACAAATCGGTCAAAGCAATGGTGAATCGAATTGACGGACAACAATTACATACCCTGCGGCAACTTTCAGCGGAGGCAGTTGTGTGGTGGATGAACCGCCAGACGAGTTGGAAGAGGCCTGATAATTCGGGTCAGACGGATTGAGAGGACATCGGAAGAAACCTTTTAAGGGATAACGCTTTTCAGGAGAGCAAGTCACCTCTGGACGACGCTTCCGGGTTGGTGTGTCTGGTAAACCGGATGAGGTAATCCGTTGGCCATTGTCTTGGTCGTCGGGCGCTCTTGACCTCTTGTGTCTTCAAGGAAAGATTTGGATTCAAGTAAGCACATGAAGGATATTTTTTCACTTTCCGGACGGCGCGACGAATTCTTTTAACCGGCGCAAGATCGGATTCGGAAGAAAGAATGATTACCTCAACAGGGTCGGCATGGCTGGCTTCAGCATCATCCTGGGAGGTGAAATTGTCAGTAAAAGGAATACAAAGGGACAAGTCATAAGCAAGAAGAAACACAAAGCGGAAAGCCGGTACGGCGGCTCCCCTGTAAGAATATCAAGTTTTACCTCAGCTTCTGATTCTTCGTCCTCCGGCGGATCAGAGGACTCGACGGCTTTCTTCTTGCCTGCCTTCTTGGTGGCCTTGGATTTCACACGCGGCGCCCGAACCGGTTTAGTGCGTTTCCAGAAGGAGCTGTCAGCCTGAGAAGTAACAATGATTAAATGCATGTCAACAAAGTATCAAGGACCCAAAGGTGGTGAGTAGAGCTTTACCGCCGGCGGTTGATTGGCAACACAGAATGGAGCCAACCCGGTTAGGCTGCAGACGGAGATCGGTTCGTCAAGCATCTTCTTGACAATCTCTGTGACCTCCAGTTCAGTTATGGGCAGCTCATGACGTCTTTGAGGGTCTTTGAGGCTGCCGGTGTACTCATGCATCAATCCGGGCCGGCGGCTTAGTGGCAAGACGCCCCAAGAAACCCAACACCGCACAAGGTCTCGCCAGTTAAGCCATTGGCCATTAGAGCCCGAGCTTGATTATTTGAGTAGCGAAGTTCTTGCGTTCCGCGCGGTTAAACGTCTGGCGATGGATGCTGGTTGTTTGAGCAGTGAGGACGATAACCCGGCAAGGGATTCTCATTGGCGAGAGCAGTGTTCGGCGATAGAACCAGGTTTGGTTCCAATCCTTTGGATGGCTGTGGTGTTTGGCGTGAGGAAAATCCACTTCCTTCCTCTTCTCGATTGAAACGCCGCCTAGCTCGTGTTGGGGCCATCGAAAAATTGATGCGGCGGTTCAAGTGGAAAAATCCGGAACAGCTCCACGATGGTTCTTCACGAAGATAGACTTCGCGAAGACTTGAAAGTTGCATATGTTTGACACGGAGTTCGGGCCGATATCCTGCGGATGGAGTCTCAAACTTGCAAGGGCGTCCGGAAAATTTTTGAACCGGTAGGCGAGAATCCCGTCTAGGTGCTGCATAAACACAATTACTTCTGCTGTTGTGGCTCGGGAGAAACTTCGCCATCCGGAACACGCCAATGGAGGACGTTTTGGAGCCAAACCGCCAGGTGGTGGCGTAGCCGTTGAGTTGCGTTTGATAATTTTGGACCGGACCCAATTGCAAGCGGAGAATTGAGGAGCCATTCCGGAAGACTAAGCTGCAAGGGAAAGGAAGAAGCGGTTCACCATTAAACAGTTCGGGCATATCGATATTGTTAAACGGCGAAGTCGACAACGGCTTCCGTGCGGTTTAGCGAGACTAATGGGTACGGATTAGCTATCAAAAGTTAAACCGCCGGATAAGGCGAGCTGAAAAATCTACTAAGTATGGATGAAACAGTTTTCACATGCAAGTGGAAGTAATCGAGATCTACGAAGCTCTAGTAAGAAAAGTTTCGACCTATGTAAACCTCATGAAGAGCGGGAGGGTTGGGTATTATACACTCGAGGGTCGAACAAAGGAAGCGGTGCATAAAGAATTAATTGGATGGCGGGGCAGCCACTTGCACAGGATGTGCGGTACGGCTGAGCCGTACGGCCATGGCAGAGCAAGTATGAAGAACTGGTATGAACACCTACGAGCTATGAGACGAACAGAGTTTACAGATGAGATCTAGGGTTTGAAAGAAACCTTACAGCGAAAGCGTAAACCGCGGAGAGCACCAAACTCTGAATGCGATCAGGTTGATCAGCGTGCCCGGCGTTGAAGCGTCGGTCGAAGGTCGAAGCGACGGCGAGCTTCGAGGTCGGGCGTCGCGAGGAAGGAGAAGAGCGGAAGAAGAAGAAGAGAGGCCCGACCGGTCTATTTATAAGGGACCGGAGCAATCAACGGGCGCGAGAATCGAGGAGTCAAAAGCGGCGGACGGTGCAGCGGCCGCCTCGATTTCCGGGATAGCATTAATGAAGGGAATCTTACCGTTTGGATTTCTTTATTAAAGATGACGTCAGGGTGCCCTGACACGAAGATCGGAGGATGACGTCACGGCGGTTCAAGCGGATGGCGGTTTACAAAATATGAAAGGAGATCAAGAGTTTCCTGAAGATGTTGAAGATTAACTTGAACCAGTTCAAATCAATCTGGGGCCTAATGTTGGGGATGCAACTACCGAGTGTGAACCGCCCTGGAGGGGCCGGTTTACCCTCGTCCATGATCCGGCCCACGGAGGGGGCCCGGAGCCCAGAGGCGACTTAAAGTCCATTTATGTAAACCGCCTTAGTGTTGTAACTTGTGGTGTAAGACAAGAGAGAAGAGACCGAGCCGGACGCTTGTATGAGCCGGATCGGGACTCTGTAGACCGGCCGGGCGTCCACCCGTGTATATAAGGGGACGACCCGGCGGCGGATTAGGGACAGAGAATTCGAGGCTAAGGAAAAGCTATTGCTCCCTAGTCGCCGAGATCATATCAATCCCATCACAACTGGACGTAGGCTTTTACCTTCATCGAAGGGGCCGAACCAGTATAACTCCCGTGTCTTGTGTCCGCTTTAACCCCTCTAGGTTAGCCCGCGCGATGGCCCTACGACTAAGTCCTTTCACGAGGACATCTGCCGTGACAATTCCACGACACTTACCATTCTTCCATTGCTCACCGCTCTGCCATGCTCATATGCTCAGTCGATGCTAAGCACGGGCTCATCCTTATCTGTAGAAGAGCATAGGCAGACCTTCCTTACCTCACCAAATGATGATTTTTCTTGCGGCTTCTATGAAGTTGGAGAGAATGCATTCTCCTTCTCTATCTGGTTCACCAACACCATGGAAAAGACTGTTGTATGGTCTGCAAACCCCAGGTCCTTGGTGAATGGCCATGGTTCCATGGTGTCTCTGAACCTGTAACGCCCCGGATTTGTTGCGCCAGGTGTCCGCCAGTTATTCGTTGTCTTTGCCATGTCATGTGCTTGCGTGTTGCACTTTATCATGTCATCATGTGCATCGCATTTGCATACGTGTTCGTCTCATGCATCCGAGCATTTTCCCCGTTGTCCGTTTTCCAATCCGGCACTTCTATGTCCCCCGGCGCCCCCTTTTACCTCTTTTAGTAAAGGGTGTTAAACGGTCTCGAATGGACCGAGGTTTGCCAAGCGGCCTTGGTATACCACCGGTGACCGCTTTATCAAGTTTCGTGCCATTTGGAGGTCGTTTGATACTCCAACAGTTAACCGGTAACCGCATAAGCCTCTTTTGTTTGCAGCCCAACACCCCCTCCAAAGTGGCCCAAAACCCAGCAAACTACCCTCCATGCTCTCGGTTGTTCGATCACGATCGCGTGGCGAAAACCGCACCTCATTTGGACTCTCCTAGCTCCCTCTATATATATATATATATATATATATATATATATATATATATATATATATATATATATATATATATATATATATGCCCTCTCCCGAAATTGCAGTGCAAACCCTAGCCTAGCCTCTCTCTCTCCCAGCCACGTCCGGCCATAGCCGGACATGTCCGCCGCCCTCACCACATCACCCGTCCAATAGGACGCCGACACCTCAGCGCCGCCGCCCTCCTCCACTCCCTTGCGCCACGTGGGCGTCGCCCGGCTCCAGCTGAGCCCAGATCCGCGCCCGCGCTGGCCTGCAAGGCGCCGCCGCCGTGGCAGCGCCGCCGCCTGCCGCCATGCTGCCGCGCCTCCGCTTGCCCGCGCCCTCGCCCGGCCGGCCCGGATCCCGCCGCCTCCATGCGCTGCTCACGCCAGCGCGGGCCGCGCCGCCGTCTCGCCGCCCGCTCCGCCGTCCGCGCCGCCTTAGCCGCCCGCTGCCGTCCCTTCCTCGCCCGACCCACGGTCTCCTCCGCGCGCCCCTCGTCCCTGCCGGCCGGATCCGGTTGGGCCGGACCGGATCCGCCCCTCCCCGAGCATCTCCGGCCGTCCCCAAGCCCTCCGGCCACCTTCTTCCCCATCTCCGGCGAGCTCATGCCCCTGCATCGATTTCCGTGCGAACCCGAGGTTGCCCCCGTTTTCTGCTAAGTCCCGAAATTATTTACATTATCATACCATGTTCATCGCATCATATCTCCATGCATACTGCTCCGTTTCGTGCGTGTAATATGTCAAATTGTTCGTCTCGACGAGTACATCATTTCATTCCATTGCATCATGTTCATTTGAGTCCATCTTGATGCCTGGACCATCGTTGCAAGAGTGCTATATGATGTTAACCTGCTGAAACTGTTATAACTTGATGATTTGTCATTTTTGTTGCATTTGATGTGTGCATCCTATGAGGTTGATGTCTACATGTGTTTTGAACTATGTCATGCCATCTTCACAGTGGTGTCATCCATGGATTTTTATGAGTCTTGTACTGAGTGCATCAAGCTTGTTAAGTAGGGTACTTGCTGTTACTGTTTTGCTTGTCTGAATCTGTTATTTCGTGATGCTATGTAAACCTGCTGCTACAAGTCATTCTATGCATAATCTGGAGATGTTCACTAAGGATGTTTTGTTATACATGTCTTGCTCTATCCATCCATGCCCTTTGTTGCAATTATAGTCTGCTGTAACGTGTTGTTATCTTGCTCCAAAGTTGCTAAATAATGTTGCTGTCAACTTGTTAACTTTAAGTTCAATGTTGCCATGATTGTTGCTAGTGATCCATGCACCCTATGAACTTGTTCTTGCCATGTTTAGCTTCTCAAACATGTCTTCTTACTGTTGTTTGCCTTTCCATGCCATGTATTGCTCTGTGGTGAGTGGTTCAAGCTCACCAACATGCCTACTTATTGTTGTTCCTGCCATGTATGGATCTGTTATATAACTTGCCATGTTTACCTGGGTGCCATCATATTTTCTGATCCTTTTTGGCTCATGGTCACTAAAGGACATTTGATCTATGCATTTAGTAGATTCATGCCATGCCTTTGTTTGCCATGATAAGTTCCTGTAGCATGTTGTTTGATAGCTCTAAACATTGCAACCTGATGTTATTTCTGCCATGTCCTGTAAATTCTGCTAAGTCTGTGAACCTGATATTATATGCAATCTTGCCATGTCTTTTTGAGCATGTTCTAGTGATTTCTGGAGATAGCTCAGTGTTCATGTTTTGTCATGCTTTTACCTGTACATCGTGCCCATGCCTTTTGTTCTCATGTTAAGATGCTGTAGCTTGTTGTTTCGGTGCTTGCAATATGCCTAGTTGCTGTTTTGGACAGATTGTTGCTATAACTTGTTTCATGTGTATGTGTTGAACCGTTGCTCCGTTTTGAGTGTGCTCTATATGAAAATTGCTTGATTTTGCATGTAGTTTCATATTACCATGTTGCATCCTTGTTTTGAGGTGTTTGCTTGATGTTTGTATGCATTTTGCATCAATGCCATGTTTATCTTGTTTTGCTCATATCTTCTAGGCCGTAGCTCCGAATCTAATGAACTTTATATGTAACTTGACTAAAATTTCATGTAGATCATCGTGGTGCATCTTAACTTGCTGTTTAACAACTTGAACATAAAGTTATTCAGATCTGGACCAATTTCGAAATTTGCATATGAGGACTTACCGGAATTGTTATAAGTTGTTTCCGGCCTCATTTAAACTTGCCTTGATGTGTTGCTCTTGTTTGCATCATCTCTTGCCATGAGTAGCCTCATCTAGATTTGTCATGCATCATGTTTGTTGTGCATCTTGTCATGTTCATGTGTGGTGTGTTTACTTTGTTGTGTGCTTCTTCTTGTTAGTTCCCGTTTCGTTGCGATCGTGAGGATTCGTTCGTCTACGCTTGGTTCTTCTTCATGGCTTAATCTTCTTCATGGACTCGTTCTTCTTCCTTGCGGGATTTCAGCCAAGATGACCGTCACCTTGGATCTCATTACTATCATTGCTATGCTAGTTGCTTCGTTCTTTCGCTATGCTGCGCTACCTATCATTTGCTCTTCAAGCCTCCCAATTTGCCATGTCAGCCTCTAACCTTTTGCACCCTTCCTAGCAAACCGTTGCTTGGCTATGTTATCGCTTTGCTCAGCCCCTCTTATAGCGTTGCTAGTTGCAGGTGAAGTTGAAGATTGCTCCATGGTGGACAGGATTTTGGTTGGGATATCACAATATCTCTTATATTATTAATGCATCTATATACTTGGTAAAGGGTGGAAGGCTCGGCCTTATGCCTGGTGTTTTATTCCACTCTTGCCGCCCTAGTTTCCGTCATATCGGTATTATGTTCCCGGATTTTGCGTCCCTAACGCGGTTGGGTGATTTATGGGACCCCTTGACGATTCGCTTTGAATAAGACTCCTCCAAAGAAGGCCCAACATTGATTTTACCATTTGCCTCACCTAGCCCTTTTTTCCCTTGGGTTTGGGAGCCCAAGGGTCATCTTATTTTACCACCCCCGGGCGGTTGCTCGTCGTGAGTCTTGGTCCAAAATCTATCGACCGCGGTGGCCACCGGGGCAACTCTGGGTTCGCCTATCGGAAGTTTGGACAATCCGTGTGCCTGAGACGTAGATATGTGCAGCTCCTATCGGGATTTGTCGGCACATTCGGGCGGCTTTGCTGGTCTTGTTTTATTCTTTGTCGAAATGTCTTGTAGCCGGATTCCGAGACTGATCGGGTCTTCCCAGGGAGAAGGAATATCCTTCGTTGATCGCGAGAGCTTATCATGGGCTAAGTTGGGACACCCTGCGAGGTTTGAACTTTCGAGAGCCGTGCCCGGTTATGTGGCGATGGGAATTTGTTAATATCCGGTTGTAGTAAACTTGAAGCAAACTCTTCTAAAATACACCAATCGTAGCGTAACCGTGAGTGTCTTTTTTTCGGGTTGATCGAGAGGAGAACACGGTTTACGGGTTATGTCGGCGTAAGTAGGAGTTCGGATCACTTCTTGATCATTACTAGTTGACGACCGTTCCTTTGTTTCTCTTCTCGCTCTCATTTGCGTATGTTAGCCACCATATATGCTTAGTCGCTGCTGCAGCCTCACCACTTTACCCCTTCCTTTCCCATTAAGCTTTGCTAGTCTTGATACCCATGGTAATGGGATTGCTGAGTCCTCGTGGCTCACAGATTACTACACCATCAGTTGCAGGTACAGGTTATGCGATGATCATGACGCGAGAGCGATGTGTGCTTGTGTTGGAGTTCTTCTTCTGCTTCTTCTTCGATCAGGGGATTGGTTCCAGGTCGGCAGCCTGGGCTAGCAGGGTGGATATTGTTTGAGTTTCTGTTTATGTTTCATCCGTAGTCGGATGTTGATCTCTTGTATGATGTTGATGTATTCTTGTGGCATTTGTGCCTTATGTATGTATCCCCACTATTATGTAATGTTGATGTAATGATATCCACCTTGCAAAAACGTTTCAATATGCGGGTCTATCCTTGGTGGGACCTTCGAGTTCCTTTTGGATAGGGTCGCATATTGGGCGTGACAGAACCATAATGGAAACTTGGTCCTCGCTGATGTCAATGGCACCGTGATTTGGGAGAGCAAGACAAGCTCTGGCGAGGGCACGGTGGTTTCCCTTCTTGACACCGGCAACCTCATAATCAAAGACTACACTGGTGCAAATTTGTGGGAAAGCTTCTCTTCACCGACGGATACATTGCTGCCTTTACAGACTCTCAAAAAAGGTACAAAGCTGGTCTCCGGTTATTACAGCCTTTATTTTGACAACGACAATGTGCTGCGCCTCATGTATGATAGTCCAGAAATATCAAGTATCTATTGGCCAAGTGCACTACACAGTGTTTGAAAATGGGCGGACTACCTACAACAGCTCTAGGATTGCAGTCCTCGACACTGAAGGATTTTTCCTCTCAAGTGATGGGCTGAATGTTAAGGCTTCTGATTGGGGTAATGGAGTCAAGCGAAGGCTTACAATTGGTTCTGATGGAAACCTCAGAATGTACAGTCTGAATGTGTCAAATGGGAGTTGGATAGTATCATGGCAGGCTATAGCAAAATTGTGCGATGTGCATGGGCTATGTGGACAAAATGGGATATGTGAGTTCTTGCCAAGTTTCAGGTGTTCATGTCCCCCAGGATATGAGATGACCGATCCGGAAAACTGGAACAGAGGTTGCAAGCCGCAATCCAACAAAAGCTGCAGCAAAGCAGAAGAGTTTGACTTCATCAAGCTCCCTCAAACTGACTTTTATGGCTTTGATCTGACCAATAATGTGTCCGTCTCACTTGAAGAATGTAAAAAGACATGCTTGGACATTTGCTCCTGCTCAGCTCTCACGTACAAGGCAGGATCTGGACTTTGCTACACCAAAGCTGTACTCTTCAATGGTTACAGCTCCACAAATTTTCCTGGCGACAACTATATCAAACTGCCAAAGAATATGAGCATCTCCAGACAGTCTCGTATTACATGCAATCCGGATATTCGAGTGGTTGTACAAGGATCTGCAAGTATGTATGGAATGAATGATGTCAACAAGAGTTATACAATTTATTATGTGTTCGCAGCAATACTGGGAGCCCTAGTCTTGCTCTTTATCGGTACAAGCTGGTCGTTTCTTTACAGAAAGCAAAATATACCTAAGTCAATGGAAGAAGGTTATAGGACTGTGATGAGCCAGTTCAGGATGTTCATCTACAGGGAATTACGGGAAGCAACTGGAAAGTTCAAGGAAGAGATTGGAAGAGGGGGTTCGGGAATTGTTTATAGAGGGGTACTTGAAGATAAGAGAGTGGTGGCAGTGAAGAAACTAACTAGCGTTTCACATAGTGAGGAGGAATTCTGGGCAGAAATGAATATAATTGGAAGGATCAACCATATGAATTTAGTAGGGATGTGGGGGTTTTGCTCTGAGGGTCAACACAAACTGCTGGTGTACGAGTATGTGGAGAATGAATCACTTGACAAGTTTATATTTGGTAATATAAGTGCTGAGAGATTACTTGCATGGAGCCAACGATTCAAAATAGCACTAGGAACAGCAAGAGGCTTGGCATACCTGCATCATGAGTGCCTTGAGTGGGTAATTCATTGTGATATAAAGCCAGAGAACATACTCCTGACCCGAGACTTCGAAGCAAAGATAGCAGACTTCGGACTAGCCAAACTCTCAAAGAGAGACAGTTCCAGTTTCAATCTCACCCACATGAGAGGAACAATGGGCTACATGGCGCCAGAGTGGGCACTGAATTTGCCGATCGACGCAAAGGTTGATGTATACAGTTATGGCGTTGTACTTCTCGAGATTGTGACTGGAAATAGGATCTCAAGTGGGATTACAGTGGATGGGAAAGAGGTGGAGTTTAGACAGTTTGTGCATGCAGTTAAAGAATTGCTAGAGAGTGGAGATGTCAAGGTTATAGCCGATGCTAGACTGAATGGCCATTTCAATCCTGAGCAAGTGGCGGTAATGGTGAAATTGGCTTTATCTTGTCTCGAAGAAAGAAACAGCAGACCTACAATGAATGAAATTGTAAAAGCTCTACTGGCATGTGATGACGAAGACAATCACCCAGCCTACTCATGGTGACCGGCAATAAATAACAGTGTATCAATTGCAATAAGAAGAATTGGTCTAGTATATTGCTTGATATTTGAAAGTAGAGGAAAATGTTGCTAGAGAAAATGTCAGGTTGTGTATTGCATAAATCTTTCTGTAGATGGAACACTAACTGCACTGTATTGAATGTTGTCTACATGAATTCTTGCATGAAACATAGTGGGCTTATTTGTATAGTTTTTCCTTACATAAAAAAAAAAGAAAAGAAAAGAAGATTTTAGTCTGCATAACTGTTTGATCTTCTAGAGCATGTAACAACTTCCAAAGATTCCCGCTGTTTCTTCAAAAATCCGTTCTTCCATTCGAGATCCCTTCAGTGCAACCAGAGACCACGTGACTCTTGTTAGCAAATAGCCAGTTAACACCTGACAACATTCACTCATTGAGATCTTGTACAAATATAAGATACTGATAAATGTGACCGATAACTCAAAAGGAAAATTTGCTAGTAGCTAAAATACTAGCACAAATCATTTCAGCTATCAATGTCTTGCTGAATTAGCAGTGGAATACTGACTTGAATGGTCCATCGATCTAGTACTACGGAACCACTACATTTTGGCACTAATTTATGGTCGAAGTTTCGGCTGGTAACATAATCAGTAAAGTGATCCAGTCATCCTTGACTACATTATTAGTCACGATGGTAGAAAGTACAAATCGAGCACCAGGGCCAAATTATTTTTCCCGGCAATATGGTAAAACTTTAGCACTTATAACTGTATCAGCTTAACTGATCTTTCAAAACACTGCTCAAGTTCGGAATATCTACAATCGTTGGAGTAACAAAAATGATTGATTTAGCTTCCTGTTTAGAAAGAGTGCAAATGTGTATTGGGCCTTACTGCCCTATGGTCCCCATGCCGATGCAATGAATTACCAAGGTTGCAGTACATATTAAAAGAACAATCAAAAAACAGTGCGAAAAGCACTGTTGAAAATACGGAACAAGTATATACGTACCATGATAGGTTCTTCTTTCAATCTCAACAAAATGATAAAGATTCTTCATTCTTGTAGCGTTGCAGGACGGCTGGGGCGCCAGGACCTGAGCGCGGGGGACGGCGCCGGCGGGCGGCCTGCTCGGGGCGCGCGCGGGCAGGAGCAGGACGGCGGGGGCCGTGGAACTGGGGAAGGCCGGGACCGGGAGCGCGGGGACGGCGACGGCCGCCTGCACGAGCTGCGTAGCTGGGTCGGGTTACATCGTGGGTGCGGCGCGTGTTTTTTTTTTTGAGTCCGCGAGAAGGAGGC
Organism: Aegilops longissima; assembly: GCA_021605205.1. Taxonomy (NCBI): domain Eukaryota; kingdom Viridiplantae; phylum Streptophyta; class Magnoliopsida; order Poales; family Poaceae; genus Aegilops; species Aegilops longissima. The sequence continues at coordinate 450,990,986 of CM038678.1, forward strand.
CCGTGCGTGCTTGCGTTAGGGATGAGCTGGGCTTTGGCTAGCCCGGCTGAGCCTGGGCCCATGTAGAAACCTTTGAATATCCCATGCCTCTGGAACACCTAAAAGAAATATAAAAAATCCCATGCCTCTGGCCTGGGCCCAGCTTTATGAGACCAACTAGTTGAGGAGCGCTCCTTCGGAAGCCTCCCTCACATGGGGTTGGCTGACAGGGTGACAGGGCGCTTCCTCCGGATATTTTTCGCACGTGTTTTCGACTTTTCAGATGATCTTTTTTCAGGGTTTTTTGACTCTTTGGTTTTTCACTGTCTTTCTTAGCTTTAAGACAAAAAAAATATTGCGCAAAAAAACACATTCTTTTCGTGAGAGTCATGGGTTTTCTTCCGCGAAACGCTCGGTTTTGCTTCCGCGAGAGGCACGGCCGTGCCTCTCGAAAACGAAAAAAAACTTTTTTTTCTTCTTCTTTTTTTCTTCCGTGAGAGGCACAGTTTTCCTTTCACGAGAGGCACGGCCGTGCTTCTCGGAAACAGAAAAAACGTATTTTCTTTTTTTTTCTTTCACGAGAGGCATGGTTGTGCCTCTCGGAAACGAAAAAAACGTGTTTTTTTCTTCCATGAGAGGCACGGTTGTGTTTCTGCGATAGGCACACCGTGCCTCTCAGAAACGGGGAAAACGTGTTTCTCCTTTTTTTCATAAGAGGCACACTTTTGCTTTCGCGAGAGGCACGGATTTACTTTCGCGAGAGGCACAACGGTGCCTCCTCTCGGAAACGGCTTCCGAAAAGGGGAAAAATGCTCCCAGTTCATTTTTTTATGAAAAGAAAGTTCGTCAAAATCTATTAACATGAGATCTATTTTTGAAGATCTCAATGGGAGGAATCTGACAGTGAAAACGGTTCGAGATTTGGACGCACGGTTTAAGAGATAAGACGTTTTGAATAAACGGATCTATGAAAAAAAAGAACTTCCAGGTTGCGACAAGTGGAGCACATGCAACACAAAACTTGTTACAACCTAAGGAGGAAGAGTAACCTTTGAAAGGAGTACTGCTCAATTAGTGATTTCACAGCTTTGTTCAATGAATTGGAGGCGGGTTTTTTTTGCGGGGGAACTGGAGCCGGTTACTGAGCCCTCCCAATACCCTTTTGCCAGGCTGATGTTATGTTGATATTATGTACTTTTTCTTTTCTTCTATTGTGAATTTTTATTAAATATTCAGGATTAAATTTTAAATAATGCGAACGGTTTTCATACATATATATTACAAAACTTAAATTTGATTAAAAAATAAAACCAGTGATTTTGTAAAAATATTACGGCAGTGTACAAGTTTTTTTACCGTAACTTAATCGCGTTAAGCAAAAAATTTAATAAAGAATGTTCATGTGTTTCAACAAAAATTAAGTGACATTAAAAACTGTTAATAATGTATTTCAAAAATGATAAACATGTATAAAAAGTTCTTGATACATACGAAAAATGTACAACATGTATGAAAGAGTAGACATTAAAACATATATTGAAAAAAGTAATTATCTATTTTAAAATAGTAAACCATATAAAAAATTGATATTGATGTATTTTTTTTTACCTGGTATGTCACTGATGTATATGAAAAACGTAAGACGTACATGACAAAAATAGACATCAAAACATATATTTTAAATGCCCCTAAACTCCCAAGTCGGTTAAATCACCCCAAAGTCTCTAAATACTGGAAAATTCTCCCCCTAGGTAGTTTTCGAGAGGATTTCAGGTGGTTTTGTCACTACCTTTCTTTCCTCCTACATCCTCTTCGTCTCTACCTGCATCCTCCCTCCCTCGTCCTCACCTCTCCTGTCATCGCCGACACCGTCCTCCATCGTCACCGTCGCCACCGACTCCATGGCTCCAGGTACATCGCCGACCCATGTTTGCCGCTCTCCTCGGCCGACTTCCATGAGAGTGGGTATTTCAAAGTTTGCTTTTTGAGAGTTTGGGGTTTTAGACTTGGACTTGGTGTGCAACTATGGGAAAAGTTGTGCGGGTAGTGTTGTGCAAAAGGAGAGACGACATCAAGGGGGCAGAGGAAAACAAAGGAGTATAACAAAAACAGCGGATAAGATGAGGGAAAGGGGGGCTTTGTTCTTCAAGTGTGTTGTGGCTGTGAGTTCATTAGTTGTTGCATTAGATTATGTTTTGATCAAAGTTTTTTTATTTGTGTAGCTACTGTTGTTGATCCACCAGATCCTTTAGAAGATTTTGTTGTTAGACTGCACTACTTTGGAATATTTCAGAGATTGGATGGATTGGTTGAGTACACTGATGATGGAAATATGCCCTAGAGGCAATAATAAAGTTGTTATTATTATATTTCCTTATTAATGATAAAGGTTTATTTTTCATGCTAGAATTGTATTGAAGGAAACTTAAATACATGTGTGTATACATAAACAAATACCACGTCCCTAGTGAGCCTCTACTAGACTAGCTTGTTGACCAAAAGATGGTTAAGGTTTCCTAACCATAAGACATGAGTAGTCACTCGATAACGGGATCACATCATTAGGAGAATGATGTGATGGACAAGACCCATTCATTAGCTTAGCACATGATCGTTCAGTTTATTGATACTGCTTTCTTAATGTCAAATACATGTTCCTTCGACCATGAGATCATGCAGCTCCCGAATAGCGGAGGAATGCCTTGTGCGCTATCAAACATCACAACGTAACTGGGGATCATAAAGATGCTCTACAGGTATCTCCGAAGGTGTCTGTTGAGTTGGCGTGAATCGAGATTGGGATTTGTCACTCTGAGTATCAGAGAGGTATCTCTGGGCCCTCTCAGTAATACACATCATAAGAAGCTTGCAAGCAAAGTCACTAAGGAGTTAGTTACAAGATGATGTATTACGGAACGAGTAAAGAGACTTGCCGGTAACGATATTGAGCTAGTTATGAAGATACCGACAACCGAATCTCAGGCAAGTAACATACTGACAGACAAAGGGAGTTACGTATGTTGTCATAAGGTTCGACCGATAAAGATCTTCGTAGAATATGTAGGAACCAATATGGGTATCCAGGTCCCGCTATTGGTTATTAACCGGAGAGGTGTATCGTCATGTCTACATCATTCTCGAACCCGTAGGGTCCGCATGGTTAACGTTCGTTGACGATATAGTATTATATGAGTTATGTGAGTTGGTGACCGGATGTTGTTTGGAGTCCCAGATGAGATCACAGACATGACGAGGAGCTCTGGAATGGTCCATAGGTAAATATTGATATATATGACTATACTATTTGGTCACTGGAAAGGTTTCGGAATGTACTGGATTTTATCAGAGTATCGAAAGGGGTTTAGGGAGGCCACCGACACTTGGTGGGCCTCATGGGCCAAAAGGAGGAAGGCGCACCAGCCCACTAAGGGGTTGGGCGCGCTCCACCTCCCCTGGCCACGTGCCAAGGAAGGTGCCAAGGCAGGCCAGCCGCCGGCCCCTCCCCTACCATCTCCTCCACCCCTAAATAAGGAAAGGGGGAGGCGCCTAGGGCAGGAGCCCAGGGCGGTCGCCGGCCACCTTGGGGCGCCCCTAGGGCTGCCTCCCCTCCACCTCCACCTATATATATATATATATATATATATATATGTGTGTGTGTGTGTGTGTGTGTGTGTGTGTGTGTGTGTGTGTGTGTGTGTGTGTGTGTGTGTGTGTGTGTGTGTGTGTGTGTGTGTGTGTGTGTGTGTGTGTGTGTGTGTGTGTGTGTGTGTGTGTGTGTGTGTGTGTGTGTGTGTGAGGAGGGAGAGGGGCAACACATTGCCCCTCTCCATCTAATTCATCCTCGGTCATTTTTTAGTAGTGCTCAGTGAAGCCCTGCGGAGATAGTTGCATCACCATCGTCACTGCGTCGTCGAGCTGCCGGAACTCATCTACTACTTCGCACGTATTACTGGATCAAGAAGACGAGGACGTCATCGAGCTGAACGTGTGCTGAACGCGGAGGTGTCGTATGTTCGGTACTTGATCGGGCGGATCATGAAGGTGTACGACTACATCAACCACGTTGATAAATGCTTCCGCTTAATGGTCTAAGAGGGTACATAGACATACTCTCCCCTCTCGTAGCTATGCATCTCCATGGATAGATCTTGCGTGTGTGTAGATTTTTTTTTGTTTTCCATGCAACGTTCCCCAACAGTGGCATCCCAGCCAGGTCTAGGCGTAGATGATATGCACGAGTATAACACAAAGAAGTCCTGGGCGGTGATGTTCATACTGCTTACCACCAACGTCTTATTTTGATTCAACAGTATTGTGGGATGAAGCGGCCCGGACCAACCTTACATGTCCACGCACATGAGACCGGTTTCACCGACTGACATGCAGCTTGTTTTGCATAAAGGTGGCTGGCGGGTGTCTGTTTCTCCTACTTTAGTTGAATTAGATTTGACTGCAGCCGGTCCTTGAAGAACGCTAAAACAGAAAAATTGATAATCACCGTTGTGGTTTTGCGTAGTTAAGAACGGTTATTGCTAGTTGCCCATAGCAGCCACGTAAAACTTGCAACAACAAAGTAGAGGACCGAAGGAAATATGCCCTAGAGGCAATAATAAAGTTATTATTTATTTCCTTATTTCATGATAAATGTTTATTATTCATGCTAGAATTGTATTAACCGGAAACATAATACATGTGTGAATACATAGACAAACAGAGTGTCACTAGTATGCCTCTACTTGACTAGCTCGTTGATCAAAGATGGTTAAGTTTCCTAACCATAGACATGAGTTGTCATTTGATAAACGGGATCACATCATTAGGAGAATGATGTGATTGACTTGACCCATTCCGTTAGCTTAGCACTTGATCGTTTTAGTTTCATCGCTATTGCTTTCTTCATAACTTATACATGTTCCTATGACTATGAGATTATGCAACTCCGATTCTTCGGAGGAACACTTTGTGTGCTACCAAATGTCACAACGAATCGGGTGATTATAAAGGTGCTCTCAGGTGTCTCCGATGGTACTTGTTGAGTTGGCATAGATCGAGATTAGGATTTGTCACTCCGATTGTCGGAGAGGTATCTCTGGGCCCTCTCGGTAATGCACATCACTATAAGCCTTGCAAGCAATGCAACTAATGAGTTAGTTGCGGGATGATACATTACAGAATGAGTAAAGAGACTTGCCGGTAACGAGATTGAACTAGGTATTGAGATACCGACGATCGAATCTCAGGCAGGTAACATACCGATGACAAAGGGAACAACGTATGTTGTTATGCGGTTTCACCGATAAAGATCTTCGTAGAATATGTAGGAACCAATATGAGCATCTAGGTTCCGCTATTGGTTATTGACCGGAGACGTGTCTCGGTCATGTCTACATAGTTCTCGAACCCGTATGGTTCGCACGCTTAAAGTTCTGTGATGATCGGTATTATGAGTTTTTGTGTTTTGATGTACCGAAGGTAGTTCGGAGTCCCGGATATGATCACAGACGTGACGAGGAGTCTCGAAATGGTCGAGACGTAAAGATCGATATATTGGAAGCCAATATTTGGACATCGGAAAGGTTCCAGGTGAAATCGGGATTTTACCTGGAGTACCGGGAGGTTACCGGGCCCCCGATAATTATATGGGCCTTAATGGGCCATAGTGGAGTGAGAGAGAGAGGAGGCTAGGGCAGGCCGCGTTCCCCCTCCCCCTATGGTCCGAATTGGACTAGAAGGGGGGCGGCGCCCCCTTTCCTTCCACCCTCTCTCCCCCTTCCTTCTCTCCTAGTCCAACTAGGGAAGGGGGGGGGGGATCCTACTCTCGGCGGGAGTAGGACTCCTCCAGGGAGCGCCATAGCTAGGCCGGCCCTCCCCCCTCCTCCACTCCTTTATATACGTGGCTAGGGGGCACCCCATAGACACAAGTTGATCATTGATCTCTCTTAGCAGTGTGCGGTGCCCCCCTCCACCATAATCCACCTAGGTCATATCGTAGTGGTGCTTAGGCGAAGCCCTGTGTCGGTAACTTCATCAACACCGTCATCACGATGTCGTGCTGACGAAGCTCTTCCCCGAAGCTCTACTGGATCGTGAGTTCGCGGGACGTCGCCGAGCTGAACGTGTGCTGAACACGGAGGTGCCGTACGTTCGGTACTGAGGATCGGTCGACCGTGAAGACGTATGACTACATCAACCGCGTTGTCATAACGCTTCCGCTTTCGGTCTATGAGGGTATGTAGACAACACTCTCCCCTCTCGTTGCTATGCATCATCATGATCTTGTGTGTGCGTAGGAAAAAGTTGAAATTACTACGTTCCCCAACAGTGGCATCAGAGCCAGGTTTATGCGTAGATGTTATATGCACGAGTAGAACACAAGTGAGTTGTGGGCGATATAAGTCATACTGCTTACCAACATGTCATACATTGATTCGATGGTATTGTTGGATGAAGCGGCCCGGGCCGACATTATGCGTACGCTTACGCGAGACTGGTTCTACCGACGTGCTTCGCACACAGGTGGCTGGCGGGTGTCAGTTTCTCCAACTTTAGTTGAATCAAGTGTGGCTTTGGAGATCATAAAGATGATCTACAGGTATCTCCGAAGGTGTCTGTTGAGTTGGCGTGAATCGAGATTGGGATTTGTCACTCTGAGTATCGGAGAGGTATCTCTGGGCCCTCTCGGTAATACACATCATAAGAAGCTTGCAAGCAAAGTCACTAAGGAGTTAGTTACAAGATGATGTATTACGGAACGAGTAAAGAGACTTGCCAGTAACGAGATTGAACTAGGTATTGAGATACCGACGATCGAATCTCAGGCAAGTAACATACCGATGACAATGGGAACAACGTATGTTGTTATGCGGTTTGACCGATAAAGATCTTCGTAGAATATGTAGGAACCAATATGAGCATCTAGGTTCTGCTATTGGTTATTGACTGGAGACGTGTCTCGGTCATGTCTACATAGTTCTCGAATCCGTAGGGTCCGCACGCTTAAAGTTCTGTGACGATTGGTATTATGAGTTTTTGTGTTTTGATGTACCGAAGGTAGTTCAGAGTCCCGGATATGACCACGGACATGACGAGGAGTCTCAAAATGGTCGAGACGTAAAGATCGATATATTGGAAGCCTATATGTGGACATCGGAAAGGTTCCGGGTGAAATCGGGATTTTACCGGAGTACGGGAGGTTACCGGAACCCCCCGGTAATTATATGGGCCTTAATGGGCCATAGTGGAGAGAGAGAGAGAGGAGGAGGCCAGGGTAGGGCTGCGCCCTCCCCTCCTCGGTCCGGTTGACTAGGAGGGGAGGGCCCCTTCCTTCCTCCCTCTCCCCTTCCTTCTCTCCTAGTCCAACTAGGAAAGCGGGGAATCCTACACCCGGTGGGAGTAGGACTCCTCCAGGGCGCGCCATAGCTAGGCCGGCCCTCCCCCCTCCTCCACTCCTTTATATACGTGGCCAGGGGGTACCCCATAGACACAAGTCGATCATTGATCTCTCTTAGCCGTGTGCGGTGCCCCCCTCCACCATAATCCACCTCGGTCATATCATAGCAGTGCTTAGGCAAAGCCCTGCGTCGGTAACTTCATCAACACTGTCATCACGCCGTCGTGCTGACGAAGCTCTTCCCCGAAGCTCTTTTGGATCGTGAGTTCGCGGGACGTCGCCGAGTTGAACGTGTGCTGAACACGGAGGTGCCGTACGTTCGGTACTGAGGATCGGTCGATCGTGAAGACGTACGACTACATCAACCGTGTTGTCATAACGCTTCCTCTTTCGGTCTACGAGGGTACCTAGACAACACTCTCCCCTCTCGTTGCTATGCATCACCATGATTTTGCGTGTGCGTAGGAAAAAGTTGAAATTACTACATTCCCCATCAAGGACGTCTAACTTGTTTTTGCAGGGTATGTTGTGATATGATATGGACAAGACGTGATGTGATATATGTTGTTGTATGAGATGATCATGTTTTGTAAAATTGACAGCCGGCATGAGCCTTAGGGTTGTCTCTTAATTATTGTATGAATTGCAAGCGCCATGTAATTGCTTTACTATATCGCTATGCGTTAGCAATAGTTGTAGAAGCAATAATTGGCGAGACGACCCCGACGCAATGATGGAGATCAAGGTGTCGAGCCGGTGACGACGGAGATCATGACGATGCTTTGTAGATGGAGATTAAAAGCACAAGATGAAGCACAAGATGACAATGGCCGCCATATCATGTCACATATTTTGATTGCATGTGATGTTTATCCTTTATGCATCTTATTTTGCTTAGAATGACGGTAACATTATAAGATGACCCCTTCACTAAATTTCAAGATAAAAGTGTTCTCCCCGAGTATGCACCGTTGCTAAAGTTCGTGAAGTAGTAGATCAGTTCTGGCAGCTCGACCTCGTGATGATCGGGTGTGATAGACTCTACGTTCACATACAACGGGTGTAAGCCAGATTTACACACGCGAAATACTTGGGTTAAACTTGACGAGCCTAGCATGTACAAACATGGTCTCGGAACACTGGAGACCGAAAGGTCAAACATGAGTCATATATTAGATATGATCAACATGAAGATGTTCACCATTGAAGACTACTCCATCTGACATGATGATCGGACATGGTTTAGTTGATTTGGATCATGTATCACTTAGAAAACTTGAGGGATGTTGATTTAAGTTTGAGTTCATTAGTAATTTAATTATTTTAACTAAAAATTATCATGAACATAGTCAAAATGTCTTTGCAAATTATGTTGTAGATCAATAGCTCGCGATGTAGCTCCCCTGTTTTTGATACATTCCTAGAGAAAACTAAGTTGAAAGATGATGGTAGCAATAATGCAGACTGGGTCCATGATATGAGGTTTATCCTCATTGCTGCACAGAAGAATTATGTTCTTGATGCACCGCTAGGTGACAGACCTGCTGCAGGAGCTGATGCAGATGTTATGAACGTTTGGATCGATTAGATGACTACTTGATAGTTTAGTGTGCCATGCTTTACGGCTTAGAATCAGGGCTCTAAAGACTTTTTGAACACCATGGAACATATGAGATGTTCCAAGAGCTGAAATTGGTATTTCAGGCTCATGCCCGTGTTGAGAGGTATGAGACCTCTAAACAAGTACTTTGCCTACAAGATGGAGGAGAATAGCTCAGCCAGTGAGCATGTGCTCAGAATGTCTGGGTACTACAATCGCTTGAATCGAGTGGGAGTTAATCTTCCAGATAAGATAGTGATTGACAGAGTTCTCCAGTCACTATCACCAAGCTAGCAGAGCTTTGTGATGAACTATAATATGCAAGCGATGAGGAAAACGATTCCCAAGCTCTTCACGATGCTGAAATCGACGGAGGTAGAAATCAAGAAAGAGCATCAAGTGTTGATGGTTAACAAGACCACTAGTTTCAAGAAAAAGGGCAAGGGAAAGAAAGGGAACTTCAAGAAGAATGGCAAGAAAATTGCTGCTCCCGTGAAGAAGCCCAAAGCTGGACCCAAGCCTGAAATTGAGTGCTTCTACTGCAAAGGAAATGGCCACTAGAAGCAGAACTTCCCCAACTACTTGGCGGATAAGAAAGATGGCAAAGTGAACAAAGGTATATTTGATATACATGTTATTGATGTGTTCCTTACTAGTGCTCGTAGTAGCGCCTGAGTATTTGATACTGGTTCGGTTGCTCATATTTGCAACTCGAAACAGGAGCTACGAAATAAACAAAGTCTAGTTAAGGGCAAGGTGAAGATGTGCGTTGGAAGTATTTCCAAGATTGATATGGTCACCATCGCACACTCCCTCTACCTTCAAGATTAGCGTGGAGCCTAAATAAATGTTATTTTGTGTTTGCATTGAGCATGAACATGATTAGATCGTGTTTATTGCAATACAGTTATTCATTTAAGTCAGAGAATAATTGCTGTTCTGTTTACATGAATAAAACCTTCTATGGTCATACACCCAATGTGAATGGTTTATTGAATCTCGATCATAGTGATAAACATATTAATAATATTGATGCCAAAAGATGCAAAGTTGATAATGGTAGTGCAAAATACTTGTGGCATTGCCATTTATGTCATATTGGTGTAAAGCGCATGAAGAAACTCCATGCGGGTGGACTTTTGGAATCACTTGATTATGAATCATTTCATACTTGCGAACCATGCCTCATGGGCAAGATGACTAAAACTCCGTTCTCCGGAACAATGGAGCGAGCTAATGACTTATTGGAAATAATACATACCGATGTATGCGGTTCGATGAGTGTTGAGGCATGCGGCGGGTATCATTATTTTCTGACCTTCACAGATGATTTGAGTAGGTATGGGTATATCTACTTGATGAAAAACAAGTCTGAAACATTTGAAAAGTTCAAAGAATTTTAGAGTGAAGTAGAAAATCATCGTAACAAGAAAATAAAATTTCTACGATCTGATCGTGGAGGTGAATATTTGAGTTACGAGTTTGGCCTTCATTTAAAACAATGCAGAATAGTTTCACAACTCACGCCACCTGGAACACCACAACGTAATGGTGTGTCGGAATGTCGTAATCATACTTTATTAGATATGGTGCGTTCTATGATGTCTCTTACCAATTTGCCTGTATCATTTTGGGGTTATGCTTAGAGACAGACGCATTCACGTTAAATAGGGCACCGTCTAAATCCGTTGAGACGACACCGTATGAACTATGGTTTTGGCAAGAAACCTAAGCTGTCGTTTTTAAAGTTTGGGGATGCGACACTTTTGTCAAAAGGCTTCAGCCTGATAAGCTCGAACCTGAATCGGAGAAGTGCATCTTCATAGGATACCCTAAGGTAACTATTGGGTACACCTTCTACCACAGATCCGAAGGCAAGATCTTTGTTGCTAAGAATGGGTCATTTCTAGAGAAGGAGTTTCTCTCGAAAGAAGTGAGTGGGAGGGAAGTAGAACTTGATGAGGTAATCGTACCTTCTCTCGAATTGGAAAGTAGCACACCAGGGAAAAATGTTTCCGTGATGCCTACACCAACTAGAGAGGAAGCTAATGATGATGATCATGAAACTTCAGATCAAGTTACAACTGAACTTTGTAGGTCAACCAGAACACGTTCCGCACCAGAGTGGTACGGTAATCCTGTCCTGGAAGTCATGTTATTAGACCACGACGAACCTACAAACTATGAAGAAGCTATGACAAGCCTAGATTCTGATAAATGGCTTGAGGCCATGAAATCTGAGATAGGATCCATGTATGAGAACAAAGTATGGACTTTGGTGGACTTGCCCAATGATCGGCAAGCCATTGTGAATAAATGGATCTTCAAGAATAAGACATACGCTGATGGTAATGTCACTATCTACAAAGCTCGACTTGTCGCGAAAGGTTTTCGACAAGTTCAAGGGGTTGACTACGATGAGACTTTCTCACCCGTAGCGATGCTTAAGTCTGTCCGAATCATGTTAGCAATTTCCGCATTTTATGATTATGAAATGTGGCAAATGGACGTCAAAAATGAATTCCTTAATGGATTTCTTAAAGAAGAGTTGTATATGATGCAACCAGAAGGTTTTGTCGATCCTAAAGGTGCTAACAAAGTGCGCAAGCTCTAGTGATCCATCTATGGACTGGTGCAAGCATCTCAGAGTTGGAATATATGCTTTGATGAGGTGATCAAAGCATATGGTTTTATACAGACTTACGGTGAAGCCTGTATTTACAAGAAAGTGAGTGGGAGCGATGTAGCATTTCTGATATTGTATGTGGATGCCATATTGTTGATTGGAAATGATATATAATTTCTGGATAGAATAAAAGGATACTTGAATAAGATTTTTTAAATGAAAGATCTCGGTGAAGCTGCTTATATATTAGGCATCAACATCTATAGGGATAAGATAAGATGCTTAATAGGACTTTCACAAAGCACATACCTTGACGAAGTTTTGAAGAGGTTCAAAATGGACCAGTGAAAGAAAGGGTTCTTCCCTGTATTGTAAGGTGTGCAGTTGAGTAAGACTCAAAGCCCAACCATGGCAGAAGATAGAGAGAGAATGAAAGTCATTCCCTATGTTTCAACCATAGGTTCTATAAAGTATGCCATGTTGTATACCAGACCTGTTGTGTGCCTTGCCATGAATTTGGCAAGGGGGTACATGTTGGGGACGCAGTATTTCAAATTTTTTACCTATGATCACGCAAGATCTATCTAGGAGATGCATAGCAACGAGCGGGAGAGTGTGTCCACGTACCCTCGTAGACCGAAAGCGGAAGCATTTAGTAATGCGGTTGATGTAGTCGAACGTCTTCGCGATCCAACCGACCCAAGCACCGAATGTACGGCACCTCTGTGTTCAGCACACGTTCAACACGATGACGTCCCTCGAGCTCTGATCCAGTTGAGGACGAGGGAGAGTTCCGTCAGCACGACAGCATGGTGACGGTGATGATGAAGTTACCGGCGCAGGGCTTCGCCTAAGCACTATGATGATATGACCGAGGTGGTAAACTGTGGAGGGGGCACCGCACACGGCTAAGACAATTGATCTTGTGTCTTCTAGGGTGCCCCCTGCCCCCGTATATAAAGGAGGGGAGGGGGAGGCCGACCGTCCCCTGTAGGGCGCGCCAGGAGAGAGGAGTCCTACTATGACTCCAAGTCCTAGTAGGATTCCACCTGGAGGAAGGGGGAAGAAGGAAGGGAGAGGGAGAAGGGAAGGAAAGGGGGGGCGCCGCCCCCTTCCCCTAGTCCAATTTGGACCCAGGGGCGCGGCTAGCCCCTTATGGCCCTTGTCTCTCCCAACTAAGGCCCATCAAGGCCCATTAGTTCCCCCGGGGGGTTCCGATAACCCTCCGGCACTCATATAGTTACCCGGTACCTCTCGGAACTCATCCGGTGTCCCAATAACATCATCCAATATATCAATCTTTATGTCTCAACCATTTAGAGACTCCTCGTCATGTCCGTGATCTTATCCGGGACTCCGAACAAACTTCAGTCATCAAATAACATAACTCATAATACAAATCATCATCAAACGTTAAGCGTGCGGACCCTACGGGTTCGAGTACTATGTAGACATGACCGACACACATCTCCGGTCAATAACCAATAGCGGAACCTGGATGCTCATATTGGCTCCTGCATATTCTACGTTATCGGTCAAACCGCATAACAACATACGTTGTTCCCTTTGTCATCGGTATGTTACTTGCCCGAGATTTGATCGTCGGTATCATCATACCTAGTTCAATCTCGTTACCGGAAAGTCTCTTTACTCGTTTTGTAATGCATCATCCCGTGATTAACTCATTAGTCACATTGCTTGCTGATGTCGCTTGAAGCTACGTCGGTATTTCCCCAAAGAGGAAGGGATGATGCAGCACAACGTCGGTAGGTATTTCCTTCAGATATGAAACCAAGGTTATTGAACCAGTAGGAGAACCAAGCAACACAACGTAAATAGCCCCTGCACACAAATAACAACACCTTGCAACCCGACGTGTTAAAGGGGTTGTCAATCCCTTTCGGGTAACGGCGCTAGAAACGGTGCACGGACGGGAGTAAATTATAATAGATTGAAATAATAGATCGCAAATAAAATAAAGTGCAGAGAAGTATTTTTGGATTTTTGGTTTAATAAATCTGAAAATAAATGCAAGGAAAAAGTAGATCGCAAAGGTAAATATATGAGAAATAAGACCCGGGGGCCGTAGGTTTCACTAGTGGCTTTTCTCGAGAAAAATAGCAAACGGTGGGTGAACAAATTACTGGTGGGCAATTGATAGAACTTCAAATAATTATGATGATATCCAGGCAATGATCATTATATAGGCATCAATTCAAAGATTAGTAGACCGACTCCTGCCTGCATCTACTACTATTACTCCACATATCGACTGCTATCCAGCATGCATCTAGTGTATTAAGTTCATGCAAAAACGGAGTAATGTAATAAGAACGATGACATGATGTAGACAAGATCTATCTATGTAGAGATAGACCCCATCATTTTATCCTTAGTAGCAACGATACATACGTGTCGGTTCCCTTTCTGTCACTAAGATCAAGCACCGTAAGATCGAACCCACTACCGGGCACCTCTTCCCATTGCAAGATAAATAGATCAAGTTGGCCAAACAAAACCCAAATATCGGAGAAGAAATACGAGGCTACAAGCAATCATGCATATAAGAGATCAAAGAAACTCAAATAACTTTCATGGATATAAAAAGATATGACTGATCATAAACTCGAAGTCCATTAGATCCCAACAAACACACCGCAAAAGAGTTACATCATATGGATCTCCAAGAGACCACTGTATTGAGAATTCAGCGAGAGAGAGAAAGCCATCTAGCTACTAACTACGGACCCAAAGGTCTACAAAGAACTAGTCACGCATCATCAGAGAGGCACCAATGGAGGTGGTGAACCCCATCCGAGATGGTGTCTAGATTGGATCTAGTGGTTTTGGACTCTGCGGCGGCTGGATGAATATTTCGTCGACTCCCCTATGGTTTCTCGAATATTGGGGTATTTATGGAGCAAAGAGGCGGTCCGGGGGCACCCGCGGTGGGCACAACCCACCAGGGCGCGCCTGGGCCTCCTGGAGCGCCCTGGTGGGTTGTCCCCTCCCCGAGACTCCCCCCCAGGTGCAACCAGGGCCCAACATCTTCCTACTGGTCCATAAAAAATCATCGTGGAATTTCGTGGCATTTGGACTCTGTCTGGTATTGATTTTCTGCGATGTAAAAAAACATGGAAAAAACATCAACTAGCACTTGGCACTATGTCAATAGGCTAGTACCAAAAAATGATATAAAATGACTATAAAATGATTATAAAACATCCAAGAGTTGATAATATAACAGCATGGAACAATAAAAAATTATATATATCTTGGAGACGTATCAGCATCCCCAAGCTTAACTCCTACTCGTCCTCGAGTAGGTAAGTGATAGAAACAGAATTTTTGATGTGGAATGCTGCCTATCATGTCATATCATATTCTTTTCTTTATAGCATGGACATTTGGGCTGTTTATGTGATTGAAAGCAATAGTCTAGTTTTAACATAATAATTTAGATACTCAAGCATATCAACAAGCAACCATGTCTTTCAAAATATCAATGCTAAAATAAGTTATCCCTAGCCCATTATGCTCAAACATTGATCCATTCATGAAACACACTCGAATATTAGCTACACCCAATACTTAAGTACGATCATATTGCCTCCTAGTTGGTGCTTTTTATGAGAGAAGATGGAGACTCAAATTCAAAATAAAAAATGCATAAAGTAAAAGAATGGCCCTTCGCAGAGGGAAGTAGGGATTTGTGGAGGTGCGAGAGCTCAAATCGAAAAACTTAGAGATAAAAACATTTTGGGAGGTGTATCCATCCCACTAACGAAAACGACTTAGAGTTCCCAACACTTTCCATGCTAGATATGCCATAGGCGGTTCCCAAACAGAAAATAAAGTTTATTCCTTTTTCCACCATACTTTCACTTTCCATGGCTAACCGTATCCACTGGTGCCCTCCATACCAACACTTCCCAAGGAATTTATTATTTTACAACATAAAGTAAATTCATTTTTGCATTTAGGGACTGGGCATCCCTAAGACCTTTGCCTTACTCTCGTGCAATGACAAGTGAATAAACACTCATCGTGAGAATAACACATCCAGCATGGAAAATATTAGCCACCCGTCATCGCTCCGCGAGCAAAACAAACACACAAAAGAGAAGTTTATTTTGAAAATTAGAGATGGCACATGCAAATTTGCTTAGAACGGCAAAATAATACCGCATATAGTTAGATATAGTGGACTCATGTGGCAAAACTGGTTTAATGGTTTTTGGATGCACAAGTAGAGGTCATACTTGGTGCAAAGTGAAGGCTAGCAAAAGATTGGGAAGCGACCAACCATGAAACAGATAATCTCATAAGCAATCATTAAGCATAAATAACACCGAATAATGCACCACAAGTAGGATATAATTTCATTGCATGACTGTTGACTTTCGTACTTGCATAGGAAATCACAAACCTTAACACCAATATTCTTACTAAAGCATAATTACTCATTAACATAACTCACATATCACATCATCATATCTCAAAACTATTACTAAGATTAAGTTTATTTTGTCCAATGATCTTCGTGAAAGTTTTTATTATATCCTTCTTGGATATCTATCACTTTGATACTAATTTTCATGTGTTGCTTTTCATAAGCTCAAACAAATATAAGTGAAGATCATGAGCATAATTTTTCTTCTTTCTCTCAAAATAATTTAAGTGAAGCAAGAGAGAATTCTTGAAAATTTTACTAACTCTCAAATAAATCTAAGTGAACCAACAAAGCATTTCTTCAAAAATACTAAGCACAACATGCTGAAAAAGATATAAGTGAAGCACTAGAGCAAGTCCATTGCTCATAAAGATTTAAGTGAAGCATAGAGAGCAATTCTAACAAGTCATGACATAATTTTGGCTCTCACAAATAAGTGTGTCCAGCAAGGATTTATGACTTAAAACAAAAACTAAAACAAGCAAAGACTCATATCATACAAGACGCTCCAAGCAAAACACATATCATGTGACGAATAAAAATATAGTTTCAAGTAAAATACCGATAGTTGTTGGAAGAAAGCGAGGATGCCACTCGGGGGCATCCCCAAGCTTAGTTGGTTGATCATTTTTTGGATAATAGCTTGGGATGCCGGGGCATCCCCAAGCTTAGGCTCTTACATCCTTCCTTCATCCATCGTAAGATAACCCAAAACTTGAAAACTTCAATCACACAAAACTCAACAAAACCTTCGTGAGATCCGTTAGTGTAAGAAAAATAAACCACTACTATAAGTATTGTATCAAACCAATTATTATTTTGTTTTTGTATTATATCTACTGTATTCCAACTTTTCTATGGCAAAAACTCATCAAATAAAACCATAGAGTCGTCAAAATAAGCACACAACACAAAGAAAACAGAATCTGTCAAAACAGAACAGTCTGTAGCAATCTGATTTGTTCAAATACTTCTGGAACTCCAAAAATTCTGAAAAACTAGGAAGATTTGCGTAATTTGTATATTAATCTTCTTCAAAAAGAATTGGCATTTTATCATGTTCTGATGATTTTTAACAATTATTTTCGTGAGCACAAAGTTTCTTTCTTATTCAGCAAGATGAAACAACTATCACCCAAGAAGATCCTATTGGTTCTACTTGGCACAAACACTACTTAAAACACAAAAAACACAATCATAACAGTAGCATAATTGTGCTAACACTCAAGAACAGAAAGCAAAAGTCAACAATAAAATTTATTTATTGGGTTGCCTCCCAACAAGCGCTATAGTATTACGCCCTTAGCTAGGCATAAAGCAAAGATCTAAGTTTTGTCATCCTTCTTCTTAACTTTCTTAGAGGTATTTTCATCATGGGGCTTTGTAAACACAACTTAAAACATGTTATCCATAGTAGCCTTAGCAATCCTAAGTTGGTTTTCATCATACCCCTTTTGATTTTCAGCAACAATCCAAGAGTAGTGTTGATTAACATTATTAAAAACTTGTTGGATTATATCTAGAATGGGGACCTCCTTTTTAAGATTCTCATCAAAGATCTTATTATCCCCAAGAAAATTCCTTAGTGCATAGTCACTATTGTAAAGAATTTCATCTATCACGGTTTTTTCACGATTCATACCATAAAAATCAAAGATTCCCTAGCTTCCCGTATTATGTAGTCAAACTCGTTCATAAGAACAAGAGTGGCCAACTTTTTAGCTCTAGGATTCTTTATAATGGGGAGCTAAAAAAACAATCTTTGCAAGGTAGGATGGGTACGATTAAATTTACTTTCAAGTTTCAGAACTAGTGGTGAAATAGCATCCACATAAGATCTAGTAGTTTTAAGTATAGGAGCATCATCAAGACTTAAATTTCCAACACAGTTGAAAAATTCTTGGATATGATCTTTTCCCATAATGTTCCCTTGCCTCAAATAAAAGTTTTAGCATCCAGATTGCATGTACATCCAATTTTAGGAGTTAGGCCATCATCTGTTGGTGCCATACAGAAATCACTCATGATTGCAAGCAAATAATAGATCTGACAAGAAAACGGCGAACGAAAAAAAGAGTCGAATAAAACGGCAAATTTTTGTGAAGTCGGGGAGTGGAAAACGAGAGGAAAATGGAAAATAATATAAATTGCAAGGAGATGAGATTTGTGATTAGGAACCTGGTATATGTTGAAGATCCTCCCCGGCAACGGCGCCAGAAATTCCTTTTGATGTCGCTTGAAGCTACTTCGGTATTTCCCCAAAGAGGAAGGGATGATGCAGCACAGAGGCGGTAGGTATTTCCCTCAGATATGCAACCAAGGTTATTGAACCAGTAGGAGAACCAAGCAACACAACGTAAACAGCCCCTGCACACAAATAACAACACCTCGCAACCCGACATGTTAAAGGGGTTGTCAATCCCTTTCGAGTAACGGTGCCAGAAACGGTGCGCGGACGGGAATAAATTATAATATATTGAAATAATAGATCACAAATAAAATAAAGTGCAGCAAAGTATTTTTGGATTTTTGGTTTAATAGATCTGAAAATAAATGCAAGGAAAAAGTAGATCGCAAAGGAAAATATATGAGAAATAAGACTCGGGGGCCGTAGGTTTCACTAGTGGCTTCTCTCGAGAAAAAAAGCAAACGGTGGGTGAACAAATTAATGTTGGGAAATTGATAGAACTTAAAATAATTATGACGATATCCAGGCAATGATCATTATATAGGCATCACGTCCAAGATTAGTAGACCGACTCCTGCTTGCCTCTACTACTATTACTCCACACATCGACCGCTATCCAACATGCATCTAGTGTATTAAGTTCATGGAAAAACGGAGTAATGCAATAAGAATGATGACATGATGTAGACAAGATCTATCTATGTAGAGATAGACCCCATCGTTTTATCCTTAGTAGCAATGATACATACGTGTCGGTTCCTTTACATCACTAAGATCAAGCAATCAGAAGATCGAACCCCTACCGGGCACCTCTTCCCATTGCAAGATAAATAGATCAAGTTGGCCAAACAAAACCCAAATATCGGAGAAGAAATACGAGGCTACAAGCAATCAAGCATATAAGAGATCAAAGAAACTCAAATAACTTCCATGGATATAAAAAGATATGACTAATCATAAACTCGAAGTTCATCAGATCCCAACAAACACACCGCAAAAGAGTTACATCATATGGATCTCCAAGAGACCATTGTATTGATAATTCAACGAGAGAGAGAAAGCCATCTAGCTACTAACTACGGACCCGAAGGTCTACAAAGAACTACTCACGCATCATCGAAGAGGCACCAATGGAGGTGGTGAACCCCATCCGAGATGGTGTCTAGATTGGATCTGGTGGTTCTGGACTCTGCGGAGGAGGAAGAATATTTCATCGACTCCCCTAGGGTTTCTGGAATATTGGGGTATTTATAGAGCAAAGAGGTGGTCCGGGGGGCACCCGAGGTGGGCACAACCCACCAAGGCGCACCTGGGCCTCCTGGCGCGCCCTTGTGGGTTGTCCCCTCCTCGAGACTCCCCTAGGTGCAACCAGGGCCCAACATCTTCCTTCTGGTCCATAAAAAATCATCGTGGAGTTTCGTGGCATTTGGACTTTGTCTGGTATTGATTTTCTGCGATGTAAAAAAACATGGAAAAACAGGAACTGGCACTTGGCACTATGTCAATAGGTTAGTACCAAAAAATGATATAAAATGACTATAAAATGATTATAAAACATCCAAGATTGATAATATAACAACATGGAACAATAAAAAAATTATAGATACGTTGGAGACGTATCACTTGCAAGGCTTATAGTGATGTGCATTCACTACTAGGGAAAAGCCTATACATAGAATCTTACCAGCAGCGCGTTTTAAAACAAGGCGCTGCTGCTATATAGCAGTAGCGCGCTCCAGCAGAACTTACTGCTGAAATAGAAGTAGGAGTAGCACGCCTCCTGTAAGCCGCGCTACTGCTAAAATTGCCATGACCCCGCCGCAAAGCTAGTTCTAGCAGCAGCGCGTTAATACGAAGAGCGCTACTGCTATAGATCATAGCAGTAGCGCATTCCCGTAATACCCGCTACTACTAAGTTTACTACAAAAATTTAGTCCCACCTCGCTCCGCGAAGAGGGTTTCTACCACCTTAAATATGTTACTTCTCAAACTATCACAATCACTTGGTCTTCATTGAACTATATGTGTAGAATTTGTGGCCGCGATATGAGTCTTCACTGGTTCCTAAACCGATGAGGACTCATGTTGACAAATCAGATTGTACACAAAAAGATCATTGATGATCAATGTATTTTTGATGTTTATTTTTACATGCTGACACATAGCAGTAGCGCGTTCTGAGTGAAAGGCACTACTGCTAAGCCATTCTATCTTCCACCCCTCACCCTCCTCTCTCTGATCCACTCACACTCACACTCACTCGATCTCCCCTCAACCCCCCCGCACTGAGTCCTCCCCACGCTGCCGTCGCCTACCCCTCCTCTGAGCTGCCATCACCTCCTCCTCCTCGCTAGACTCGGTACCGCCCTCCTCCTCCGTCCTCCCTCCACTCCTCCGTTCGCCGTCGGCCGGCCCCTCCTTGCTCCGCCTTCCACCTCCGTCCTACTCTCTCCTTCTCCTCCAGTCGCCCTCCTTCTCCCTCCTCCCTCCTCCATCCACAACCCCTCCTCCCTGCTCCATTTTGATTTAGTAGGCTAGTTCATATGGAACATTTTGATTTAGTTGATTTAGTAGGCTAGTTGATTTAGTTGATTTAGAACATTTTGATTTAGTTGATTTAGTAGGCTAGTTGATTTAGCATGCTAGTTGATTTAGTTGATTTAGAACATTTTGATTTAGTTGATTTGGTACGCTAGTTGATAGTTCTGAAGATTTGGCACGACCTAGCTAGATGCTTGGAAAGAAATGCACCATTTTATTGTTTATTTTCTCTATACATGGATAGCTAGATGCTTTTGTTTTTCTGTAATAAGTTATTTTTTGGCAAAATGTAGGTGCCAATTTAGTTAAATTTGCCACTTGTTTTTTTAACCAGTTATCTTAGGAAATAGGGGCCAAATTAGATGAAATGTCTTGGTAGGTGGTACCTGATTTGGTAGATATTTGTGAAAAGTTTTTTCGGCAATAGGTGCCACTGAAATGCTTTGGTAGGTGGTACCTTGTCATCTTATATGTTACTAGATCTTAGTATTATGATTGTCCATCAAATTGCTTCTCGTGAAAGAATCTCTTCATCTAGAGATTAACTGAAGAAGAACAAAAAATATCACATGCTACTGTTTTTCTTTCCTGTGAAGTGGATCGTTAATCCTTTGCTCATATTGCTTTAGGAAAATGGCGCCGCCACCACCACCATGTCGACTGTGCAAGTCAAGGTGCGCCAGCAGCCTTGCAACTAGCAAGCTGTTCGGCATCTACTTCCAGCCGAGTTTTCGTCATGCGGTGGTAAGAAATTATATGAAATGTAACAACTATTTTATTTTTAGTGTTGGCATTACTGCATTGTGTCATTTTGATTTTTTTCACACAGATCGTCCCATGCAATGTGAGGTTGAAATTCAACAAGCTGACATGAGACACTGTGACATTTGAGGCTCCTGGGGTGAAAGGATCGATATAGTTGACTAGAGGGGGGGGGGGTGAATAAGAAACTAACAATTTTTAGCTTTTCTTTACCAATTTAAACTTTGCAGCAAAGTAGGTTGTCTAGATGTGCAACTAGGTGAGCAACCTATATGATGCAACAAAAACAAGTACACAAGCAAGCAAGAGATGCAACACAATATAATCTTGCACAAGTAGAGGTACGTGATAACCAAGAGTGGAGCCAGTGAAGACGAGGATGTGTTCCGAAGTTCCTTCCTTTTGAGGGGAAGTACGTCTCCGTTGGAGCGGTGTGGAGGCACAATGCTCCCCAAGAAGCCACTAGGGCCACCGTATTCTCCTCACGCCCTCACACAATGCAAGATGCCGTGATTCCACTATTGGTGCCCTTGAAGGCGGCGACCAGACCTTTACAAACAAGGTTGGGGCAATCTCCACAATTTAATTGGAGGCTCCCAACAACACCATGAAGCTTCACCACAATGGAATATGGCTCCGCGGTGACCTCAACCGTCTTGGGTGCTCAAACACCCAAGAGTAACAAGATCCACAAGGGATAAGTGGGGGGAATAAAATTTCTCTTGGTGGAAGTGTAGATCGTGGCCTCCTCAACCAATCCCTAGAAAATCAACAAGTTTGATTGGCTAGGGAGAGAGATCGGGCGAAAATGGAGCTTAGAGCAACAATGGAGCTTCGGGGTGGAAGAGGTGGTCAACTCGGAGAATAAGACTCCCCTTTTATAGTGATAGAACAAATCCAACCGTTATCCACTAACTCAGCCTGCGACAAGCGGTACTACCGCGCCAAACAAGCGGTACTACCGCAAAGGCCCACGGTACTACCGCGTGGATCTGCGGTACTACCGCTGGCGCGACAGGAGCTAGAACAACCCTGTTGCATTGAAGTAGAGAGCGGTAGAACCGTTGGCGCGGTACTACCGCAAGGCAGGGTTAGTCTAGGCTGGGAAGGCACAGACATATAAAAATACATCCGTGGCTACTTCCGCTGAGTTTCGATCTATGCAAAAATCCAACACGGTACTACCGCAAGCCTGGAGCGGTACTACCGCGCAGGGCGCGGATGTAAAAAGTTACATCCGCCCCTACTTCCGCTCGTGTTGTTGAGCCTGGCCTAAGGCCACGGTACTACCGCAAGCCTGGAGCGGTACTACCACGTAGGGCGCGGATGTAAAAAATTGCATCCGCCCCTACTTCCGCTCGAGCAGCTGTGCCTAGCCTGAGGCCACGATACTACCGCGCCCAAGGGGCGGTACTACCATGAGCACCTGCGGTACTACCGCTCAGAAGAGCAGTACTACCGCATGCCCCAGTTCAACAACACTAGGAGTCCTTCATTTTGCAGAGACATGGAGAAACGGAGGATGCTCCAAAGAGCCAAAGGAAAGGTGGTGCAGAAAGGAACATACATGTACGTGATGATTCCACCCAAACCTTTCCAACACGGACCCCCTCTTAATAGTACAACTTTCCTACGACTCAAATCCACCAAAAAGAAACGTAGAGAAACGTTGTCTTCAATGATCTTCGAGGGGCACCAAACCGTCTTGTGCTTAGGCATGATATATCTGAAATGCTCAATGCACACAATTAGTCCGCAAAAGCATTGTCATCAATCACCAAAACTACTTAGGGATAAATATGCCCTTACAATCTCATCCTTTTTGGTGGATTGATGACAATGCGGGATTTGCACATAGGGATATAAAATGAAGCATAGGCAAACCCAACATCTATAAAATATAGACGAGCTCCCCCTAGATGTGTGCACTCTCGAGAAATGCTTTGGACTGCACGACACACATTCTAGAATCAACACTCCCCCTATATTTTATAGACGAGGCATATCTTGCACTAAAATAACTAATACTAAGCAAGGAGACAAGATAATAAACATGAGCATAGAGTAACTGGCACAAGATAGCATAAGGTCACGGGCTACTTAAGCAAGAAAGACAATAGGATACGCTAGAGTGCATATGTCTTACACCATATGATAGGAACAAACGACTCACGAGGACAAGCCAAACCAAACCAAAGCAAATGAGGTCCAACAGAACAAAAACAAAGCGACAAAGCAAAACAACACGACACACGACTTGCAAATCCTACACTCTCTCCCCCTTTGGCATCGATACACCAAAAAGGCAGAGAGGACACCTACGACACAGGTGGTAGCCCAAGCTTAAGTGATCACTCGTGACGCTCCTCGTTGGACTCGGCAGCGGGGTGGGCTTCTTCTCAGATTCAGTCCACTGGTAGCCCTGCTTCGCCATCCATTATGCCTCCGGGGTGATGTGCTTCTCGGACCCACTAGATATCTCCTCATCAAACATCCTCAAGATCCTCTTGTCGCGGCGGCGACTCTCCTTGGAAGCAAGATGGGTCCTGTACTGCCCCTTGGCTTGCATACATAACAAGGTCTTCATCTTGGCCTTCAGCTTCTTAGCCCATGAGGGCTCGGTAGAGGGAGGGGCATACCCAGCAGAGCTATCCGCATCCGCTTCCTCCTCCTCAATCTCATCCTCATCTACGTCCATCTGAGCAGCCTCTGCCTCAGCACGGGTAGTGGTGTTAGCCCACTGACTCTTGATTTGGAGCTTGATGGGCTCATGACGAATCCAGTCGGGGGCAACAAACTCATCATTGGGATAGAACTTCTCCCAAGTCCTCGTGATCAAGAGAAACAGGTAAGGTCCATAGACGGGTACCTTACGGTTGAACACCGCAAACCGTAGCTCACACCACATGATATGTGAGAGATCAAGTGGTTCCGTCTGAGCACGACGCGCCTCCTCACAAATGAGCATCATATCCACGAGATAAGCATGCACCTTGTCCTTGTCACCAATGCGCGGAAAGAGGGAGTTGCGGAAGATCCGATGCACGATGTCAAGGAATGAGTTCAACACCCACGCCTTCTTGCCACTGGGAAGCGTCTTCTCAACATAGTAGGGCTGAAGCTTGTTCTTGCTGGCTGACTCGGGGTTGGCATGAGGGCGAATACCAACGGGCTTGTTAAGCCCCTCATCACAAACCTGTAGCATATCCATGAACTCCTTCCACTTAGCAGTCATCTGTTGTCCATTGGTCATCCATGTCATGGTCCATTCCTCATCAGTATGGAAGTGGACCGAAGCAAAGAACTAGGCCACAATCTCAGGGTCAAAGTCCAGGTGGAAAGTGAGCAGGCGCTCAATGCCAAACTGCTCCACCAGGTCCAGAGCCTCACCAAAATAGCCGCGGTGTTTATCCAGCCTCATATGAACCATATCAATCCAGTGCACGTCCACATAGATGTTCTGCTTGGCCTTGATCACATCCAGAAAGATAAGATTCTGCTACTTGGTCCAGAACAAATCATTCCCTCTGAAGTTTGCACGGGGATTCACATAGGGGTTGATCCTCCTTCGAGTGACAAACTCAGCTAGTGGTATCTCATCCATGCCCATTGATGGCTCCCCGGTCTTGGTGGCGGTGGTCTTGGTTCTGCGTTGGGGAGCATTGGAGCCCTCTAGAGCCTCATCTTGGTTGTGCAGGCGCTTCGAGCCAGTGCCGCAAACGGGATTCGAACGACTGATACATCTTTGTCGTATCTACTTTTTCAAACACTTTTGCCCTTGTTTTGGACTCTAACTTGCATGATTTGAATGGAACTAACCCGGACTGACGCTGTTTTCAGCAGACTTTCCATGGTGTTATTTATGTGCAGAAACAAAAGTTCTCGGAATGACCTGAAACTCCACGGAACATCTTTTTGGAAAATATAAAAAATACTAGAAGAAAAATCCACGTTAGGGGGCCCACACCCTGTCCACGAGGGTGGGGGGTGCGCCTGCCCCCCTGGGCGCGCCCCCTACCTCATGGGCCCCCTGACGCTCCACTGACCTCAACTCCAACTCCATATATTCACTTTCAGGGAGGAAAAAAATCAGAGAGAAGGATTCATCGTGTTTTACGATACGGAGCCGCCGCCAAGCCCTAAAACCTCTCGGGAGGGCTGATCTGGAGTCCGTTCGGGGCTCCGGAGAGGGGAATCCGTCGCTATCGTCATCATCAACCATCCTCCATCACCAATTTCATGATGCTCACCGCTGTGCGTGAGTAATTCCATCGTAGGCTTGCTGGACGGTGATGGGTTGGATGAGATCTATCATGTAATCGAGTTAGTTTTGTTAGGGTTTGATCCCTAGTATCCACTATGTTCTGAGATTGATGTTGCTATGACTTTGCTATGCTTAATGCTTGTCACTAGGGCCCGAGTACCATGATTTCAGATCTGAACCTATTATGTTTTCATGAATATATGTGAGTTCTTGATCCTATCTTGCAAGTCTATAGTCACCTACTATGTGTTATGATCCGGCAACCCCGAAGTGACAATAATCGGGACCACTCCCGGTGATGACCATAGTTTGAAGAGTTCATGTATTCACTATGTGTTAATGCTTTGGTCCGGTACTCTATTAAAAGGAGGCCTTAATATCCCTTAGTTTCCATTAGGACCCCGCTGCCACGGGAGGGTAGGACAAAAGATGTGTTATCAAGACTATTTTCTGGTGCCGTTGCCGCGGAGCATAGCTCTATTCTTTGAGTCACTTGGGATTTATATCTGCTGGTCACTATGAAGAACTTGGAAGACGAGAAAACAAAAATCTATCCCTCAACTACGAGGGGAGGTAAGGAACTGCCATCTAGCTCTGCACTTGATTCACCTTCTGTTTTGAGTAAGCTTGCGACACCTAAACCTGCTTCTACTATTCGTTCTGATATGTCGCATGTTATTGATGATGCCACTTCTGCTATGCATGATACTTATGATGAAACTACTACTATGCTTGATACTACTGTGCCACTTGGTGAATTTCTTGACGAACAACTTGCTAGGGTTAGAGAGAATGAAATTATTCAAACTGATAATATTGATGAAAGTGATGATGAAGACTCTCCCCCTAATAAATATGAATCGCCGGTTATTCCTGAGGGTTATGTTCTTGAAAAAGAAGCTGCTTTAGCTATTTTAGCTTGCAAAGATAGATACGAGCTCAAGAGGTTATTAGCTAAATGGAAGCAGCAATCTCTTAATGCTAGAATGAAACCTAACCCTGCTTTTGCTACTTCACCTATCTATGTTACTGATAAGGATTATGAATTTTCTGTTGATCCTGATATAATTACTTTGGTTGAATCTGATCCTTTTCATAGTTATGAATCTGAAACTGTTGTGGCACATCTTAGTAAATTAAATGATATAGCCACCCTATTCACTAATGATGAGAAATCTCGCTATCTATATATCTTTAATATATTTCCATTCTCATTAAAGGGTGATGCTAAGATATGGTTTAATTCTCTTGATCCTGGTTGTGTGCGTAGTCCCCAGGATATGATTGATTACTTCTCTGCTAAATATTTCCCTGCTCATAAGAAACAAGCTGCTTTAAGGGAAATATATAATTTTGTGCAAATTGAAGAAGAGAGTCTCCCACAAGCTTGGGGGAGGCTTCTCCAATTACTTAATGCTTTGCCCGATCATCCTCTTAAGAAAAATGAAATACTTGATATCTTTTATAATGGACTAACCGATGCTTCCAGAGATTACCGGATAGTTGTGCTGGTTCTGTTTTCGGGAAAGAACACGGATGAAGCTGAAATTCTATTGAATAATATGTTGACAAATGAAAATAATTGGACACTTCACAGCAGTTCTGAGCCAGCTCTGAGCCAGCTCCCCGAGCCTATTCCTAAACCAACTCCAAAGAAAAGAGGTGTTCTATTTCTCGATCTCAAGATATGCAAGAGGCAAAGAAATCTATGAAAGAAAAAGGTATTAAAGCTGAAGATGTTAAGAATTTACCTCCTATTGAAGAAATACATGGTCTTAATTTACCGCCTGTTGAAGAAACTTATGATCTTAATCCATTACCTATTGAAGAAACTCATGGTCTTGATAACCGGACACAGGTAGTAAAGGTAAATTCTCTCTATAGGTTTGATGAAGGTGATATTCCTCACTATAAGTCTGCTAGACAATGCTTAGAAGAGTTTGATAATTTTATTGTCAAACAAGAAAACTTCAACGCTTATTTTGGTAGACAATTGAAATACAATTCCGAGACGCTTGAATACTTGGGTGATTATATGTCTAGAGTTAAAGGTGAACTTAAACTCATTAGTAAACATGCTTCTATGGTTACCACTCAAGTAGAATAAGTACTTAAAGCTCAAAATGATTTGCTCAATGAATTGAATAGTAAGAATAATGATTATGATGTTAGAGTGGCTACTAGAACCGGTAAAATGACTCAGGAACCTTTGTATCCTGAAGGCCACCCTAAGAGAATTGAACAAGATTCTCAAAGAAATCATATTGACGCACCTAGTCCTTCTAAAAAGAACAAAAATAAAAATGATAGGACTTTGCATGCTTCTAGTGAAGCTATTGCTGAACCACCTGAGAATCCAAATGATATATCTATTTCCAATGCTGAAACACAATCTGGTAATGAAGATGAACCTAATGATAATATTAATGATGATGTTCATGATGATGCTCAACCTAGCAATGATAATGATGTGGAAATTGAACCTGCTGTTGATCTTGATAACCCACAATCAAAGAATCAACGTTATGATAAGAGAGACTTTGTTGCTAGGAAACATGGTAAAGAAAGAGAACCTTGGGTTCAAAAA
The DNA here is from genome assembly GCA_021605205.1 of Aegilops longissima. NCBI lineage: Eukaryota > Viridiplantae > Streptophyta > Magnoliopsida > Poales > Poaceae > Aegilops > Aegilops longissima. The sequence continues at coordinate 451,019,376 of CM038678.1, forward strand.
CCCATGCCTTTTCCTCCCAAACCATCCAAGAAAAAGGATGATGAGGATTTTGAGCGCTTTGCTGAAATGATTAGACCTATCTTTTTGCGTATGCGGTTAACTGATATGCTCAAAATGAATCCTTATGCTAAGTACATGAAAGCTATTGTTACAAATAAAAGAAAGATACCGGAAGCTGAAATTTCCACCATGCTTGATAATTATACTTTTAAGGGTGGAATACCAAAGAAACTTGGGGATCCAGGAGTACCTACTATACCATGCTCCATTAAAAGAAACTGTGTTAAAACTGCTTTATGTGATCTTGGAGCCGGTGTTAGTGTTATGCCTCTCTCTTTACATCGTAGACTTGATTTGAATAAGTTGACATCTACTGAAATATCTTTGCAAATGGCTGATAAATCAACTGCTATACCTGTCGGTATTTGTGAGAATGTGCCTGTTGTGGTTGCAAACGTTACTATTTTAATGGACTTTGTTATTCTTGATATTCCCGAGGACAATAGTATGTCTATTATTCTTGGAAGACCTTTTTGAATACTACAGGGGCTGTTATTGATTGCAACAAAGGCAATGCCACTTTTCATGTTAATGGCAATGAGCATACGGTACACTTTCCGAGGAAACAACCTCAAGTTCATAGCATCAATTCTATTGGAAAAATTTCATCGATTATATTTGGAGGTTTTGAATTTCCTCTTCCTACTGTCAAGAAGAAATACGATATTCTTATTATTAGGGATGTGCATATCCCCGTTGAGGTAACATAGTGTTATTCAAAATTTCTCCGGTTCCATATTATTCGGAATGAGTTTGTTAACAAGACTTGATCAACCTTGTTAGTGGATTCCTTTTGATGAGCATGAGATGGATGAAACTAGAAGGCACAACCTACTGTACCCTCTTTCTACTTTCTATTATTTAGTTGAAATAAAGTAAAAATAGTATTTTTTCTGTCAGTTTTCTGATTTATCCGTGCAATATAAAATTACCCTGAAAATAAAAGTTCTCCAAATGCCCCGAAATTGAAATATGTTTTTTTCTGGAATATTCGAGAATATCTGGCACTGAGAACACAGTAGGGGGAGCAAGCACCTGGCCACAAGGGTCTAGGGCGCACCCACCCCTACAGGGCGCGCCCCCTGCCTCGTTGGCCCACGGTGGCCCCCCTCCACTTATTCCTACACCCACACACTCCTTCTTCCTCCCAAAAAATCACCATCCAGCTCAAGCACGAGTTCTAGCTCATTTTGCTGCGATTTTCGGTCTCCTTGCTCAAAGCACTTCTCACAAAACTGCTTGGGGGGATTATTCCTTGGTATGTGACTCCTCCATTGGTCCAATAGTTTTTGTTCTAGTGCTTTATTCATTGCAAATTTGTGCTGCCTAGGTGACCATGTTCTTGAGCTTGCATGTCAAATTTATATGGTTCCAAGTAGTTCTAATGCATGATATAGTCTCTAGGCACTTGTAGGAGTAGTTGCTATCGATTTTATTGAGCTTGGTTCACTTTTGTTTGCAGTTACTAAAAATTTCAGAAATTTTTCAGAGGACGAAATATGCTTAGGAAAATGTACCAAGGTGGTTCTTCAAGGAAGCAAGGACCCAGGCTTGCAATGCGTGATGCTGACGATGAGCCACCAAGGGACGCTCCAGTGCGGCCTTGTGAATGGCCTTCAGAAAACTTTATGGATCGAGCGGGAATCAAGGAAGAATTTAACGCATATTTGCGTAACGCTGATCCTGTGAGCTTCGAGGCAGAAAAATGCCACCAGTACCACTATCTCACTAGTTCCTTTGTGAGGAGGTTTGAATTTTCATCTTCACGTAATTCTCCAACTGTCCTGTTTGATCTTTATGAGAAATCTTATACGATGGACTTAGAGGATTTTACTACTGCTTGCAAACTTCTACAATGGGGTAGTGCTTGTGAACCCCGCAAATCTGAATTTAGAAATTTTCTTGCTAGTAAAACTGTGGGGGAATCTAGAGATATAGCACAAGCTACCATAGGGAGCATTCATTTTCCTGCTATACATTATTTTGCTCTCTTCATAGGTAGGTGCATAAATGGTAAAGATGAGGCATGTCATATGTGTGTCCCTGACCTCAGTATTCTTAGGAGTGCTGTGTTAGGAGACAAATCTTATAATTTGGGAGCCCTTGTTGCACGTAGGTTGCATAATAATAGATTTAATGGAGATTTCTTCGGTGGAATTTATGCAACCCGCTTAGCTGATTTTCTTGGTGTAACCATACGTAATGATGATATTGAATTGCCTCCTGCTTACCTACACTTTAATGCCATGGTTCACCACTAGTTTGTTGAGAGGAATGAATCACCTCTCCACTGTCGCTTAATCTTGGACAAACATCGTGTTGTCCGTATTACTCTCCCTGCTCCTGCCTTATTTGATTATCAGGCAAAAGGAAGATATGTTATTACCAGAGAGGAGGCAGATGAGTACGAGAGGAGGGCGGAGGCCGCTCGTCGCCACGCTGCAGCTCAGGAGGCGATAGCCGCTGCATCTCAGTACGACCCCGGCTACAACTATGGATATCCGCCAGGCCATCCGTGGCAATGAACCAACTTAGGCCAAAAGCCTAAGCTTGGGGGAGTACTTTTTTCCCACCGACATTACATTTATGTTCACACACACACTCATTGCTAGATGTCGGTGCTCATACTCTTTCACTGTAATATCCATGCTAGTTTATTTTCTTTTTCTTGCTTTCTTCTTGTGTGTTTGTTAAACCTTAAGAAAAACCAAAAAAATTAAGCTAGTTTACTTTTCTTGCTGTAGTAGTAATAATTAAAAAGGAAAAATCCAAAAATATTTCCTGTTCTTCTTTTGCTTGTTGGGAGCTTTCTCGTCTAAATAGTTTTATTTCTTTTCTTTTCTTTGGGGGTCTATAGGAGAAGACCATAATTAAATTGTTGGAGTGGCTCTTATATGCATAATTGTTGATTTAACCAAGAGCCCATATTGCCCTTTCTTCTCCTGTTTATTGAATGCTCGCAGATTCCAGCTTAGTCCAATGCACGTGCACTCTTATTATTATTCACATCATTCGGTCGTGCAAGTGAAAGGCAATTATGATGATATATGATGGACTGACTGAGATGAAAAAAGCTGGTATGAACCCGACCTCTCTTGTTTTTGTAAATATGATTAGTTCATCGTTCCTGATTCATCTTATTATGAATAAACATGTTTGCAATGATAATTAGAGATCATAGTTGCTCGTGCCATGCTTGATTAGCTATGAGTTATAATGGTTTACCTTGCGTGCCAACATGCTACTAAAATGGTTGTGATGTGGTATAGTGGGGTGGTATCCTCCTTTGAATGATTTAAGTGACTCGACTTGGCGCATGTTCACACATGTAGTTCAAACAAATCAACATAGCCTTCACGATATTTATGTTCATGGTGGATTATATCCTACTCATGCTTGTACTCAATGTTCATTAATTTTAATGCATGTTCATGACTGTTGTCGCTCTCTAGTTGGTCGCTTCTCAGTCTTTTGCTAGCTTTCACTTGTACTAAGAAGGAATACTGCTTGTGCATCCAATTCCTTAAACCCCAAAGTTATTCCATATGAGTCCACCATACCTTCCTATATGTGGTATCTACCTGCCGTTCCAAGTAAATTTGTATGTTCCAAACTCTAAACCTTCAAATGAAATTCTGTTTTGTATACTTGAATAGCTCATGTATCAACTAGGGCTGTCCGTATCTTCCATGCTAGGCAGGTTATTCTCAAGAGGAGTGGACTCCGCTCCTCACTCACGAGAAAATGGCTGGTCACCGGGATGCCCAGTCCCATGCTTTATGCAAACTAAATCAAAATAATTGCAAACAAACCCCCCCCTGGGGCTATTGCTAGTTGGAGGCACTCGTTGTTTCGAGCAAGCCATGGATTGATGCTTGTTGGTGGAGGGGGAGTATAAACTTTACCATTCTGTTTGGGAACCGCCTATAATGTGTGTAGCATGGAAGATATCATCATCTCTTGGTTGTTATGTTCACAATGAAAGTATGCCGCTCAAAATATTATCTCTATTTCAAAACCGAGCTCTGGCACCTCTACAAATCCCTGCTTCCCTCTGCGAAGGGCCTATCTATTTACTTTTATGTTGAGTCATCACCCTCTTATTAAAAAGCACTAGCTGGAGAGCGCAGCTGTCATTTGCATCCATTACTATTAATTTATATTGGGTATGACTATGACTGGATCTCTTTTACCATGAATTACAATGTCTAGTCAGTCCTTGATCTTTAAAGGTGCTCTGCATTTAAGTTTTGCGGTCTCAGAAAGGGCTAGCGATATACCATCTTATTATATCATATCATGATTGTTTTGAGAAAGTGTTGTCATCCAAGATAAATTATTATTGCTCGCTAGTTGATTATGCCATTGATATGAGTAAACATGAGACCTAATAGTTATTGTGAATGTGGTTAGTCATAGTCTTTGCTGAAAAATTGAATGCTAGCTTTACATATTTGCAACAACAAGAGCAAACCGAGTTTGTAAAAGTTTTTCTTTATCACTTTCAGTTTATCAACTGAATTTCTTGAGGACAAGCAAAGGTTTAAGCTTGGGGGAGTTTATACATCTCTGTCGTATCTACTTTTCCAAACACTTTTGCCCTTGTTTTGGACTCTAACTTGCATGATTTGAATGGAACTAACCCGGACTGATGCTGTTTTCAGCAGACTTTCCATGGTGTTATTTATGTGCACAAACAAAAGTTCTCGGAATGACCTGAAACTCCACGGAACATCTTTTTGGAAAATACAAAAAATACTGGAAGAAAAATCCACGTCAGGGGGCCCATACCCTGTCCACGAGGGTGGGGGGCGCGCCTGCCCCCCTGGGCGCCCCCCTACCTCATGGGCCCCCTGACGCTCCACCGACCTCAACTCCAACTCCATATATTCACTTTCAGGGAGAAAAAAATCAGAGAGAAGGATTCATCGCATTTTACGATACGGAGCCACCGCCAAGCCCTAAAACCTCTCGGGAGGGCTGATCTGGAGTCCGTTCGGGGCTCCGGAGAGGGGAATCCATCACCGTCGTCATCATCAACCATCCTCCATCACCAATTTCATGATGCTCATCACTGTGCGTGAGTAATTCCATCTTATGCTTGCTGGACGGTGATGGGTTGGATGAGATCTATCATGTAATTGAGTTAGTTTTGTTAGGGTTTGATCCCTAGTATCCACTATGTTCTGAGATTGATGTTGCTATGACTTTGCTATGCTTAATGCTTGTCACTAGGGCCCGAGTGCCATGATTTCAGATCTAAACCTATTATGTTTTCATGAATATATGTGAGTTCTTGATCCTATCTTGCAAGTCTATAGTCACCTACTATGTGTTATGTTCCGGCAACCCCGAAGTGACAATAATCGGGACCACTCCCAGTGATGACCATAGTTTGAGGAGTTCATGTATTCACTATGTGTTAATGCTTTGGTCCAGTACTCTATTAAAAGGAGGCCTTAATATCCCTTAGTTTCCATTAGGACCCTGCTGCCACGGGAGGGTAGGACAAAAGATGTCATGCAAGTTCTTTTCCATAAGCACGTATGACTATATTCGGAATACATGCCTACATTACATTGATGAATTGGAGCTAGTTCTGTGTCACCCTATGTTATGATTGTTACATGATGAACCGCATCCTGCATAATTTTCCATCACCGTTCCAATGCCTATGAGCTTTTCACATATTGTTCTTCACTTATTTACTTTTCCGTTGCTACTGTTACAATCACTACAAAACCCAAAAATATTACTTTTGCTACCGTTACTTCTGTTACCATTACCACTACTATCATATTACTTTGCTACTAAATACTTTGCTGCGGATACTAAGTTATCCAGGTGTGGTTGAATTGACAACTCAGCTGCTAATACTTGAGAATATTCTTTGGCTCCCCTTGTGTCGAATCAATAAATTTGGGTTGAATACTCTACCCTCAAAAATTGTTCCGATCCCCTATACTTGTGGGTTATCAACGACGGCAATTGGAACCGGAGCCACCACCTATGACAAACAACACAAGAACACGCAGGAGAAGCGAGAAGGATCAATGCAAAGACCTGTAGCGACCTGACCCAAAATCAGTCAAATCTCTGTGTCTGTACCATCCCAAGATCATGCTGGTACTCACAGTACATCGATAAAGTAATCAAAGTTCAATCACACCTGAATATCATTAAACGATTCTCATATAGAGTCTTTATTACAAGGGAATAAATTCGGCTCAAGGCCAACTCATGAGAAATAAACTACTAATGCTGCGGAAGCGTCGAAGATAAGCGAGTCCATCCGACTCAAAGGGCAATCGCCAAGCGCGGAGCGTAGCCTCACTCCCGATCGAATATATCTACGCAACATAATACGTTGCAGCCATGTAGGTCAGCTTTTGGAATAAGCTGGCAAGTCATGAAGAATAACAATAATAAAGTTACTAACTCTATATGCATTTTTGGCTGTGGAGCTCTAAGTTTCATCATTTTGCGAAAAGCAAATTTTATCCTACTACAGTGGACTTGCTTGCAAATTACTACATTTGTTGGTAGTTATCGAGATGGTTCCACCAACCAAAATCTCGTTCCCAAATTATTAAGTCATAAACCCCTCAAATTAATTCATTAGTTTTAGTGTTGAGATATCCGAATACTTCCAAGTTCCAGAGGCTCAAATGTCCGTAACCGGGGACACGGCTAATCGATTAGATCTTTAACTCTGCAGAGGGTTGCGCACTTTCCCCGCAAGAATCATTCCCTCCTTTAAAGTCTTCGCACTTCATGGTGTTTGAAGACGGGACGAATGAAACAGGGTCTTCCAAAGAGTTCTTCCGCCACTTTGCCGTACCCATCCAATCCTACCGTTCGTCTACTTCTCGTAGTACCGTCCAGCCAGCGTCACTACTAGGGTCAACCCAGCCAGAGCCCATAATGGCTTGCGGCTGCACAGTAAGCTTCGGTCATGGGGCATCCATCCTTCTCTTTGTGGCTGGGTGAAGCTTTCAGAGATGTCATGGCGCTTCTCCATGCATCCCGCCACCACTGGGTGCTCCAGGTGCCCGTCAACCGCCCTCCACCCAAAGAGTGATTTTCCAAGTCCATCTTGATCATTGCAGTCCATGGGGTTGTCATCATCATTGACTCTCACATCTTGCTTATGAATTTCACTCATCCCAAATCCCGTCTCGAGCATAGCAAAATAACTACTACGTCCGGGGTCATGGTAACAAGGGATTGGTTCATCCTACCACATGATACTACTCAAGTTTAATGACTTCAAGATTTCACTACTGCATGCATGGTGGGGTGGTGAAAACTACTAATGCACAAAAACATAGGTATAGAAATAACATGATCAAAACTTGCCTTGCTGATGATCCTCGTAAGCTAAAGAGTTGTAGTAGCAAGCTTCAGACTGAAACTCTACCGAGACAAACAATAGCACAATAAGCACAAAGCAATAGGATCACACAACATAACAAAAGTAACATAACACAACAAAACAATCAAAACCAAATCCAAAAGGAAAACTCAAAGAAACCAATTCAAGTTTTTCCTACTCCAAACAATAACAAAAATAGTTTTTATATAACAAAATTCCTTAATATAACCTAATCATGGTTTTAAGTTAACTTAACAGAAAAGGTTTCACTAAGCAACTAGGAGCAAAAAGAATTAATTAAAAGCTATTATAAAACTCATTTTAGGCCTAATCCAATTTCTATTAAGAAAAATAATTTAAAACTTTTATTAATTATAAATAAAAGTTCATCTACTAGAATGACAGAAACTAACCTAGAATAACTAATCCCAAGTTAAAAATAAATTCATTTACTAATTAATTTAATAGGAAAACAGAACTAGTTAATTAATTAGGATTAATAGGATTCTGTCTAAAACTAATTATTCATTAATCCTAAAATACCCAAGTTAATTTCTAGGGTTTGGCAATGTCAAAATAAAGTGGTGACAAAAGAATCATGCAAAAATAATTTTTCTAACTAAAGTTATAGCAGATTTACTATTCTGACCAAAACTAAAATAAAGCAATTTTAATTATTTTTAACATAGCTAAATATATATTCTACAGAAACTACATAAAATTTGCAATCCAACAAAAAAAGAATCATCTAAAAATATTAAACAGAATAAAAGATATAAATTTTTGAAAACAGAAACTATTCGGCTAAAACAGAAAATCAAAATAAAAGAAAAAGGCCTAATGGGCCTATCTCGTGCCTGTCGTTAGATAGCCTAACGGGCTCTAGGGTTAACTAAAACGAACCGGCCTAAAAAAATAAAAACCTAACTAATACTAAACCGATGAACCGGCCGGTTTTCTAAATAAAACCTACCCCTTCGGGGGTTTCTAATCGAGGCCGTTCATCTAAGATCGGACGGAAGGTGCTTTCGGCTTACGGACTCATCGACGGCGTCGGCGGCGGCGAGAGTCGTCGGGGCTTGAAGTCGGGAGCTCCAGTGAGTCGTCGGGAGGATGCGGGGAGCACGGGGGTGGTTCGGTGGGGTCGGGGTGGTCGGGTGGACTAGGGTGGCGGCAATGGCGACTTTGGCGGGCGGCGGCGAGCTCGAGACTCCGTGAGCTCGGGAGAGAGAGGAGAGGATCGAGCGGGTGGCCAAACCTAGGGGTTCAAAAGGGGCGAGTTGAGCTGGGCCGGCTCGGTCGGCTTGGCTGGCTGGCCATTAGGCCGACGCCGGGCCGGGCCTGGGTGGCTTTGGTCAAGCGCCCCAGGTTTTTTTTTTTTTTTAAAATTTTATCTTTTTAAAACAAAACAAAAGCAGAAATAAAACTATATCTATAAATATTTTATATAGGGTATATATATACCAAAATGATCAGGGGAATATTCCCTTTCATTTGAACATTTTTCCAAAGGCAAAATCCAAACTTTATAAAAATCTATTTTTTCAAATTCAAATAAAATTCAGATTTGAATCCAAATCTTTTGGCATTGTTTCCTCTGATATTTTTGGAGTGTCATGTTTGCTCCTCTCATACTTTTGATCAAGTATTTATCAGGCTTAGTTTTTGAAATGATTCCCACATGCCAAAGTTTGAAATTCAAAAATTCAGAATTCAAAATTCTCTGAAACTTCAAATGGCACTCAAATTCAAACAGGATGCATAGGATGCTTAGCTATTATTGTAAAACATTCCAAATAGGAAATTTGGGATGTTACAAACCTACCCACCTTAAGATGAATCTCGCCCTCGAGATTCGGGTTGGCTAGCAAATAGGTGCGGATGGTCTCAAGAAGATCTTCTTGGCGCTCCCAGTGGCTTCTTCCTCGGTGTGGTGACTCCACAAGACCTTGCAAAATTTGATGACCTTGCTGCGGGTGACTCGCTTGCAGTCTCGAGAATTCGGACGGGTTTCTCCTTGTAAGTCGATCACCGCTGTCTGTATGGCCTCTAGGGGCACCGTGTCTCTCAACGGAACATCGGCCATGTCGGCATGGCACTTCTTTAGCCGAGAAACATGGAAGACATCATGAACTCCGGACAATCCTTCCGCAATTCCAACTTGTATGCAACTTCTCCACGACGTTCGAGGATTTTGTAGGGCCAATGAATCGGGTGCTAACTTTCCTTGACACCAAACCTCTTGATTCCACGGTGAGACACACGAAGATATGCTCGGTCTCCCGCTTCGTAAGTCACTTCCTTGCGCCATCGTCGGCATAACTCTTCCATCATGATCGTGCTATCTTGAGCCTGTCTCGAATCAGCTTGACTTTCTTCGAATCCTTAATAAGATCGGAACCAAAAATGATCGATCTCCAACATTATCCCACAGAATGGTGTCCTACACCTTCTTCCGTATAGAGCTTGAAGGGGCCATCTTCAATTTGGATTGATAACTGTTGTTGTATGAGAACTCTGCGTATGGCAAATTATCATCCCAGCTAGACCCATAGTCTAGCACACAAGCTCTCAACATGTCTTCCGAATCTGATTGACTCTCTCGGTCATCCATCCATCTCTGCGGATGAAAAGCTGTCTCAATTCCAGCCTCGTACCCAAAGTTTCATGCAACTGCTTCCAAAACTTTGAGGTAAACTCGTTCCTCTATCGACACGATTTTCCTCGGAACTCCATGCAGACATACGATCCTGGTCATGTATATCTTGGCCAACTTGGCACTGGTATAGGTAGTCTTCACGGAATGAAGTGAGCTACCTTAGTCAAACGATCAACCACTACCCAGATAGGATCATAACTGAACGGGTCTGGGTAATCCTGTGATGAAATCCATACCAAGTTTCTCCCATTTCCAATCGGGAATCGGCAAAGGTTGAAGTAACCTGCTGGCTTCGATGTTCTGCCTTTACACGTTGACAAACATCGATATTGCTACGTGCTCGGCAATGTCCTTCTTCATGCCTCGCCCACGAAACTTTGCTTCAAATCCAGTACATCTTGGTGTTGCGGGGTGAATAGAGTACGTGAATCATGAGCCTCTGAAGAATTAGCTTCTGAGCTCGGGATCATTGGGCACATAATCGATCCTCAAACCATATAGTTCCGTGTTCATCCTTACGGAATCCTTTAGCTTTTCCTTCCTCCATCTTTTGCTTAATCTCATCAATTTCCTTGTCCGACTTACGGCTTCACGAATCCTTTCGGTCAAGGTGGACTGAACTTCGAGTTGCAACAAATCCTTGCGGAACTATCTCCGATCGGAGATCTACGAGGTCATCGACTAACTCCAGGGTAATCCTCCTGCTGTAAGAGTATTCACATAACTCTTACGGCTCAAAGCATCTGCTACAACATTAGCTTTACCGGGGTGGTAATGCAATCTCATGTCGTAGTCCTTTATCAACTCTAGCCATCTCCTCTGCTGAGGTTCAATTCCTTCTGCGTGAAGATATACTTCAAACTCTTGTGATCTGTAGACATCACAACGGTTTCCGATGAGGAAATGTCTCCAGGGTCTTGAGTGCATGCACTACACCGCTAACTCCAAATCATGCGTGGCATAGTTCATCTCATGAGGCCGTAGCTGTCTGGAGGCATAAGCTACAACCTTTCCTTCCTGCATCAATACTCCTCCGAGTCCTTGACGAGAAGCGTCTAATAAACCTGGTATTCCTTGTGTATGTCCGCAAAATCAGCACTGGGCTGTGACCAACCGTTTCTTCAATTCCTGAAAACTGGCTTCACATTCCTCGGTCCAAACATACTTGGCTTCCTTCTTCAACAGCTCAGTCATGGGCTTGGCAATCTTCGAGAAGTTCTCAATGAACCTCCGGTAATATCCTGCGAGTCCGAGAAAACTGCGGATCTCCTTGACTGAGGTGGGCGACTGTCAATCGGTGACTGATTCAACCTTGGCGGGATCAACTGCTATTCCTTCTCCTGAAATAACATGTCTGAGGAATCCAACTTCCTTCAACCAAAATTCACATTTGCTGAATTTGGCATACAACTGATGTTCTCGAAGTTTCTCCAGAACTAGACGCAAATGTTCCTTATGCTCTTCCTCGCTCTTGGAGAAAATCAATATGTCATCGATGAAGACCACGACAAACTTGTCCAAATACTCCATGAACACCTTGTTCATCAAATTCATGAAGTATGCAGGAGCATTAGTCAATCCAAATGACATGACGGTATACTCATATAAACCATACCTGGTGGTGAATGCTGTTTTGGGTATATCCTTTTCACGGATCTTCAACTGATGATACCCTGATCGAAGATCGATCTTAGAGAATACCTTGGCTCCAACTAGCTGATCAAACAAGTCATTGATCATCGGTAGGGGGTACTTGTTCTTGATGGTTACTTCGTTCAATGCACGATAATCCACAACCATCCTCAAGCTTCCATCCTTCTTCTCTACCAAAAGAACTGGGGCTCCCCAAGGTGATGAGCTTGGACGAATATATCCTTTCTCCAATAACTCATTTATTTGATCCTTGATCTCTTTCAACTCATTCGGTGGCATCCGATAAGGTCTCTTGGATATTGGGGCTGTGCTTGCAATAACTCAATCAGAAATTCAATGTCCTGTCCGTGGCATTCTCGTAATTCCTCCGGAACACATCGGGAAAGTCTTGCACTCTGGCACTTCCTCTGAACAACTCCGTGAGGGAATGCACTGATTCTTCATCTGGCTGTGCTGGCTACATACTTGATCCTCTTACGCCCGGGGTGGTGAGCTGAATAGACTTGCGGGCACAGTCAATGTTCCCTTCAAACTTTGACAACCAATCCATGCCTAGGATTACATCCAAGGTCTGGGTTTCCAACACTATGAGGTCCACGGGAAATTTGTGGTTCCCGATGTTGAGGGTTGCAGGACAGCCTACACCGCCATCATTTCTCCTCCTGCGAACCGACGCGAAGGGGCTTCTAAGGGTTCTAGTCGTAACCCGTACTTTTCCACAACTACCCTTGATATGAATGAATGCGTTGCACCAGAATCAAAGAGAACCAAAACTGAACGTGAATTCAATAAAAACTTACCAACCACAGTGTCTGGCTGATCATAGACGTCCTCCACGTCGATGTGGTTCACCTGAGCACGAGGAAACGGATTTGGCTTCTTCACTGAGCCTCCATTGCCATTTCCATTCCTCTGCTTGGCCTCCGGGCAGTCGGTGGCGTAGTGCCCTGTCTTCTGGCACTTGAAGCAGGTGATGTGGCTCAGATCCTTCGGAGCCGGGGCAGAACGGTGCTGATTGCCATTACCATTGCCATTGCCATTGCCTTGGCCTGACTTGTTGTCCTGGCTGCGGTTGTTCCCATTTCCTCCATGGTTATGAACTCCATGGTTATGATGGGTGTGCCCTCCGAGTACGGTGCATAGCGGGCTTCGCTGAGCTCTGAGTTGTGCTTCCCCGACTGTACTTCCGCTATGCGACTTTCTATCTGCTGCTGCTTGCCTTCCGAATGGTGGCCTTGTCTACCAGCTCTGGTAGTTGTTGAAAGTAGCCACAATAAGCTGCATGCTCAGTTCATCATTGAGTCCTCAAGGAACTTCTCACCTTGGCGGCATCTGTGGCCACATCATCGGGGGCATAGCGAGCGAGCTTGCTGAATTCATCCACGTCTATGCCACAAGACGGTTCCCTGGCGCAAGTTGCGGAACTCACGCTTCTTGAGACTCATGGCTCCAGTGAGACATGAGCGGTGCGGAAGGCTGCTGGAATTGGTCCCAAGTGATGGCACCAATGGGAAAAGTGGCGGTGTAATTCTTCCACCAAGAAGCTGCAGGTCCATCCAGTTGATGCGTGCAAAGCGCACCTTCTCAAAGATCGGTGCATCCAACGGTGACTAGCTCTCTCCGATCTTGCGGAGCCAATCATCGGCCACAATCGGCTCGGTGCTACTAGAGAACACCGGCGGATTTAACCTCGTAAATCGAGTCAAGTTGTCCACGAGGGTGGTGGCGGTGGCGGTGGATTGTTGGCGGTGTTGTTACGATTCGAATAAGGAGCTGCATTAGTGCATTCTGCTGTTGGAGCAGCTGGGTGAGCTCCGCGGAAACCAAAGTCACGTCTCGGAGGCATCTGGTGTTTTGGAGGGGATGAGAAAATGAGAATAGAACAATGGTCTATGAGAAATAACACTACCCATATGAATGCACAATCATAACACACCAATCATTTATTCATTCCATTCAAACATGGTTCAAACTCGATTACAAAAGCTCATGACTAATCGAAGGAAAACATCGGCCTAACTGATCGATTTAAAAAGTAAAAGATAACATGGTGGTCGACTAAAAGTCTTCATCGCTGGCGCCTCCTCTTGGGGTTTCCTTGATGGTACTCCTTCAAATCCTGATCATTGCTCACGAGGGTGCTTCATCTCCACTCGGGTAAAGGTCCTCTCCCAAGTCCATCTTTTCCTCTATCGCGGCAAGCTTCATCTTCAGATCGTCGACTATCTCCATGAAGTCCGTGATTTCTTCCTCATGGCCAAGGAAGTCTGCGCTGGCCTTCTCCTCCGATTCGATTCATGGAACAAAAGCTTCCGTGTGTCTTGAGTTACGGCGAGTCTGAATCTCCGTTTCACGAGAAGACACTCCAAGTCTGGATGTACGAGAGAGGAATCGTCCTCAATGGTACGGATGATATCTCCATTCCTTGCCTGCGAGAAACCATGGCGAGGTCTCGAGTGATCGAGCTCGGCCTGTACTCCTCTCGGAGATGTCCAAGTGCTCGGTAGATCGCCACGTCCCTTCCGATGATCCAGTTGAACTCGGTGAACTCAAAGTTGATAGGCTCCGTGTGTCCTCCAAAGGTTCTCCACAGGATATGCACTTCAATCCTGTAGCGGGTGTCCGTCGGAAGTGCATTAGTGGGTTTCCCGGTGATAGAGGGTAGAGCTATCTTCAGCTGCTTCACCATCCGGACCAGCTTTCTTCCGAAGGGCATCGTCTCATCGGGCTGGCAGCACTCCGGTAGCAAAACTGGGTTGAACTCGACGGCCATCTAGAATGTTGCAAAGGGAGAAGAGTCGAATTGAGCAGGGAAGAATTATAGAATGAAAAGGGTTCAAAGTAAATGGTCTCGCTTATGGCTTTCGATCCTAGGGGTTACGATCCTACGGTCAGCGTGTGCTCGATACCATCTCTCAGAGACCTGACCCAAAATCGGTCAAATCTACGTATGCATTCCATCCCAAGATCATCTTTGGTACTCACAAGACATCGATAAAGTAATCAAAGTTCAATCACACCTGAATATCATTAAACGATTCTCATATAGAGTCTTTATTACAAGGAATAAATTCGGCTCAAGGCCAACTCATGAGAAATAAACTACTAATGCTGCGGAGCGTCGAAGATAAGCGAGTCCATCCGACTCCAAAGGGCAATCGCCAAGCGCGGCGTAGCCTCACTCTGATCGGAATATATCTACGCAACATAATACGTTGCAGCCATGTAGGTCAGCTTTTGGAATAAGTCGGCAAGTCATGAAGAATAACAATAATAAAGTTACTAACTCTATATGCATTTTTGGCTGTGGAGCTCTAAGTTTCATCATTTTGCGAAAAGCAAATTTTATCCTACTACAAAGGACTTGCTTGCAAATTACTACATTTGTTGGTAGTTATTGAGATGGTTCCGCCAACCAAAATCTCGTTCCCAAATTATTAAGTCATAAACCCTCAAATTAATTCATTAGTTTTAGTGTTGAGATATCCGAATACTTCCAAGTTCGAGGCTCAAATGTCCGTAACGGGGACACGGCTAATCGATTAGATCTTTAACTCTGCAGAGGGTTGCGACTTTCCCGCAAGAATCATTCCCTCCTTTAAAGTCTTCGCACTTCATGGTGTTTGAAGGCGGACGAATAAACAGGTCTTCCAAAGAGTTCTTCCGCCACCGCCGGTACCCATCCAATCCTACCGTTCGTCTACTTCTCGTAGTACCGCTTAGCCAGCGTCACTACTAGGGTCAACCCAGCGAGCCCATAATGGCTTGCGGCTGCACAGTAAGCTTCGGTCATGGGGCATCCATCCTTCTCTTTGTGGCTGGGTGAAGCTTTCCAGGATGTCATGGCGCTTCTCCATGCATCCCGCCACCACTGGGTGCTCCAGGTGCCCGTCAACCGCCCTCCACCCAAGAGTGATTTTCGAAGTCCATCTTGATCATTGTAGTCCATGGGGTTGTCATCATCATTGACTCTCACATCTTTCTTATGAATTTCACTCATCCCAAATCCGTCTCGAGCATAGCAAAATAACTACTACGTCCGGGGTCATGGTAACAAGGGATTGGTTCATCCTACCACATGATACTACTCAAGTTTAATGACTTCAAGATTTCACTACTGCATGCATGGTGGGGTGGTGACAACTACTAATGCACAAAAACATAGGTATAGAAATAACATGATCAAAACTTGCCTTGCTGATGATCCTCGTAAGCTAAAGAGTTGTAGTAGCAAGCTTAGACTCGGAAACTCTACCGAGACAAACAATAGCACAATAAGCACAAAGCAATAGGATCACACAACATAACAAAAGTAACATAACACAACAAAACAATCAAAACCAAATCCAAAAGGAAAACTCAAAGAAACCAATTCAAGTTTTCCCTACTCCAAACAATAACAAAAATAGTTTTTATATAACAAAATTCCTTAATATAACCTAATCATGGTTTTAAGTTAACTTAACAGAAAAGGTTTCACTAAGCAACTAGGAGCAAAAAGAATTAATTAAAAGCTATTATAAAACTCATTTTAGGCCTAATCCAATTTCTATTAAGAAAATAATTTAAAACTTTTATTAATTATAAATAAAAGTTCATCTACTAGAATGACAGAAACTAACCTAGAATAACTAATCCCAAGTTAAAAATAAATTCATTTACTAATTAATTTAATAGGAAAACAGAACTAGTTAATTAATTAGGATTAATAGGATTCTGTCTAAAACTAATTATTTATTAATCCTAAAATACCCAAGTTAATTTCTAGGGTTTGGCAATGTCAAAATAAAGTGGTGACAAAAAGAATCATGCAAAAATAATTTTTCTAACTAAAGTTATAGCAGATTTACTATTCTGACCAAAACTAAAATAAAGCAATTTTAATTATTTTTAACATAGCTAAATATATATTCTACAGAAACTACATAAAATTTTCAATCCAACAAAAAAAGAATCATCTAAAAATATTAAACAGAATAAAAGATATAAATTTTTGAAAACAGAAACTATTCGGCTAAAACAGAAAATCAAAATAAAAGAAAAAGGCCTAATGGGGGGTGGTTCGGTGGGGTCGGGGGTGGTCGAGGTGGACTAGGGTGGCGACGGCGGCGACTTTGGCGGCGGTGGCGAGCTCGGGACTCCGGTGAGCTCGGGAGAGAGAGGGAGAGGTATCGAGCGGGTGGCCGAAACCTAGGGGGTTCGGGTGCGGGCGAGTTGAGCCGGGCTCGGTCGGTGGGGTGGCTGGATTAGACGTGGCGCTGGGCTGGGCCAGGAGGGGGGGTCTTGGCGCTGGCTGGGCCTGGGGTGGCCTGGCTGGCGCCCCTGGGTTTTTTTTTCTTTTTTAAAATTTTATCTTTTTAAAACAAAACAAAAGCAGAAATAAAACTATATCTATAAATATTTTATATAGGGTATATATATACCAAAATGATCAGGGGAATATTCCCTTTCATTTGAACATTTTTCCAAAGGCAAAATCCAAACTTTATAAAAATCTATTTTTTTTCAAATTCAAATAAAATTCAGATTTGAATCCAAATCTTTTGGCATTGTTTCCTCTGATATTTTTGGAGTGTCATGTTTGCTCCTCTCATACTTTTGATCAAGTATTTATCAGGCTTAGTTTTTGAAATGATTCCCACATGCCAAAGTTTGAAATTCAAAAATTCAGAATTCAAAATTCTCTGAAACTTCAAATGGCACTCAAATTCAAACAGGATGCATAGGATGCTTAGCTATAATTGTAAAACATTCTAAATAGGAAATTTGGGATGTTACAAGACCACAACAAAAACAAATGAAACAAGTAGAAATAACATTGGGTAGTTTCCACATGGAAGGTTCGACGTCAATGGTAGTACCGCACCATGGTGCGGAACTAAAATTTCACTGCTGCTCTAGCCGCGGTAGTACCGCGCCTGGAGCGGAAGTAAAATTTTACTTCCACGCCTTGCGCGGTAGTACCGCTCCTGAGGAGCGGTAGTACCGTATGAGGCGAAAGCGGCCAGAGCGGTAGTACCGTATGGGAGGTGCGGTAGTACCGCTCGGGGTTAGAATCAGATCTGGGCACAGCTGCAACAGTGGAGCGTTACTATGGTTGATAAAAAATTCC
Organism: Aegilops longissima; assembly: GCA_021605205.1. Classification (NCBI taxonomy): domain Eukaryota; kingdom Viridiplantae; phylum Streptophyta; class Magnoliopsida; order Poales; family Poaceae; genus Aegilops; species Aegilops longissima. The sequence goes on from CM038678.1 coordinate 451,037,235, forward strand.
ATGTGGCAACATACCAAATAGCATCTCTACTGCACTACTACTCTCCTACATCCTACTCTCGCAAAGATTTGGCCTAAAATCTCAAGAACAACATTCATCTCCCCAAAAACCTAGAGACAAAACAACGAGGCAAAGAGAGAGGGATTTGGGGAGAAACCTTGTTCCATGGCAACAGGTCGAGGTGGGGAACGATCCCACCGGTCGGAATGTGAGGAGTGCGGCCAGAGATGGAGATCCGGCGAGGTCCTCCGGCGCCGTTCTTGGGTAGGAGAGAGAGAAGGCATGGGGAAAGGAGTTGAATGGGTATGGGGGAGTTGGAACTCCCCCTGCCCGCTCTTGACCACCACCCACCCGTGACGGCGCGGTAGTACTGCGGGTCATCACGGTAGTATCGCCCGGGCGGAAGTACCACACCCAGGGCGGTAGTACTGCTCCTCTAGCGGCAGTAAAAAATTACTGTCATGCTGGTTCCAATAGCACCGTGCACAGCTCCTGCGGTAGTACCGTGGCAAGCCACAGTAGTACCGTAGACCCAAGAAAATGCAAGTTTCGCAAACAATAGAGAAAAACGGCCTTTGCAAAGCAACCTTCAAGCGAACGGACACACCAAAGAACTAACACACAAGGCAACTCAAACACAAGCTCGGCTCGAAGAAAGAAAGGCAAAGAGACAACAAGGACCAAATACGAGACACAACCTCTCCATAGAGAGGGCGGTGGCCGGAGCCACCTATGTTTGAGTTAATTGGTATGGCACCGCGAAGAATTATCCTAGGGCCCATGACCAAAACTCGTCTTTGAAGCACAGGTGCCATAAAAAATGGCTAATGTGAAAGAGTTGACCAATTTATGCATAATGGGGGGACGGAGAGTTCATTGAGAGAACAACTCTCCCCCTATGTCCATGCCTACACCTAAACAAGATATCAAGTTGAGTATGGTGGGGTGTGCAAGGGTTCAAGCCACATTGCTCGAATCAATGATATTTAGCTCATGCCTTAACTCGCGAAATCTTGCTTCATCCAAAGGCTTCGTGCAGATATCTACAAGGTTATCATGAGTGTTAACATAGTTGTGCTTGATCTCCCCTCACCTAATATGATCCCGGATGAAGTGATACTAGATCTCAATATGCTTCGTCTTGAAGTGTTGCACCGGGTTGAGAGAAATCTTGATGGCACTTTCATTGTCACACCAAAGAGGCACTTTGTCACAAATGACACCGTAATCCTTTAAAGTTTGCCTCATCCATAAAAGTTGTGCACAACAACTACCGACGGCCACATACTCTGCTTCGGTGTACGAGAGAGACACACAAATCTGCTTCTTAGAAGACCAACTCACCAAAGAGCAACCAAGAAATTGACACCCTCCGGAAGTGAACTTCCTATCCACTTTGTCTCCCGCCCAATCTGAGTCCGAATAGCTTACAAGGTTGAAGTTTGCTCCTCTTGGGTACCATAAGCCAAAGTTTGGGGTATGAGCCAAATATCGAAAGATTCGCTTGACCGCCACAAAATGGCTTTCCTTAGGTGCGGCTTGAAACCGTGCACAAACTCCCACACTCAACATGATATCCGGTCTAGATGCACAAAGGTAAAGCAAGGAGCCAATCATGGAGCGATATAACTTTTGATCCACCGCTTTACCATTGGGATCTATGTCAAGTTGGCATTTGACGGGCATTGGAGTGGAAGCCGGCTTGACATCACTTAGCTTGAATCTCTTGAGCATGTATTGAGTGTATTTGGCTTGGTTGATGAAGGTTCCTTCTCTTTGTTGCTTGACTTCGAACCCGAGAAAGAACTTCAACTCTCCCATCATGGACATCTTGAACTTTGAGGTCATGAGAGCGGCGAATTCCTCATTGAAAGCTTTGTTAGGAGAACCAAAGATAATATCATCAACATATAGTTGGCACACAAACAACTCCCCTTTGACCTTCTTAGTAAAAAGAGCGGGGTCGATTTTCCCAATTTCAAACCCACGATCTTGTAACAACTCGGTAATGTGGTCATACCACACACGTGGCGCTTGTTTTAGGCCATAGAGTGCCTTATCGAGTTGGTACACATGATTGGGGAAATAGGGATCCTCGAACCCGGGGGTTTGTTTAACATACACCAACTCATTAATTGGACCATTAAGAAAAGCACTCTTCACATCCATTTGTTGCAACTTGAAGTTATGATGAGAAGCATAAGCAATCAACAAACGAATAGATTCGAGGCGAGCAACGGGAGCAAAGGTTTCACCGTAGTCGATACCCTCGACTTGGGAGTAGCCTTGTGCTACCAAGCGAGCCTTGTTGCGGACAATAATTCCATGAGCATCTTGCTTGTTCTTGAATATCCACTTGGTTCCAATGACATTATGGTTCCCCGTTGGCCTTGGCACCAATCTCCACACCTTGTTGTGCTTGAAGTTGTTGAGTTCTTCATGCATGGCATTAAGACAATCCGGATCTTCGAGCGCCTCATAGACCTTTCGGGGTTCAACACAAGAGACAAACGCGTGATGTTCACAATAGTTTGCCAATTGTCTATGAGTGCTTACCCCCTTTTGTATGCTTCCAAGCACATTTGTCATGAGATGACCCTTGTTAGAGAGCTTGGATGCAATCTTGGTGGCACGACGCTCCAATTCCTCCTCAGGAGTGAGTTGAGGAGCGATTACTTGATCATCTTGAGCATCGTCTTGAGCTTGTTCTTGATCTTGAGCTTGCTCTTGATCTTGAACTTGCTCGGAGGAGAGAACCTGACCTTGGGCATCACTTGGTGGTTCAACACCATCTTGAGGTTGATCTTGCCCTTGGTCTTGTTCATGAGGTTGAGGGCCTTCACTTTGTTCTTTGGAAGCGTGTGGGCCTTGGGTTGGTGATAGTTCCACTTGAGTGGAACATTGTCCTTCTCCTTCGGCCACAAGGGGTTCCTCAATGGGTAGGATAAAACCAAGACCCATTGTTCTTATGGCTTGGGGAGGAATTTCATCACCTACATCACAAGTGACACTTTGCTCCACTTGGGAGCCATTATTCTCATCAAACTCCACATTACACGTCTCCTTAATAAGTCCCGTGGACTTAGTGAGGACAAGGTAAGCATGAGAGTTTGTAGCATAACCAACAAATATGCCCTCTTGAGCTCTAGCCACAAATTTAGATAAACGAACACCTTTCTTGAGAATGAACCACTTACACCCGAACACCCGAAAGTACTTGAGGTTGGGCTTGTTACCGGTGAGTATCTCATATGGAGTCTTGTTCAAGCCTTTGCGGAGATAGAGCCGATTGGATGCATGACACGCGGTGTTGATGGCTTCGGCCCAAAAGTTGTATGGAGACTTGAACTCCGCCATCATGGTCCTTGCCGCATCCATCAACGTCCGGTTCTTCCTCTCCGCTACACCATTTTGTTGAGGGGTGTAAGGTGCAGAATATTGATACTTGATCCCCTCATCACTAAGAAACTCATCCAAGGTGTAGTTCTTGAACTCGGTGCCGTTGTCACTTCTTATTTGTCAAGATCTTTGCATTGTGTTGGCGTTGAGCTTCATTTGCAAAGTCAATGATGGTTTGTTGAGTCTCACTCTTCCTCTTGAAGAAGTACACCCAAGTGTATCTTGAATAGTCATCCACAATCACCAAGAAATACTTTCTACCCCCAAGACTATCAAAGCATGGAGGCCCAAAGAGATCCAAATGCCTCTTTGAGTAAATGATAGTCGTGGGAGGGTGAGCCTTCTCATGTAGCTTTCCTTCAATGCAAGTATTGCAAGCACGATCTTTGGAAAAACTAACATTTGTTAGTCCACGTACATGGTCCCCCTTAAGAAGACTTTGCAAAGATCTCATATTGACATGGGCTAAACGGCGATGCCAAAGCCATCCCACATCAACTTTAGCCATTAGGCATGTCACAGTCTTAGTGGGTCGCTCCAAAAAGTTAATCACATAGAGACCATTCTCGACATGCCCAACAAGGGCTACTTTAAGAGTCTTGCTCCACAAGAGGGCCACGGTGTCAATATTAAAGAAAGTGGCAAAGCCCATGATTGCAAGTTGACGAACGAAAAGTAAATTGTATGCAAGGTACTCAACAAGCATGACCTTCTCTATCGTGAGATCATGAGAAATAACAATCTTGCCAAGTCTCAATACCTTAGAGGACGAGGCATCACCCTGAGGAAGTCCCATCCAGACATGGGCCATGAAGATACAAGACAAAAGACTTCTTCCCGTGTCTGGATGGGACTCTCCTTTGCGTGGGTGGCAAGCTTGGCGTTCGGATATGAAAATTCCTTTCTCCGCAAACCGACTCTGTACAACCCTAGGTCCCTCCGGTGTCTATATAAACCAGAGGGTTTAGTCCGTAGAGGCAATCATAATCATACATGCTAGACATCTAGGGTTTAGCCATTACGATCTCGAGGTAGATCAACTCTTGTAAACCCAATATTCATCCAAGATAATCAAGCAGGAAGTAGGGTATTACCTCCATCAAGAGGGCCCGAACCTGGGAAAAAACATCGTGTCCCTATCTCCTGTTACCTTTGATCCTCAGACGCACAGTTCGGGACCCCCTACCCGATATCCGCCGGTTTTGACACCGACATTGGTGCTTTCATTGAGAGTTCCGATGTGTCGTCGCCAGAAGGTTCGATGGCTCCATCAGTCATCTACAACAATACTGCCCTGAGGGAGGTCTTTCTCCCCAGCCAGATATTTGTGTTCGTCGGCTTCGCACTGCGGGCCAACTCGCGTGGCCATCTAGAGCAGATCGATAGCTACGCCCCAGGTTACCAGATTTGCTTTGGAAATCTGGATTATGTCGCCAATATCCGAGGATATTTGATCTCCGAAGGGTTCGCGACCCCAACCTCTACTCTGGTCTTAGAGCCGGAGCGCATCACCAGGTCCGAAGACGGGATTTTAAAGCCTGCCGGACTCTCTGCGGTTATTGAGCCTAGTACGGGGAGAGCTGGAGGAAGTAGCGTCACCAGCAATCATCATGAAGCCGGACCCTTCTCTGAACACTGGCTCCGAACCCTCGGAGTCAGCATCGTGTGATCTCGGCCAAGGAGTTTCCTTCCTGCTGTACTCCATAGACTTTCTTCTCCCTGGACAAACCTCGCCTTTAAGCGAGGCTCTGGACTTAATGCGATCCCTCGTCATTACAGAGGGGCAACGTCCGAACTACGCCCAACTCGGACTAGGGGCTGAGAGCGGGGAATTCTACACCCCACCCACCACCCACTTCATAGCCACTGTCGAGGACTTAACCGTCAGGCTCGATTACGGCTCCGAAGACAGGGTATGGACGACGATGCCGGAGACGAACAAAGCCAAAACCCGCCGCATACCGGACGCTGGGCGGGAACCTCCACATACGACGTATACATGGTGGATCCGCCAAAAGAGGATGGTGATGAAGGCTGTAAGAATCCAATAAAGGACAATAACACTGATAAACCACCAAAACGACGGCATGAGTGGCGCCGCTCAAAATCACGCCGCGACAAAGAAAGCAATACCGACAATGGAGATGACAACACCCCGGATAATGCCGAAGACCCAGACGCCCCCGTCGAACCAACATCCGAGCAGGATGATAGGGAGGAGGGGCAGGGTAACCCTGACGAGCCAGTCGAAAGCGAGGACTCGGAGGACAGCAACTATATGCCACCCTCCGAAGATGAAATAAGCCTCGGCGATGAAGACTTCATCATGCTAGAGGAACCCCTCGATCAAGAACGCTTTAAGCAACAGCTCATCGCAACCGCGAGGAGCCTGAAAAGGAAGCAGCAACGGCTTCAAGCCGAGCAAGATACGCTCAATGACAGATGGACTACTGTCCTGGCAGTCGAGGAATACGGCCTCGCGCGACCAACCAAAAGCTACCCGAAGTTCAAGTTGTTACCCCAATTCGACGTTGAGGCGCGGGAGCCCCTAACACCAGCGCGTAACGCAACCGATAAACCAGACCGGCCACCGCATGGTCGAGATAGAACGGCTACCCAAGCCGAACACCAGCCCACATTACCCCGCCGTAAAGGCAGGGAGACAGTGGCCCAGGATTACACCTAGCCAGATCAATCTACTGGTCAAGGGAACGTGCCCCAACATGAGAGGACGGCTATCAGCCCGGCATGATCAACACAACCTCACTCGGGGTGAACACCGCATAGGGACGTCTGCCGAACTCCATTGCAACGTTGCCCGTTATAAAGGCGCCGCACATCCCCTATGCTTCACCGAGGAAATAATGGAGCACAAATTCCCACAAGGGTTTAAACCCATGAATATCGAATCATATGATGGAACAACCGACCCCGTAGTATGGATTGAGGATTTTATTCTCCATATCCACATGGCCCGCGGCGATGATCTCCATGCCATCAAGTACCTCCCACTAAAATTAAAGGGACCAGCCTGACACTGGCTAAACAGCCTCCCAGAGAACTCCATTGGCAACTGGGAAGACTTGGAAGGTGCCTTTCGCGACAACTTCCAAGGTACATATGTCCGGCCTCCGGACGCCGATGACCTAAGTCACATCATCTAGCAGCCCAGAGAGTCAGCCAGGAAACTCTGGACTAGGTTCCTAATTAAAAAGAACCAAATTGTCGACTGTCCGGATGTAGAAGCCCTCGCGGCCTTTAAACATAGCGTCCGAGATGTGTGTCTTGCTCGTCACCTCGGCCAAGAAAAACCTAAGTCCATGGCAGCTCTTACTGCATTGATGACCCGCTTTTGCACGGAAGAAGATAGCTGGCTTGCTCATAGAAGCAATAGCACCAATGATCCTGGCACCTCCGAAGCCATGGACGGCAATGGCAAACCACAACGCAACAAAAACAAGCATCAAAACAATAATGCAGGAACCCAAGACATGGCGGTCAATGCCGGATTCAGCGGCCCCAAATCTGGTCAACGGAAGAAGCCATTCAAGGCAAACAGAGATGGTCCATCCAGTTTAGACAAGATACTGGATCGGCCCTGTCAGATTCATGGCAGCCCTGACAAACCCCCCAACCATACCAACAGAAATTGCTGGGTTTTCAAATAAGCCGGCAAGCTCAATGCCAAACACAAAGGGATGGGGCTGCCCAGTGACAGCGAAGACAAAGAGAATTGCCAACCGAACACAGGGGGATAGAAGCAATTCCCCCCGAAGTAAAAACAGTAAACATGATATATGTGACGCATATCCCTACAAGGGAGCGCAAGCGCGCACTACGAGACGTCTACGCCATAAAGCAGGTCGCCCCAAAATTTAACCCATGGGTGACCTGCTCGATCACTTTTGATCGCAAGGACCACCCAACCAGTATCCCTCATGGAGGTTCGGCAGCTCTGGTCCTCGATCCAATTATCAATGGATTCCGTCTCATGCGAGTCCTTATGGACGGCAGTAAAAGATCGAGCGCACCACAACTACCTTCAAGGGAGTAATACCCGGCGTCAACGCTCACTGCATGAGCTCTATTACATTGGAAGTCATCTTCGGTTCGACGGACAACTTTCGAAGCAAAGACTTGATCTTCAATATTGTACCGTTCCGCAGTGGCTACCATGCACTGCTCGGACGGACCGCTTTTGCTCGTTTCAATGCGGTCCCACACTACGCATATCTAAAGCTTAAGATGCCCAGTCCACGCGGCGTCATCACAATCAACGGAAACACGGAACGCTCCCTCCATACTGAGGAGCATACCGCGGCCATCGCAGCCAAAATACAAAGCGGCCCCATCAAGCCGCATACCCCATCGGCCATTAAGCCGCCGGCCTCTATTACGCAGGACCGGTCAATCTTAGAGCTGGATTAGCAGTTCCGCCTCCGTCGTTCGCCACATATACCCGCGAAGTTCGTATCGCAAATGCATAATTATGCACTTAAAATACCTTGGTCATCGGCGGAGGCACAATATGGAAAAACCTACAATACGGTTTGCCCTCCTACAACCTTCTTCTCTTTTTTCTAACTATTTATTATCTTTTGCCACAGGTGATTCAAAACCTGTTCATCCTACGGACCTACAAGGACTCTTTCGGAGCCTGGTTTCGTCCAAATAACCAAAGATTGCTCCTTTTAAGGAATCCTTTTTGCTGAGGCAAAGGCAGCGCAGACGTGCAACAGGAGGTCCAAAAGATTTTTTGTAAACCAAACACTCTATTTAAAACCTGTATAGAGCCCTTTTTCTCAGCCTTCGACCCCTGGCATGTAAAATGGCCTGGGTAGTGGTGTTATAATCTATAAGATTAGGTTCGGCGTATCAATCAGATTCCAGTGAACATAATCCGTCTTCAGTGCTTGCTTTTCCTCATAGAACTGTATTTTGCTTCTTCGGGTGTTTCACGCATACACCTCGACACTAATTGCAAGGGGCTCGATATGGCAACACATCGGTGCCGAAAAGTCCGAACAGCTCTACAGCCTACTCCGGTGTCACGAGTTTGGCATTATATGCATCAGCTCTGAATCATGTCTTTGGTCAATAGTTGGGTTTCCCGGCTCATGTGCTTACTACCTTACGTTCCGTCTTATCGGCTAGGGTAGTAAAGGGAGAACTACTGCGATTGTGTTTCCGGTTCACCTGGTTAAACACCTCGATGAGAAAGCCGGCCTCGATCGTCATGATGCAGCGAGAGCTGGTCAACCACACGGCGACTTATTAGAATCTTTTGCGATTTCTTCTGTATAACACGAAGGACCATTTTCCGGTCACTTATGTAACACAACCGTATTCGGATAACTGCGTACATACCAGGGGCTACATCGTAGTCCCGTCGTCAAACTCCTATGGCTAAGTGAAAGTGTTAAAGCCCTATAGTCCGATTGCCTAGTTCGCCGCACTGACACCTCCTTTATGGATCAAGACGTTGGGTCAAGTGTGACCAGATGCTATTCCGAACACCCCCGTATTATATGCGAGGGGGCTGAAGCCGACGACTGGCAAACTTTCAGATTGTAAAAACGGCCGCACAGGAGGAAATAATTTCAGACAAAGGTATAAATATAACACAGCCTTAATGTATCATAATATTGTTCTCACAATTCCGGTACACTTATTCGAACATAATGTCCTTGGACCACTGACCCTCTATCAAGCGGGCGCCCTCTAGGACGTCCTCCAAATAATGCTCCGGCGTGCGATGGTCCTTGCCTCCGGGCGGGTCCTTAGTTGCAACATCGGCGGCCTTCATCTTTGCCCAGTACATCTTTACGCGTGCGAAGGCCATCTGGGCACCTTCTATGCACGCCGACCGCTTGACGGCGTCGATACGCGGCACTGCATCGAGAAGTCGCTGCACCAAACCGAAATAGCTGTTCGGAATGGGTTCAGCCGGCCATAGCCGGACCACGACGTCCTTCATGGAAGCTTCGGACATCTTGTGGATCTTGATGACCCACAAGTATAGGGGATCTATCGTAATCCTTTCGATAAGTAAGAGTGTCGAACCCAACGAGGAGCAGAAGGAGATAACAAGCAGTTTTCAGTAAGGTATTCTCTGCAAGCACTGCAATTATTGGTAACAAATAGTTTTATGATAAGGTAATTTGTAACGGGTAACAAGTAATAAAAGTAAATAATGTGCAGAAAGGTGGCCCAATCCTTTTTGTAGCAAAGGACAAGCCTGGACAAACTCTTATATAAAGGAAAACGCTCCCGAGGACACATGGGAATTATCGTCAAGCTAGTTTTCATCATGCTCATATGATTCGCGTTCGTTACTTTGATAATTTGATATGTGGGTGGACCGGTGCTTGGGTACTGCCCTTCCTTGGACAAGCATCCCATTTATGATTAACCCCTATTGCAAGCATCCGCAACTACAAAAGAAGTACTAAGGTAAACCTAACCATAGCATGAAACATGTGGATCCAAATCAGCCCCTTACGAAGCAACACATACATTAGGGTTTAAGCTTCTATCACTCTAGCAACCCATCATCTACTTATTACTTCCCAATGCCTTCCTCTAGTCCCAAATAATGGTGAAGTGTCATGTAGTCGACGTTCACATAACACCACTAGAGGAAAGACAACATACATCTCATCAAAATATCGAACGAATACCAAATTCACATGACTACTTATAGCAAGACTTCTCCCATGTCCTCAGGAACAAAAGTAACTACTCACAAATCATATTCTTGTTCATAATCAGAGGGGCATTAATATGCATAAAGGATCTGAACATATGATCTTCCACCAAATAAACCAACTAGCATCAACTACAAGGAGTAATCAACACTACTAGCAACCCACATGTACCAATCTGAGGTTTTGAGACAAAGATCGAATACAAGAGATGAACTAGGGTTTGAGATGAGATGGTGCTGGTGAAGATGTTGATGGAGATTGACCCCCTCCCGATGAGAGGATCGATGGTGATGATTTCCCCCTCCCGGAGGGTTGTTTCCCCGGTAGAACAGCTCCACCAGAGCCCTAGATTGGTTCCGCCAAGGCTCTGCCTCGAGATGCCGGCGCTTCGTCCCGAAAGCTTCCTTCTGATTTTTTCCAGGGCGAAAGACTTCATATAGACAAAGATGGCCACCGGAGGCCTGCCAGGGTGCCCACGAGGCAGGGGGCGCGCCCAGGGGGTAGGGCGCGCCCCCACCCTCGTGGATGGTGGGTGGGCCCCCTCTGGTGCTTTCTTCGCCCAATATTTTTTATATATTCCAAAACTGACTTACGTTGAGTTTTAGGACTTTTGGAGTTGTGCAGAATAAGTCTCTAATATTTGCTCCTTTTCCAGCCCAGAATTCCAGCTGCCGGCATTCTCCCTCTTCGTGTAAACCTTGTAAAATAAGAGAGAAAAGGCATAAGTATTGTGACATAATGTGTAATAACAGCCCATAATGCAATAAATATCGATATAAAAGCATGATGCAAAATGGTCGTATCAACTCCCCCAAGCTTAGACCTCGCTTGTCCTCAAGCGGAAGCTAATATCAAAAAATATGTCCACATGTTTAGAGATAAAGATGTCGATAAAATAAAATACGGACATGAGGGCATCATGATTATTTTTATAACAACATATATATATATATATATATATATATATATATATATATATATATATATATATATATATATATATATATATATATATCATTATATGATTTCTTATGCTAAATTAACAATCTATTCACAATGGCAAGTATGAATCATAAACTTCATTTAAAACTAACAAACTATGATCTCGGTCATTGAAGCAATTGCAATATATCATAACATCGGAAAGAGTCAATATAAGAGCTTTTCAGCAAGTCCACATACTCAACTATCATTTAGTCTTTCACAATTGCTAACACTCACGCAATACTTATGGGTATGGAGTTTTAATCGGACACAGAGAAAGATAGGGGCTTATAGTGTTTCCTCCCAACCTTTTACCTCAAGGGTAATATCAACAATAATAGTTCATGATAACTTACATCCAATTGGATATATATATCAGGATCTTTCCAACACAATGTGCTTGCCAAAGGATAAAATGTAAAAAGGAAAGGTGAAGATCACCATGACTCTTGTATAAGGTATAGGACAAGAATAAAAGATAGGCCCTTCGCGGAGGGAAGCAGAGGTTGTCATGTGCTTCTATAGTTGGATGCACAAAATCTTAATGCAAAAGAACGTCACTTTATATTGCCACTTGTGATAGGGACCTTTATTATGCAGTCCGTCGCTTTTATTGCTTCCATATCACAAGATCGTATAAAGCTTATTTTCTCCACACGAATAGATCATACATATTTAGAGAACATTTTTTTTGCATGCAACAATGACAACTTACTTGAAGGATCTTACTCAATCCATAGGTAGATATGGTGGATACTTATGGCAAAACTGGGTTTAAGGATATTTGGAAGCACAAATAGTATCTCTACTTGATGCAAGGAATTTGGCTAGCATGAGGGGGAAAGGCAAGCCCAACATGTTATATGATCCATGACAATATACTTTATTTCGGATATAAGAAAACATAACCCATTACGTTGTCTTCTTGTCCAACATCAACTTTTTATCATGTCATATTTTAATGAGTGCTCACAATCATAAAAGATGTCCAAGATAGTATATTTATATGTGAGAATCTCTCTTTCTTTATTACTTCCTATTAATTGAAACGATGACCAAAACTATGTTTGTCAACTCTCAACAACTTTTATTCATCATACTCTTTTATATGTGAAGTCATTACTCTCCATAAGATCAATATGATCTCTTTAATTCTTTTTATTCTTTCTTTTATTCCTTCAAGATCATAGCAAGAGAACCAAGCCCTCGACTCGAAACTAATCTTTATTATATATAGCTCATGGAATCGATTACAAAGAAGGATCATAAAGCAAAACTCAAAACTAGATCATACTGAAACTTTTATTCTACTAAATCAAGATATCACCAAAAGGATCGAACTAATAAAAATGGTAAATATAGGAGTGTGATGGTGATACGATACCGGGGCACCTCCCCCAAGCTTGGCAGTTGCCAAGGGGAGTGCCCATACCCATGTGATTATGTCTCCTTCCTCGGAGGTGGTGATGTGATATTCTTGGCGATGATGCCCCTCAGGATACGATTCTCTTCCTCGAGCTTATTGACTTCCTGCTTGAGGCCCATTATTTCCTTACGGAGCTTGCCTGTGATAGCTAAAGCTCCTTTCACCCATGGATGTTTCATAGCTGCGGGAGAACAAGTAGCACTCTTCTTCATATTTTCATAAGAAAGAAATCTAACATTGGAAGGGATGACCGAGTTTGGAATAGGTGAGCTCTGAAGTTCCCCCATTGTGAATCCGGCTCAGAAACGAGAAGTAACTTCTTGATCCTCTTCCATGGCATCTATCCTTTTCAAGTCGGCCTCCATCTCTTCCTCCCTTGATGGCCAGAAGTGGTCAGCATCACTGTTTGCTCCTGGTCTAGGTGTCGGATGAGACACCCGACTCTCCCTGACTGACTCTTGAGAAGACATCTTGCTCTAATCTGCGGTAGAAACAACTCAAAACAAAAGTAGAGGATATTTGCGTGGTACGGTGGTCAAAACCTTCGGGATATTAAATAATGAATTTATACCGACCAAAAGAAGTATCATGCAAGAAAACGGAGTCCGGAGGGCACACGAGGTGCCCACGAGGTAGGGGCGCGCCAAGGGGGTAGGGCGCGCCCTCCACCCTCATGGATGCCTCGTGTCCTCTTCGGGCTACTTATTATTTTCCTATTTTCTTAAATATTCCAAAACAGAGAAAAATTGCTATTAGAACTGTTTTGGAATTGGTTTACTTACCGTACCACATACCTATTCCTTTTCAGAGTCTGAACCGTTCTAGAAAGTGTCCCTTATGTATTCCTCCGGGGTTACGGTTTCAATAACAATGGTTTCAACATTTATGGGATTACCTGAGATATAATGTTTGATTCTTCGACCGTTCACCACCTTTGGATTTGTGCCTTCGAAGTTGTTGATTTTTATGGCACCGAAATGATAGGCCTCCTCGATAACGTAAGGTCCTTCCCATTTAGAGAGGAGTTTCCCTGCAAAAAATCTTAAACGAGAGTTGTATAGCAAAATGTAGTCACCTACATTAAACTCACACTTTTGTATCCTTCTGTCATGCCATCTTTTAACTTTTTCTTTAAAAAGTTTGGCATTCTCATAGGCTTGGGTTCTTCATTCATCAAGTGAGCTAATGTCAAATAGTCTCTTTGTGACGCCCCCGATTCAATCGTACACTAATCATGCACGCAAACGTGTACGAACAAGATCAGGGACTCACGGGAAGATATCACAACACAACTCTAAAACATAAATAAGTCATACAAGCATCATAATACAAGCCAAGGGCCTCGAGGGCTCGAATACAAGTGCTCGATCATAGACGAGTCAGCGGAAGCAACAATATCTGAGTACAGACATAAGTTAACAAGTTTGCCTTAAGAAGGCTAGCACAAACCGGGATCTGATCGAAGAGGCGCATGCCTCCCCGCCTCGATCCTCCTAAACTACTCCTGGTCGTCGTCAGCGGGCTGCACATAGTAGTAGGCACCTCCAGCGTAGTAGGAGTCGTCGTGACGGTGGCGTCTTGCTCCTGGACTCCAACATCTGGTTGCGACAACCAGAAAGAAAGGAAATGGGGGAAAAGGGGGGAGAAAGCAACCGTGAGTACTCATCCAAAGTACTCGCAAGCAAGGAGCTACACTACATATGCATGGGTATATGTGTAAAAGGGCCATATCGATGGACCGAATCGCAGAATGCCGAATAATAGGGGATAACTAATCCGTCAAGACTACGCTCGCAGCCTCCGTCTTGCAAAGATGTAGAAGAGAGTAGATCAAGTCCTCCAAGTAGCATCGATAGCATAAACCTACCCGGCAATCCTCTCCTCGTAGCCACATTGAGAGCGACCACCGAGTTGTATCGGCACTTGGAAGGGTGTATTTTATTAAGTATCCGGTTCTAGTTGTCATAAGGTCAAGGTACAACTCAAGTCGCCCTGTTACGAAGATCACGGCTATTGAATAGATTAACTTCCTGCGGGTGCACCACATAACCCAACATGCTTGATCCCATTTGGCGGACACACTTTTACGGGTCATGCCCGGCCGTGGAAGATAAACACGTCGCAGCCCCACCTAGGCCAACAGAGAGGTCAACACGCGGTCTAAACCTAAGCGCCAGGAGTGCGGGCCAATCGCCTTAGCACACCTCAAGCGTTCGCGTGTGCGGCGAGCGAAATCTAGCCCCTTAATACAAGAGTAGGCTTACGTTCCAAACCGGCGCGCGCCGCTCAGTCGCTGATGTCACGAAGGCTTCGGCTGATACCACGACACCGAGTGCCCATATCTTTCCCACGTAGTTGGGTAGTGCGTATAGACCAAATGGCCAGACTCAGATCAAATACCAAGATCTTGTTAAGCGTGTTAATGATGTAACCGCGGACACCGACCAGGGCCAGGCCCACCTCTCACCTAGGCAGTCTCTGTTGGAGATATGCCCTAGAGGCAATCATGTATGATGATATTTCCTATGTGTTTATGAATAAAGATAGTCCTTGGACATTATCAATGATGTGTATCAGCAAGTACGTGACTTGTTTGTGGGACTATGCATTGTATGATGACTGTCCTAAAAGGTCCCTAGTCGAAAGGGCTGTGTGGACGCGCAGCCGACTAGACTAGCATATGACATGGTCGATGGCTTGGTCTCACTAGCCATGGAGCATTGGATGCTAACAGGATAATATGGACTTGGAAAGGTCTGGTCGGATTCGACATAGTTGGATCCGAGTCGAGATAAGGTCCAGTCGGACGGACCCAACTATGAGGCGCAGCGATATGTCATCTGTGAGTCTCTAGTACAACATATCGTTCTATGTCCTAAGACTGGTGGCGCATGTACTCGAGATGGTGATAGACTTACTTTGGGCCGACCAAACGCTACTCCGTGGTCGGGTAGTTACAAAGGTAGGTTTGGGTTTGTCCAATCCCATGCTGCGAGACATGGTCGAGCAAGATGGATTTTCCCTCCGATCGGAGAGATATACTCTGGGCCCCTCGTGTGATCCGACCGGAACAACATGGCCATGCGACAAGGATTATGAGATAATCCGGATAGTGGTCGGTATCACCGAGCGAGAAGAGGTCGGGCTAGCACAAGGATGACAGTCTCGCCTTGAGCCCGACAACATATATTGTGCGGCAAAGGAGCGAAGTGTGACACGTTATGCTGAGTTCGCCTAACCAGCTTCATAATGCGCTTGGTGGTCGGCACGCCTTGCTAGAGGCCGCTACCAACCGTGCATGTCGGAGGTGATCGAGCGTGACCAAGCCGACTTGAACCTAAGGGGTCACGCGCGGCAAGGAAGGAACCTCGAGGTCGGTTAAGTAGGACCTTTGGTCGGATGTGATCCGAATGGACTAGGAACGTGACCCAATAGACTTTGGGCTTTAGGGTCCGTGCGAGGCCCAAGTGTTGAGCCATGACGGACGCATATATAAAGTGGAGGTGCGGCACACTCGGCGGTTGATCGCCCGGCATTGCGGCTAGGGTTTACATGTGTTGCGAATAGCCACCTCCACTCGCCGCCGATCGCGTGTGATCGGACCTAGCGATCCGCCGCGACGTTCCTCCGCCGCGCGGATACCGTTAGAGCGGTGCACTTGCGCGCTCCGGCGAACTTCGTGCGTGGGATCGGACGACCGGCCGCTCGAGGGAGATTGGACGAGGAGAAGGCGATACACTCGGACGCTGCTGCCCCAACTCTTCTTCAGCTGCAGCATGCGCGTCTAGTGGTAACGAACTGTGATCCATCTCCCGTAGCATGTTCCTGGATGTTCTGCGCTTAGGAATTTTTAATTTGCAGTCGACGCACCCTATCGTAGAACACAACAGTCTCAACCTGCCCTGTCGCTCCGCCACAAAGATCCACACAGAGGGCCGTTGGGACAAAGGTCCTTTCAGCCCCCAATCCGTGAATCACTCACGGGTGCTCCACAAGCCGACCCGACTTTAGTCACCACACTTATCATGTATAAAGTATATAGTATATACCTGTGATCACCTCCTGAGTGATCACGGCCCGATAGTATAGCATGGCAGACGGACAAGAATGTAGGGCCACTGATGGAATACTAGCATCCTATACTAAGCATTTAGGATTGCAGGTAAAGGTATCAACAGTAGTAGCAAGGACATGCTATGCATCAGGATAGGATTAACGAAAGCAGTAACATGCTAAACTACTCTAATGCAAACAGTATAGAGAAGAATAGGCGATATCTGGTGATCAAGGGGGGGGGGGCTTGCCTGGTTGCTCTGGCAAGAAGGAGGGGTCGTCATCTCCGTAGTCGAACTGGCAGCAGCAACGTCGGTCTCGTTGTCTACCGGAGAGAAGAGGGGGAAGAAACAATAAATTTAATGCAAACATAAGCATGACGGTGCATGACAAGACAATGCGCGGTGCTAGGTGTGCCCTAACGCGGTAGGAGGTGATACCAATGAAGGGGGGAAACATCCGGGAAAGTATCCCCGGTGTTTTGCGTTTTTGAACAGATGAACCGGAGGGGGAAAGTTGCGTGTTTGCTATGCTAGGGATGTGTGGCGGACGAACGGGCTGCGTATTCGGATTCGCCTCTTCGTTCTGAGCAACTTTCATGTACAAAACATTTTCATCCGAGTTACGGTTTATTTTATATTATTTTTCAAAGTTTTATGCATTTTTTAAATTTATTTAATTATTTAAATCGAACATTATCCAGAACAGTGAAAGGTGATGTTAGCATGACATCACCATGACGTCAGCAGGTCAAACCCGGCTGACCAGATTCAACCCTAGCATGTGGGTCGGTGGGACCCACGTGTCGTGAACGAGAGGTGAAATAGGATTTTTAGACTAATTAGGATTAATTAATTGTGGGCCCCATTAGTCGGTGTGATTAGTGTTTTAATTAACTAAATAGGTTAATTAATCGGGGTTAATTAATTAATTAACTAATATATTTTTATTGTTTTTATAGGTTATTACTATTATTTTAACCATTCGAGTGGGCCCATGTAGTGGCCCATGGCCTTAGCGGGCCTGGCGCCACGGCAGATCGCTTCTGGCGCACCCGTGCGAGCCGAGCCCGATCGGGAGGCGAGGCGGCGAGGCCACTGGGCACGGTGGCGTTGCTTGATGTGGCGGCAGCCATCGAGGTGGACCGTGCGGCGCCTCATGGAGAAGCGGAATGGCGGCGGCGGCAACCACGCCATGCAAAGTCTTGCCCACGAGGAGGCGAGGCTGGGCGGAGTGCCGGCGTGGAGCTCCATGATAGCAGCAGCGAGGGAGAAGCGGGAGGAGCAACACGGTGGGTGGCGGCGGCGCGTCCGTCTGTGATGGCGCATCGAGGGAGGCGCGGACGGCGCGGGGACATGGGAAGGAGGAGGTGGAGGCCGTGGCCTCACGGGATTTGTAGGGGCGGAACAGCGGGCTCGTGGAGGGGGTCGGGGGCGACGACAGCGCAGGGAAGCAGTCCGGCGAGTGGCATCGGCGGCAGGGGCGAGGAGCGCCGGTGACGGAAAGGACCGCGGCGACGGCGTCCGACGATGGTTCGCATGGGGGTCTAGCGGCTCCGGGCTCGGGCGATCCGACGGGGAAGAAGACGAGGAGGTGCTCTGGCGACAGGGTGGCTCCGGCGAAGCAGTGGCGGGACGAGGCGGCGACGGTGGAGTCCCGGCGTGTGACGAGCGGCTGGGGCGCGTCCTGGGTTTGTTCCCCCGATCCCGATCTGGATCGGGGAGGAGGCGAACGGGGGGGGGGGAGGGGGGCGACGGGGGTTAGGGTTTGACCGGGGAGTGGGTTATGGGGAGTGGGTGGGCTGGCCTGGTGGTCCGATTGGGCTGCCGGCTGGGTGGGATGGGCCGACGCTTATGGGGAACGGGGGGTTTTCTTTTCTTTTGTTCTGTTTTTATTTATCTTTCTTTTATGTTTCCTTTTAGCTAGCAAATAGTATTACAAAAAAAAATATAACCCCTACTCCTAAATTAGCATAATAACATATGCCACTACCTCAACAAGCTTGGTGACCAACTGAATTAGTTTAATAATTGTTAGTATTTAAAAGCATTTAAATAATTTAGTTTGCTGCTGCTTTATCTACTATTGTGCATCTAAATATTTTATTTAGATATGGGTCCTTCACCATAATTGCCTATGATTTATTTGTCACCGTTTGTACTTTTTAATTCTGACTTTTGCAAACTTTTCTAGTTCGACTTTATTTTAAATTTGAAATTTGAAACGGATTCGAAACGTCGCGAGGTTAACAACAGTAACCATGGTGATGTGGCATCATTAGCGTGGGATTACTGTAGCTTAATTATCCGGGCGTCACAATTCTCCTCCACTACAAGAAATCTCGTCCTGAGATTTAAGAGGGGAAGTAAGGGGGAAAGGATTTGGTTACGAAATTCTAACGAATCTTCTCGGTCTTGGTTGTTCTTCTCGAAGAGGTCGATCCATTACATTGACATCTTCATTTGTCTGCTTCAGGTCATCCTGATGAAGTCGTCATCCTTCCTTCAGGATCTCCATCGTACTTACGGAAAGCTAAGGGGAAACTCGGGAAGGACGGAGCTCAACATATGTTAGGTACCTGGGGGCTATCTCAGTGAACGTGGCATAGAGGCATCTCTCGAGTTGAAATTCAAGAAAGTTATCGAGAGCAAGGTAAGGAGGGGCAAGAAGAAGCTCCAAGCGGTTAGGCAACCGTCCGTTGCCTGAAACAGAGGGTGAAAGGGGTTCAGAGCAATGGGAATAAGTATTGCGCCTGATACCAGAATAGATCACTAGGAAGGTGGCTCGTGATCTTTCATACGAAGCCAAGCATGAGGAATAACTTTAGAAACAGGGGTGTACAGGAGAGTCAGGTTTCGATCCTGTGGTACTGTGGATTATGGGCCCACCATGTGGGTTAAAAGTAGGAAAGGCGGAGACGTCTTGCGTGATCATGCAAGCAAGGTATGTCAGAGGTTAGCATGTCGATTATGTCGGTAACAACGTCGGTACCAAGGGCGAGGGACGAAGAGAACCATTTTCCTTCTCGTTGAACGAGGCGGACCAATAGGCAAAGTTCCCGTCCATCGGTGGCTACCGGAATGTCATCAACAATAGTAACATGGTCTTGTTGATAGAATTGTACTCCGAGATGTTTACATAAGTAGGAGAATATTACTGCTTAGATCATATAGATCACAAGCAACGTTAAACCAACCAATGGAAAGGAAAAATATGATTATCAGATTAAACAGAACAATGGAAAGGAAAATGTGTTTAAACACATATTTCAAGGGTATATCCTTCTCAAGGACAAGCAGAGCATGATATCCTTGGCAGGATGTAATGTGGAAAACTCTTTAGAAAAGGGGAGAGAAATTTCATGACATTACCCATGCAACGATGTTTGGATAATTGAGCAAGTAACATTTAGCATTAGGCTTCAAATGTTCTTGTTGAAAATCGGAGCACCACAGACATGTTTCGAGATAGCATTGACAAGGTCTTCAAGCAAAGGTCAGACTTTGGATACACAAAGGATCCATCAGGATAAACTTATTAAACAAGGCATTCAATTTCCTCATGGAAAAAATGGTTAACCTTGTTAAGAAGGAAACTATAACACTAGGTCCTCCGATCAGGCGTGCTAGGCATGACATCACCTTACCGGGTGATATAAAGACCAATGTTATGACTCTTGGAAAATGTTCCAACCATCATACCTGACCGAGATTCAGATCTGATTGGTGTCAGGATACCTCAGACTCAGGGAATGAACTATGGAAGTGAGTTCCAAAAGGAGAGTTCATCATTAAACCAAGGAGAGGATGAGGAGGTGGCTGATGGACTCAGCGACAACCCATCAAAATTTCCAGAAAGATGGATTTCCACAATCATGTGAACAAGGAGATAACATTAGTCAGATCAAATGATATAATGATGTATGCTCGAGGAAAACATACACAATTAAACATTGGTTGAAAAGGTGCACCCAAAATATGGGCCTATGTAGCACGATCAATGCTTAGAATGGTGATTCGATAACCAATGGTCTAAGAATGAAATGTCGACCATTAACTTCAAAGCAATAGGGTCGCTAGAAGTTTAGAATTCGCACATCCAAGTTCAATTGTCGGTTTTTCGGTTGGAAACAACACGGGGACCAAGAAGGAATGGTGATGGTGAGAAGTATTACTATATCAAGAATTCTTAAGAGGTGGTGAAATTCTCACGACATTCTTGTCATAAAAGTGGTAATACTTCAGGGTAGGACATAAGACAAGTTGGATAGCTAGGATCTCAAGGTACAGCCACAACACAAACAAGTTTGTGTTGCAAAGACGGTAAGGAAGTAGTCGATGACAACACAATTTACCAAGGGACAAGGATGGTATTTTCCATGAAGAATTCAATAGATATCTTGGAAGAGCATCAAAAAGTTGATGATGATCATGACACATTTGTCAGGAGAATTCATGAAGATGTAATCAATTGGCGATGACATCAAGTCAATGGAACCACGAGTACGACACAAACTCGAAATCAAGCTTGTTGTTCAAGGTGAAATGATATGACAAGGAAAATCGACGTAAGCTTAGCTCATCATCGAAAGTTGTGCTCCGAGAATAAGGACCAGGTAGCATAGTTAAAATCAACACGAATGATATAGCCGATCAGGCTAGGAATGACATGATGGAGTATTAAACTACTCAACAACAAAATCTTTGAGATCTTGAATCTCGATGTTGATTCGATTCACAAATCGGTGTTCTTGGTTGGCGACAACCCGAACCGTGGAGTGACTATATTTGGGAAGGAACTACTTCATCAGAAATTCATAAGATGAAGTGCAATGGGTTGCTATCCTCGAGATACCAGGGGGGAATACTCGAAGGTAGAACAAAATAAAGGTTGGGCAGGCGTACTGATCTGCAGAAGGCAAGTACTTTAACTTGTCCAAGAAATAGAATCAAAGGAGAATAATCATGGTCGGAACCATGATTGCATAGGATCAATTCACCGACACCAGATGATATTATATCAACGAAATAGTTATTATTACAAGAAGATTCTATGGCAGGATCTACATCGTGTCCATGGGCATGAACACAAGTTCAAGGTCGACTCCCACTTCTTCAATGTATAACCTTCCATTCACCTCTCGCTTTTCGAAAATGACATTAGTTGTTGAAAATTTTTATCTGGTGCAATACCAGATAAGTATGACCCGTGAAATCTTTCGGGTTCACACAGATTAAGGAAGGCATAGGTTCAACCCATCGGGGCATCGTAGAAACATATACCACAACTTCAGGAGTAGATAATACAAGCTCGAAAGTGCGGCATGGTTGACAAAGCAAAGGATACAGTTTACCAAAGGCATTATTTACCCTAGGAAAGGCTCACAAGGTTATTGAATATGAAGGACGATGTCGGATAAAATCCAATAAAGGATCCGGTGGTCCTCAAGGGATCTGATGTGAGCATCAATACTCAATCAGAAGAAGAAGGAATGCAAGGAGATCAGATTGTAGAAACATCTGACTAATTCAAAGTTCAAATGCAAAAGAATTATGATTTCCAAATCAGGGGATCAGAAGCAACGCTCGACCAAGGATGGATAAGTTGAGTAGGCTTAGAAGTGCGAGGAGTTCGGACTAGGGGTGTCCGGATAGCGAACTATCATCATCGGCGGACTCCAAGACTATGAAGATACAAGATTGAAGACTTACGTCCGTGTCCGGATGGGACTTTCCTTGGCGTGGAAGGCAAGCTTGGCGTCTGGATATGTAGATCTCCTACCATTGTAACCGACTCTGTGTAACCCTAACCCTATCCGGTGTCTATATAAACCGGAGGGTTTTAGTCCGTGGGGCGAACAAAAATCATACCATAGGCTAGCTTCTAGGTTTAGCCTCTTTGATCTCGTGGTAGATCCACTCTTGTAACACACATCATCAATATTAATCTAGCGGGGCGTGGGTTTTACCTCCATCAAGAGGGCCCAAACCTGGGTAAAACATCGTGTCCCTTGTCTCCTATTACCATCCGCCTAGACGCACAGTTCGGGACCCCCTACCCAAGATCCGCCGGTTTTGACACCGACATTGGTGCTTTCATTGAGAGTTCCTCTGTGTCGTTGCCGTCAGGTAGGATGCCTCATCTCGTCTTTAGAGATGATACTATCGCCAAAAGAAGCCTTGGCCGCTGGCCAGACTCTTCGGCTAGGTGGTTTTCTTATGACCGCCAGTCCGGCCACCGCACCGACGATGACCTCTCGAGTCATCGAAACCAATCTCCAGGTTAGTTCGGAACTTGCCGAACAGTTAGATCTGATCGAGCTCTCCTCCATAAATGAGCTCTTGGATCGCATCGCTGCCCTGGGAGTCGCCACAGAGTACGACCGGATCGGGCCTAAAACCGATCTGAGAGAGATCAACTCTCCCCAGGCTACCCATCATGTTGCTGTGATAGAGCAGCAATGCGGCGATTCTTCTTGTATCTTAAAGACTAGTTGCGTCCGGATTCCCGATCCCTCCATGTCGGATTCCCGCAGAGGGACGGATGTCGACCAAGCCCTGAACTTAAACTCAGGCGGCGGGTTGGACTCATTGGATAACACTCAAAAATCCAAACTTCCAAGTTCGGAAACTTCTCGGCCCTTGAGTCCTGAATTGGACAGGGATCCGGATCTAGTCCCACCCGCCCACCCAAACATTAGCGATCTCTCTCGAATTGGCAAGAGCCCGCTGAAACGAGACATCATTCTTGGGCGATTCCTCCTGGTTAAGAACAGGATAAAGGACTGCCGAGAGGAGGACGCAATCCCAATTTTCTGCAATAATTGCACGGACAAGGGAATCCTAAACGCCATAAGTCGTCGCGAAACTACACGCTTTACTGACTTGGCGACCATAGTACAAAAAATCTTGTGCGATGGAGAGCGCTGGAAAACCGAAAGTAAATTTTGGGATAATCCGCCCCGAATACATCCCTAGTCCGAAACAAAAGGGTGCATCATTATCAAGCACCGGGTTGAATACCAAAAACCAAAACCCCTAAAGTGCGGAACCGTCTTGGAGGGTTGGCTCAGCGGACCCTACAAAATCCACAAAGACGAGGGCGCCACTCCAACACATAGCCTTGGCGTGTTGGATACTACGGCAGTGGCCAAAAGTGGCGTGGGCTTTTAGCCCGGGCAACCAACCTAGCAAAGTACCGATCACGGTATTAACAGTCTTCGAGACTTTCGCATCAAATAACATGCGGAAACGAAGAATCCGCAGCCTCGCCGAAGTCTATCAAGTAGCAACAACAAATCCATGGAGCGACACGGCTATCACCTTCAATGCCAGCGACGAACCTAAATTCCGAACAGCTAGAGCACCAGCCGCATTGGTCCTCAGTCCAATAGTAGACGGTTTTCGTCTTACTAAGGTACTCATGGATGGCGGCAGCGGATTAAACCTCATCTATGAGGAAACCCTTCAAAAATGGAAATTGATTGGAGCCGCATTGGCGAAGCAGCACAACCTTCAAAGGATAATCCCTAGTCGAGAAGTACGCTGCGCAGGAAAAATCACACTAGATGTAGTGTTCGGCTCATCGGACAATTACAGGTCCGAGGAGGTCATGTTTCAAGTGGCCCCATTCGGCAGCGGATATCACGCTTTGTTAGGGCGAGAGGCATTCACAATCTTCAAGCTATACCCCACTACGGGTACATGAAGCTCAAAATGCCCGGACCCAATGGGATAATCACTCTCCCGATGATCCGAGATCGGACACTCCGCTGAAAAATAAGACAGCCGACCGCCCTAGAGGCATTGTCCAAAGCCCTAGCGGCGGAGGAACTAGCTATGCTGCGCTCCACGGTGGATAGGGACGATGTGATACTCGATAAGAGGTCCAAATCCACCTCTTTTAAACCAGCAGACGAGATAGTAAAATTTCAGGTCCATCCAACGGACCCCACAAAGACGGCCTCCATTGGGGCACAATTAAGTCTTGATGTCGAGGCAAGACTTTTCGAGAATTCCTTCGGGAAAATTGGGACATTTTTGCCTGGCATCCCTCAGACATGCCAGGAATCCCACGCAGGCTGGCAGAGCACAGCCTAAATATCCTCAAAGGATTCAAGCCAGTCGAACAAGCTCTTCGGCGATTTTCCGAGCCCAAAAGACAGGCAATGGGAGAAGAGCTAGCCAAACTCTTAGAAGCCGGATTCATCAGAGATATAAAGCATCCGGACTGGCTAGCCAATCTAGTAATGGTACCAAAAAAGGGCAAATCCTGGCGCCTCTGCGTCGATTTTAAAGACCTTACAAAGGCCTGTCCAAAGGATCCTTTCCCCCTCCCTCGGATCGACCAAATCATCGATGCTACCGCAGGGCACGATTCATTGTGCTTCCTCGACGCATATTCCGTATACCATCAAATCAAGATGGCGGAGAAAGACCAGGCCGCAACGGCATTCATTAGTCCATATGGGCCATTCTGCTTCAACACAATGCCCTTCGGACTCAAAAACGCCGGTGCAACATATCATCGCATGATTCAAACATGTCTGGCTACCCAGATAGGCAAAACAGTAGAGGCATACGTAGACGATGTGGTCGTCAAGACCAAACACGTCGGAACTCTAGTAGAAGACTTGAGGGTGACATTCGACAACCTCCGAGCATATGACATTAAGCTCAATCCGGAAAAATGCGTCTTCGGCGTACCAGCCGGAAAGCTCTTGGGCTTCATCGTATCCGGTCGAGGAATTGAAGCAAACCCGACCAAAATCCGAGCTCTGTCACAATTGGATATTCCAAAAGACCTCAAGCAGATACAAAACCTAACCGGATGCGTAGCGGCCTTAAGTCGCTTCATCTCCGTTTGGGAGAAAAGGCTCGCCCTCTACCGCCTTCTCGGCACACGAACATTTGAATGGACGGATGCTGCCACAGCCGGACTCGAAGAAATAAAGGCCATCTTGGCAACAAATCTGGTTCGGCGCGCCCAACCCGGGCGAGCCTATGTTATTATATATCGCAGCAACACATCAAGTTGTTAGCGCGGTACTCGTCGTTGAACGAAAGCGAAGGGCACAAATTCCCTCTTCAAAACCAGTGTACTATGTATCCACCGGTCTAACTCCATGCAAATCCGGTACCCACATTATCAAAAGATAGCGTATCACGATGTTCATAGCATCCGGAAGCTGCGTCACTACTTTCAAGAGTGTTCAATAACGGTGGCCTCAAGTACCTCTCAATGATATTATAAACAATCGCGACGCGAGCGGGCAGGATTGAAAATGGGCTATCGAGCTCTTACCATTTGACATAACCTACAAACCACGGCGAGCTATAAAGTCGCAGGTTACGGCGGACTTCATCACCGAATGGACGAAGCGAACTCCCTAAAGAGTACGGCGTAGCGTACTCAACTGGATCATGCATTTCGACGGATCCAAAATGTTGGCTGGCTTGGGGTCTGGCGTCGTCTGACGTCCCCAACGGAGACACAATCAATCGTATTTCAAATAATGTACATGGACTCCAACAACGCAGCCGAATACGAGGCCCTCCTACATGGCCTCCGGATGGCAATCTCCATGGGCATTCAACGCCTAGAGGTGCGAGATTCAAACCTCGCAATATCCCAAGTAAATGGAGACTTTGGCGCCAAAGATCCAAAATGGCAGCTTACGCAATGCCGTCCTAAAAATGTCACTTGGTTGAAGGACTAGAATTCCATCATGTAGCCCGGATAATAACCAGCAATGAGGCGTGTTAGCACGCATTGGCGCGAAACGAGACGCCGTCCTCCTAACATCTTCCCGAATGGCTCTTTAAGCCATCCGTATTATGGGAAGAGGAGTCCGAAATAACAATCCGGAGCCACCTGCATCACCTAACTCGCACCATTACGACACAATCGGTGGCTCAGCCAACAAAATAACACCTTCAGCTCACGAAATAATGGCGGTGATTGCCCCATGGATAGATTCATTCCTAGCCTACTTAATGCGGCAGAACTTCCGAAGACCAAAATGAGGCCCATTGCATAGTTCGCGATCTAAAGCCTACAAGGTCCATGAGGAGAGCTTTATAAGAAAAGCACAACCGTAGTCCTTCAAAGGTGTATCTCCGAAGAGGAAGGGTGAAATCTCCTGGCTGAAATGCACGCCGGACTCGGCGGGCACCACGCTGCAGCCCGGGCCCTTGTAGGAAAGGCCTTTCAGTGCAGGATTTTATTGGCCGACAGCCGGGCGGATGCTTAGGATTTAGTCCAACGATCGTCGGTTGCCAGCTCTTTGCTAATCGAGCCATATGCCACCCACCGCCCTCAAAACTATACCCATTACCGGCCGTTTGCGGTGCAGGGGCTTGACATGGTCGGACCCTTAAAGGGGGAACCCACAAGCACAAATACTTATTGGTCATGGTGGACAAATTCACCAAATGGATTGAGGCCAAGCCGGTTAAAGCGGCAGAATCCGGACCGTGATAGACTTCATATCCGGGGTAGTACACCGCTTCGTGTCCCCACAAAGATCATCACGACAACGCCACGAACTTCACGGTGACGAGGTTAAACTCGGTGCAAAAACATGGGCATTAAGCTCGATTAAGCTTCAGATCTATCACCCCAAACTAACGGTCAAGTTGAGCGAGCAAATGGTCTAATCATGAGCGGCATCAAACCCGGACTAGTGCGGTACCTCAAGGAATCTAACACGCCTTTGGGTAGAGGAGCTCGACTCCGTACTGGGGCTGCGGACCACGCCAAACCGAACTACCGGATTCACACCATTTTTCATGGTATCTGGTAGCAGAGGCAGTCCTGCCTGCGATATAATTCATGACTCACCTCGTGTGCGCATGTACGAAGAAAGAGAAGCCGAGCTAGATCGGCAGGACAGTCTGGACGCCTTAGAGGAGGAGCGGGACATGGCAAAGGCTCGTTCCGCATTTTATCAGCAGCAGGCTCGAAGATATCAAAGCAGAGACGTACGGGCCAAAACTTACAATGTTGGCGAACTTGTTCTAGGCCTGCCGGACAAGAAAAAGGACAAACTCAAGCCCAAGTGGGAAGGTCCCTTCATCATCGACCAAGTCCTGACCGGCGGAGCGTACCGTCTACGTAAAGCATCGGACAACCGACTCGAGCCGAACCCATGGAACGCAGCCCATCTCCGAAGATTCTACGCCTAACGCCGGACTCCGGGTTCGTCTCACTCCCCTGTCCACTCCTTGTTTTTTACTGTCTCTCCTCCTCCTCCTTCTTCCCACTTTTTTTTACCTTTTATGGGCTGATTTGCGCTTTGTTCGCACACACTTGATGTGCCCCTCACACTCATTATACCTGGGGGCTTCTTTAACAGAAGCTTATTGATACGGGCTTCATGCCCAATACATGTGTCATACTTCCGCATGTACCTTTTATTCACCATTATATGCATCGATATGACTTAAGTTTTGGCCAAGCTGGGTTGCTCGCTCTGTGCTTACCCCTCGTTCCCGATTGTTCGGCTAGGAGGTAAAGGAGCACCTCTGCGATCGTTCTCGCCGGTCACCGGATGTGTACCTCGACCGGGTGAAGCCGAAAGCTAAGCGTTCTTAAGAGAATATTCGGTCGGTGACTTGAAAGATGATTTATTACTTACTTATTTATCTGCCCCGGATGCTTTTTTCGCTATTTTCGCAGTCCGGCATTGCACTTTAGGGCATGCCTCCCAGGGAAAGGAACCCTTAACGGAACTATTCTCCCTGGAAGATGTTTCTTACTAACCATGTAATTAACATAACTAGTTGGGCACTTGTCTGATAAAGCAATTATGACCGCGACGCCTTGTCTCCATGCATGCCCGGTTCTTTTATAACCATAAGGGTATTCGGACACACTCCGGACTGTTAGTTCCCGAGGTTGAAGTGAAACGGTCCGCAAAGACAAACGATCTACAATCCGGCTAGAAGGCATTTTACATGTCATTTCAAATTACATCGTCAAACCGACTGATTGTACTCCTCTTCAATCCATCGGCAGTTGTTTAATTTACTGATCCTGTTGGGAATATTTCGCGCCAGTTCTACTTGGCCGTACATCAACTCACAGGATCTCCTTCCCATCAGGCCCGCAGTCCGACCTCGGCCATGTGGTTTGGGTCGACTTGGGTAACATGTCTTCACCATGGCCCAGCCTCCTCAGCACCTGACGGCAGCCGATATATTCCACAAGCGGAGGCGTCGCCGTGCTCCTGAAGCTTCTCGGCAAGCTCACCAAGGACCTCGGGTAGGGAGACGGATGGCCATAAAGCATGAACGACGCCACTCATCGCTTTGCCGAACACGTTCGAGCAATTGCACTAGCTCGGGAAGTTGGTCACCCGTTGACTCGTGCATTTCCTCCAGGCGACACTGTGAGCACACCTAAAGACATATTTCATCAATCGTCTTCCTCACCGAATTCTTCTTTTCAAAGGAATTCGTTCAAGCACTTACTATAAATGCCGCGACGAAGCCGGTGATTCTCCTTCACGGAGCCAGACAGCTGGGCCCGAACACCTTTCAGCTCTTCTCCTTGCTGGGTGTGGGCATCTTGGAGATTGTTTCTCTCCTGCTGCACCTTCATAAGCACCCTCTCGCCGGCCTTTAGCTCACGCAGTAGCTGTTGCTTGTCCGGATCTAGTCCGGTGCCCTCTGCAATATTATTGTCAGATTCATGCCACACTTTGCTAAATAATTATCTTTTCAAAGTACGTCTTACCAGCGGGGGTCTCTGTGGCTCCCCCATGGCGGCAGATCTTGGCTTCAAGTTGGGCCTTGCACTCTTGGAGCTCCCAGGGACAGCTGGGTATTCTTCTCCATAAGACCTGCATAATAATTGATCCTTAAATCAGTTATTTCAACTATTTTTAGTCTCGGGGGCTACTGGCATATATAACTATTAAAATTACCTACCCGTATGTCTTTCACATACCGCTCCGTGGCTTTGGTTAACCCATCTTGGCGGCACGGAGGTGCGCGTTCCGCTTTAAAGGCATTTAACGCCCGGGAGAAACACGTGTCACGAAGAACTGTCCGGCGACGCTTGTGATTCATGGCGCTCTCCACCTCGCATCGGGTGGCGGACAGCTGTCGGCATCCTCCGTCGGAGGAGCGTCCGTTTACGCCTTGTATTCACCTCCTCCGGACCATGCGTTGGAGCATGGACGACGAGGCTTGATTGGCAACCTCTCCGGACCTTTGTCCGTGAGTGCTCTTCTGGAAAAGCTATGAGCATTAATATACCTTCCGGGATCCTTCCTTACAAATAGCGGTGCTCCGTGCCGTTGCGGCGACGTCTCGGTTCGGCGCGACTCCTCTTCCTCCTACGGGCGGACTGATCCTTGTTGGTCGGCCGCCGCTGATTCGGCTTCCCGCCTTAAAGGCACATCCTGCGATACACCATCGGCATGGGATGGTCGAATTGAGCGGATCAAATGATGGTGTCAAGACCTCGATCGTAGTCACCGGGAGGCCGAAAACAAACCGGGGTAGTCAGCTATAATGGCGACTAGGGCATTGTCTATGCTACGTTGGTGGAAGACCCCGTCAATCAGCTCCACCTTTATGTCCGGATCCTCTTCGGAGGCCGGATCAAGGGATCGTTCCGGATCGTCGGGCTGTGGAGCTAGGCTTCGTATGCCCTCCACGTCCCGGCGCAGCTCCTGCGTCGAAATCACAGAGTAAGATATTTGACTTTAAAAAAAGGTATGGATCGGGTAGATGAACATCCGCTTACCCAGCTCCGAGGGTTATGCATAGAAAATCCATTCAACGGATTCTTGCGGAGGAGGTCCTCCTCCTCTCCCTTGTACAAGCCGGACATGATCTTTGCCAGATCGGCTGCCGAGCCTAGCCCTTTGCGGCCATGAAGGGTGGCGTCATCTTCCCCGTTGAAATCCCACATAGGGTGGCCCCTATATTGGAGTGGCTGCACCCTCGTGATAATGCACGTGGCCATGACTCCAATCATGGTCAATCCGGAATGGGCCAGTAACCTAATCCGGCCCATCAGATAATGGACGCTCCTGTCATCTTCCCGTTGAGGGCTCCGCGGGCGCCAACTCAGGCGTTTCTTCAAGGGAGCATTGTTGAACTCCGGGAGGCCGATCCGGACTGGATCCGGCATAGGGGCGTCCTCCATGTAGAACCATTCCGAAGGCCAGTCTTCGGACGCCTTCTTCGGGGTGCTGGATAGATATCCGGTCCCGACGATGTGCCATATTTCGGCTCCGCCCACTTGGTATATCGACCCCTCATGAGAACGGGGTACGAGACAAAACAATCTCTTCCACAGGGCAAAATGGGGCTCGATGCCCAAGAACAGCTCGCAAAAAGCTACGAAGCCCGCGATGTGCAAAATGGAGGCGGGCGTGAGGTGGTGAAGTTGGAGTCCGTAGAACTCTAGGAGCCCCCGGAGAAACGGATGTATGGGAAATCCGAGTCCCCTTATTAGATAAGGGACAAAGCATACCCGCTCCCCTTTGGAAGGGTTGGGGACGCTCTCCGCCTGCTTCCCACCCTTGTAGGTGGCCAGTCCGGCTCGAACCGGAACCATGAAAGCTGGGGGAAGATATCCCTCGGTTTGAAGCACCACTAGCTCGCTGTTGGAACTGAGCATCTCCCCAATCTCCTGGCTTAGGGCTGGGAGCGCGAGAGGAGGAGCCGCGTCGGCTATCCATGATGGAATGGATTTTTTGTCGAGGCGCTTGATGAGAACTTGCGGATGGAGGATGGTGTGAGCTGGATCTAGATCCTCGCCTCTCTTGTAGGCGGCTCGTTCGCACAGTTAGGGGTAAAATGTAAAATATCCCAGCCTTTCGCATTCAGCATGCGACACGTGGAAGAAGGCCATTATTGGGCATAGAAGCCAAGGAGCACAACATTTATAAAGAAGCGGACACTATTCGATGGGAACATGGAGATCGAAGGAGAACCCGCTTGCAATGCGAAGACAACATGCGCGCGGACTCATCGTCATTGAAGCCTGGTTCAGGGGACTCTTGAGGAGTTCGGACTAGGGGTGTCCGGATAGCGAACTATCATCATCGGCGGACTCCAAGACTATGAAGATACAAGATTGAAGACTTCGTCCCGTGTCCGGATGGGACTTTCCTTGGCGTGGAAGGCAAGCTTGGCGATATGGATATGTAGATCTCCTACCATTGTAACCGACTCTGTAACCCTAACCCTATCCGGTGTCTATATAAACCGGAGGGTTTTAGTCCGTGGGACGAACAACAATCATACCATAGGCTAGCTTCTAGGGTTTAGCCTCTTTGATCTCGTGGTAGATCCACTCTTGTAACACACATCATCAATATTAATCTAGCAGGGCGTGGGTTTTACCTCCATCAAGAGGGCCGAACTCAGGTAAAACATCGTGTCCCTTGTCTCCTGTTACCATCCGCCTAGACGCACAGCTTTGGGACCCCCTACCGAGATCCGCGGTTTTGACACCGACAGGTACAATCGATGGCAATTTGATTGGTCGAGATCCAGCTCATGTTCAAAATGACGTCTGAGCCGGAAGGATAATTTTCAGGGAATAACTGGTGATTGTGTGCACTCACATACATGTTGAACCAACAAGATCAGAATGTCGATCACAAAGCATTTCAATGTATATTGCTAGACATATGGAAGTAACCATTATGCAAGCAGGTAAAGAAGATCAAGAGTAATAGGATACAAAGGATTTTTGGAGGATCAATAGTATTTCAAAGACCATTGTGAAACACATGAACAACTGGGGGATCAGCGGATACTTGATAAATGCGAGAATTATCCATAAGGGTATTCAGGTGACAAAGAACAGCAAGGCAATTAGCTCAAAGGATTATCGAAACAACGATGAGTATTTCAGGGTATCTTGTAATAACAAGATCAACTGGGGATGAATGTAAGAATAACAACTGCAAGTAGTTATCCATAAGGGTTGACGGTGGAAGGGGAATTGCAAACGTGATGAACACAGGTTCTCGGGTTAACAGTGGAGAAAATCTTCAGGGTCTTCACGTGCAGCAGACGATCATCAGTAATAAGGGGCTCTCCGGGTGAAAGTGATAACGAGATCCTAATGTTAGATTTAGCAAAATTCATTTAACCCGAGTAGAAGAGAGATCAGAGTCCCAGAGTATAGACAAGGAGTAAAAGATACTAATACCACCCAATGGCGACGTGGACCCGTAAGCCACACAACCATGTTAGTAAAAGTTTTTCAATGACTAGACTCGACTTCGGCCAAGGAGTTGGAAAGGGGGATTCCTGCAGGCAGTCGGCTCTGATACCAACTTGTGACGCCCCCGATTCAATCATACACTAATCATGCACGCAAACGTGTACGAACAAGATCATGGACTCACGGGAAGATATCACAACACAACTCTAAAACATAAATAAGTCATACAAACATCTTAATACAAGCCAAGGGCCTCGAGGGCTCGAATACAAGTGCTCGATCATAGACGAGTCAGCGGAAGCAACAATATCTGAGTACAGACATAAGTTAACAAGTTTGCCTTAAGAATGCTAGCACAAACTGGGATACAGATCGAAAGAGGCGCTCCTGCCTGGGATCCTCCTAAACTACTCCTGGTCGTCGTCAGCGGGCTGCACGTAGTAGTAGGCACCTCCAGCGTAGTAGGAGTCGTCGTGACGGTGGCGTCTGGCTCCTGGACTCCAGCATCTGGTTGCGACAACCAGAAATAAAGGAAAGGGGAAAAGGGGGGAGAAAGCAACCATGAGTACTCATCCAAAGTACTCGCAAGTAAGGAGCTACACTACATATGCATGGGTATATGTGTAAAAGGGCCATATCAGTGGACTGAACTGCAGAATGCCGGAATAAGAGGGGGATAACTAATCCTGTCAAAGACTACGCTTCTGGCAGCCTCCGTCTTGCAGCATGTAGAAGAGAGTAGATTGAAGTCCTCCAAGTAGCATCGATAGCATAAACCTACCCGGCAATCCTCTCCTCGTAGCCCTGTTAGAGAGCGACCACCGAGTTGTATCTGGCACTTGGAAGGGTGTGTTTTATTAAGTATCCGGTTCTAGTTGCCATAAGGTCAAGGTACAACTCCAAGTCGTCCATGCATCAAGATCACGGCTATTCAATAGATTAACTTCCTGCGGGGTGCACCACTTAACCCAACATGCTTGATCCCATTTGGTGGACACACTTTTACGGGTCATGCCCGCCGTGGAAGATAAACACGCCGCAGCCCCACCTAGGCCAACAGAGAGGTCAGACGCCGGTCTAAACCTAAGCGCCTGGGTGCAGGCCCATCGCCTTAGCACACTCAAGACGCTATGCGTGGCGGCGGAAGCGTAACTAGCCCCTTAATACAAGAGCAGGCTTACGTTCCAAACCGGTGGCGCCGCTCGTCGGCCGACGTCACGAAGGCTTTGGCTGATACCACGACGCCGAGTGCCCATATCTTTCCCACGTAGTTGGTTAGTGCGTATAGACCAAATGGCCAGACTCAGATCAAATACCAAGATCTCGTTAAGCGTGTTAATGATGTAACCACAGACACCGACCAGGGCCAGGCCCACCTCTCACCTAGGCGGTCTCAACCTGCCCTGTCACTCCGCCACAAAGATCCACATAGAGGGCCATTGGGACAAAGGTCCTTTCAGCCCCCAATCCGTGAATCACTCGCGGGTGCTCCACAAGCCGACCCGACTTTAGTCACCACATGTATCATGTATAAAGTATATAGTATATACCCGTGACCACCTCCCGAGTGATCATGGCCCGATAGTATAGCATGGCAGACGGACAAGAATGTAGGGCCACTGATGGAATACTAGCATCCTATACTAAGCATTTAGGATTGCAGGTAAAGGTATCAACAGTAGTAGCAAGGACATGCTATGCATTAGGATAGGATTAACGAAAGCAGTAACATGCTACACTACTCTAATGCAAGCAATATAGATAAGAATAGGCGATATCTGGTGATCAAGGGGGGGCTTGCCTGGTTGCTCTGGCAAGAACGAGGGGTCGTCATCTCCGTAGTCGAACTGGGCAGCAGCAGCGTCGGTCTCGTAGTCTACCGGAGAGAAGAGGGGGAAGAAACAATAAATATAATGCAAACATAAGCATGATGATGCATGACAAGACAATGCGCGGTGCTAGGTGTGCCCTAACGCGGTAGGATGTGATACCGACGAAGGGGGGAAACATCCGGGAAAGTATCCCTGGTGTTTTGCGTTTTCGGATAGATGAACCGGAGGGGAAAAGTTGCGTGTTTGCGATGCTAGAGATGTGTGGCAGACGAACGGGCTGCGTATTCGGATTCGTCTCTTTGTTCTGAGCAACTTTCATGTACAAAACTTTTTCATCCGAGTTACGGTTTATTTTATATTATTTTTCAAAGTTTTATGCATTTTTGAAATTTAATTATTTAAATCGAACATTATCCAGAATAGTGAAAGGTGATGTCAACATGACATCACCATGACGTCAGCAGGTCAAACCCGGCTGACCAGAGTCAACCCTAGCATGTGGGTCCAGTGGGACCCACGTGTCATTGAGACAGAGGTGAAATATGATTTTTTTAGACTAATTAGGATTAATTAATTGTGGGCCCCATTAGTCAGTGACAGATTAGTGTTTTAATTAACTAAATAGGTTAATTAATCAGGGTTAATTAATTAATTAACTAATATATTTTTTATTGTTTTTTATATGTTATTACTATTATTTTAACCATTCGAGTGAGTGGGCCCGCATGTCGATGGCCCATGGCCATAGCGCGGCGCCAAGCGCCAACTGCGCTTACGCAGCACCGTGCAGAGGACGAGCCCGATCGGGGAGGCGAGGCGAGGCCACTGGGGCGCGGTGGCGTTGCTTGATGTGGCGACGGCCATCGGGTGGACCGTCAAGGGCGCCGCATGGGGGAAGCAGAACGACGAGCGGCGGCGGCCACGGCACGCAGTGCGCGGCCACGAGGAGCAGGGGGCTGGGTTGAGTGCCGACGTGGAGCTCTAGCGGTAGCAACAGCAGGGGAGAAGTGGGAGGAGCAACACAGGTGGGTGGCGAGGCGCCCGTCCGTGCGCGGTGGGGCACCGAGGGAGGCGCGGACGGCGTGGGGACAGGGGAAGGAGGAGGGCGGAGGCCGTGGCCTCACCGGGATTTGTAGGGACGGGGCAGTGGGGCTCGTGGAGGGGGTCGGGGACGACGGCGACGCAGGGGAAGCAGTCCGGCGAGGTGGCATCGGCGACGGGGACAGGGAGCGCCGGTGAAGGAAAGGACCGCGGCGACGGCGTCCGGCGATGGTTCGCAGGGGGTCGAGCGGCTCCTGGCGCGGGGAAGAAGACGAGGAGGTGCCCCGGCGAAGCGGTGGCGGGACGAGGCGGCGATGGTGGAGTCCCGGCGTGTGACGAGCGGCTGGGGCGCGTCCTGGGTTCATTCGCCCGATCCCGATATGGATCTGGGAGGAGACGAACGTGGGGGGGGGGGGGAGGGGGAAGTGGGGCGACGGGGTTAGGTTTTGACCGGGGAGTGGGTTATGGGGAGTGGGTGGGCTGGCCTGGTTATCAGATTGGGCTGCCGGCTGGGTGGGATGGGCCGACGCCTATGGGGAACTGGGGGTTTTCTTTTCTTTTGTTCTGTTTTTATTTATCTTTATTTTGTGTTTCCTTTTAGCTAGCAAATAGTATTACAAAAAAAAAATATAACCCCTACTCCTAAATTAGCATAATAACATATGCCACTACCTCAACAAGCTTGATGACCAATTGAACTAGTTTAATAATTGTTAGTATTTAAAAGCATTTAAATAATTTAGTTTGCTGCTGCTTTATCTACTATTGTGCATCAAAATATTTTATTTAGATATGGGTCCTTCACCATAATTGCCTATGATTTATTTGTCACCGTTTGTACTTTTTAGTTTTGACTTTTGCAAACTTTTCTAGTTTGACTTTATTTTAAATTTGAAATTTGAAACGGATACGAAACGTCGCGAGGTTAACAACAGTAACCGTGGTGATGTGGCATCATTAGCGTGGGATTACTGTAGCTTAATTATCTGGGCGTCACACTCTTCTCCCTGGCAAGTTTGAAATCATAATTTAACTCCTTAATGGCCCCATATGCCTTATGTTCTAGTTCGAGAGGTAACTGACATGCTTTTCCATAAACCATTTTATATGGAGACATACCCATAGGATTTTTATATGCAGTTCTATATGCCCACAATGCATCATCAGGTTTCTTAGACCAATTCTTTCTAGATCTATTAACAGTCTTTTGTAAAATTAATTTGATCTCTCTATTACTCAGTTCTACTTGACCACTAGACTGTGGGTGGTATAGAGATGCAATTCTATGATTAACGTCATACTTAGCAAGCATTTTATGAAAAGCACCATGAATAAAATGTGAACCACCATCAGTCATTAAGTATCTAGGGACTCGAAACCTCGGAAAAATAACTTCTTTAATCATCTTAATAGAGGTGTTATGATTAGCACTACTAGTTGGAATAACTTCTACCCACTTAGTAATGTAATCAACAACAACTAAAATATGTGTATACCCATTAGAGGAAGGAAACGGTCCCATATAATCAAAGCACCAAACATCAAATGGTTCAATAACAAGTGAATGGTTCATAGGCATTTCTTGACGTCTATTAATGTTACCAACTCTTTGAAATTCATCACAAGACAAGACAAACTTACGGGTGTCCTTGAAAAGAGTAGGCCAATAAAAACAGGATTGCAATACCTTATGCGCAGTCCTATCTCCAGCGTGGTGTCCTCCATAAGCCTCGGAGTGACACTTGCGTAGGATCTGTTCCTGTTCATGCTCAGGTACACAACGTCTAATAACACCATCTACTCCTTCTTTATAAAGGTTTGGGTCATCCCAGAAGTAATGTCTTAAATCATAGAAAAACTTTTTCTTTTGCTGGTATGTGAAACTAGGTGGTATAAATTTAGCAACAATGTAATTAGCATAATCAGCATACCATGGAGCAGTACGAGAAGCATTAATGAAAACTAATTGTTCACCAGGAAAGCTATCATCAATAGGTAGTGGGTCATCAAGAATATACTCTAACCCAGCTAAGTTGTCTGCAATGGAGTTCTCAGCTCCCTTTCTATCAATAATATGCAAATCAAATTCTTGTAGCAAGAGAACCCATCTAATAAGTCTAGGTTTAGCATCTTTCTTTTCCATAAGATATTTAATAGCAGCATGATCGGTGTGAACAGTTACTTTAGAATCAACAATATAAGGTCTGAACTTATCACAAGCAAATACAACTGCTAAAAATTATTTTTCAGTAGTAGCATAATTTCTCTGAGCACTGTCTAGAGTTCTACTAGCATATTGAATAACATTTAATTTCTTATCAACTCTTTGTCCTAGAATAGCACCTACAACATAATCACTAGCATCACACATAATTTCAAAGGGTAAATTCCAATCAGGTGGCTGAACAATAGGTGCAGAAATCAAGGCTTTCTTAAGTATTTCAAATGCTTCTACACAACAATCATCAAAGACAAAAGGAACATCTTTTTGTAAGAGATTAGTAAGAGGCCTAGAAATTTTTGAGAAGTCTTTAATGAACCTCCTATAAAAACCGGCATGACCAAGGAAACTTCTTATACCTTTAATGTCCTTAGGACACGACATCTTTTCAATAGCATCAGCTTTAGCTTTATCAACTTCAATACCTCTTTCAGAAATTTTATGCCCCAAGACAATACCTTCATTAACCATAAAGTGGCACTTCTTCCAATTCAAGACAAGATTAGTTTCTTCACATCTCTGCAAAACTCGATCAAGGTTGCTTAAGCAATCATCAAAAGAAGTTCCATATACAAAAAA
This sequence comes from Aegilops longissima, assembly GCA_021605205.1. Lineage (NCBI taxonomy): Eukaryota > Viridiplantae > Streptophyta > Magnoliopsida > Poales > Poaceae > Aegilops > Aegilops longissima. The sequence goes on from CM038678.1 coordinate 451,075,674, forward strand.
ATCATCCATGAAAACCTCAACAATCTTTTCACAGAAGTCAGAGAATATAGTAGTCATACATCTTTGAAAGGTAGCAGGTGCATTGCATAAACCAAAAGGCATACGTCTATAAGCAAAGGTATCGAAAGGGCAAGTAAAAGTGGTCTGTTCTTGATCCTCTTTTGACACAAGTATTTGAGAGAAACCAGAATAACCGTCTAGAAAGCAAAAATGTGTATGTTTGGATAATCTTTCTAGCATTTGATCAATAAAAGTAAAGGGTAATGATCCTTTTTAGTAGCTTTATTTAGTTTGCGGAAATCAATTACCATTCTATAACCTGTAACAATTCTTTGTGGGATCAATTCATCTTTATCTTTAGGAACGACAGTAATACCTCCCTTCTTAGGGACACAATGGACAGGACTTACCCACTAACTGTCAGCAACAGGATAAATTATACCTGCTTCTAGAAGCTTTAGTATTTCTTTTCTTACCACTTCTTTCATCTTAGGATTTAACCGTTGTTGGTGATCAACAACCAGTTTAGCGTCTTTTTCCAATTTTATTTTGTGCTGGCATAGAGTGGGACTAATGCCCTTAAGATCATCAAGAGTATATCCAATAGCAGCACAGTGCTTCTTCAGAGTTTTCAATAATTTCTCTTCTTCTTGCTCTGAAAGGTTAGCACTAATAATAACATGATATATCTTCTTTTCATCAAGATAAGCATATTTAAGAGTATCAGGTAATGGTTTAAGCTCAAACACGGGATCACCCTTGGGTGGAGGAGGATCCCCTAGAATTTCAACAGGCAAATTGTGTTTCAAAATAGGTCCCTGCTTGAAGGATACTTCATCTATTTCCCTTATTTCATTCATAAACATATGATTTTCATGGTCTAGCAAATATTGTTCTAAAGGATCATTAGGAGGCACGGCAATAGAAGCAAGACCAATAATTTCATCTTTACTAGGCAATTCTTTATCATGAGTTGTCTACGAAATTTAGAAAAATTAAAATCATGAGACATATCCCCTAAACCAACAGAAACAATATCCTTTTTGCAGTCTATCTTAGCACTAACAGTATTCAAGAAGGGTCTACCAAATATAATGGGACAAAAGTTATCTTGTGGGGAAGCAAGAACAAGAAAATCAGTAGGATATTTAACTTTCCCACACAAGACTTCAACATCTCTAACAATCCCAACTGGTGAAATGGTATCCCTATTGGCAAGCTTAATAGTAACATTAATATCTTCTATCTCAGCAGGTGCAATATCATGCATAATTTCTTCATATAAGGTATAAGGTATTGCACTGACACTAGCACTCATATAACATAAGCCATGATAACAGTGATCCCCTATTTTAACAGAAACAACATGCATGCCAACAACAGGTCTATGTTTATCTCTAGTATCGGGTTTAGCAATTCTAGCAGCTTCATCAGAGAAGTAAATAACATGCCCATCAATATTATCGACCAAGATATCTTTAACCATAGCAATACTAGGTTCAACTTTAATTTTCTCAGAGGGTTTGGGTGTTATAATATTACTTTTGTTGACCATAGTTGAAGCTTTAGCATGATCCTTTATTCTAACTGGGAAAGGTGGTTTCTCAATATAAGCGGTAGGAATAATAGGATAAACATTATAAGTGATAGTCTTTTCTTCAACTTTAATAGGTTCAACTACTTTTACTTCAATGGGAGGATGATATTTAAACCATTTATCCTTAGGGAGATCAACATAAGTAGCAAATGATTCACAGAAAGAAGCTAATATCTCAGAGTCAAGTCCATATTTAGTGCTAAATTCACGGAAAACATCGGTATCCATAAAAGATTTAACACAATCAAAATTAGGTGTTATACCTGACTCCTTACCTTCGTCGAGTTCCCAATCTTCAGAGTTGCCTTTAATTATTTCCAATAAATCCCATTTGAATTCAATATTCTTCATCATAAAAGAACCAGTACAAGAAGTATCGAGCATGGAGCGATTATTGAGAGAAAGCCGAGCATAAAATTTTTGAATAATAATTTTTCTTTAGAGCTCATGATTGGGGCATGAATATAATATTGACTTAAGCCTCCCCCAAGCTTGAGCGATGCTTTCTCCTTCGCTAGGCCAACAATTATATATATATATATATATATATATATATATATATATATATATATATATATATATATATAATACGATCACGATGAACCGATGCATAGGATAAAACTTCTGATGAAATTCCAATTTCAATCGGTTGTAGTTCCATGATCCAATATCATCACATAGCCTAAACCATGTCAATGCCTTTCCCTTCAAAGATAAGGGTAAGACCTTCTTCTTGATAACATCCTCGGGCATACCTGCAAGCTTAAATAATCCACAAACTTCATCCACATAGATTAGGTGCAAATCGGGATGTAATGTTCCATCTCCTGTAAAAGGATTAGCTAGCAGTTTCTCTATCATACCCGACGGAATTTTAAAGTAAACATTTTCAGTAGGTTCATTAGGTTGAGGGGAAACTCTTTTCTCTACTTGTCGGGGTGAAGATACCCCGAACAAGCCCCTCAAAAGATTACTTTCCATATTAACAAGTGACAGTAAATTTCAGCACACTATATAAATTTTTCCTTACCAAATTCCACCTAACAAAGGCGCTTCACTCCCCGACAACGGCGCCAGAAAAGAGTCTTGATGACCCACAATTATAGGGGATCTATCGTAGTCCTTTCGATAAGTAAGAGTGTCGAACCCAACGAGGAGCAGAAGGAGATGACAAGCGGTTTTCAGTAAGGTATTCTCTGCAAGCACTGAAATTATCGGTAACAGATAGTTTTATGATAAGGTAATTTGTAATGGGTAACAAGTAATAAAAGTAAATAAGGTGCAGCAAGGTGGCCCAATCCTTTTTGTAGCAAAGGACAAGCCTGGACAAACTCTTATATAAAGGAAAACGCTCCCGAGGACACATGGGAATTATCATCAAGCTAGTTTTCATCACGCTCATATGATTCGCGTTCGTTACTTTGAAAATTTGATATGTGGGTGGACCGGTGCTTGGGTACTGCCCTTCCTTGGACAAGCATCCCACTTATAATTAACCCCTATTGCAAGCATCCACAACAACAAAAGAAGTATTAAGGTAAACCTAACCATAGCATGAAACATGTGGATCCAAATCAGCCCCTTACGAAGCAACGCATACACTATGGTTTAAGCTTCTGTCACTCTAGCAACCCATCATCTACTTATTACTTCCCAATGCCTTCCTCTAGGCCCAAATAATGGTGAAGTGTCATGTAGTCGACGTTCACATAACACCACTAGAGGAAAGACAACATACATCTCATCAAAATATCGAACGAATACCAAATTCACATGACTACTTATAGCAAGACTTCTCCCATGTCCTCAGGAACAAAAGTAACTACTCACAAATCATATTCATGTTCATAATCAGAGGGGTATTAATATGCATAAAGGATCTGAATATATGATCTTCCACCAAATAAACCAACTAGCATCAACTACAAGGAGTAATCAACACTACTAGCAACCCACAGGTACCAATCTGAGGTTTTGAGACAAAGATCGGATACAAGAGATGAACTAGAGTTTGAGATGAGATGGTGCTGGTGAATATGTTGATGGAGATTGAACCCCTCCCGATGAGAGGATCAATGGTGATGACGATGGTGATGATTTCCCCCTCCCGGAGGGATGTTTCCCCGACAGAACAACTCCGCCGGAGCCCTAGATTGGTTCCGCCAAGGTTCCGCCTCGAGACGGCGGCGCTTCCTCCCGAAAGCTTCCTTCTAATTTTTTCCAGGGAGAAAGACTTCATATAGCCAAAGATGGGCACCGGAGGCCTGCCAATGGGCCCACGAGGCAGGGGGCGCGCCCAGGGGAGTAGGGCGCGCCTCCCACCCTCGTGGATGGTGGGTGGCCCCCCTTTGGTGCTTTCTTTGCCAATATTTTTTTATATTCCAAAACTTACTTTCGTGGAGTTTCAGGACTTTTGGAGTTGTGCAGAATAGGTCTCTAATATTTGCTCCTTTTCCAGCCCAGAATTCCAGCTGCCGGCATTCTCCCTCTTCATGTAAACCTTGTAAAGTAAGAGAGAAAAGGCATAAGTATTGTGACATAATGTGTAATAACAGCCCATAATGCAATAAATATCTATAGAAAAGCATGATGCAAAATGGATGTATCAGAGCTCGACCCATTGTGCCATCTGTTCATTCAGCAACGCCGGACGCCGTGGCACGTTGAATTGTGACCAGAAAAGCTTCTCCACAGCACGTCCTTCCTGTGCTTGGAAGAACTACGTTACGTCGGAGACACTCTTCGGTAGGTCCTAGAACGCATCTGGAGAACTCCACAATTGATTAAGCAGAGCATACTTCTGGTCGCCGAACTTAGTCTGTAAAAGAAAGGGCTCACCAGCCGCTATCTCCCCAGCTTGCCGGATCTCCTCCCGAGCCACTCTAGACTCGGACCGTGCTCCTTTCGCCTCTAGTAAAACCTTGTCGTGTTCGGCTGCCTTGGCTTTGTTATCCTCCTCGAGTGATTTGCATTTGCCAGTGGCATCCTTTAGCTCTTGATCCATGGTAGATATTCTCTCCTCGCACTGGCGCCGAGTGGCCTGTTCGGCCTTTAAATCAGCAGTCGCCTTCTTGGCAGCCGCATCACTCACTCTGGCCTGCTCCTTGGCCCGGGCAAGCTCGGCCCGAAGGGTCTCAACCGCGGTAGCACCGTGTCAGGACCCCGATTCCAAGTCACATCGATCTAGCCGGTAACACCTCATATCACTTTGCGGCCTCACGCACGGTATTCCCACGGGTGTCGCCTTACCATGGCCCGGGACCGTTTATGCCTTTCCGCTCACGATATGATAGTGTCGCTAGCATCCATATGACAGAGAACCGGGCCGACATGGCTAGTCGTGAACCCAAAGCGGCACTAACCCATGGGGACATGCATACATGAATCACATCGAGCATGTCGATCCAGCCGTGTGAATCCGGCTGTAGCACTGGCTAACAGGACTCCGAAACCCGGTCTGTAGCAGGCTAGGCAGACTCGGATGTCACCGCGTGACATTTCCTGAAGGGACAGAACACAGAACGGTGAAACACATGCCGCCACCAAGTGTCCCGAGCAGAGTGCTGGGCTAGCAGGACTCCGGTGAACCGGGCTATAGCGGACTACTATGGCTCAAGGAAGCACTAGACTACATTTCCCCATAAGAGCGGCTGCCAAGGATAAACAACTAGATCGTCGGATCCCACACATACCAAGCATTTCAAACATACACACAATATGCTCGATATGTGTAAATACAACATGGCATCACAACATAACTCTACGACTCAAGTATTTATTCATTAGGCTCCAAGGAGCGAGATATTACAAACATGGGTCTCATGACCCAACATTCAGAGCATACAAGTCAAAGCACATGCGGAAGCTTATCATGTCTGAGTACAGACATCTACAAATGAAAAAGGCTGATAAGCCTGACTAACTACCAGATCCTGCCGAGGGCACAAGATCGTAGCTGAGGTATCAAGCTAAACGTCGAAGTCCACACGGAACTACTAGCGAGACTAACATCTCTCTACAAAACATAATTTAAGCAAACGTGAGTACAAATGTACCCAGCAAGACTTACATCAGAACTAACTACATATGCATCATTATCAACAAAGGGGTGGTGGAGTTTGATCGCAGAAGCCAGCTTTGACTCGGTGGCTATCCCGAACTACGATCGCAAGTAACTCTTTTGAGGTGGCGCACACGAGTCCACATATTCACCATATCAATACACCACTATGGATCCGCCTCGCCTCCCCACGAGGACGCCATCCATAGCACTCATGCTTATCTTGCGCATTTTAGGGTATCCACTTTCACTTGTCTATGAACTGTTATAGGCAACCCAAGTCCTTTACCATGGATACGGCTATTCAATAGATGATGTTAACCCCGCAGGGTGTACTTCTTCACACACGCTCACCACTTATCGCCGCTTACACGACATGTACTCAAGAACCTTCAAGCGTAAGCCGGCGAGGGTGTCGGCCACGGCCTACCTAAACACTCAAGTCTCTAGTCCAGGTTTATCGCCTATTCAGGTTCCATCCGCAGGGAGTCCGGCCGAGGTTTCCACATACGGCCCCGAACGATGTGAGTAGGGTTCCTGAGACATAAAACGGGCGCCCGGTACACCGTGCCACGGTGTATCTATCGCATCATAGCCCACCCCTAGGGTCAGCGCTATGCACGACCTCCAACACATATCCTACAAACACCAGAAACTAGTTGCAACTCCTGGACAGAGAACAAGGGTGGTTAAGAAGCCGAGAGAGTCAATTAAGGATCCCAATGTGTGGTAGTAACTGCTCATGGATCACAAACACGTAACTCAGTTCTCGAGGACGGTTTCAATGAGACAACCCACCATGTACTCCTACATGGCCTCTCACCGCTACCTTTACCAAATCGTGTTCACACACTTAGCTCACACAGTAGGACATGTTTACACACCTCCGATTCATCCCCGATGAATCAGACCTGACTCAACTCTAAGCAGTAGCAGGCATGACAAACAAGCATGAATGAGTAGGCACATCAGGGCTCAAACAACTCCTACTCATGCTAGTGGGTTTCATCTATTTATTGTGGAAATGACAGGTCATGCAGAGGAAAAGGGGTTCAGCTACCGCAGCAAGTAACAGATGACTCGTTGTTGTCCTAATGCAATAAAAGAGAGTAGGAGCGAGAGAGTGGGATTGTATCGGAATGAACAAGGGGGTTTTGCTTGCCTGGCACATCTGAAGATAGCATTGAGTCTTCATCAGTGTCAACGATCACAACGCTTCACAACGCTCACCGAGGGGAACAACACCGGCAAACAGAGAAGAAACACGATCAATGCAATGCACAATATGATGCATGATATGACATGGCAATATGAATGTGTTTTGGGCTAATGCAAGATAGAACAGATTGAGATGAGTCCATTTGAACCAAAGATTCAAATGCAAACCCATTTTAAGAGGTTATATTAGTGCATTAACTTGTTTCATCTAAAGAGAAAGGTTAAATTGTTTAAACATGCATGAAACCAGTACAGATGGATAGATTGGATTTTTCTGATCATTTTCCATATATAATTTGTTTGATTTGGAGCTACGGTTGATTTTCTATGATTTTTAGAAGTTAACACTATTTTCTGGAATTTCCTGTATTAAAATAAATCCAGAAAATAGCTTATTGCGTCGGCATGACATCAGTGTGACACCAGCAGGTCAACACGCCAGGTCCAGGTCAAACCTGACCAGTGGGACCCATACGTCAATGTCTCAGGCTGGTTTAGGTGTATGACAAGTGGGACCGGTCAATGTTGACTTGACCAAAGTCAAAGCTGACACGTGGGGTCCACAGGTTAGCACTAATCTAAACAGGTAGTTTACACTAACCTAATCTATTTTAGTTAGCCAGTTAGTTGGGCGGTGGGGCCCGGTTGTCATTGACTCCAGGGGGTAATTAGTAGGGTGCTTAGGCCCTACTGATGGTGCCACGCCAGCCGCGCCGGCGATTAAACGACGGCGACCACGGCTCGCGGCGGCGATGCTCGGGATCGAGCTGTAGGCCGCGGTTTCGAGCGCGGTTTGGTCCTGCGAGATGCTGGAGCTTGTCCGCATCCAACAGAGCCATCAGCTCGTGCTGGGGTGCACGGTAGTGACGGCGGCGATGGCAAGCGCGACGGCCGGAGCTCTGGCAAGCTCGGCAACGACGCTGCGGTGCACGGGGGAACCAGATGACGGTGGTGTTGGGTTTCTGGAAACAAGCTGAGCACGTAGCGGTGCTTGGATGCGATGGAAACGACCTCTGGCCACGGCGGCTTGAAGTCCGGCAGCGGTGATCTCACGGCTCCGGCGACTAGCGCGGTAGAGGGAGGTAACGACGTCATGCTAGGGGGTAAAAAGAGCAGGAGCTCACAGCGCGTCGGGCGAGGGTCTCAGCGAGCTCGGGACAGGCCTGACGGTGGCGAATCAAGCGGCGGGGATCGCCGGCACCGAGGTTGAAGAAGACATCCGGGACGGCACGTGGTGCTTCCTCGGTTGCTTGGCTCGGCGTGGACGAAGAGGGCGAAGATGTGGAGCTCAAGGACACGGGGAGGGAGCGAGGGAGTGGCTGTGGCCGCGGTGGTGCTCATCGGCGGCGGCGGCGCGGTTCGGTGAGGTGGGGAAAAGGTCAGGGAGGAAGAACCAGAGGAGGGGGAGAGCTCCAGGAGAGAGGGAGAAGTGCAGGGGTCGTGCTCGCTTCGTGGCGCGCCTGCAATAGCCGGGTGTCACGGTGGAAGCAGAGCTGAGCGCAGCGGCGACCACGCCCCCGCCATCAAGGCGGGAGGAAGACAATAGAGGGGGTTGCGGTGGTGGACTGGGCCAGTTGGCTGGGCCGCCAGCTGGGCCGGCCAGGTGGGCTGCACGGGTGAGGCCAGGTACTAACTCTCTCTCTCTCTTTCCTGTTTTTCTGTTTTAGTTTTCTATTTTGTTCTGTTTTGTTTTGGTTTAGTAAAAATCTAAACCATTTTATAAAATCCTGAAAATAATTATGTGGCTAGAACTAAGATATATGAAACCACATAAAATGTTCCAGAATTGTTGGACATATATTAATTATATATAAAATATATATCCAACGCAAATAGTTATTGAATTAATTCAAAGGCCCAAAATAAATGTTTCAGTCACCCCAAAAATATTGGTTTGCATTTTACCTCATGCCAATATTTTTTACAGAATAACAGGAACATTTTCTTGGACTCATTTGATGAGATTTAAATGTTGGTTATTTTTAGAGGTTTTCTGAGGCTTTTGAAAACTCCTCAATTCAAGTTTCATTTGAATTTAAACATGATGCTCACATGGAAGCTAGCATAGGTCAGACCAGAATTAGGGATGTGACAACTCACCCCCACTAAACAAGAATCTCGTCCCGAGATTCAAGACGTGAGGTAAGAAGACAGAGGGGGCACAAGACCAACACAATCTTCACGATCCAAGTTGCACTTCATAAGAATGTTGATTCGGTCACCATCTTTGTCTCGACATCTTGCTATGAGAACTCCAGCTATCATGACAACGAGAGGAAAGGGAAAACTCTAGAAGGATCGATCTTCTCGAAGATCGGACAACTGACGATCAACTCATGGAATGAGATGTTGAACATTTCTCGAGCTGAGACATGAAACATACATCCAGAGGGATGAAGTGTAACAGATGACGAAGGTTCACTACGTAGACACAATTCCACACTTAAGAAGGTGGTGAACGGTTGTCAACGTAGCGAGGAGTTGATTTGCCATGATACCATAACGAGACATCTTAAGGAAGGTGACTCGCAGAAATATTCCCTTAAGTGGCAAAAAGAATTACTTTTGTTTCAGAGATAATTGAAACTCTTAATACCAGCCTAAGGCAATCACAATCGATCGTTTGGCGGAGTTCAAAGGAATGGCATATCCAGATTCGAATGGATGATGTGGACTATCTTGTTGAAGACAACGTGATGGATGATTTTGCTTATCATTGAAAATGGATGGGACCCATGGTAGGACCACTGTTGAAGGCTATCCTGACCAGAAATTACCGAGAAGGGTAGCCCATGGTTGGATGGCACAATGGCGGTGCAGGCTAGGGACAAATTGCTAATGATGGGAATGTTCCAACCATCATATCTACCTGAGATTCAGATCTGGTTGGTGTCAGGATATTCCAGACTCATCAAGTCTAGAAAGAAAAATGAAGGTTTGCAACACAAATCGACGAGATGACGTTGTGAGATTCTCGGGGAGTGAACTACGATAGCAAGCTCCAAAACATGAGCTGGTTCTGCTACAAACCTGTGAACACGCTGTCCAAGACAAGCATGACCACGTAGTAGTCTTATAATGAAACACTATCGAGTTCAGGTTAGGATCCATCATCAAGGATTTCGAAGTCTTTACGCGCGCTAGACTTCTTTTTCTTGAACAAGTCAACCAGTGGCTTGAAATGCTAGGGAACATATGGAATGAAGGTTGCAAGTCTCCAAACCATCGCATATGCATGAATGACTTGGGATGATTCCGAGGAAGCAAAAAAAAACAAACTTTCTCGAATTCATGGCGGCAACTTACATCGATTGCACGTGAACTTAGAGGAAGTCGCTACTTTCATCCAAACATATGCTTCATGAACGGAACATGAAGGCATTGTTTACAAAGTTTCCAACACTGGCTTAACGTTTAACACGAATCATGGTGGAGACAAGATGCTGCTAATGGGCTCAACAACAACTCATCCGAATTTCCATATAACTGGACTTCCACCATCATGTGAACATGGTGATAACATTGGTCAGACCAAAAGATGTAATGGTATATGCTCGAGGGATCACCCACGAGTAAGACAACATTACGAACATCGTTGGTTCTGATTTGACTTGACGATAGCCCATACTCAAGTCAAAGTTTTGACAAGGCAATAGATCCAACAACTGATCACGAGGACCAATTGGTGAAGATATCATCTTTCTTCAACACACACACACACACACACACACAAAGATATCCCTTTGAAAGTGAACTAAGTTAGACAAGATTTTATCTTCCAACTCTCCAAGTTGTTGTTTAGCTCAACCAACTAGCTCAGGGGTATCCAACACAGATTCTTGGAGAAAGGGTGGTTCACAAGAAACCAACTTGATCACGAGCTCAACATAACAGTCAGGGGACAACCTGGTAATACTTCCGAGAAGATATTCGGAAAATCACGAACCACTGGTATGTTACTAAGCTAGAGAACAACCTTGCTTTTCAGGGCAAGATGATATGATCAAAAGAGTGAGGGATTGACACAATCCTAACTCATTGATCGAAGAGTGCACCAGAATAAGGACTAGGTAGCACGATCAATCTTAGGATGATGATTTAATAACCAACACGCTAAGAATGAGAATATTGTCCATTAACTACCAAGCAACAAGGTTGCTAGGAGTATCGATTTCACACATCACAGTTCACTTGTCGGCATTCTGGTTACAACAACACGGGACCGAGGAGTGAATAATGATAGCGAGAAGTATCACTACGTCAAGAATTCATGAGAAATGGTGCAATTCTCATGACAATCCTGACATAAAGGGGGTAATACTCCGAGGTAGAACAGAATCAAAAGCTGGATTGGCATTTTGATCTGCGGAATACAACTGCTTTGACCAAATTCTAGATATGGATGAGGTACTGGAGTTTGTTTCTCCTAGTCATTCCGGAATAGAATGGCTTGACGGACCACAAGGATAATAGGCATCGATAAACACGATCACACACCTGTCCTTGACTATCAATTGATAGACGAAGGTCAGAAAACGACTAAAAAGAGCAACTCAAAGGAACATATAATTTTTCGAGTTGTGGAGGCATGGATTAGTATGCCGAACAAATTCAACATATTTCTTCCGGATAACCCATGCAGAGAGGTAGAGCTGGCAGAATCACAATTATGAATGGAGAACTCCTCGAGAGTACTCTGATTGTGGTCTCTTCGTTCAAGGAACTTCTGCCATAAGCAGTTCATAGTATTTGGAAGAAGGAAATACCACGGACCTCGAGGACTATCGCAAAGTTACTAATATCCTAAAGGTACGAGCAACACTATCAGCACGAGGTAAGTAGGGTGAATCTCGGGTTCAAGAACCCAGGAATAGAATACCTACTACTAAATGGCATCACAGGATGCTATCGAGAATAATGGCCAGAATCATCACACGGGGAACACAAAACATGGCTAGATTACTAGGTGACTCCCTAAAACAACTAGGGTCATAGTAATAGCTCCAACATATAAGTCGAGGCAACAAAGTACCTCAACTCACCGATTAGTGTGGTTAATCTGGCCCAAAGGGACATCAAAATGGGAGGAAGGGATTTTGCAAATGCTTCAGATTGTTTTAGAAACCTGGGATGACTCGGACAACATAACGACTGTAAATGCTCAAAATGATTTGAGACATCCTGCAAAAATGGTGGCATAACCACTCAGAAGCACAAAACCAAGGTTTCGAGACCAACTATGAACACACAGAAGTAGTAGAAACTGAACTGGGCTTAAAACCAACAATCTAAAAGGTCTATGGATTAGTAACACGTCATCCTGATAGATAGATGATAAGCCTAGTTCTTAAACCCCATAGAAAAGAAGAGGATAACTCAGATCAGAAGGGCATAAGGTAAAGGAGTAAAAGAGCCTTACGCCCTTCCACAATCAATTCCCTTATATAACTAAAGCATTTCTAGACACAACTTCACCAGTTTGGCTTGGTAATCCTATAGGCGTCAAAGCTCGATACCAAAGCTGTCAGACCCGATTCCAAGTCACATCGATCTAGCCGGTAACACCTCATATCACTTTGCGGCCTCACGCACGGTATTCCCACGGTGTCGCCTTACCATGGCCCGGGACCATTTAAGCCTTTTGGCTCACGATATGATAGTGTCGCTAGCATCCATATGACAGAGAACCGGGCCGACATGGCTAGTCGTGAACCCAAAGCGGCACTAACCCATGGGGACAGTATACATGAATCACATCGAGCATGTCGGTCAAGAGCGTGTGAATCGGGCAGTAGCACTGGCTAACAGGACTCCGGGAACCCGGGCTGTAGCAGCTAGGTAGGACTACGGATGTCACCGTGTGACATTTCCCGAAGGGACGTATACATGAACGAAGTGAAACACATGCCGCCAGATCAAGTGTCCCGAGCAGAGTAGTCTTTGGGCTAGCAGGACTCCGTGAACCGGGCAGAAGGACTACTATGGCTCAAGGAAGCACTAGACTACATTTCCCCATAAGAGAGGCTACCAAGGATAAACAACTAGATTGTCGGATCCCACACATACCAAGCATTTCAAACATAGACACAATATGCTCGATATGTGTAAATACAACATGGCATCACAACATAACTCTACGACTCAAGCATTTATTCATTAGGCTCCGAGGAGCGAGATATTACAAACATGGGTCTCATGACCCAACATTCAGAGCATACAAGTCAAAGCACATGAGGAAGCTTATCATGTCTGAGTACAGACATCTACAAATTAAAAAGGCTGATAAGCCTGACTAACTACCAGATCCTGCCGAGGGCACAAGATCGTAGCTGAGGAATCAAGCTAAACGTCGAAGTCCACACGGAACTACTAGCGAGACTGACATCTCTCTACAAAACATAAAATAAGCAAACGTGAGTACAAATGTACCCAGCAATACTTACATCAGAACTAACTACATATGCATCATTATCAACAAAGGGGTGGTGGAGTTTGACCGCAGAAGCCAGCTTTGACTCGTGGCTATCCCGAACTACGATCGCAAGTAACTCTTTTGAGGTGGCGCACACGAGTCCACATATTCACCATATCAATACACCACTATGGATCCGCTCCCGTCTCCCCACGAGGACGCCATCCATAGCACTCATGCTTATCTTGCGCATTTTAGGGTATCCACTTTCACTTGTCTATGAACTGTTATAGGCAACTCAGAAGTCCTTTACCGCGGATACGGCTATTCGAATAGATGATGTTAACCCTGCAGGGGTGTACTTCTTCACACACGCTCTCACCACTTATCGCCGTTTACACGACATGTACTCAAGAACCTTCAAGCGAAAGTTCGGCGAGGGTGTCGGCCACGGCCTACCTAAACACTCAAGTCTCTAGTCCAGGTTTATCGCCTATTCAGGTTCCATCCGCAGGGAGTCCGGCCGAGGTTTCCACATACGGCCCCGAACGATGTGAGTAGGGTTCCTGAGACATAAAACGGGCGCCCGGTACACCGTGCCATGGTGTATCTATCGCATCATAGCCCACCCCTAGGGTCAGCGCTATGCACGACCTCCAACACATATCCTACAAACACCAGAAACTAGTTGCAACTCCTGGACAGAGAACAAGGGTGGTTAAGAAGCCGAGAGAGTCAATTAAGGATCCCAATGTGTGGTAGTAACTGCTTCATGGATCACAAACACGTAACTCAGTTCTGAGGACGGCTTCAATGAGACAACCCACCATGTACTCCTACATGGCCTCTCACCGCTACCTTTACCAAATCGTGTTCACACACTTAGCTCACACACAAGGGGACATGTTTACACACCTCCGATTCATCCCGATGAATCGACCGACTCAACTCTAAGCAAAGAGTGCAGGCATGACAAACAAGCATGAATGAGTAGGCACATCAGGGCTCAAAGAACTCCTACTCATGCTATTGGGTTTCATCTATTTACTGTGGAAATGACAGGTCATGCAGAGGAAAAGGGGTTCAGCTACCGCAGCAAGTAACAGATGAATCATTGTTGTCCTAATGCAATAAAAGAGAGCAGGAGCGGGAGAGTGGGATTGTATCGAATGAACAAGGGGTTTTGCTTGCACGCACATCTGAAGATAGCATTGAGTCTTCATCGGTGTCAACGATCACAACGCTTACAACGCTCACCGAGGGGAACAACACCGCAAACAGAGAAGAAACACGATCAATGCAATGCACAATATGATGCATGCTATTACATGGCAATATGAATGTGTTTTGGGCTAATGCAAGCTAGAACAGATTGAGATGAGTCCATTTGAACCAAAGATTCAAATGCAAACCCATTTTAAGAGGTTATATTAGTGCATTAACTTGTTTCATCTAAACAGCAAGGTTAAATTGTTTAAACATGCATGAAACCAGTACAGATGGATAGATTGGATTTTTCTGATCATTTTCCATATATAATTTGTTTGATTTGGAGCTACGGTTGATTTTCTATGATTTTTAGAAGTTAGCACTATTTTCTCGAATTTCAGATTAAAATAAATCCAGAAAATAGCTTATTGCGTCGGCATGACATCAGTGTGACATCAGCAGGTCAACACGCCAGGTCCAGGTCAAACCTGACCAGTGGGACCCATACGTCAGTGCCTCAGGCTGGTTTAGGTGTATGACAAGTGTGACCGGTCAACGTTGACTTGACCAAAGTCAAAGCTGACACGTGGGGTCCACAGGTTAGCACTAATCTAAACAGGTAGTTTACACTAACCTAATCTATTTTAGTTAGCCGGTTAGTTGGGCGGTGGGGCCCGGTTGTCATTGACGTCAGGGGGTAATCAGTAGGGTACTTAGGCCCTAATGATGGTGCCACGCCAGCCGCGCCGGCGATTAAACAACGGCGACCACGGCTCGCGGCGGTGACGCTCGGGATCAAGCTGTAGGCCACGGTTTCGAGCGCGGTTTGGTCCTGCGAGACGCTGGAGCTTGTCCGCATCCAACGGAGCCATCAGCTCGCGCTGGGGTGGACGGTAGTGACGGCGGCGATGGCAAGCGCGGCGGCCGGAGCTCGGGCAAGCTCGGCAACGACGCTGCGATGCACGGGGGAACCAGATGATGGTGGTGTTGGGTTTCTGGAAACAAGCTGAGCACGTAGCGGTGCTTGGACGCGACGGAAACGGCCTCTGGCCATGGCGGCTTGAAGTCCGGCGGCGGTGATCTCACGGCTCCGGCGACTAGCACGGTAGAGGGAGGTAACGACGGTGTGCTAGGGGGTAAAAAGAGCAGGAGCTCACAGTGCGTCGGGCGAGGGTCTCAGCGAGCTCGGGGCAGGCCTGACGGTGGCGAATCAAGCGGCGGGGATCACCGGCACCGAGGTTGAAGAAGACATCCGGGACGGCGACGCGGTGCTTCCCCGGTTGCTTGGCTCGGCGTGGACAAAGAGGGCGAAGATGCGGAGCTCGAGGACGCGGGGAGGGAGCGAGGGAGTGGTTGTGGCCGCGGTGGTGCTCATCAGCAGCGGCGGCGCAGTTCGGTGAGGTGGGGAAAAGGCCAGGGAGGAAGAACCAGAGGAGGGGGAGAGCTCCAGGGAGAGAGGGGAGAAGTGCAGGGGGTCGTGGCCGTCTTCGTGGCGCGTTCAGAAGAGCCGGGGTGTCGCGGTGGAAGCAAGAGCTGAGGCTGGCGCACTATGCTCCCTGCCATCTTGGCCTTGGGAGGAAGACGGCAGAGGGGGTTGCGGTGGTGGACTGGGCCAGTTGGCTGGGCCGCCAGTTGGGCCGGCCAGGTGGGCTGCACGGGTGAGGCCAGGTACTAACTCTCCCTCTCTCTTTCCTGTTTTTCTGTTAGTTTTTTATTTTGTTCTGTTTTGTTTTGGTTTAGTAAAAATACTAAACCATTTTATAAGATCCTGAAAATAATTATGTGGCTAGAACTAAGATATACCAAACCACATAAAATGTTCCAGAATTATTGGACATATATTAATTATATATAAAATATATATCCAATGCAAATAGTTATTGAATTAATTCAAAGGCCCAAAATAAATGTTTCAGTCACCCCAAAAATATTGGTTTGCATTTTACCTCATGCCAATATTTTTACAGAATAACAGGAACAGTTTCTTGGACTCATTTGATGAGATTTAAATGTTGGTTATTTTTAGAGGTTTTCTGAGGCTTTTGAAAACTCCTCAATTCAAGTTTCATTTGAATTTAAACATGATGCTCACATGGAAGCTAGCATAGGTCAGACCAGAATTAGGGATGTGACACACCGTCAACAATTTTGCATGTCATAGTGTATAATTTTCAGCTTCGTGCTCATACTATTATACATGCATAAGCGGGCTGTCCTAGAAACATACCTTGTGCTTCGTCGAGCCGCCTGTTAATAAGTGTAATGTCCTCATCAGCTAACTCAAGTTTATTCTTTAAATCTGCAACTTCCGTAGCTTGGCCAGTCGCCATTGACATAACAACCTGTTTTCAAGTTAATTATGTTACTTCCTGAGCATATCTTTTTGATCCTCTGATCGCCTCCCCGTGGAAACCGACCAGAGTCTCAGGGGCTACTATCTATACACAGGCACATTCTTGCATGTAATGAGCGGTTAAAGATATTACATTGCATACCTCGAAGCCTCTCAGCAGGCCCGTAAAGGCTTCATTCAACCCGCTTCTCACGGACAGAATCCTCTCAACTACCGTACCCATTAAGGTACGATGTTCCTCTGAGATGGATGCACTGCGCAATGAGTACATCAGTGTATCCGGCACCTCCGGATTCCTGGAGGCTGCTGCGGGAGTACAGACTCCCCTCAAAGGAGCACGCTTACTCGACCCTAGAGTCATCTTTGGCTGTAAACCGGATAGTTCGAGGCCCTCATTGTTGGCTCCCCGTGGGGGCCGCCTCCCCTGGACCCTTGACGGTCGAAGTATCACCTTCGGGCGCCGTATTCGTTGTCCCCCGTGCCACTGGATGGCCAGGGGAGATCCTCCTAGACGACACCTCGAAGTCGTCTGCCCTTAGGGGCGAGAAAGCTTGTGGAGGCGTCTTGCTTTCCATCATCTCCGGAGGCAAGTCCCCCGATAAGGAGGACTGTTGAGGTAGATAGCGGGCCGGACTGCAAACATATAGTTTAAATGTTACCCTGGCAAACCGAAAAGAACGGGACACGTCTAGAGCATCATTGTTCACTTACAATTTGGCAAGGGGCTTGTCCCTAGAGAGGAGCTCTTCATCAACATCGGCTTCCAAACTCGAACCATCTGACATGGATATCTTCCCTCTCTTGGGTGCCTCCACCTCCAAGTCTTCGGAGGCAGTCCTTTTCTTCCCGTGGGGAGAAGGGTTATCACCTTCTCCTTCCCCTTCGTCTTCATCTTCAGAAGAGGGAGCTTCAGTCTCCCTGGACGTAGCATCCAGTATACCTTTAGAGCATAGGCCACCTTCATCCCTTTTGCTCTTCTTTTTGTCCTCCTTTGCTGGCATTTGATACGGCGCCGGGGCCAGCATCCTCATTAACACAGGATTAGCTGAGTCTTCGGGAAGTGGAGCCGGACACCTGATTTGTTCCTCCTTCTTTATCCAGCCCTGGTCGAAGATAGGTTCCTCAGTACATCATTATGAGATAATCAACCAAGTTGCATTCAAAAGTTGGGTGCTTACCGAGGTATCCAGATGGTTGCAGTCGAGGCCGATGTCCTCGGATGTGCCCGACCAATGCTTTCGAGGCTTGAAGAATAGTTTCCACATCCCTCTGTGTGTTGTGCCAAAGAATTGTTGAAGGTTCCGCGGTCCTTCTGGATTGAACTCCCACATGCGGAGAGGCCGTCGCGGGCACAGAAGGATCCGGCGGACTAGCATCACCTGGATCACGTTAATGAGGCCGGTGTCCTTATCGAGGATGCTCTGGATATGGCTTTGCAGTGTCTGCACTTCATCAGTTGATCCCTAGTCTAGCCCTTTATTAATCCATGATGCGAGCCGCAATGGAGGGCCAGATCGGAAGGCAGGCGTGGCTTCCCATTTGGTACCACGGGATTTGGTGATATTTAACCACTCCCGCTGCCATAAGTTGGAGCTTTCCGTGAAAGTGCCTTTTGTCCACATAGTGTTGGCGAGCTTGCTCACCATAACACCACCGCACTCCACCTGCTCCCCGTCGATTATCTTCGGCTTCACATTGAAGGTCTCTAGCCCATAATAGAACATAAGGCCATGAACGAAGGGGTGGAGAGCGAACCCTACCCACGGAGGAAGTGAGAGATGAATACAACCCTCTCGCCGGGATTTGGTGTGGGGATAACCTGCCCCTTGGCAGGGAGCCTGTTGGGGATTTCCGCAGTTAGGTACCTCGCCTCCCGGAGCTTCATGATATCTTCCTCGTTGACCCAGGAGGCCGTCCACCTGCCTTGGGAGTTGGATCCGGACATAACTAGAAGGCTTGGTAACAATGAAAGAAATCGAGACCTGGGTGCGGGAGCTTAAGGCTGGAAAGGCTGAGGAAGAGATAGACGTGGGGGAGAAAGACGGGTCTGTACCCCTTTATAAAGGCGAGGAATATCGAACGCCTCCTCACGGGCCTTAAAGCTTGCCTATTCCCAAGGGATCATGCAAACGACACGGTTGGATTACCCACGCCCATATTAATAGGAATCCCGTGATATGGGGGGGGGGCACGATCTCTGGTTTGACAAGATGTGCCAATAAAAACTGCGCCTCGTAACATGGAGCGAGAGGCTGAAAGACGGTTTGAAATAATAACCAGGCGAGGGACGTAACGTCTCGCCACCAAAGTTGTGAGTAGATGGGACTTGTTAAAAATTGTACCCTGCTATGGTTGTATGTGGTGCCTGTTTTGCAGAGCCGGACACATTTTCTGTGTTCGAGGACTACTTTGAAGTGTTCGGAGGAGGAACCCGCCTTGCAATGCTGAAGACAATCCGCGCGCTGAAATATCGTCATTGAAGCCTGGTTCAGGGGCTACTGAGGGAGTCCTAGATTAAGGGGTCCTCGGGCGTCCGGGCTGTGTGACGTGGGCCGGACTAATGGGCCATGAAGATACAAGCTTGGCGTGTCCGGATGGGACTCTCCTTTGCGTGGGTGGCAAGCTTGGCGTTTGGAAATGAAGATTCCTTTCTCTGCAAACCGACTCTGTACAACCCTAGGTCCCTCTTGTGTCTATATAAACCGGAGGGTTTAGTGCGTAGAGGCAATCATAATCATACAGGTTAGACATCTAGGGTTTAGCCATTATGATCTCGAGGTAGATCAACTCTTGTAAACCCCATATTCATCCAAGATAATCAAGCAGGAAGTAGGGTATTACCTCCATCAAGAGGCCCCGAACCTGGGTAAACATCGTGTCCCTGTCTCCTGTTACCTTTGATCCTCAGACGCATAGTTCGGGACCCCTACTCGAGATCCAACGGTTTTGACACCGACACACCCCACTCGACATTGGTGGGCATAGATGGAATCTTGTGCACGTCCACCACCAAGTCCTTGCTTCCGGTCATATGATTAGTGGCTCCACTATCGAGCAACCATGATCCCCCAACGGAAGCAAACACTTACAAGAGATCAATGCTTGGTTTTAGGTACCCATTTTGTAATGGGTCCTTTGATGACAGTGACAAGGGTCTTAGGAACCCAAGTAGACCATTCGATGTACTCATAAGGAGAACCAACAAATTTAGCATAAACATGCCCATCACTAGCACGGCATAACACATAGGAAGGGTTAAAGTCGTCGGCTTTGTTGGAAGGGGTGCCATTGCCCTTCTTGACACCACCACCCTTCACATTGTTCTTCTTCTCCTTAGAGGCACCCTCTCCCTCCTTCACAAAAATTTTCTAGAGAGGAGGAGGTCATTTGGCCTTGTCATTCTTCTTCTTGTTCTTGGAATTGGGTGCGAACCCAATCCCTTCCTTGGCCACAACTTCCTTTTGATTGCTCAAAAGGTCGTTGAGGTTCTTCTCACCTTGTATGCAGGACACAAGGCCTTTCTCAAGTTGCTCCTTCAACTTTTCATTATCCTCAACAAGATGCACATGCTCACAACAAGGGTTAGTAGCATTTGCATTATCAATTAACACCACATGAGGAAAAGTGGCTTTCTCCTTCGTTAGCTTCACTTGGAGTTGATCATGAGACTCTTTAAGACTAGCATGAGTACTCTTCAAGGCCTTGTGAGCCTTGTCAAGTATATCAAACTCCTCCTTGAGTCTAGCAAGATCAACTCCAAGTTTGGCCTTCTCGGAATTTAGCACACAAGAGACAACAAGAGCATGATCAAGATCTTTCTTTAATTTAGCACGGTCATCATTGTGTGACTCCTCAAGAGACAAAAGGTGACCGCGCTCTTCCTCAAGCGCATTAGAGAGATCCGATATCTCATCGGCATAGTCACTACTATGCCCCTTCATCTTAGAGATGGTTTCTTCGTGAGCCTCGATCATGTCATTGGCTTCACTAAGTTGTTCCAAGAGAGCAACAAAGTGCTTCTTGGATTTACCCTTGAGCTTACTCATAAAAGACTCAAATTCATTTTCCTCCTCATTAGGCCCCTCATATTCATCAATGCAATCCGTCAAAGGAGGATTAGTAATGATGGTAGTTTTGATGTTGGGGGTTACCTTGTTGGCTGCTTTAGCCATGAGGCACTTGGCGGTGATGTTCTCATTGGGTGAGTCGAAGAGAGACACCCTTGGAGTTGTCGCAATGGCAACGGAGGCCATGGAAACCGACTCACCATCTTCATCATCATCCTCATTGTACTCTTCTTGTGCCACCAACCCCTTGGGAGGAGTCTTATTGGTGAAGTTGCTCTTGTCGGGGAAGGACTTGGCCTTGTCTTTTCAGATGAGCTTGCCACCATTGTCCTCCCTCTTCTCATATGGGCACTCTGCAACAAAGTGGCTCACATTGCCACAATTATAGCAAGTCCTCATTCGTTGCTTGCCCTTCACGCCACTTGAGTTGTTCTTGTTGAAGTGGGGCCTCGTGTTCTTCTTGCTCAAAAATTTCCTTGAAGCGAGAGCCATGTGCTCATGATAAGAATATTTTGTATCTTCGGGATTGCTCTCCTCTTCTTCCTCTTCATCCTCTTCTTCCACACTAACCTTGGCCTTCAAAGCAAGGTTGGGCTTCTTAGCTCTTTGAGAACGCAACACCGTACTGTGGGTGGTCTTGTCCAAGATCTTCATTGCCACAAACTCATCCAACACTTCACTTGAGGACAAGGTGTGGAAGTCCGGCCTTTGACGGATGATGGAGGACATGGCCTTGTGGTAAGGCATCATGGCCTTGAGGAACTTGCGCTTCATCCAATTATCATCCGTATCCTTGCTCCCATGATCTCAGAGTGAGACTGCGAGAGTGGTTAACCTCCGGTAAAGCTCACGAGGTTCTTCCTCTTCATTCATTGCAAACTCATGGGCTTCATCTTGCACCACTTCATAGTTGGAGCGTTGAATGCTTGCGCTTCCCTTGTAGAGGGAGACAACATGGTGCCATGCTTCCTTGGACATGGTGAAAGGTCGGAGATGAGCAAGATCTTCGGATGGAATTGCATCTTGGATGATGAAGAGAGCATTCTCGTTGAATTGATGATCCACGACTTCTCTAGGGGTGAAGTTGCTTGGGTCATGCGGATAAAAACCTTGCTCAATGATTCTCCAAAGATTAGTATTAACATGATTTAAATGACGTTTAAAGCGATATACCCAAGCGTCAAAATCCTCATTTTCACAATCTTAGGAGGAGAGCCGGCATGATTTAAATGAGTGGTGGGAATGGGTCCTCCATAAGTAAGAGGAGGTTCCACATGGGCAAAGATGCCACTACCATTTCTACCACTAGACACAGGAACTTTCTCACTTGTAGCTTCCCCCTTGTCGGAGTTAGCATCTTTCACCTTGTTAGTGGGATCGACCACTTCCAACTGTGCGGTGGATAATTTGAGACCATCAAGAAAGTTCTTGAGCATGCCTTTGACCTCGGCCGTCATGGAGGTTTTCAATGTGTCCAAAGCCACATTGAACTCCTCACGTGAGATCGAGGTTCCCCCATCGGCCGTAGACGAGGACGGAATCACACCGGGGTGCTCCTCCTCACCGTCTACGGTGTCAACCATACTCTTCAGACGACAAAGTCCTTAATAAAGAGACGAGGCTCTGATATCAATTGATACAATTGACTAGAGGGGGGTGAATGGGCAACTAACAATTTTTAGCTTTTCTTTACCAATTTAAACTTTGCATCAAAGTAGGTTGTCTAGATGTGCAACTAGGTGAGCAACCTATATGATGAAACAACAACAAGTACACAAGCAAGCAAGAGATGCAACACGATATAAGCTTGCACAAGTAGAGGTACGAGATAACCAAGAGTGGAGCCGGTGAAGACGAGGATGTTTTACCAAAGTTCCTTCCTTTGAGGGGAAGTACGTCTCCGTTGAAGCGGTGTGGAGGCACAATGCTCCCCAAGAATCCACTAGGGCCACAGTATTCTCCTCACGCCCTCACACAATGCGAGATGCCGTGATTCCACTATTGCTGCCCTTAAAGGTGGCGACTGGACCTTTACAAACAAGGTTGGGGCAATCTCCACAACTTAATTGGAGGTTCCCAACGACACCACGGAGCTTCACCAAAATGGAATATGGCTCTGCGGCGACCTCAACCGTCTAGGGTGCTCAAACACCCAAGAGTAACAAGATCCACAAGGGATAAGTGGGGGGAATCAAATTTCTCTTGGTGGAAGTGTAGATCGTGGCTTCCTCAACCAATCCCTAGAAAATCAACAAGTTTGATTGGCTAGGGAGAGAGATTGGGCGAAAATGGAGCTTAGAGCAATAATGGGGCTTCGAGGTGGAAGAGGTGATCAACTCGGAGAAGAAGAATCCCCTTTTATAGTGATAGAACAAATCCAACCGTTATCCACTAAATCAGCCTGCGACAAGCGGTACTACCGCGCCAGACAAGCGGTACTACACAAGGCCCATGCAGACTACCGCGTGGCTTTCAGGGTACTACACCGGCGCCGGCAGAGCTAGAACAGCCCTGTTGCATTGAAGCAGAGAGCGGTAGAACCGTTGGCGCAGTACTACCTCTCCCCCTTGCGGTACTACCGCAAGGCAGGGTTAGTCTAGGCTGGGAAGGCACGGACATCTAAAAATACATCCGTGGCTGCTTCTGCTGAGTTTCGATCTATGCAAAAATCCGACACGGTACTACCGCAAGCCTGGAGCGGTACTACCGCGCAGGGCGCGGATGTAAAAAATTACATCCGCCCTACTTCCGCTCGTGCTCTTGAGCCTGACCTAAGTCCACAGTACTACCACAAGCGGTACTACCGCGTAGGGCGCGGATGTAAAAAATTACATCCGCCCCTACTTCCGCTCGAGCAGCTGTGCCTGACCTAAGTCCATGGTACTACCGCGCCCAAGGGGCGGTACTACCGTGAGCACCTGCGGTACTATCGCAAGGGCCTACGGTACTACTGCTTAGAAGAGCAGTACTACTGCATGCCCCAATTTAGCAACACTAGGAGTCCTTCATTTTGCAGAGACACGGAGAAATGGAGGATGCTCCAAAGAGCCAAAGGAAAGGTGGTGCAGAAAGGAACATACGTGTACGTGATGATTCCACCCAAACCTTTCTAACGCGGACCCCCTCTTAATAGTATGGCTTTCCTACGACTCAAATCCACCGAAAAGAAACATAGAGAAACACGGTCTTCAATGATCTTCGAGGGGCACCAAATTGTCTTGTGCTTAGGCATGATATATCTGAAATGCTCAATGCACACGATTAGTCTGCAAAAGCATTGTCATCAATCACCAAAACTACTAAGGGATAAATATGCCCTTACATGGGGGCCGTACACTATGGAGGTCGAGAAAGGACGCAATATCACTACAAAAAAATACACTTCCGTGATGATACGTGTTTGTCACAGTAGGTCACGATTTCTGTCATGCATGTACATCCATGACAAATTTATGATAGAATCAAGATAGTAATACATGTGCTGTCGTAGAAGTGTTCCATGACATTACCAAAATTATCATCATGGAAGTGTCCACTTCCATGATGATAAATCGTGCGTCACAGAAGTACTTTCATCAAGGGTGACCGACACGTGGCATCCACCGTAACGGAAAGCCGTTAAGCTATCGGGTCCGGTTTTGGATCCGATAACCCGTTAACAGCCCCGACCAATGGGGATTCTCCACGTGTAAAATCATCATTGGCTGGAGGAAACAAGTGTCGGCTCACCGTTGGGACAGATGCCATCCACTCATTGGATCCAAATCGCCTATGATACGTCGACACGTGGCACGGCCCAACAGTGGCCCATACAGTTTAAATGGGCCAGCCCAACTAAAGGCACACAAGATTTTGCAGACCATAATGGGACGACCCAGCTAAAGGCCCATAAGATTTTGCGGGCCATAATGGGCCGACCCAGGTAAAGGCCCACAAGATTTTTGCGCGCCATAATGGGCCGGCCTAGGTGAAGGCCCACGAGATTTTTGTGGACCATAATTGGCCGGCCCAGCTAAAGGCCCACGAGATTTCGCTGACATTAATGGGCCGACCCAGCTTTAGGCCCACAAGATTTTGAGGACCCTAGTAGGTCGGCCCATTAACTGGCTGCCATGTTTTGGGCCAAATGCCGGCCCATATTTGATCCGGTCCATTAATGGCCTGCCACGTTCCGGGCCTAATAATGGCCCATATGAGATCCGGCCCGTTAAAAGCCTACCATGTTTTGGGCCAAATTACGGCCCAGATCAGTTCCGGCCCTTTAAGAGGCTTTGGGCTAAATTATGGCCCATATCAGATTCGGCCCGTCAACTGGACGCTACGCTTTTGGGCCCATTTGCTAAAGGCCCATTTAGTAATTCGACCTGATATTAGTTTCGGCATGTTAAGGGCCCATTTAACATTTTGGCCCTATATTAATTCCGGCCTGTTAAAAGCCCGTCATATAGTTGGGCCTAACTACGGCACGGTTTGCATCCGGCCTGCTCGCAGCTGATAATCTGATTGGGCCAAACAAGGACCGAGACAATTTTGTCCTGTTATAAGCCCATGATTTGATTGGCACATTCATGGGCTGGGGTCTATTTCGGCCTGCTGCTGGCCCGTGAGCTGTTCGGCACCTTTTGGGCCCAACCTACTTTTCAGCCTCCTAAAGGCCCATTGAGTTTTCTTGGGAAAATAGGGTCGGCGGTTTACTCGGCCTATTAAAGGCCCGAATCTACTAGTGGGCCAATATACATTTAGGCCTGTTAACGGACCAAGATGACGGGGCCCATGATGCGGATCATACATGGTGATTTGCATGACGATCCGATTATGTACCATAATTTTACAGTTTGGCCTGTTTACTGTGAAGACATGATATATATACAGTAAAATAACTGCAGCATCGTGAATAAGAAAAAACCTAGACTATACAATAAAGAAACTACGGCATATTACATCCACTGGGCATCAAAGTTCGCCACTATGATAATAAAGCACAAGCAGACAGCAGATTACATACACTGGGCATCAAAGATCCCCACCAGTGCAACTAAACACGCCAACAAAATAATATACAAAACCGACAGCCATTCAATAGAGTTCAAGAAAGGATAGCCCTGCTCGAGAGCTGCAGCGCAAGCAGCTGAGCAAGTTGGTGAGACTGCACTTGTTTGACACTTATATCCTCCTCACTCTGAAAGATAAACAAGCAGACATATGACAAGTTTTGCACATACAAGTAACAGTGCTGACAATTCATCACATTTCTTACTGACGAATAAAGTGACATAGTTTAAAATAGCACTAACACAATATGGTATTGTTCTGGTCAAGACATGGCAGGAAATGACATTGTGAAGGAGTTGGCAGCTTCACGACACCACTAGATTACAGATCAAGAACTCATAAGTATCAATGGTTAGTGTGCTGTCAATTTATCCCATTTCAGATTGGCAAAATAAGATCACTTGCTCTGTATAGTTTAATTTACATGGTATGAAGAAGGAACTTGGTTGTACAACTGAAAACTTAAATTGAGAAGGACAAACTTTTGTTTATGAACTGGAGTACATAATAAACTTTAAACATGCAATCTGATGCAAACACAAAAAATAAACAGCTGTTGCAGTCATGCCTAACCAAATATACACAACAAAGTTTGAAGGCTTGAGAAGGACAAACTTACATTATTGGTGAAGGCAGGCTCTATAAAGCCCTTGTCCATGCCGATGGGGGGGAATTCAAGAAGTTTACCACAGAATCTTCTTCATAAGCATTGCCTTTATTCTACATTTTGTTAAGAGTAAATATAGATGTGACAATATAAGAAAAAATGGAGAATATTTAAGATAAGATGAAGAGTGATGCTACATAAACAAGTAGCTAGAAATGTAAGTACAGCGATACAGGCAAAAGGTACAACCAAGAGCAATGCAGAGCTAAACTTCTTCAGTACCATCGGTGTTATCCAACCTTATTGTAAGAGTAAATATAGATCTTATGTGTAGAGAATGGAGGGCAAAGGAAAATAAGCTGCAGAGTGATGGTGGTACATGAACAACTACCTGTCAATATAAGTACATTGATAAAGGACATCAGGTACTTACAAGAACAATGTAGAGCTAAAAAAACTCATTGGCATTGGATATATTCTACACTAATGTAACCATTCATACAGATCAGATAATTTGAAGCGAACAATTGATAAGCAAGCTATCATGCATACTGCTGTCACATAATGAACCAGGTATGTATGCAAGTACAGTGATACAGGACAACAGGTACTAACAAGAGCAAAGCAGCGGGCAACATATTTGCGATATCCTGTCATTCTTTTCAAACCGGAATTCTTTTTCTAGCAGATTTCCTGCAAAAAAGATCCGTAAGGCACATGCGGAAAAGTAGAAGTTCGAATTGTCATGCGATATCATAGACAGTACCTCATCCTCGGAACGAGACCAGTGCATAACAAGGTTTTTCCATTCAATGTCTTCTAAATTTAGCACAGGAGACTTCACCAGAAATTCGTTTATAGACTTGCCATCAAAGTGTGATTTCCTCAGGTAACACCAATACTGCCGCAATGCTTCCTTGAAAAGCGCAAGCAAGCTTTGCTCATCATGACTATCTAGACTGACCCTCGCCTACTTACAACAATGTAATGTAAATCATTGATGTGTTCAATCAGCAGAAAACAGGAAAATAATTGATACGTCTCCAACGTATCTATAATTTTTGATTGCTCCATGATACTTTATCTACTATTTTGTACTATATTGGGCTTTATTTTCCACTTTTATATTACTTTTGGGATTAACCTATTAACCGGAGGCCCAGCCCAGAATTGCTGTTTTTTGCCTATTTGGTGTTTCAAGAAATGAATATCAAACGGAGTCCAAACGGAATGAAACCTTTGGGAACGTGATCTTCTCACCGAACGTGATCCAGGAGACTTGGACCCTACTCCAAGAAGTGCCAGAGGCGATCACGGGGGTGGAGGGCGCGCCCCCCTACCTCGTGGGCCCCCTGACGCTCCACCGACGTACTCCTTCCTCCTATATATATACCTACGTATCCCCAAACGATCAGAGGAGGAGCCAAAAACCTAATTCCACCGCCGTACCTTCCTGTATCCACAAGATCCCATCTTGGGGCCTGTTCTGGAGCTCCGCCGAAGGGGGCATCCACCACAGAGGGCTTCTACATCAACACCATAGCCCCTCCGCCGAAGGGGGCATCCACCACGGAGGGCTTCTACATCAACACCATAGCCCCTCCGATGAAGTGTGAGTAGTTTACTTCAGACCTTCGGGTCCATAGCTAGTAGCTAGATGGCTTCTTCTCTCTTTTTGGATCTCAATACAATGTTCTCCCCCTCTCTCGTGGAGATCTATTCGATGTAATCTTCTTTTTGCGGTGTGTTTGTTGAGACCGATGAATTGTGGGTTTATGATCCAGCTTATCTATGGATAATATTTGAATCTTCTCTGAATTCTTTTATGTATGATTGAGTTATCTTTGCAAGTCTCTACGAATTATCCGTTTGGTTTGGACAACTAGATTGGTAGTTCTTGCAATGGGAGAAGTGCTTAGCTTTGGGTTCAATCTTGCGTGTCCTTACCTAGTGACGTAAAGGGTTGCAAGGCACGATTGTATTGTTGCCATCAATGATAACAAGATGGGGTATTTATCATATTGCATGAATTTATTCCTCTACATCATGTCATCTTGCTTAAGGCGTTACTCTGTTTTTAACTTAATACTCTAGATGCATGCTTTGGATAGCGGTCGATGAGTGGAGTAATAGTAGTAGATGCGTAATCGTTTGATCTACTTGTCACGGACGTGATGCCTATATACATGATCACACCTAGATAACCTCATAACTATGCTCAATTCTGTCAATTGCTCAACAGTAATTTGTTCACCCACCGTAGAATATCTATGCTCTTGAGATAAGCCACTAGTGAAACCTATGGCCCCCGGGTCTATTCTCATCATATCAATCTCCATCACTTTATTTACTTGCTTTGCTTTTACTTTTTACTTTGCATCTTTATACCAAAAATACAAAAAATATTATCTCTATCAGATCTCACTCTCATAAGTGACCGTGAAGGGATTGACAACCCCTAATCGCGTTGGTTGCGAGTAGCTATCGTTTTGTGCAGGTACGAGGGACTTGCGCGTGGCCTCCTACTGGATTGATACCTTGGTTCTAAAAAACTGAGGGAAATACTTACGCTACTATGCTGCATCATCCTCTCCTCTTCGGGGAAAACCAACGCAAGCTCAAGACGTAGCAAGAAGGATTTCTGGCGCTGTTGCCGGGGAGGTCTACGCAAAAGTTAACATACCAAGTACCCATCACAATCCCTATCTCTCGCATTACATTATTTGCCATTTGCCTCTCGTTTTCCTCTCCCCCACTTCACCCTTGCCGTTTTATTTGCCCTCTCTTTCCCAATCTCCTCCTCCTTTTTCCCTTGCCTTTTTCTCGTCCGTTTGTTTGCTCGTGTGTTAGTTTGCTTGCTTGTCATCATGACTAGTCCTTTATCTACTCCTATGTCTCCCGAGTTTGAAGTTCTTCACTTCAAGCAAAGGCAAGGAGAAAACTTAAAAGATGCTTGGTATAGGATGATGGAATCTTACCGTAAATGCACCCTAGAGGTGAACTATAGAATCCTTTTTCGGAATTTCTATGTTGGGTTAAATATAACATATAGACAACTCCTGGATTGCATGGCCAAGGGAAATTTCATTGAAATTGATCCCAGTATTGCGCACGAAATTATAGAGGGAATAGTGGGAACACCACCCCAAAAAGGAGGATCTCATCCTAACCAGGAAGAAACCCAAATGTTTGAAAATATTTGCGAAGCAACAAAGATTTTACAAAAGTCTCTTGATCCTCTTAAAAATATTGGCGGAAATCTTAATCATATGAATATATTGATTACTCTTTGTAATAAACGGTTGGATTCTTTAGATCTAAAAATTTCCGAGTATGACGGGAAGAGGGAAGAACCCTCCGGATTCGAACACGACTCCGCTAAAAAACTGAAAATTAAAGATGGCAATACCTAGATCTATCCTTGCTTTTATGCCTAGCTAGGGGCGTTAAACGATAGCGCTTGTTGGGAGGCAACCCAATTTTATTTTTAGTTTTTGTTTTTGATTCTGTTTAGGAATAAATAATCCATCTAGCCTCTGTTTAGATGTGGTTTTATCTTTTAATTAGTGATTGTGCCAAGTTAAACCTATTAGATCTTCTTGGGAGATAGTCATTTGATCCTGCTGTAATTTCCAGAATCTTTGCGCTCAGTGCCCGAATTGTTAAAAATCACCAGAACATGATAAAATAGTGATTCCAATTTCTGCTGATAAATAAACAAATTGTCCAGGTCGTCTAATTTTGGTAGAATTTTTTGGGTTCTAGAAGCTTGCGTTAGTTACAGATTACTACAGACTGTTCTGTTTTGCATGTGTTGTTTGCTTATTTTGATGAATCTATGGTTAGTGAAATAGTTTATAATCCATAGAGAAGTTGGAATACAGTAGGTTTAACACCAATATAAATAAATAATGAGTTCATTACAGTACCTTAAAGTAGTCTTTTGTTCTCTTTCTCTAACGGAGCTCACGAGATTTCTATTGAGTTTTGTGTTGTGAAGTTTTCAAGTTTTGGGTGAATTCTTTTGATGGATTATGGAACAAGGAGTGGCAAGAGCCTAAGATTGGGGATGCCCATGTCACCCCCAAGATAATCCAAGGACACCAAGAAGTCAAAGCTTGGGTTTTCCCCGGAAGGCATCCCCTCTTTCGTCTACTTCCATCGGTAGTTTACTTGGAGCTATATTTTTATTCACCAACATGATATGTGTTTTGCTTGGAGCGTCTTGTATTATTTGAGTCTTTGCTTATTAGTTTACCACAATCATCCTTGCTGTACACACCTTTTGTGAGAGCCATACATGATTTGGAATTTGTTAGAATACTGTATGTACTTCACTTATATCTTTTGAGCTTGATAGTTTTGCTCGTAGTGCTTCACTTATATCTTTTGAGCTTGATAGTTTTGCTCTAGTACTTCACTTAGATCTTTTAGAGCACGGTGGTGGATTTGTTTTAAAGAAACTTGATCTCTCATGCTTCACTTAGATCATTTTGAGAGTTGTTAATAGCATGGTAATTTGCTTAATGTTAATATACTTGGTGTTCGAGATATGTGAAACTTTCTTTTGAGTGAATTGAATACTAAGATAAATTTAATGCTTAATAATTGTTTTGAGATACGGAGGTAATAATATCAAAGTCATGCTAGTTGATAATTGTGAATTTTAGAAATACTTGTGTTGAAGTTTGCAAGTCCCGTAGCATGCACGTATGGGTAAAGTTGTGTAACAAATTTGAAACATGAAGTGTACCTGGCTTGTGCATCCTTATGAGTGGCGGTCGGGGACGAGCGATGGTCTTTTCCTACCAATCTATCCCCCTAGGAGCATTGTGCGTAGTACTTGATTTTTGATGGCTTCTAAATTTTTGCAATAAGTATATGAGTTCTTTTGACTAATGTTGAGCCCATGGATTATACGCACTTTTATCTTTCCGCACTTGCTAGCCTCTTGATGCAGTGCATTGCCCTTTCTCACCTTGAGAGTTGGTGCAAACTTCACGGTGCATCCAAACCCCGTGATATGATACGCTCTTTCACACATAAACCTCCTTATATCTTCCTCAAAACAGCCACCATACCTACCTATCATGGCATTTCCATAGCCATTCCGAGATATATTGCCATGCAACTTCCATCATCATTATTATGACATACATTACTTTTGTCATATTGCCATTGCATGATCATGTAGCTGATATCGTATTTGTGGCAAAGCCACCATGCATTATTTCCCATACATGTCACTCTTGATTCATTGCACCATCCCGGTACACCGCCGGAGGCATTCATATAGAGTCATATTTTGTTCTAAGTTTCGAGTTGTAATTGTTGAGTTGTAATAGAAATAAAAGTGTGATGATCATCATTATTAGAGAATTGTCCCAAGTGAGGAAAGGATGATGGAGACTATGATTCCCCCATAAGTCGGGATGCGACTCCGTACGAAAAAAAAGAGGCCATGAAAAAAATTAGAGAAAAGGCCCAAATAAAAATAATAATAATAATAAAATAAAAAAAATGAGAGAAAAAGAGAGAAGGGACAATGCTACTATCCTTATACCACACTTGTGCTTCAAAGTAGCACCTTGTTCTTCATGTAGTGAGTCTCATATATTGTGCTTCAAAGTAGCACTAAGATCTTCATAATAGAGAGTCTCTCATTTTGTCACTTTCATATACTAGTGGGAATTTTCATTATAGAACTTGGCTTGTATATTCCAATGATGGGATTCCTCAAAGTGCCCTAGGTCTTCGTGAGCACGCAAGTTGGATGCACACCCACTTAGTTTCTTTTGTAGAGCTTTCATATACTTATAGCTCTAGTGCATCTGTTGCATGGCAATCCCTACTCCTCATGTTTACATCAATTGATGGGCATCTCCATAGCCCGTTGATTATCCTCGTCGATATGAGACTTTCCTTTTTTTATCTTCTCCACACAATCCCATCATCATATTTCTATTCCACCCATAGTGCTATACCCATGGCTCGCGCTCATGTATTGCGTAAAGGTTGAAAGATTTTGAGATTATTTGAGTATGAAACAATTGCTTGGCTTGTCATCGGGGGTATAGAAGTTGGGAACATCTTTGTGTGACGAAAATGAAGCATAGCCTAACCATATGATTTTGTAGGGATGAACTTTCTTTGGCCATGTTATTTTGAGATGACATAATTGCTTAGTTAGTATGCTTGAAGTATTATTATTTTTATGTCAATATGAACTTTTGTCTTAAATCTTTCGGATCTGAATATTCATATCACAATTAAGAAGATTTATATTGAAATTATGCCAAAGTATCACTCCGCATCAAAAATTCTCTTTTTATCATTTACCTACTCGAGGACGAGCAGGAATTAAGCTTGGGGATGCCTGATACGTCTCCAACGTATCTATAATTTTTTATTGCTCCATGCTACTTTATCTACTGCTTTGGACTATATTGGGCTTTATTTTCCACTTGTATATTACTTTTGGGACTAACCTATTAACCGGAGGCCCAACCCAGAATTGCTGTTTTTTTGCCTATTTCAGTGTTTCGAAGAAACGGAATATCAAATGGAGTCCAAACGGAATGAAACCTTCGGGAACATGATCTTCTCACCGAACATGATCCAGGAGACTTGGACTCTACTCCAAGAAGTGCCAGAGGCGGTCACGAGGGTGGAGGGCGCGCCCCCCTGGGCGTGCCCCATACCTCGTGGGCCCCCTGACGCTCCACCGACGTACTCCTTCCTCCTATATATACCTACGTATTCCCAAATGATCAGAGGAGGAGCCAAAAACCTAATTCCACCGCCGTACCTTCCTGTATCCAAGAGATCCCATCTTGGGGCCTGTTCCGGAGCTCAGCCGGAGGGGGCATCCACCACGGAGGGCTTCTACATCAACACCATAGCCCCTCCGATGAAGTGTGAGTAGTTTACTTCAGACCTTCGGGTCCATAGCTAGTAGCTAGATGGCTTCTTCTCTCTTTTTGGATCTCAATACAATGTTCTCCCCCTCTCTCATGGAGATCTATTCGATGTAATCTTCTTTTTGCGATGTGTTTGTTGAGACCGATGAATTGTGGGTTTATGATCCAGCTTATCTATGGATAATATTTGAATCTTCTCTGAATTCTTTTATGTATGATTGAGTTATCTTTGCAAGTCTCTTCGAATTATCCGTTTGGTTTGGCCAACTAGATTGGTAATTCTTGCAATGGGAGAAGTGCTTAGCTTTGGGTTCAATCTTGCAGTGTCCTTACCTAGTGACAGAAAGGGTTGCAAGGCACGTATTGTATTGTTGCCATCGAGGATAACAAGATGGGGTATTTATCATATTGCATGAATTTATTCCTCTACATCATGTCATCTTGCTTAAGGCGTTACTCTGTTTTTAACTTAATACTCTAGATGCATGCTGGATAGCGGTCGATGAGTGGAGTAATAGTAGTAGATGCATAATCGTTTCGATCTACTTGTCACGGACATGATGCATATATACATGATCATACCTAGATAACCTCATAACTATGCTCAGTTCTATCAATTGCTCAACAGTAATTTGTTCACCCACCGTAGAATATCTATGCTCTTGAGAGAAGCCACTAGTGAAACCTATGGCCCCTGGGTCTATTCTTATCATATCAATCTCCATCACTTTATTTACTTGCTTTGCTTTTACTTTTTACTTTGCATCTTTATACCAAAAATACCAAAAATATTATCTCTATCAGATCTCACTCTCGTAAGTGATCGTGAAGGGATTGACAACCCCTAATCGCGTTGGTTGCGAGTAGCTATCGTTTTGTGCAGGTACGAGGGACTTGCGCGTGGCCTCCTACTGGATTGATACCTTGGTTCTAAAAACCTGAGGTAAATACTTACGCTACTGTGCTGCATCATCCTCTCCTCTTCGGGGAAATCCAATGCAAGCTCAAGACGTAGCAATAATCACCATGAATAATAGCACTTACACGTAAGTGGGACAGGAAGATGTGAAAATGGTGTTTGTCTTCACTATAATCTTCCAATTATGGGAATATATGCACGTAGTCCCTAACAACATTGAAAGCATTGTCTTTTAAACTGGGAGTAACTGGAATGGGGTTCCAATCTGCAGGAATTGGCCATCTATGCAGTTGGGATAGGCCTTCAGCCGGTGGACTTGCTGTACTTTTTGTTGGAGTGGGATTTTTCTGTGGTATGGGTGGTGCTATGGCAACTGAAATCGGCATACCTTTTGCTGGAGTGCAGGTCCTATGTGGTGGGGCTAGTGGTGTGGCCAGTGAAGTATGGGTACAGTCTGCTGGAGTCGGTCCTACGTTTTGTGTCACTGGTTGTACAGCCAATATAAGTGGGGTGCTGTCTGATTTCTCTGGCACAACCACGTTTTTCAAGGACTTCGGTGGTGCTCCTTCAGGTTCGGCAATCACCCTCTTCCTTTTTGATGTCTGATGCACAAGAATAACATTTGAGTGGAAAAACATGGTATGATGACATATGGAATATGTATTGATAATGGATGGGCATGGCATCTCGACATATATGATGAGTAAACTAAGCAGATGGCGGTGCAACAAAGTAGAAGAAATGCAAGACAACATATGCAAGATACGCGCAATCAATAAAACCTTGACAAATTAGAGCAGGCACCTTGATGGTGAACATGACAGGCCATCTGCTTTTGACTCCTCGAGGTTAGACTAGTCATTAGGATCATATTCTGAACAAGAATCTATAGGTGGGGAGCGTATGAGTTTCATTGCATCCAGAATGGCACTCAATGCCTTGGTGCCAATTTTGCAAGTCATTGCAGTGTTCCACAATATTCTTCTGATGCGCGGATTCTGATATTTACTATAATTACGTATAATATCTGAGAACCGTGAAAACATAAATAGTTGTGAGATTATCTTTGTAATGCAGAGGATATTCTAATATAGGGGCGCCCCTGTAAACACTTGTGTGCTATCACTGGATTCTGATGAGAGAGTTCATGTGTGCTGTAATATGGTGCGTGCATTTATATAATCTGGCACAAGTACATAAAAAATAGGCTCCAGAATTAAGGATAGTTGGCAGATGATAGGTTCAAAATATACTGTATATAGAGTTTATTGCCAAACCATGATAACAAGAGCACACAACAACTAGGCAGATCATGGTGTACGTAAAAGGGGTACACCATAACCACGATATATAAATCGGGAAAGTGGAGCTTGCTTGAAAATACGGTGTTGTATTGCCGCTAGTAATTGAAAGCCTATCGGTCAAGTACATGCCAGCTCTATCAGCTGTTGACTGTAGATGTTCCTGCTCCCCTTCCTAACAAGGAACATACTGTACGTACTAAATACAGAATAACAAAAGAGGAACATGTTAAAGAACAGAAGAGGAAGCATATTCTTGAGGTTCCGCTTAATTGCATACAATGTTGGTTGCCCACTCATGATGAATCACATCGCCCAAAGAAATGCAATTCCATGTTGTCTCTCTATATGTGGCAATTTTGAACAAGAGTCATTAGGATCATATTCTGAACAAGAGTCAACAGGTGGGGAGCGTATGAGTTTCGTTGCATCCACAATGGCACTCAATGCCTTGGTGCCAATTTTGTAAGTCATTGCGGTGTTTAGCTTCAAGAGTGGACTGCTGCTAGTGCGACACAAAGCAGCTACATAGATCATAGTGTAGATATAACGGGAAAACCATAAGCATTAGAGTAAAATCAGCAAAGTGGAACTTGCTGGAATATATGCGCTAGTATTGCCGGTACGGCTAGAAAGGCTTCGGATACCAGCTCTCTTCAACTGAAGGTGCGGTACTGTCGTGGTTTTGTCACGGCAGATGTCCTCATGAAAGGACTTAGTCGTGGAGCCATTGCTACAGGTTAGCTTAAAGGGGTTAAAGCGGACAAGGGACGCAAGAGAGTTTTATACTAGTTCAGCCCCTTACGATGAAGGTAAAAGCCTACGTCTAGTTGTGATGGAATTGATGGGGTTTCGATGACCAGGGAGCGAATACGCTTTGCCTGAGTCTCGAGTTGTTGTCCTCCTGAACCGCCGTCGGGTCGTCCCCTTATATACATGGGTTGACGCTCGTCGGTTTACAGAGTCCCGAGGCCGGCTCATAAACGTGTCCGGCTCGGTCTCCGCTCTTTCTATCTTACAATGCAAGTTACATATCAATACCGGTTTATAGCTACATGCCTTAAACCGGTTCTCGGCCTTGGGCCTTTACTCAGCGTCACCATCTGTCTTCATGGGCTTCAAGTTAATCCGGCCTCTCCTGGCAGGTTTACGCCCAGTAGTAATATCCCTAACATTAGGCCCCAGACTGATTTGAACTGGTTCATGTCAGTCCTCAAGAAAACTTCGTCTTCAAC
Organism: Aegilops longissima; assembly: GCA_021605205.1. Lineage (NCBI taxonomy): Eukaryota > Viridiplantae > Streptophyta > Magnoliopsida > Poales > Poaceae > Aegilops > Aegilops longissima. The sequence goes on from CM038678.1 coordinate 451,112,624, forward strand.
ATTTTCACATAATTTTTTAAACCACCGTGACGTCATCTTCCCAAATCGTGGTAAACAGTCGTGACGTCATCTGTTATAAAAAACTGTGTATAACCCATCTTCATTAATGGGTCTCCGACAATCGAAGCGATAGCTCCGCTTTCCAAATTTTTGGCTCCTTAATTTTCGCGCCTGACAATTATCCCTTGCCTTTTATAAATAGGGCTAAGGGGTCATTTTCACCTTTCCCCCTCGTGCCTCTTCGCGTCGTCGTCTTCCTTGCGCCGCTTAGCCTTTGGAGCTCCGCCGCCACCGTCGACCGTCGCCTCTGCTTCGACTCTTGCCGCTGCATCACCCTGAACGCACCAGAAAACTGCAGCTCCGCCTCTTCATCAGCACTGGTAAGCTCTCTGCTCTTTCCGCCATAGATCTGTTCTAGGGTTTCAGTGTTCTTCGGTGTTCGTAAGCGTTCTTCGCTCATACAATGACTCTTGATAGAATCCTGAATATCTGTTTTGTATAATGATAGCCTTTAGTCTCTGTTTCCATCTATGCATCTCAAAACAGAAGATCTCATCTGAACCTTCACCCATTGATGCGGTACTGCTTCCTAGGTCTTGAATATGCTTTCCTTTTCTGACATGCGGCAGATCCAAACTTATAATACCAATTTGTGAAATCTGTTTTCCTTCACTTACACATCTGCAGACTTGAATCTTCAATGTCAGACTAGGCGGTTTAACTTTGTAGAAAAATGACAACCCGGTATATACCATTAATCCCTTTGTTGAACCGCCAATGTATTTCCACTTATAGCCTTTATTTAATAAATTCCGGTTTAAGATTACCAACTCTGGTTTAGCAATATGCTTATATCCTTGAACCACCGCATAGTTGTCCGCTGTAATTCTTAAACCGGTAACTGTCATGTTGTAGATCATTCATTGTCATGGCCAAGCAAGTGTATGAATGCAACTGGATCCCTTCTCGAGTAACAGAGGAACAGTTGAACAACCTGGTCAAAACGGGCGCTTTATGTAAGAAAGATGTCATTCACTGGAGGGTCCCTGGCCCGGAATGTCCTCCTACTCCCAAAGACGGAGAAGTTGTTGTTTTTGCTGATCACCTAAGCCGGGGTTTCAACCCTCCCGGTTCAAAATTCTTCCGGGATGTACTGGCCAACTTTCAACTGCGCCCACAAGACATCAGCCCTAACTCTGTAACCAACATCTGCCACTTTCAAGTGTTTTGTGAGGTTTACCTTCAAGAGGAACCTACAGTAGAGCTATTCAGGGATTGCTTTCATCTGAACCGTCGCACATAGTTCAAAGATGGACCTAACACGGAACTGGGTGGGATGGCAATTCAGAAAAGAAAAGAAGTCACCTTTCCTCACGCCAATCTCCACAGTCACCCCAAAGAGTGGAACCAGACCTGGTTTTACTGCAAGGATACGTCTCCAGCTGATGAAAACCCCTTGCCGGGTTACTGTCCTGAACGGCTGAGCAACACACACCCTTTTCCTCAAAGGCTGACTGCTAAAGAGAGAATCAAATATGCTCCTCAACTATCCAAGCTTAGGGCCTTTATGGCAAACGGGTTGACAGGAGTTGATTTTGCACGCTGCTGGATAAGCTGGAGCGTTTTGCCCTTGAGCCAACGCCCCGGTTTGATGTGTGAGTACACAGGGGATGTGAAGGATGCTCAGCGGCACATTGATATTCAGCTGACTGATGATGAGGTCACTGAAGCTGTAAAAATGATGTTAAACGAAACAGAGGCTGTCTGTGCTCAAACCGGCCTACTTCCTTTCTGCATCATCAACAAACCGCCAGCTGTAAGAATCATACCATATGCTTTATCTGAAATTGCTTCTGTCCAAATACTCTATTAAAATGTGATAATTTGTTGACAGGGCGATGATCCGTTCTGGAACAAGAAACCTCCGCAAGACAAACCGGTGAAGCCAACCCGCCAAAAGACCAAAGCTGTGAAAAGACCTGCCAACCGGAAGAGAACCACTGCATCCTCCGATCCACTAGCTGATGATGATGTGGGTAACCCAGATTTTGAGGTAGAACTTGACTCACTGGGTTCATTTTTCATACGCCTTATTGATGATGATTATTTCCAGGACGACGCTGAAGTCAATCACGCCGATGCCATAGAGGTAATCGTTCTTTCCTCCGATTCAAACCCTTTGCCTTCACTAAAAACCCGTCGAGCAAACCGGAAAGTTAAATTTTCTCATCCTCTTGCTTACTTGGATCCGAACTTTCTTGTGAAGACACAACAGCACGAGGCACGCCGCACAACCCGACATAGCGGCCAGGTAGTTACCTCCGCCAGTTTACCGAACAGTCCGGTTCGAAAACGTCGATCAGAGGTCTCTTATTCCCTTGACACTTCACGCCCTAAAGCGGGCTGCTTTCATCAACCTCTTAATCCGTCTGATTCAAATTATCAGGGTACTTCTCATTCATCCTCTGGCGAGTCGTCAGCCACCAAACTTCCACCCCTCAAGACGGTTATTGGGTAAGTTATGCACTTGCTTTATCCTTGATATGTGTTTTATACGCTATACTGACCTTCATATTTTACTTTTTCAGTGCTAAGCCCAGACCAAGCAAGAAGGCTCGGTTGAACACCCCGGCTGATGAAGACTTGGCTGCTAATCCGGAGAAGACTCCAGATCCAAAGAGGCCAATATTGATGATATGTTGAATGACCCACCGCCTCAATATCAGGACTTCGTTACTGAGCAGGCAGAAGTTGACCTCATAGGCCATGCTGACCAGCCGACCGGTCCTATCCGAGCTGACAAACAAGCAAGTTCAGCCAAGGATACTGACAAACCGGCCACTCCAGTACGAGTTGCCAAGGAGAAGGATGATGATGTTCTGATTACTGACATTGGCTATACGGATCCAGGGAATCCTGTTGCTTTGTCGAAGCATACCGCCAAAGAATATTTTTTGCAATTGACAAAGGAAAATGGAATGCCGATTTGTCCACCTACGCCCATCTGAACGCTCAAGACCTTCATTCCGGCTATCTGTCGGGTGGTAGGTGCGACATATGCCAACGGGTGGCTTATCATTGTGGGAGCCAATAAGACGCCGCAGGTGCCTGGAAACGGGATGAGGCGTAGGCATGCACGCCGGCGGATCTTACCCAGCTTCGGGGCTCTCCGTGGAGATAACACCCCTACTGCTGCTCTGCGG